>CATIUR010000001.1:231219749-232419749 GCA_949592205.1 Helichrysum umbraculigerum
GTGAATCACTCTTTGAACATATGTGAATCGAAATTTGAATAGAAAATTGAATACGAATCATAAAAATTTGATGTGAATCACTCTTCGAATATATGTGAACCAACATTTGAATATGTGTGCATCAACTGATTTGCCCAAAAATCACCGTTAATAATGAAAACGTATGTGCATCAACATTTTATAGGCATATCATCAGTTTTTCTTAACAACTGCCGTAGGAATAAATTTGTTGGCAAACTACACATAAACTCTTGTGAATCAACTTTTGAAAAGAATTGATCTGTATTAATTGGTGTATTAAAAGTAGCATTCCAAAACAAACGAATATTCATGGCTGAGTTTATATTGTTGTTAGTAATTACCAGTTTTACCCCTAGCTATCAAAATGTCTAATTAAACATAATTAAATATTTAATGTTCATATTTATTGATCAAATGATGAATCCAATGGTCCACATTCTATTCTAAAATTTGTTTCACAATAATCAACCCCTATATATATATATATATATATATATATATATATATATATATATATATAACATAAAATGATTATTTAATGATCACTTTAAAAAGAATCTGAAAGGACGCAGAATTAGTTATTAAATTTTAATTTCAAAATAGTATTTTTATAAAATACTTTCACTCGAAAACATTTCGAAAGGTTATTAATAAATTTTTAGAATCGAAAATAATACATTTTGTACGATCGGGGGAAAACAAACACGGGCATTTTGTACTGCGTATTGGGGACGGAAGCCACCTACTTCTCCCCTTTTTGGTATAAGCCGATCCATCCACCCCTCTTTTCCATTTCATTTTCATTTCTTCATTTTCATCTCACTCACCAAACACTCCCATCCCTCTCTCTCTCGGCACCACCACCGACCGCCGGCCACCACCATTGAAGGCACCACCATTTTCGGAAATCATCAAGCAAAAGGAAGCTAGAAAGGAACAACAACGATACCACCATCTTGTTCTTCATCATCGCCATCTCCATCATCTCGATCCGTCATTTTTGAGCTCGAAATCGACATTTGGTAAGAACACCCGATTTCACACCTTCAAAACACTTGATTTATGTTTATTAACATGTTATTGAGTCCATACAACAAGAATATACCCAAGAAATCGGTTAAAAAGTTTTAAATCGCGAAACCCGTCTCACGAATCGCATCAGTTCGTCGTGCGAGTTGAGATGAACTCAACTCGCGAAACCTTATCCGAACTCGCGAATCGAGATGGCTTGCGAGTTGAACTTGTGAGTTGAACTAGATCTGCGAACCGAGTTGAGACCTGCGAGTCGAGACTTGCGAACCCACTTGTCCTGCGAATTCGAACTCAGTTCGCTTCGCGGACTCAATTCACACCACCAATTCGGCAGCTCGACCCCAACCAGGGGCTCTGCCCCTTGCACCCCGCCAGGGGTTGCCACCCCTTGGACCCCGCTACCAGGGGCGCTGCCCCCGGACCCCCGTACACGGTTTCCAAGCCTGAACGACAAATGAATATTTACACAAATCGCTTAGACAAACTGAATTGTCTCTTACTTATATAACCTCACGTGTTTAGGACACTAGGAGGTTACCACTCGGACGATACACGTATCTTAGGATCGCTCGCTCCTCAGGTGAGTTCATAGCCCCACCTTTCAAACTATTTTACTGATTTTGGGGTGAGGCACATGCTTCCGTTTTACTTGTTTTTCATTGTTTATTGATTAAACAAAACGAGTAACCGACTTTCTGGATAAACATGTTATGTTTAACATTGCCGAACTTTCCTAAAATACTCTAGGGTATTAAGTATCCCAAGGTTAGGAAACACATAGACTTGAACAGGTACGACTTTCTAATGACTATTGGATTCCTTACACCTATGATCTACAATTACTAGTTTCATGCTAGCCTTCGAGTACACCGTGCCTAGGGGCACCAACCTATTAAGTTTCAGACCACGAATACGCGATGGTAGCATACATTAGTGGAACACATTATACTATTTCTCAAAACAGCTAAGTGATGATTACACATACTTAGGCACATTATGCTATATACTACTATCTAAGTAGGACACTTACAAACTTAGATACACTGTGCTATACCTGACAACTGTAGGTACTCTTTTGAATTACATTTACAATATTACCATAGGGTAATCCACTGGTCTAACATTGTGCTATAATTGTACTTACTGATTATATGCTTACTTGATGATACTATTGGACACGATGTGTCACACTTGATTACTACTGCGTGTACGCTAGAGATAGGTAGATGTACACTTATATGCATATACTGATTGACACGTTGTGCTACTTCCGGGCACGATGTGCTACTTCCGGGCTCGCTGAGCTATTTCCGGGCTCGCTGAGCTACTTCCGGGCTCGCTGAGCTACTTCCGGGCACGCTGTGCTACTTCCGGGCACGTTGTGCTACTTCCGGGCATGCTGTGCTACTTCCGGGCTCGCTGAGCTACTTCCGGGCTCGATGAGCTACTTCCGGGCACTAGGTGCTACTTCCGATACATGTAGACTACTTAGAGTTACATGTACACTTTATATACATATACACTTACTCTACTGGGCACGAGGTGCCATACCTGATTGCTACTATGCACGTATACTTTTATAATTACGTGTACACCCTATATGCATATACGACTATTCTACTAGGCACGAGGTGCCAGACTCGATTACTTTATGCATGTATACTTGTTATAGTTACATGTACACTTTATATGCGTACTTGATTACACTACTGGGCACGGAGTGCCACACTCGATTTATCTTACGTATGTACACTTGCTAAAGGCACCTGTACACTTTTATGCATACACGATTACTCTACTGGGCACGATGTGCCGCAACCAATTACTGTTTACATGCACACTTATTATAGATACACATAACCTTTGTATACATACCCGATGACCTGACTGAGCACGTGGTGCTACACTCGATTCATATACACATCAACCTGATAGGCCCTTGAGTACGTAGTACTGCCCTTAGAAACCACCATGTGTTACGATCATAGGGTCAGGTAGTGTGTTACTCCGAAAGGTAGCACATACACAGAAACACTTGGAGAACACATTAGAAACTAAACCTATCGGATTAGGTTACGAGGTTATGGCAACTTTCAATATCGATTTCACAAAAAGGGACACGATTATAATACATTACAGTTTTCAAACAGAGTTTACGAACCACTATTAAAATACACATAGTTTATACTTCATGTTTTGCTTAACTAACCTATGAACTCACCAGCTTTATAGCTGACTCGTTTTAGCATGTGTTTTCAGGTGCCAGCAGGATTAGGACTACTACAAGCTATGCTAGCTCGAGTCGCATGTTTTCAAATACCCGGATTTCCTTGCATAACCTTTGTATTTCAAATTATGTATTGAAATTATTTTGCGAACTCGTATCATTGTAAACTCTCTATTTTGGAAATGTATAACTATTTTCAAACGTCTCATTTAGAGTCGTTCATTATGTACCTTTGTGCTTGTGATATTTGATTTGGTAACACCCGACCCGATCGCTTCCGCAACCCGAAATTTGGGGGTGTTACAATCATCACCATCATAAAATCTTCTTTTATTAACCAAAATCTTCAAATATTACTTTAGTGGATATTGTATCCCTTTTAACATTTAAACAACTCATTTATGCTAGAACATCATCATCTAACACATAAAAATCGCCAATTTTCTCAAAAACCCCATTTAAGGTTCATCTCAAGAACTCATCAAACAATCAAATTAAAGATGTTAGAAGATAGATAATACCTTGAGGATGATGAATATGTAGTTTAAAAGATTAAACACTCAAGAATTTAGCTTCAATTTGATGATTTCTTTCTTGTCCTAGCTCCCCTGCTCGATCTCTCTCTCGGCCTCGCTCTCTCTCTCGTTTTCAGGAAATAAAACCCACGCCCATACCTCTCAATTTTTGAGGTGGGGGTTTATATAAGTTTATCTAATTTGGACCATTGTCATATTACACCCTTCTAGTCTCGGTATTAAAGTTTTAAATCGCAAGGCTCGTTTTCTCTAATTTAAACTTTTTATTCAACTAAAAATGTAAATACTCAATATAAAATAATATTAATAGTTTAACTCTTATAAATTTTAAAAACGCAAACTTATAAAATTTGGGGTGTTACACTGTAAATATTCGTGATACGGTGTGAGTGTTTGTCATTTGCCTTAAAAAAGAAAAATCTAGTATGTTACTTCGTATATATTTTTTCAATTTACTTGTGCTAATACACGATATATAAATAGAATAGAATAGAATTATAGTAAAGTTGAGATAATTTGCCTTAATTACCAACCTATCGGTCATATTTGATCAAGATAAAGTATATCATGGATCTCATAAACTATGCTGTATTTGTTATCAAATAATTTTAGCTTAAATAATTGAGTACAAATGTACAATATCATTTTCCTTCAAGTAGCTTCCAAAAGGGAAGACACTAAAAACGAAGGATAGCAAAAGATCAACGTCACGTGCTTTGTTCGGAAGGGACAATCTTTGTAATTGTTGCATGAAAATGAAAGGATAAATCATTATCAAAAAATAAATTAATTATGAATACTTTATTTATCATTATTAAAATATTTTACTCAAGTATAGAGTAAAACAATGATATAGATGTTTAATTGAATCGGTCTAAAATTATACTACTTCCGTTTTAAAATAATTGTTCAGTTTTGACTTTTGAAAATCTTCCTTTTTCAACTTTGACTATTAAATATTTTTGTTTGTGTTATATATCACTTGATGAAAATTATACCAATGAAAATACACTTAAAACTCAATCCATTCAAATATTTTGCATTACCTATTATATAACACAAACAAAAATATTTAAGGTCAAAGTTCAAAAGGAAAGACTTCAAAAGGTCAAAACTGGACAATTATTTAGTGACAGAGCGAGTAAATAACTTTTCTCACTGGTTAATGTGTTTTTTATCCTTTAATTTTGTACATCTTGACAACGTTAAGTCAACTTTAAACCTATTTGATTAAGTTTATCTATTTTTATATTGTATGATTTTTTTTTCAATATATGATGATGAAATTCAAAACTTTACTGTAACTTTTAGAGAATATAAAAGAGATTGGGAGTGTGTAATTAAAAATATAGGGCAATGACCAAATAAAACCTTTGTTAGGTAGGAATGACAAAGGAACATTTTTAATAGTAATTTTAATATCAATTAATTTCTCTAATAATCAAAATCAGTAGATTTTTATGCTCCGTAATACGAGATAATTTTTATTTACAAAAAATATGTAATACAAAACTAATCAATACGAGATCATTTTTATTTACAAAAAATATGTAATACAAAACTAATCTTTGTCATACACACTAAATAATTTGAAGTGTGTGCTACACATAAAAGTTGGGCATCATAATTTTTTTTAGAGAAATCAATATCATATTAAATAGAAAAAAATTCTAATAATTTTGGCATTAGTATTTTTACAAAAAAGTATACATATATTAAGGTAGTTGTAGCAGTCGATACGAGTCCATTTTAGTTTATATTTTGTTTGTGCTTCGCCTCAGGGTTCACAAAATTTGAGATATCAATGCTACAGGCCATCTTTAATTCTAGATCCACCACTGTTGAAAGTAAAAATAAAAATTATCGATCATACGATGGGATGATTATACAACAATTCTCCTCTAAAATTATAATGAGTTAATAAAAAAATTATAAATATGGTGCTCATTCTATACTGTGGTATTTTAATATAAATAAATTACTAAACATAGTTTTATACATAAAGAATTGAAAGACCAAAATTTGCTCGTTAAAAAATGCAAACATTTTTTATGAGTATGAACTATGAACCCCATTAACGAGTGAGAAAACGGATGTGTATCAGTCAGTGTTTTGAAAACCGGTTGACTTGGACCGGTCCGACCGGTCGAACCGGGAATTTTGAGATTTCCGATCGGTTGAAAACCGGTTTTGAGTTATGTTTGACCAGTCAAAGAATCGCCCGGTTTTCCGGTTTTCACCGGTTGAACCGGAACCGAAAATCAGATTGAACCGGATCTATATATATATATATATATATATATATATATTTTCAGTTTTTATTAAAAGGATAAGATAAATGCTATACCTAAACCGGATTTTTCCTTTTTTGTCTTTTTTTTTTTTTAAAATCCGATCGTCTTCCTCAAATATTCGAAGATATTTTAAAATCTGAGAACAAATCAAGCCAAAATCGTTAGAAGTATAGTGTTTGTTTCGATTTTGACTACCGAAAAAATAAGTAATTTTTTTAACTTTCAAAAATGAAACCAAAGATAAACAAGAAATGAGAGAAGAAAAGAAATGGAGTTCTTGCAAGTAACCAGAAAATGGTTGAAACACCAGCTAAATGAAAAATTTTGTGAGATCTTATATAATTTTTTATGTAAAATTTGAAGAAATATTAAAGGATGTGTTTGTGTTGAGATGTGTGTAACACCCGTCAAATTAGGACTAGTAATTAGTGTCTAATCCTATGTTAATACATGTAATTAGTTCCGTGTTAGGCTAATTAATGTATCAAAATATATATTGATGAATATATATACAAATTATACGATTTGATTAAATCGTACAAGTTTAAATCGAATGTAATTCGGTTCAATTATTTCGGACGTTGGTGAAACTTTCTGATTTAACTTATAAAAACATTATTGATAACACTTTGAGTAATACTTCTAAATGGTCTCGTATCACACGGTTAAAGCTTACACGATTTAAAAATGATAAATACGCAAATTAACTTAAACCACATTTTTATAATCCAAATTATTTGAAGTTTGATAAAATAATCCAAGTAAAACATTTAATAAATATTCGTATTTTAAAACAAATAATTAACACACAAAATAAATAATTAAACGTCTAAATAACGGAGGAAACGAACACCGCGCGGAGCAACCGAGGAGACTGAGGAGAGGTGAGACTTTCACCTACACCCCACCTCCCCTCTTTCTTCTTTTTCATTTTCACCATCTCATCTCTCTCTCTCTCCTTCCTTTTTCTCTCAAAATTTCACCATCACCACCACCTCATTAATTCGCAAAATAACATCGTCAAACGTACTCGGATCATACCACTCCTTTGGAAGAAAAGCATCACCGCTTCACGATCTACCTCCCCATCTTTTCGGAATTTCCATTCGACACTTTGTAAGTTTCCGACAAAATCCCGAAACCTCTCGATTCTTAGTATTTTTACTTGTTTGTTGTTTATAATAACTTGTAATGTCCAAATTTGGGTTGGGTAAAAGATTTGGACCAAACGGAAGTCGTCCGGCTGATTTTCCATCCACCAGAACCAGATCAGTCGCCGACGTCGCATTTGGCAGGGCCGGATTGCGACGTCAGATACAATGTCGCAAAAACCGATCACAACGTCGCACATAGCAACATCGACCCTTACGTCGCAAGAATCAACAAAGTCGCATATAGCGACGTCACCCACAACGTCGCATTAAATTGCGAAAGTCGCACATAGCGACACCATGCTCAACGTCGCAGTCAGGACCTGCGACGTCGCACCCAACGTCGCACAAAACAGAAACTAGAAAACACAGATTTTTACTAAGTGTCGAGACCCAAAATTTTATTACTTAATTTTACCCAAATTCAACTCTCAGATGCGTTTTTCACCAAAGCAATATAGTAGAAATAAAAATTTTCCAAGCTGACTTGGCAGCTCGACCCCAACCAGGGGCTCTACCCCTTGGACCCCGCTACCAGGGGCGCTGTGATGCGCGCCCAGCGGTCGGTTCAGGAATCGCTTCCTGTCGTTGCGGACCTCTCCGCTAGGCGGCTGCACCAGATGGTAGTTTTAAATTTATAATAGTCGGGGAGAGCCAAAACCTTCCGAACTACCCACTATTACTAGGTACGAATACCTGATACTAGTATGCGGTAAGGATGATCCAGGGTCATTCCTCACGACGGTAGAATTAAAACAGAGTTCGTTCGGATAACTTAGTAATTAAGCTAGGGTTTTGATAGATTGGAGGGTAATTGTTTTTGGTTTTTATATATTTAAACTACTATAAACTAAGAAAGCATAAAAGTAAAGGGAGGCTAGCAGATATGTAACACTTAAGGATAACAAAGACGAGGTTCACCATGATTTAGGATAGCGTAGATGATGTTTGGATTTTAAAACGTTCTTTCTAAGTATTTGTGTTCTACTGTTTTAGGTACTTTATGGTGTAAACACTAGCACCCTACTATTTGGTTCCCCTGATAGCATGTCACTGAGTACTAGGTTATCACGATTCTGATCAGATCAGGCTGCTCTACCTCCAACACTGTCTGTGAAGACTAGTGACCCGTCTTGGAGTTAACTCCTGGGTGCATGAATAAGGTAACAGACCGATATTTAATTTCTGACCTTTCTTTGATACCATAAAGTATTCTAATTCAAATAGAGCATTTAAGACCGAATTCGGAAAGCGTCTGTTAACTTTTCATCGATGGTTTGTTAGGTTCAGAGCTGGTGGATGACCCAGTGCTGCTCAGAATGTATACACCGACGTCTGTTCCATAGCTTGGGTGTATGGGAACCGTTCCCATAGGATGGTTCCGACACTTACACTAGGTACTAGGACGTTTTACGGCATTCCATGCCTTGCGCACTAATGCAAATTTGGGTGTATACACCGACGGCCGTTCCGTAGCTTTCATGTGTTTGTACTACACCAGAGGTGGTTCCAGCATTAAACTAAGTAGTAGGACGTTTTACGGTGTTCCACACATGTTGCACATTCGGGTCACTCTGAACCCGTTTATACTTAGTTTGTATTAAAGCGTACTCATCTATGATATAAACCCAGCCCTCACTTAATATTACCCAATAAATCCGTGATTTATTCACGTTGTACTATACATTAGGTTTTAGCGGTATTTCCAAAGCTTCGAAATCAGACCATGCATAGATAGCACAGATAATTAATTACCCTCAGAACAAGGTTCGTGACGTCTTGTCTTTCAGAGTTTTAACCACGTTGATTGGAGGAAAGGCGATAGTTTGATGAATAGTTTATAATCATAGATGAAAAGTTAAACAGACATGGTTTTCAGATTATAACAATTGGGAATAATATTTCCACAATGGATTGTGCCCACGACTTTCATAGCTTCCACGTTCCGTACTCCACATATTCGTGATGTTTCCGGCGCTATACAAATGAAAGCCGTATAACGTTACCTCTGTTGTTTGCTATTATCCCAATTGTATATTTAGATTAACATCATCACTACTATTTAAATCATGGCAAACATACAAGCAACGTAGCTAATCACAAAGCATACCAATAAACATTTCTATCATTAATAGGTCACAAACATCAAACAAGAACATTATAACGAATTAATAATAGAAAGGATAGATAATACCGATATGTAATGCGAACAGAATAACAGCTTGTATTTATTCGATTAATATCCAAGCATTACAACCGCTAGCCTCTACTAATTAAATTACATAGCTATTTTAAAGAAAGGGTTCTCTTTTAATCTTCCCACTAGTTCCCTAGAGAGAGAAGCTAGAGAGAGAGACTAGAGAGAGAACCTACCTACTATTTCTCCTCTAACTCCTAAGAGTAGTGGTAGAGAGAAAAAGCTTACTAACTATTCTAGTGAGAGAAAGAAAAGAGAATGGAAAATGAGGGGATGAGAAATGAGGAGGTTAAGGCCTCTATTTATAGGCATACAAATTACAAATTTACACTCAACACCCTCGCTCCCAATTTAACACTGGAATACACTCCCTAGCTATGAAATTCGACACCATAAAGGGGGTATACCACCTTAAAAGGGGCGTATTCGGTAGCAAATAGGGCGTATTCGGTAGCAAACGGGGCGAATCCGGCACCATAGAGGGGGTATACCACCCCTAGAAGGGGGTATACCACCCCAAAAGGGGGGTATACGGCCCCATAAGGGGGGTATACGGCCCCTATGGGGTGGTGTAGCCCTGGTCGTGGTCTTGTGCACGGAATCGTAAGTCTTGCGTGCTGGATCGTAATTCGTTTGGCCATAACTTCTTCGTTCTAGCTCCGTTTTCAGCGTTCTTTATATCCACGAGATCGTAATTACCTGAAGATCATAATGAGATAATCTAAGTATAATTTCAAGGTATTATGCTAAAAAGTGCTCGTGGAACGTGACCGTATCGTTTATGCTTTGTTTTGTACGTTATTTAGCCATTTTAAGTGATTTTTGAAGCAATGCCTTATTTTTAGCCTTAACAATGAATTATGATGAAAAAGTATTGATATTGAATGTTTTCATCCATTTTGAGGCTAAAAAGGTGGGAATTATGTACGAAAAACGTGACTTTTTACGTCCAATCAAATATCTCACACTTAGACGTTGCTTGTCCTCAAGCAATACTTCAAATATCCTCACTTAAAAAGATGTTTAAAGTCCGATTTTTGCGAATTAAAATATTTTTCGGAACAACCATTCTTCATACAAGTAACCTGTTTCAGAAAATTGAGATAAATAAGATAATTGTTCCAGAAATAAGAAATGAATATCTTTGGGCATGCTTCTGATTCTCGTGATCTTTGGCATATACATGACTTAGGCAATCTCACCAGGTGGTCACTCAATTCACTCAAAAGTGTATCGGGTTTCCTATCATTCTAAACAAACGAAATCGCTCAAAAGCCAGTCATGCAGCATTCATCGTCATAGGCTTGATCGAAAATCAAATCTCCACCACTTAGGTGAGGACGGTGCTAATTATCCCAAGACATTCATCGGGTTGTAGTGTGAAGTGAGGGTTAAGGGTATGGATAGTGGGTATTTTTAGGTTTAAAGGGTTATGCTCATCTTAGAACTTTTAAACTTAAGGAAAATTTTATTTAGATATGCTTTTTAATGAAATCGAAAACGGATAACGGTAAGGAGGAAAAGATAGCTATTTTGACTTCTATCTTTTTGAAAACACACGGAATATATATTTTTCAGAGATCGGAGTTTTCGAGAGATTTGAAGCACTTAGCTTTATTTCTATTTTTGGCTTAGAATTTCTTTGCCAAGGAATTTCTAAGGGATTTTTATTTTTTTCTTTCTTACTTCCTTTTGAGATCCTTTCTTACTTTCATTTTAATCTTTTGACATTTCGAATTTTACTTGGTGTCAATTTTTCACACCTTTAGACTTCCCGATCTTTTTGAGATTTTGATTATGAAAACGCACACGAGATATTTTAAGTAAAACACGAAATTTGTGATTTTTGAGTGAAAGCAAAAAGAATACCTAAATAGCATGTTTCAAAAATTTAAAAATTCCAAGATAATATTTCGGTGGGTATGGAGGTGGATGGGATTTTAATAAAGGGTTTTCAAGAAACGAAAAGGTTAAGGCTCAACAGGGTTTACTAGGCGGATCATCGACACTAACAGTGAGTATCGGCAGGGTTAGGCTTGAAGAGATATGAGAAAATGGGTTTATTTCCTAGGGAATGTCAAGGTCATCTAATTGCACCTATACCGCGTACGGTACTCATCAATATGGTCTCGAAATGCATACCAGGAGCAAGTTCTAATTCAGAAATGCATACATCGGCACACACAACAAATGAATAGTGAAGCATTTAAAATGAATGCTTTATAGGCTCAAGATACCTCACTGCAATTAATATGGGTTGTATGTGCTTAGTCATGCGCTGCCCCTAAGATTATCATTTCTTAATTTGAGAAATTCCTACCTTATTTACACTATTTTCCAAAATAACTTACTCATATTTAAAATAGCTCCTCTTAAAAATATTAAAATTCAAAAATAGCAGAGCTAACTGAATGAGTAGCCATCTACTGTCGAAGTTAAGCTCATGCTTTTCTTTGTTTAAAGCAAAAATTTTGAAAAATTTAATCAATTTCTAAAGTGAGGAACATTTTCTGAGTTGCTATTTGGACATAAAAATCTATCTAAGGTATTCTATACTGCTATCCCACACTTAGAGGAACATTGTCCCTAATGTTCTCTTTAGTGGAGATTATACTGGAAGTAAAATCCCACACTTAGAGTTTAAACATATAAGAAAATGTTTCTCTAGTGTTTGTTTTGGGCTGGAATCCCACACTTAGTGATAAGCTTAGGATATGGTATAGATTACTTTTATCAATTAACGGTACTACGTAAAGCAAAAAGATAAAAACAGAAAAAGGATGAAGAAACTCCCCAAATAGCTAAAGCTGAAGATCTGACTATGTGCCGAGAAGATGAAATCTTTGTTTTGCGGCAGTTCCATGAGGATTATTCAGCTTTAGGGGGATTTGCCTTTAATTAAGAACCTTGCCTCCCATTTCAACCATCATTTGTGAAACAATCTCTTAAGTGTGAACACGTTGGATATACCTTTAATTTTTTAACTCATATTTTTGCAATGGAAAGGGATCACTGTCTCAGAATGAAAAGATGTTTTCTATTACAAATCATTTTGTAGAACATATGTTTTTAAACGAGTTCGAGCATAATGCATAAAAGTAGTATGCAAGTACCTCGAATGCTCGAAACATATGAACTAATTTTTTGAAAAGTGTTTCCTATTTATCTAAGACAAGTGATTTTGCAAAGTTGAGTTGTTACTTTAAATATTTTGGAAATATTTTTGAGGTATATCCAAGTGTGAAGGATATTCAGAGATTTATTTCACTTATTCATTCAGAATCATCGACACGTCTTATTGCACGGGTTGCCTCCCGAGAAGCGCTGCTGTTATAGTCGAGAGCTTGACTTGGATAGATTGTAGAAAATAAAGCGAAGTGATGGCGTCCTCCGGATACTGGCAGAGTGTAAGCCTCTCCTTGATCAACTAGAAATCATATACGTGTCTGAAAGCGCCATCTCTTCCCTGCAAAGCAATGCTCAAAAGTGTTCCAATCTTAATGAACTGTAAGCTCCCCTTGTTGTCTTTCCATTATTCTCAAAAATTCTTCATCCATAGGCATCATTTCCTGTTTGTTAGGCATTTGTACAAGTAGAACAAGCAAACGTGATTTAACAAACAAGTGATTATCCTCCAAATCAAAGATTCACTGGTTTGTGAAAAAACTATCAAAGTGAATACTTTGAAGATAAAACAAACCAGTGTACGACTTGGAGTCTAATCTCACACTTAAAAGCGTTAGTTGCCCCAAGCATCACCGTAGCAGATATGGAAATACTAGTATTATCAGTTGAATCAGGTAGCCAAGTATAGAGATATCCAAAGCACACGTTTTTAAACGAGTTCTAGCATAATACACATATTGACATACAGATCATGATATCATATTAAGCGTTAGTATTTCATGTATGTTTACATAAATATATGTAAGTACCTCAAATGCTCGAAACATGCCAGTGGGTATGTAAGATGACTAAGGCTCCTAACTCTTAGTAGGTCTCCATGTGAGTGAAAGGGATACTAAGAACTTGAGATTTTAAATAATGGTGAAAACTGAATTTTGCAATAAAGTTCAAACGAGTGGAGTATGAAGTTTTAAGGTTTGACAAAAATTTAACTTTTAATGAAGTAATTTTACAAACCATCCTATTTGTTCATAAAAATAAAGAAAACTTGGAACATTCATTTTAGGGTTTCATTTTCTACTTATTGGGTTAGCATAATACTTAATAACTATTACCAAAACTATGTTAGACACGGGTTGCCTCCCGAGTAGCGCTTGTTTTTGTTCGAGTCACTAGCTTGACTCTATCACTATTTCTCAGGCAATCCTAGGGGTTTCCTTGCATCCATCAGTAGACACAAGTGGTAATATTGGTACATACCTAAGAGTTTAAGGAAAGTTACGGGTAGGGTATGTCCAATATAAGGAGATGGTTCGAAGTGAGGGAATTGTTCTACTGGAGGTATAACAGGTTTCTCAACTTCTAATACCTCCTTGGGTTGGATTGACAGAATGGGTTGGTCAAAGGAATCCTCACCTCTCCATGATGTAAAAGACATTATATGGTGGAGAGATAGTTTGAAGGGAAACCATGACGCAGAACCCACCTTGCTTCCTATGGTCTTTGGTTTGATGATGTCGCACCCCCAAATTATGATGCGGAAGCGGGTCGGTTCGGGGCGCGACTAATCAATATACAAAGCACAAGATTACATAATGAACGACCACTACATGCGTCGTTTGATAAAATACATAGATGTAATAGAAATTACATAATTGTTTTCAAAATGTGAGTTCGCATAATTTACTTGAGAGATTCTAATACATATCTAATTTATAAAAATATAGAAATGCAAGTAAATCTCTTGATGATTATATGATTTCATGCGACTCGAGCTACAGTATCCTGATGGGCAGTCCAACCTACTACTGAGTACCTGTGATACATGCTAAAATGGGTCAGCGAAACGCTGGTGAGCTCACAGGTTTGTATGTCAACACATATTTATATGAACCGCAAGATTTAATGATAATTGAATTTAAAATGCAATTAAGCAAAATAAAAGTTATACAGCCATGAGCACATAGTCTGAGCTTAACTCGAGATGTCAGGTCCACATTTAAGGAATCCTGATCGAGGTGCCTCCTACGAGTGCCTAATCAACACTCGTCTTCACAAATATTAATACATCCGTTTTACCAGTTAGTGCGTGCTAACCCGGATGAGGCTGGTCAAACCTATATGGTACCATATACTAATATTCACGCTACTACGTATTACCAAACTATGCTGATGGAGGGCTTTAAAATGATTAGTGAAAATAACTCATGTAGTATTTGATTTGATGGTACTTGCGTTCATATTGTAAAACAAAACAGAGCAATGCAATCACACCCCTAGGTAAAAGTATTTAAAAATGGGCTATGAGACTCACCTGAGCCTATGAGATGCTACTAAGCACAATTGATGATTCACAATGATTTGATGTCGTTACAACGACTGAACCTGCAGGGCGTCTTAGACGCGCAAGGTTTTGATAAATGATTAGATTCTTGAAACCTGCCGGGCGTGTTAAACGCGCAAGGTTTAATTGATTTGATGACACTACGGACCATCTATGCTAGTTATTCCCTTAACTAGTTTTGACCAAATACTTTGGTTAATGATTTTGTTTTGAGTTTGTGAAAATGTATACGGATCGTTGGTGATTGATTGAAATAATAATTCTTC
This sequence comes from Helichrysum umbraculigerum, assembly GCA_949592205.1. Lineage (NCBI taxonomy): Eukaryota > Viridiplantae > Streptophyta > Magnoliopsida > Asterales > Asteraceae > Helichrysum > Helichrysum umbraculigerum. The sequence goes on from CATIUR010000001.1 coordinate 231,234,944, forward strand.
AATTATTATTACTACTTTCATTTGTTGTGAACTTTTAAAAGCATATTTGAAGTGTTTAAATGTTGTATCGTATAAGTATGAAATATGTCGCGATGTCTGACACTTAGTGTAAATCTTTAGTTTTAAGTTTATGGAAAAAACGGAGGTCCGAAAACTAAAATATGCCATTTTCGACCCCTAGATGACTCCGGATGGCTTAAAACAGACTAGGCTAAGGTACTTAGCCTTGACCATTGGGTCGTTTTTGAATGACCGTGCGAATTTGAGCCCAATCCGTTATAATAAAATTTTCATCGAGAAGCTACCCTGTTTTATCGTCGACTTTTTAGAAAATTTATTTGTTCTGTTTTAGCTAAGATTCGCAGGGCTAGTTTATTGATCCGTTGGATCATGAAATATAAAGGGGGAATCCACCGGATTCCCTTGAATCCGCCGGATTGGTGGCATTTTTAGGGAATACGCCGTATTCATTTGAATACGACCGTATTCATGAAAAATAGAGGGAATACGCCGTATTCCCTTGAATACGCCGTGTTCATGTTTTCTGGGCGGGAATACACCGTATTCCCTTGAATACGCCGTATTCCGAGGTCTGGTTCGAGTCTGTCGTTCCAAAATTCACCCAAAACCCATTTTAATCCGCAAACAACCAACAATGATCTATCCTAACATTAATACATGATGATATACGTTATTTAAACACGGAATTACAAAGTTTAAGTTTATGATTTCCTTACAATGATTTTTGAACGAGATGATGGTGATGAACGGATGATGGTGATGATGAATCCAAGATGATGATGAAGATGATGATGATTGATTGTTGTGATTTGTTGTTGTTGTTGCTTGATTTTGAGACCGAGAGAGAGAGAGCCGAGAGATTGAGAAATGAAGAAGAAAATGAAATGAAAGAATGAAGTAAAGGGTGCGTTGGTATAGCCGGCTAACTCAATTATTTGAGTTAGTTGGCCTAATTTCGTAGTACAAAATACCCGTGTTTTTGTACCCGATCGAAAAGTAGTATAATGTTTTAAATCGATTAATTTCTAAAAATGAATTCGTTTATACTTTTATTGGAAGTATTTTATAAAAATACATTTGGTGAGATATAATAATATATCTTTGTTTTACATTTTAGAGACGGATACGATTTAATTGGTTTCGTCTCGTTTGAGTAAAATGATATAAAACAAAATATACTTTATTTTAATCGAATGTAAATAATAATTATCATTGCCAATAATAATACATTATGTATATATTTTGTCGCGAATGTTTTACATTTGTACGATACGAATACTTTATATATTATATAAATAATATATAATAAATATGTGGATATTAAATAATAATTCTGTATTACTTAATATTTGTTTTTCACCAATGCCGTATAAATGAATCGGAAATTTTGCCCGATTTGAAAATGAACGATTAAATATAATCGCGTATTGATATATATTCAACAATATATATATTGATACATACAATTAGCCTAATGCATAGAACTAATTACACGTATTTCTAAATGATTAGGAGCTAAAAATTAGTCCTAATTTGACGGGTGTCACAGATGAGAATATCATACTTTGGGCATGGAGGTGGGACAAAGTCCATTAACGTCTCCAATCTTGTAGTAACATTCTCATCGATTACTTGGGGGCTCGGTTCCTCTAAGATAGTGAAAAAGTCTATTAGATCAGGGAGTGATTCATTCGAAAAGATAGTTGGGACATTGTCAACCACAAATTGTTGCAGGATGTTGTCAACTATATCAGTTTGAGTTGGAATGAAATCACTTCTCAGAAATGGTGCGTATTCCTCCTGTCCTTCTGAAGCTGGGTCTTCTGTGTAAATCTCCACCTCCAGGACATCTATCTCTATCTCTTCGTCTACCTCATCATACTCGTCACCCTGGCCAGTAGTTTCGAGTTGCAGTGGTTCGGAGAGTTCTTCTAGAATGAACTCTTCGTCGGTCTCGGACGTAGATAGGTTAAGAATGGGCGGAAGTGAGGATTTAGAAGATTGGGTAGGTATAGGATTTGAAGTAGTTTTGCAACCGGACTCATGAGAATAAAAGTCTTTCTTAAGTGTAGATGTGGTGTGTGGGTGCCTCTCATCTTCCTGCAGCCTATGGTCAGTTGTGACTTGATCCCTAATTTTCTTACTTCCTACTTGGACTAGTGTTTGCATTTCAGACAGCTTGTCAGTACATCGTCTAAGCATGTCTTCTTGTTCTTTCATTAATTGTTCAAGTGGGTTGTAAGAAGGTAAAAGAGTAGCATAACTGCCGAGATAAGCGGTGGGCATTTCTCTCAAGTTAGAACTTTCATACGATTGTGGTTCGAGTACAGGGTGAGATGAGTGTGGGTAGACATTGAATGGTTCAGGATAGCAAGTTTGGTATTGAGATTGTTGGACAACATAAGGGTTATTTTGGTATTGTGATTGAGGATCTAAATACCCTATGTTATCCGAATAAGTCATACCATACCTTTGACATTTGTTATCTATGTGGGCATCACTCCTATGTCTATCTAGGATTGATTTAGCAAGACCATCTAATTGATCACTTAGTTGTTGTAGAGTAGCCATTTCCAAGTTATTAGTAAAGACAACACAAGAAGAAGGTTTTTAGAATTAAAGTTGTAGTATGGAGGGAAATTATTCTAAGCTACTCTAATTTTAATCTAACTACGCTAATCTACGGGCAGAAAGTAACTTCTGACAAGGACGGTGAATCCAAGTCAAAAAGGATCACTTAAAAACTAAATTTGTCTAAACAAGCTCTGAATCGTACTACCGTCCCCGGCAGCGGCGCCAAAAACTTGATGCGCGCCCAGCGGTCGGTTCAGGAATCGCTTCCTGTCGTTGCGGACCTCTCCGCTAGGCGGCTGCACCAGATGGTAGTTTTAAATTTATAATAGTCGGGGGGAGCCAAAACCTTCAGAACTACCCACTATTACTAGGTACGAATACCTGATACTAGTATGTGGTAAGGATGATCCAGGGTCGTTCCTCATGACGGTAGAATTGAAACAGAGCTCGTTCGGATAACTTAGTAATTAAGCTAGGATTTTGATAGATTGGAGGGTAATTGTTTTTGGTTTTTATATATTTAAACTACTATAAACTAAGAAAGCATAAAAGTAAAGGGAGGCTAGCAGATATGTAACACTTAAGGATAACAAAGACGAGGTTCACCATGATTTAGGATAGCGTAGATGATGTTTGGATTTTAAAACGTTCTTTCTAAGTATTTGTGTTCTACTGTTTTAGGTACTTTATGGTGTAAACACTAGCACCCTACTATTTGGTTCCCCTGATAGCATGTCACTGAGTACTAGGTTATCACGATTCTGATCAAATCAGGTTGCTCTACCTCCAACACTGTCTGTGAAGACTAGTGACCCGTCTTGGAGTTAACACCTGGGTGCATGAATAAGGTAACAGACCGATATTTAATTTCTGACCTTTCTTTGATACCATAAAGTATTCTAATTCAAATAGAGCATTTAAGACCGAATTCGGAAAGCGTCTGTTAACTTTTCATCGATGGTTTGTTAGGTTCAGAGCTGGTGGATGACCCAGTGCTGCTCAGAATGTATACACCGACGTCTGTTCCATAGCTTGGGTGTATGGGAACCGTTCCCGAAGGATGGTTCCGACACTTACACGAGGTACTAGGACGTTTTACGGCATTCCATGCCTTGCGCACTAATGCAAATTAGGGTGTATACACCGACGGCCGTTCCGTAGCTTTCATGTGTTTGTACTACACCAGAGGTGGTTCCAGCATTAAACTAAGTAGTAGGACGTTTTACGGTGTTCCACACATGTTGCACATTCGGGTCACTCTGAACCTGTTTATACTTAGTTTGTATTAAAGCGTACCCATCTATGATATAAACCCAGCCCTCACTTAATATTACCCAATAAATCCCTGATTTATTCACGTTGTACTATACATTAGGTTTTAGCGGTATTTCCAAAGCTTCGAAATCAGACCATGCATAGATAGCACAGATAATTAATTACCCTCAGAACAAGGTTCGCGACGTCTTGTCTTTCAGAGTTTTAACCACGTTTATTGGAGGAAAGGCGATAGTTTGATGAATAGTTTATAATCATAGATGAAAAGTTAAACAGACATGGTTTTCAGATTATAACAATTGGGAATAATATTTCCACAATGAATTGTGCCCACGACTTTCATAGCTTCCACGTTCCGTACTCCACACATTCGTGATGTTTCCGGCGCTATTGACGTCTCCCGATAAGTCAGGTTCGTTTTAGCTCACGCGAGTGAACCGTCCTCGTCGTCAAAGGACTCGTCCGGACAAATCAGGCGGGCGTCGTGGGTAAGTTTTAAAATTTATAATATGCGGGGCTCAACTTATAGGTACTACCTACTACACTGGGTGAGTAAGCAGCAAGTATAACTCGAGGTCGTTCTTTAATCGGAGCGAATTGAAACGAAGCTTAGGCCAAAGATAAGGTTTACTATTAGGATGGGTTGTGTAGATAGGTAGATTTTGTTTGTTTGGTTTTCTAGTAAATTAATTGACTAAATGCAGAAAAGTAAAATAGAGATGAGAATCGGTAATTAGCTAGATAGATAGAGAATGCGGCTGTTGAAGTTTTAATAATCAGTTGTTGGGATGATGTTCATTATAAAGGTGATTAGGGACTTGATTAATTAACAGACAGATGCACTACAGGTGTAAACGCAAGGACCCTACTTGTTTCGGTCAGACCTACATAAGTATGTCACTGAGTACCTACGTTATCGTGATTCTGATCAGAACAGACTATCCGACCCCCCACACATGTCTTTGTAGAGACAGTGACCCTTGAAGGGTGCAGGAATAAGGTGACAGGCTGCCCATTGGGTTATTCCGACCTTTCTTAACACCTAACTACAACTGCTATTTATTTAACCATGTACTAATTATAAACCTATTATTTCAAACTATCAGTTTTGTAGAGTCTAGGGGTTTTAAGAATCTTGAACCACTGCTGGGTTTGACTTTCATCTCTAGACTCATGCCTTAGGTTTTATGAGCTTAATTACTTTTGTCATGATCTAGAACTCTCCTTTGCGATCAGTCATTCGTCCCTAGACATACTTAACGGGGTACAGTGCACTTTTCCACAGCGGTTGCTAACCCTGAGTACTATTACGGTGTACAGTACTGTTACCATTTTCCACAACGCCGTATAATCGGAGATCAGTCTACCGTGTACTCCAACAGTCCCACGGTTCAATAAATTCTAGATACTATTACAGTGTACACTGCTTACAGCATTTCCACGGCTTTATAACCAGAATTGATCTCACCACGTATAACTATTTTTCCACAGATTAACCAATTCTAACTATAGACACGGTGTACTTTAGTTACTGTATTTCCACAGTGTGTTCGTAACCAGAGGTAGGCCTACGGTGTACTTGGCATTTCCACAGCTTTATGATATCTAGACCATATTCTAGGGTTTCTAGGTAGTCCACAGTGATGGTACCAACGGCTTTTCTCAGGCTTCCACGGTTGTACTCCACCAGTGGTGTTTCCATCGCTATACCCAATACTCTAGCCGAATTACAGTAACAGACACGGCTTCGTACGATAACACAGATAACAAACTACCGTATCTAGAGGTGATCAGTTTCTAAACCTAAGTAGCAGTCACGCGAAGGACTGAAAAGGGTGATCCATAACTAAGTCTAGATGCATGATAAGTTTGAACATAATAAAGTTTAATAATTCCTAATCACATATTTTAAATAAAGATTAATTTAACATCATCCCTACATCTAATTATCTACATTTCAACGACCGCAATAGTACACTACTCAGTAATCATGGCAATACACATAGCACACATCATACAAATAAGCAGAAATAATTCAGACATAATATAAGTATGAGAGGATAGATATCACCAGAAATTCGAGCAGAGTAATATTGAGAAATGCTTAGTTTTGCACCAAGAATGCTTTTACACCGTGATTACAACGCCTTGCTTTTCTCTTCTCTACCTCTAACTAACTAACTATCTACTTCTCTCTAGAGAGAGAAACCAAAACTACAAGCTAAAAATAAAAACCGAAAAATAAAATAAAAGAGAAGTGTGAAAGTGAGAAGAGAATTGGATGAATGATGAATGAAGTGTGTGAAATGAGGAGGTGAAGGTTGGTATTTATAGATTTGTCTCAACCGTCTTCCTCAACCGTATTTCCACCTCCAAAATCTCAGCCGTATTTCCCACCCGTATCAAGATTGCACCTTGGATGACCAAAACACACGATACGGTTGAATTTGGCCGTATACGGGAGAGATTGGCCGTATCGGGGGAGGGACAAGGCCGGATACGGGGGAGATTGCCCGTATACGGCTGGGAAGTGACCGTATACGGTCAAGATAGGCCGTATACGGCTTGGTCTTGGCCGTATATGGCTGGGCTAGGCCGTATCCGGCTTGTCTCTCCCGTATCGTGATCCGTCGGTTGCTTGTGATCTTCGTTCGAGCGTATCTTCTTCATCGTGCATCCGTTTTCAACGTTCTTTATATCCACGCGATCGTCTTTTCCTAACGAACATAATGACATAAATTAGAGGTCATAATTCTTAGTTTTGCCCAAAAAGTGTTGAAACGCGTGAACTAAAGATTCGTTGACCGTTTATGCTCTTTTTTTTCACGTTTTTCGTATCATTTTCAATGGTTTTATAAATATCGCTTCCGTTTTGACTTAGTTAACAAAATATCATAATATTTGACATTATTGGTGTGGTTTTGCTAACTTTGAGTCTAAAATGCGGGAAATAACATAAGTAAAAACATGACTTTTTACGTGTTATCAAATATCCCACACTTAGAACTTTGCTTGTCCTCAAGCAAACTTTTAAAAATTCTCACCTGCTAAGAGTTTTTGAAAATAACAGTTTTAGGCTTTTGACATAAAATACTTTGAGATTAGTCATTTGTCAGCCATTGGATAAATCTTTTCAGAAAGCAAGCATCATTAGAACATTCACCCCTTAGATTTGAAATGTTAGCCCTGGCATACTTTCACAATTCTCGATGGATATTGTACATGACTAGGCGATCTCACTAGGTGGTCACTCAATTCACTCAGAAGTGTTTCGGGTTACCTATCATTCTAAACAAACGAAATCGCTCATAAAGCCAGTCATGCATTTGCTTCTCGTCATAGGCTTGATCGAGAATCGGATCTCCACCACTTCGATGAGAACGGTGCTAATCATCCCAGGACATCCAAATGGGTTGTAATGTTTGGTGAGGTTTAAAGGGAATGGTATAGAAGGGGAATTGGTTTTAAATAAAAAGGGTTTTGCTTATCTTAGGTATTCTTAAACTTATGAAAAATTTTATTTAGATAAACTTTTCAATGAAAATGGAAACGGATAACGATAAGGGAGCGAGATAGCTATTTTGACTTCTATCTCTTGGAAACACACGGAAGATTTTTGAAATTTTAAGAGAGCAGAGTTTCGGGAGAATTTGAAGCACTTAGCTTTATTATATATATTTTTTTTCGTTTCTTTTCTTTTCTACTTTTCTATATTTTTGGCTTAGAATTTCTTTGCCAAGGAATTTCTAAGGAATTTTCAAATTTATTCACTGTCCCTTTTTTGAGATCTTTTCTGACTTTCATTTTTCACACTTTTGACAATTTCGAATTTACTTGGTGCCAATTTTTCGCACCACAAGACTCTCGATTTTTGAGTATTGATCATAGAAACGCACACGAGGAGTTTTGAGTAAACACGAGTTTTGTGAATTTTGAGTGAAAGCAAAAAGAATATTTAAATAGCGTTTTTCAAAAATTTAAAAATTTCTAAGATAAGATTTGGTGGGTGTGGAAGTGAATAGGTTGAAAATTTGGGTTTTAATGAAACGAAAAGGCTAAGGCTCAACAGGGTTTTCTAGGCGGATCATCAACACTTAAAATGAGTGTTGGAAGGGTTTTGGGCTGGAAAAAATGTTTTTTAAAGAAAAAGGGGTTAATCCTAGGGAATGTCAAGGTCATCTGATTGCACCTACACCGCGTACGACGCTCATCGGTGTGGTCTCGAAACGTATACCAAGAGCAAGTTCTGATACAAAGCAAAAGCATCGGCACACACATCAATCGAAAGTGAAGCATTAAAGATGAATGCTTAATGGGCTCAAGTACCTCACTGCAAAAAGGGTGTATGTGCCTAGTCGTGCGATGCTCATGGATTAACATTTCATTTCTAAGGAATTCGTATTCTAACTTATCTTACTTTCCAAAGCAATTTATTTAATTTCTGACAAATAACCTTTCGCAAAAAATATTTTAAGTCAAAAAATTTTAAAATTTTAGCAGAAATGAGGTTTTGATGAAAATTTTAAGCTTAATGGGTTTTAAGCTTATTTTTATTTGTAGCTTACTTTGGACAAGCAATCAAAGCCAAAATACGGTATATCATACCGTGTATCCCACACTTAGAAGAACATTGTCCCTAATGTTCACAAACTAAGCATAAAATTCTTCTTTGGAGAAGAATCCCACACTTAAAGCTTGATTAAATTTAGGAACTTTGTTTCTAAGTTGATTTGATTTATGGGATTTATAATCCCACACTTAAAAATTTAAGCATAAAGGACAACGGTATTATGATATTTAATAACCACTAGGAAAAAGAACGAAAAACTCCCCTAAGATAGAATGAGACGGTTGTTTGATAGATTTGGGTGTGTAGACAGCAGTTGGAGAATCTAGCGTCGTTTAACCCGAATCTTGCGTGATTTGCGCGTCGTCTTATATATCCTTGGAGAACTTCAATTTTATTCGCATTTTTCTCTTTATTCAAAAGCAAAATAAACATAACATTAGTAAACAAACTAAGATAATGTGATAAATAAAAGCAGATAAATCCAACAAAATGATTGGTTGGTCCCAAAATATATCCGCCGAATCACAATACTGATGCAGTCATCCAAAATATCAAGTGATAGTACAGTCATCCAACATAAGTAATAATAAGATAAAGAGTGATAGATAAGTGGAATCAAGGAAGAGGAGGGTCCTGATTCGGTAGTGACTCATGGAGAGTAGGAAGAGAGCTGCCTGCTGGGTGACGGAGTGTTGTCCACTCGACGTCATGCGGGATACTGACCCCGATGATGCGGCCTGCTGCTGCTCTGGATGTAGTGGATACAAATGGAAGTTCGAATCAAGGCCCATATCTCCTATGTCAGCTGATCCGAGAGGGAAGTCACGCAGAACCTGTGCCAAGTGAACCGGTGGCAAATCTGAGGATGGAACAGGGGTGGTGTCAAGTAATCCTGTCAATCCAGAATCTGTAGGTCCAGTAGTGAAGGCTGGCACATAGTCTGTCTGCATCTGCTCCTGTATCTGCTCATGTGTCTGATCCTCCTCGTGCTCATGTACTGGCTCCATCTGAATATCCAAACCCTGCCCTGACTGCGGTGAATCTGTCTCTGAAGATGTATCTGTATCTGATGAGGCAGACTCGGCTGGTCGCGGACGGGTGACAACCTATGAAGATGGCTGTAGGATAATGTGTGGATCATGCGGCTCACGTGTGGTGGTGGTGTGAACAGAGAATACCGGCTCAGGTGTGGGTATACATGAAGATCGGCGAGCCCTAGGTGGAATCCCTGTGGTGGTTGTAAGTGTGATAGTGGTAGTGGGGTGAGGTGATGTGATGGTGGGTATGGTGGTGGTGAATGGAGTCATGGTGAATGTATGGAGTGGTGATGTGGTGAAGTCGGGTGGTAGTGGACCGCAGATCCAAGTCGGTGGGGCTGGTGTAGGAAATCCAAACTCATGAGCTAGGTATGTATCCATAGTCTGTCTCTGCTGAAGCATGTGTAGCATACCATAGAAAATCTCAGATGATGGTGGATCTCCCCAGTGAAACACTCTGGGCTGAGGAGCAGGTGTACTCTGAACCTCCACATCAGGAACTGACGTCTCTCCTGTCTGAGGTTCATGATGGACCTCATTCCTTTGCTCCCTATGCACCGTGCTATCATCAAACTCAATCCTAGCTCTCTTACTCTTCGGAGGTCTCATAGAAACTCCCGGAATCAGCTGACCATCTTTCCAGCGGATATCACCATTCAGATCTTTTTCCAATATCCAAACTTTTATCATGTAGTTCATATCATATGGCTGCGACTCCTTGCCCTCCATCTCTGTCAATCTGCTAATCACATCACTAGTCAAAAGCCCCATCTTTCTAACTAGCTTTGTAATGATAGCTCCCATGTAAACAGTCTCAGACTCAGAATAAGCAGACTCAGTGAGAAGACGATCAGCAACCAAGTAGGCAACATTCACATGCTCATTCTCAATGATACTCTTGATGATCAACAAGTCTTTCTGGCCAACAGCTCCTTTTGTCTTCCTTTTACCTCGAATACAACAAGCAAGAAGATTATGAAGCACATTGTGATATCTATCCTGAAAAACTCGAGCTTTGACATTTGAATGAAACCGTCCTGATCCGTACTGAGACCAAATAGCCGTGTGATCTCTCTGTTTTGGACTGCACTCTGAGTTGAGGAAGAACTTGGTGGTCACTTGATATTCACTATAAAGTTCTAAATGAACCGCAAAAGTGGCTAAGGACATGCTGTAACTTTTTCCCTGAAAGTTAAACTTGATCATCGAAGCATCGTCCAATTTAGATACCGATTTATCAAACTTGAAGGTAACCATGAATTCAGCCACAAGTTCTTGATAAACTTTCTCTTTTAAGTCAAACAAACTAGTCCATGCCCGAAGATGTCGTTTTCCCACTTTAAATTCAATCAACTCCCTAAATCCTGTCGCTAACCCAATCTTAGCCAAATCCTCCCATACTACGTATCTGTTAACTCCTAACTCATGAGATTTTCCTATAAAGCTTCCTTTTCTCATCGTCTTTAATTGAGCCTTTAATGTATGAAGGAAGCGAAGTCTTGGCCATCTGAAATAAGAGAAAAACAAACATCATAGTAGGTTATATTAAATCAATTACAAGTACATGGATTATATTAAACCCTAGAATTTTTGGAAAAAAATCGAAATGAGGGCTTTAAAAAGTGGATAATCCATAAACCTGTAATGACCAATAATAATCAAAATCTCACTTTTCAACCATCTAAACAAACTTTGATTCATGTAAGAAGCTATCACGAACTATTTGCAACAAATTCCCAAGTGGACTTTATCAAATTAAAGTAACTCGAGAAATTGAGACTAGTTCCAATTTTCAACCACATAAGCATTTAAGCATTAGATATTCTCAAGTTACTACTTATAAGCTCATTCTAAGCTTACTAGTTACCTTAAAGTGGCGAAAGTAATATCAACTTACAAATTGCAAACTAGCATGGCATTTAAAGTAAGTGTTCATAAGCAAGCAATCAAAGTTCAAGTTAACTCATTATTGCCGTTTTATGATTTAAGAATGTTCTTTAAAGTAAGTGTGGTAATTTTGGTGCAAGCATCGCGTTGGTTTTAAAAAGTGGTAAATTAAAGTTGCGATGCATTGGAACAAAATAGACCATACTCACTTCTAAGTTCAAACCTTCATCACAAATCAAATTGTATCATATTGAAATGGTTACTTGAATGTCGGAACAAATCATAACTTATAAGCTTCAGTAACTTTGTTTTTTCAAAGTAGTGCCACTTACAAATCTTGATCCATTCGTTAATTCATTTTAAATGCTTTCAAGAATCAAAGTAAGCTTATAACATTCAATTAAGCTCAAGCATCATTTTTAAGTAAAGATTTTGTTTCAAAATGTGATACTTAACAAAAAATCGTCTTTTAAGCTTACTTGAATTCTCAAAGTGCAACCTTAACATTATTTGATCAAGAACAAAGCAAATGCACAAGTTACTTACACTATTCTAAGCATATAACAATCACTAGTAACTTCACATAAGCAATTTAATCATCACTTAACCAAATATGAACAATTAGGGCAAAATAACTAACTTTAAAAACTCAAACTCATAATTCTCCATCTAATTTATGAAATGAAAGCTCCTACATCATCTAATATCACTACTAAGCAAGAATCAATACTCAAATTCGCAACTTTAGCTAGCAATAATCACCAAGTAATTTGAAACCCTAGGTTTTTAAAGTTAGAGAATTTTGATAATTAGAGCTTGAAAATTACCTTAATGGAGATGCAAATGGTGTAGAAGTTACATAATCATGTAGTGGATGAAGATTTTAAGCTTGATTTGGTTGAAAATGGTGAAAAAATGGAGATGGTGGAGGGTTGGGGTGAGGCCGGCGCAAGGAAGGAGAAGAGAGGGGGAGAGAATTTTGAATTTTTGATTTTTTGTTATTATCTTAAACCCAAAATATTTAAATACCCCTCCTTTCTTCTTTTATTTTAATTACTTATGTCTTAAATAATTTTGGATAAACAATTGTAAAAACTTAAGCTATTTAATTTTAGCAAAAAATTTTAAAATTCTGCTCATTACTGTGAGCGGACAAAAAGTTGTTTTTATTTAAAAAGATTAATGCTAAAAATAGAGCGAACTTATTTTTGGTCTAAAAATTTTGAGTTTTTTGAAATCTTAACAATTTTAAAAATTTAAAATTTTAAATTTTAGAAACTGCGCAGATTTTGCGAAAACCAAAGTTTTTAGAAGCTTTTGTATTTTAAGGAAACTAACTAATTTAAAACTTTATTAAATTGGGTTGCCTCCCAATAAGTGCTTGGTTTAAAGTCTTTAGCCCGACTTTCCAAAACAGTTTTAATTAATCAAGATCAAATGCTTAAAAGCATTCGGTGCTCTTGGATGCAGTCGAATATGGCGAGGAATGAATTTAATCATAAGGGTTTTAATGACAGAGTCGACTAGATCTGCAGGATTTAGAAAAAATATTTCGAATTCACTGAGAAACTTACGTTCCTTTTTGCCTAAGTCTAGAAGATTGCCAATAAACTTATAAAATTCTTTCCTAACTCTCTTCGGACTTGAAATTCCTACTCGTGTTCCTTTGTCTATATGATTAAGGTCGTGGAGAAGTTTATCTAGAGTATTCTGAAATTTCCGTTCTTCCTCTGAATCAGGATCTCCGGTTGTAGTGTGAACTGCTTCGGTGACATCCATCATCAACGATCTTTGAGACAAAGTGAAAGGATATTTAGACTGATCGAAAAGTAAAGTGAGTTCAACGTGAATATTCTTTCTTTTAGCGAAGAAAGTGGCTTCTCTCTTATCGTCAGCAGCTCCAGGGAATATCTCTAACAACGTTTTGATCATATAGGTGGCAGGGTCAACGAAGAAAGGAATTTTTCTAGAAATGTTTAGAGGGATTACGGGATCTTTTGAGATCCAGAACTCAAGCTCATATATCATAGCCGCAACATAACGATCAATCAGGGTTTGTGACTCCGAGTGATATTTAGTGCTGGCGAATAGGTCCATTAGTAGGTCTATTATGGATATAAGCTTTCGTTCTTCCACCCTATATCGTGTGAAGATACCATCTTCCTTTTGGTTTGGAAGACAGTAGAGAGTACTGATCTGATTATCAATCCTACTGATGACTACTCTCTGTTCGACTGAGAAAGGAAAGTCTGATGTTTTGAGATGTCTGACAAATGCCTTACAAACAGTTAACCTCCTGTCAGGATCAAGAGAGTACCCAACATAGCGGACTTCTTCATCAGTCTGGTCAAGTATATCTCTATCAATGACACGGTATATGGTGTACGCAGGCTCTGGTACGAGGTTTATAAAAATTGGTGATTTTGGAGGGTATTCATAAGCGTCTTCATTCCTTATGGGGATGCGTTCTTCAGCGGGTGGAAAACGGAAGGTTTGAAGATTCTCAGAAGTTCCAGCAAAATCAGGGAATTGCGAGAAATTTTCTAAGGGAAATGAGATCTCAGGTTCAGGTATGACCTGATAGCTTGGAATGCTAGAGACAGAAGTTGAAATCTTCTGCTGAGATTCATTGGGTCCTAAGTCAAGATCTAAGAATTGCCCTATGGTTCTAGAATCGTCATCTGGACTAACGGAGATTTCTTCGGATGAAGAGTAGAATTCGGATTCAAAATCTTGTTCTAGGCAGTCGAAGAACTCAGCGTCGTCCGTGGCCGTCATTTCTTCGGTCGTCTTGTGGGCGATTGGAGAAACGGGGCTTGAAGGCGGCGAATCGTAGAAAGATATTTTTGAATTTTTCATTTTATATTACTAATTTATTCTAAGGCAGGTAAGTAACTTTCGGATAAGTCTAAGTGAACCTAAACGAAAAGGATCTCCTAACAGCTAATTTATCTAAGGCGGCTTCAGAATCGTAACGCTCTACGATCCCCGGCAGCGGCGCCAAAAACTTGACGTCTCCCGATAAGTCAGGTTCGTTTTAGCTCACGCGAGTGAACCGTCCTCGTCGTCAAAGGACTCGTCCGGACAAATCAGGCGGGCGTCGTGGGTAAGTTTTAAAATTTATAATATGCGGGGCTCAACTTATAGGTACTACCTACTACACTGTGTGAGTAAGCAGCAAGTATAACTCGAGGTCGTTCTTTAATCGGAGCGAATTGAAACGAAGCTTAGGCCAAAGATAAGGTTTACTATTAGGATGGGTTGTGTAGATAGGTAGATTTTGTTTGTTTGGTTTTCTAGTAAATTAATTGACTAAATGCAGAAAAGTAAAATAGAGATGAGAATCGGTAATTAGCTAGATAGATAGAGAATGCGGCTGTTGAAGTTTTAATAATCAGTTGCTGGGATGATGTTCATTATAAAGGTGATTAGGGACTTGATTAATTAACAGACAGATGCACTACAGGTGTAAACGCAAGGACCCTACTTGTTTCGGTCAGACCTACATAAGTATGTCACTGAGTACCTACGTTATCGTGATTCTGATCAGAACAGACTATCCGACCCCCCACACATGTCTTTGTAGAGACAGTGACCCTTGAAGGGTGCAGGAATAAGGTGACAGGCTGCCCATTGGGTTATTCCGACCTTTCTTAACACCTAACTACAACTGCTATTTATTTAACCATGTACTAATTATAAACCTATTATTTCAAACTATCAGTTTTGTAGAGTCTAGGGGTTTTAAGAATCTTGAACCACTGCTGGGCTTGACTTTCATCTCTAGACTCATGCCTTAGGTTTTATGAGCTTAATTACTTCTGTCATGATCTAGAACTCTCCTTTGCGATCAGTCATTCGTCCCTAGACATACTTAAACGGGTACAGTGCACTTTTCCACAGCGGTTGCTAACCCTGAGTACTATTACGGTGTACAGTACTGTTACCATTTTCCACAACGCCGTATAATCGGAGATCAGTCTACCGTGTACTCCAACAGTCCCACGGTTCAACCAATTCTAGATACTATTACAGTGTACACTGCTTACAGCATTTCCACAGCTTTATAACCAGAATTGATCTCACCGCGTATAACTATTTTTCCACAGATTAACCAATTCTAACTATAGACACGGTGTACTTTAGTTACTGTATTTCCACAGTGTGTTCGTAACCACAGGTAGGCCTACGGTGTACTTGGCATTTCCACAGCTTTATGATGTCTAGACCATATTCTAGGGTTTCTAGGTAGTCCACAGTGATGGTACCAACGGCTTTTCTCAGGCTTCCACGGTTGTACTCCACCAGTGGTGTTTCCATCGCTATACCCAATACTTTAGCCGAATTACAGTAACAGACACGGCTTCGTACGATAACACAGATAACAAACTACCGTATCTAAAGGTGGTCAGTTTCTAAACCTAAGTAGCAGTCACGCGAAGGACTGGAAAGGGTGATCCATAACTAAGTCTAGATGCATGATAAGTTTGAACATAATAAAGTTTAATAATTCCTAATCACATATTTTAAATAAAGATTAATTTAACATCATCCCTACATCTAATTATCTACATTTCAACGACCGCAATAGTACACTACTCAGTAATCATGGCAATACACATAGCACACATCATACAAATAAGCAGAAATAATTCAGACATAATATAAGTATGAGAGGATAGATATCACCAGAAATTCGAGCAGAGTAATATTGAGAAATGCGTAGTTTTGCACCAAGAATGCTTTTACACCGTGATTACAACGCCTTGCTTTTCTCTTCTCTACCTCTAACTAACTAACTATCTACTTCTCTCTAGAGAGAGAAACCAAAACTACAAGCTAAAAATAAAAACCGAAAAATAAAATAAAAGAGAAGTGTGAAAGTGAGAAGAAAATTGGATGAATGATGAATGAAGTGTGTGAAATGAGGAGGTGAAGGTTGGTATTTATAGATTTGTCTCAACCGTATTCCTCAACCGTATTTCCACCTCCAAAATCTCAGCCGTATTTCCCACCCGTATCAAGATTGCACCTTGGATGACCAAAACACACGATACGGTTGAATTTGGCTGTATACGGGAGAGATTGGCCGTATCGGGGGAGGGACAAGGCCGGATACGGGGGAGATTGCCCGTATACGGCTGGGAAGTGACCGTATACGGTCAAGATAGGCCGTATACGGCTTGGTCTTGGCCGTATACGGCTGGGCTAGGCCGTATCCGGCTTGTCTCTCCCGTATCGTGATCCGTCGGTTGCTTGTGATCTTCGTTCGAGCGTATCTTCTTCATCGTGCGTCCGTTTTCAACGTTCTTTATATCCACGCGATCGTCTTTTCCTAACGAACATAATGACATAAATTAGAGGTCATAATTCTTAGTTTTGCTCAAAAAGTGTTGAAACGCGTTAACTAAAGATTCGTTGACCGTTTATGCTCTTTTTTTTCACGTTTTTCGTATCATTTTCAATGGTTTTATAAATATCGATTCCGTTTTGACTTAGTTAACAAAATATCATAATATTTGACATTATTGGTGTGGTTTTGCTAACTTTGAGTCTAAAATGCGGGAAATAACATAAGTAAAAACATGACTTTTTACGTGTTATCAGCTATACAAATGAAAGCCGTATAACGTTACCTCTGTTTTTTGGTATTATCCCAATTGTATATTTAGATTAACATCATCACTACTATTTAAATCATGGCAAACATACAAGCAACGTAGCTAATCACAAAGCATACCAATAAACATTTCTATCATTAGTAGGTCACAAACATCAAACAAGAACATTATAACGAATTAATAATTGAAAGGATAGATAATACCGATATGTAATGCGAACAGAATAACAGCTTGTATTTCTTCGATTAATATCCGAGCATTACAACCGCTAGCCTCTACTAATTAAATTACATAGCTATTTTAAAGAAAGGGTTCTCTTCTAATCTTCCCACTAGTTCCCTAGAGAGAGAAGCTAGAGAGAGAGACTAGAGAGAGAACCTACCTACTATTTCTCCTCTAACTCCTAAGAGTAGTGCTAGAGAGAGAAAGCTTACTAACTATTCTAGTGAGAGAAAGAAAAGAGAATGAAAAATGAGGGGATGAGAAATGAGGAGGTTAAGGCCTCTATTTATAGGCATACAAATTACAAATTTACACTCAACACCCTCGCTCCCAATTTAACACTGGAATACACCCCCTAGCTATGAAATTCGACACCATAAAGGGGGTATACCACCTTAAAAGGGGCGTATTCGGTAGCAAATAGGGCGTATTCGGTAGCAAACGGGGCGAATCCGGCACCATAGAGGGGGTATACCACCCGTAGAAGGGGGTATACCACCCCAAAAAGGGGGGTATACGGCCCCATAAGGGGGGTATACGGCCCCTATGAGGTGGTGTAGCCCTGGTCGTGGTGCACTGGATCGTAAGTCTTGCGTGCTGGATCGTAATTCGTTTGGCCATAACTTCTTCGTTCTAGCTCCGTTTTCAGCGTTCTTTATATCCATGAGATCGTAATTACCTGAAGATCATAATGAGATAATCTAAGTATAATTTCAAGGTATTATGCTAAAAAGTGCTCGTGGAACGTGACCGTATCGTTTATGCTTTGTTTTGTACATTATTTAGCCATTTTAAGTGATTTTTGAAGCAATGCCTTATTTTTAGCCTTAACAATGAATTATGATGAAAAAGTATTGATATTGAATGTTTTCATCCATTTTCGGGCTAAAAAGGTGGGAATTATGTACGCCAAAACGTGACTTTTTATGTCCAATCACGCTGCCCCCGGACCCCCTTACATAAAGTGTATGGACACCTTTCACACCAAGTGTCAAATTTGTATAACACTACGAAATCATAATAATAATAATTAAGATTATTATTACAAACAATCACCAACGGGCCGTACACGTTTTCAAACACTTAACAAATCAACAAAATCGAAACCATTTGGACATTCTAGTTGGACGAACAACTACAAGGGTGATCTTTTGAGATACCCAACCATATTTATAACCATCGCGTGTCGTGGACACCCTCAGGTTACAAGTCTGTGGACTTCATTACTCGCCTAATCAACTCAAGTTTATTAAGTTAAACTCACAAAACTCAGGTGAGTCTCATAGCCCCTCTTTTTACTGCTTTTTGCTCAGGGGTGTGATACAATGCTCGTTTTTAACATGTGAACGCAAGTACAACTTTTTCATATACTATATGAGTTACTCACGACTAATCATTTAAAGTCCTCCGTCAGCATAGTTATTAATACGTTGTAGCGTGAATACTAGTATATGGTCCCATATAGGGTTGACCCTCCTCGTTCGGGTTAGCAAGCACTAACCGGGTAAACGGACGTACTAATATTTGGGAAGACGAGTGTTGATTAGGCACTCGTGGAGGCAAAAACGCTCAGGCCGTGACCCTGACCCACGAGTTAAGCTCAACTATGCGCTCATGGCTGTATACACATACATTTTCATTTGCTGGATGCAAATCAGTACTTAAATCTTGCGGTTCATACAATATTATTTGATACTCAAACCTGTGAGCTCACCAGCTTTAGCTGACCCATTTTAGCATGTATCGCAGGTACTAAGCAGTAGATTGGACTGCCTCAGGATTTCAATAGCTTGAGTCAGCATGCAAACATTAGAGATTTCCTTGCATTAGTATATTTTGTACAAGTATTCATGTACTGGAATCTCTCATTTATACGAACACGAGCTATGTACAGCTTCAACTATTGTAAACATTTTAATATTAATGTATTTTGTTGAAACGACGCATATAGAGTCGTTTGCTATATATCTTTGTGCTTTGATTATTGATTAGTAACACCCAAATCGTGCTTCCGCTAAACAGTAAATTTGGGGGTGTTACAGATTGGTATCAGAGCCTAAGGTTATAGTGAACTAGGTTGCATTAGTGGGCCTAGACTATGACCGTTAGGCAGTATCTCCTTATTAGGTATGACTGGTTCAGGAATTACATTATACGACTTTAATTTAACATAGCCTGATCAACTATGTACAATTAAGGAAAGATGATGTGAGGTCTGAAACGGTTATGCTGAACAGGAATACACTAGTAGACTCTGACCACGAGAGAACCGAGACTTAAACTTGTCTGTGCTAGACACTCAATAGACTATATTACATACGTATCATATAAATATGGGCCTCACTCCTACTAACGCTTTGTCTCAGAAATGGAAAACACACCACCCAACTCATCGCGTTCTCAATCCGGGTCGCAGAACCCACGGGTAGCTAGGAGGAACGCTAGGATGCCTCGAGCTGGCCCATATCCCACCCACTTCAGCTTGCCGGCCTTAGCCGCTAGACTAGACCGCCACGATCAACAACTTCGCACCATGGATGTCGTACTGCAGGAAACAAATGAGAACTGGAGACTTACATCCCTCGAACGCATCAATCAAGTCTCCGAGGATCAAGAAACCACCATTAACAACGTAGATGTCCTTCGCAACCAGGTGGTAGAGATCAGCGTAGAGACCGCCCTCCTGCGACAGAGGCTAGAAGAATGTGAGCAACACTCACGGGAAACAGAAGAGTACACTCGTGGATTAGTGCAGCGACTGGCTCTGGCAGAAGATAACGCCCGACAAGCCAGCAGACTTGCAAACACTGTGGATCGTCTCGTCACAATGATGGAGCAATTTAACCTAGGCCGAGACTAGAGTAGTTCTTGTCTTGCAATCCATCTTGTAACCATCTAAACGCTACCTTAGTAATCCGGTCGGATGTAACAATTCCTTACACCTTTTGTAACACATCTACGGATGTAACCTTTAAATTTGTATTATCAATCGAATATTCTAGCTGTTTCAATCTATACTAACTGCCATTTCCCCTGTTGATGTTATGTATTACCGCTTTTATACATAAACAACTGTGACAATTACTGCTTCATACAAAATCTCATGAATCTTCATTTCTTTTATTGAAGAAGCATGCCCCCAAAGACAAGGCCCTACTCAGATGCCCAACTTGCATCTCTCATCTCCCAGGCTGTAGCAGAAGCCTTGGCCCGGAATTCATCACAGAACTCCGGAAGAAACAGCGACACCGCTGAAACCGCTGCTGCCAAGCCTTGTTCCTACAAGGACTTCCAGAACTGCAAACCCTCAAGCTTCAAGGGTACTGAAGGAGCCATCGGACTGATCAGATGGTTCGAGAAAATGGAAACCGTTTTCCGCATTAGCAAATGTGCGGAGGACGACAAGGTCAAATTTTCCACCTGTACTCTCGAGGATGATGCCCTCTCCTCGTGGAACTCGTATGCCCAGTTCGTGGGTATCGACACTGCCTTCCTACTCCCTTGGGAGGAGCTGAAAAACATGCTCACTACCAAGTATTGCCCGATCGAACAACTCCAAAAGCTGGAGGAAGAATTTTGGAACCTAAAGGTGCAGGGAACTGACATCGACAGATACACCACGAGGTTCAACCAGCTTGCCATCCTTCGCCCAGCAATGGTAAGCACCGAGCCTGATAAAATCAGAAGGTACATCCGCGGCCTTCCGGAACCTGTCCGGGGGAATGTCGCCTCTTCAAATCAAACCACCATTGATGGTGCTATCCGATTGGCCCATGAACTCATGGCCATGAACGAGGATCCCGAACCACCCACTTCATCCTCAACCCAACACAAACGAAAGTGGTCCGACAACCACAACAATCACCCGAACAAGAAACCCGACACCATCAAAGCCTATAACACCACCACTGATAACAAACGGGGCTACATTGGGAATAAACCTTATTGTTCCAAGTGCAGCCGCTACCATGAGGGTTCCTGTGGTCCCTTTTGCAACAACTGCAAGAGGTACGGCCACCTCACTAAAGATTTCCGATCTCCTACCAACAACAACACTAGGCCACCCAAAGTCTGTTTTAAGTGTGGAAATCCCGGGCACTTCAGGGACGATTGCCCAAAACTGAAGAACAAGGGCAACAACAACAACCGCAACAACAATAACAACAACAACAACAACGTAAGAGGTAGAGCCTTTGTACTCAACTCTGGGGACGCCCGTCAAGACCCGAATGTGGTCTCGGGTATGTTCTTCCTCAACAACTTATCTGCTTCTGTTCTATTTGATACTGGTGCCGATAGGAGCTTTATTTCTGATGAGTTTTATCCATTACTTGACATCGCCCCCGTTGCCTTAGATGTTAAGTACACCGTAGAGCTAGCAAACGGCAAACTCATAGAAACCAATAGTGTAATACCTAATTGCACTTTAAACCTAGCCGACGAAACCTTTTCAATAGACCTCATGCCTGTTAAAATCGGAAGTTTTGATGTCATCGTGGGTATGGACTGGTTGTCCAAACATCGAGCCGAAATCATCTGTTATGACAAAATCGTCCGCATCCCTCTCGCCGTCGGTCGAACCCTGATCATACAGGGGGAGACCGGTGGGACGAGACTAAACATCATCTCCTGTTTGAAAACCCAAAAATTTCTGAGAAAGGGTTATCCTGCAATCCTCGCGCACATAACGGAGAAAAAGTAGGAGGAGAAGCGACTTGAGGATGTGCCAATTGTTAGAGACTTTCTCGAAGTCTTTCCGGAAGAACTACCTGGTCTACCTCCACCTAGACAGGTTGAGTTCTCAATCGACCTCGTGCCGGGTGCTGCACCAGTTGCCCGAGCACCATACCGTTTAGCCCCATCCGAACTTCAGGAGCTGTCCACCCAGTTACAGGAACTCCTGGATAGAGGATTCATCAGACCGAGTTCTTCACCTTGGGGAGCTCCGGTCTTATTCGTGAAAAAGAAGGACGGTTCATTCAGAATGTGTATTGATTACCGAGAATTGAACAAATTGACCGTCAAGAACCGATATCCACTTCCTCGCATCGATGACCTATTCGACCAACTTCAGGGTTCAAGTTTTTACTCAAAAATCGATCTGCGATCAGGTTATCATCAGTTACGAGTTCACGATATCAACATCCCGAAAACTGCCTTCAGAACCCGTTATGGGCATTACGAATTCCAAGTGATGCCATTCGGGTTAACCAACGCATCGGTTGTATTCATGGACCTTATGAATCGGGTGTGCAAACCTTATTTTGACAAGTTTATCATCGTCTTCATTGATGACATCCTCATTTATTCGCGCAACGAGCAGGAGCATGCGCAACATCTCAAAACCATCCTAGAACTACTTAAACACGAGGAGCTTTACGCCAAATTCTCTAAGTGTGAGTTCTGGATGCAAACCGTTCAATTCCTTGGACACGTGATTGACAATCAACGAATTCACGTTGACCCATCAAAAATCGAAGCTATCAAAGATTGGCAAGCGCCGACCACTCCAACCGAGGTACGCCAATTTTTGGGATTGGCTGGATATTATCGTCGGTTCATTGAAAACTTCTCCAAAATAGCACAACCACTCACGACGCTGACTCAGAAGGACAAAAAGTTCAATTGGACTGATAAACAAGAGTCAGCATTCCAGCTATTAAAACTCAAGCTTTGCAGTGCTCCCATTCTATCTCTACCCGAAGGCACCGATGACTTCGTGGTATACTGCGATGCTTCTCACCAAGGTCTCGGTTGCATGCTGATGCAACGAGATAAAGTCATTGCCTACGCCTCTCGACAGCTAAAGATTCACGAAAAGAACTACACCACTCATGATCTTGAGCTTGGAGCTGTCGTTTTCGCTCTCAAGATCTGGAGACATTATCTATACGGCACTAAGTGCACAATCTTTACCGACCACAAAAGTCTCCAACACATATTCGATCAGAAGGATCTCAACATGAGGCAACGTCGATGGGCCGAGTTGCTTACCGATTACGACTGCGAAATCAAATACCATCCAGGTAAGGCAAATGTTGTTGCCGATGCCCTCAGTCGAAAAGAAAGACCTAAACCACTTCGAGTCCGAGCCCTTAACATGACTATTCATAATGATCTCACCCTTCAAATACACACCGCTCAACTCGAAGCCTTAAAACCTGAAAACCTCAAAAGTGAAGCCTTGCGAGGCTTAGATAAACAATTCGAAACCAAACCTAATGGGGTTAAGTGCTTCTCCAATCGAATCTGGCTACCAAATTTTGGAAACCTCCGGGACTTGGTGATGGACGAAGCTCACAAGTCTAAATATTCTATCCACCCGGGATCCGACAAAATGTACCATGGTATCAAGGAGTTTTATTGGTAGCCGAACATGAAAGCCAAAATCGCCACTTATGTTAGCAAGTGTCTCACTTGCTCAAAAGTCAAAACCGAACATCAAAAGCCTTCCGGTTTACTCCAACAACCTGAAATCCCTGAATGGAAATGAGAACAAATCGCCATGGACTTCATAACCAAACTACCCAAGTGGTCGAGCGGTTGCGATACCATTTGGGTGATCGTCGATCGTCTCACCAAATCTGCTCATTTCCTGGCGATCAAGGAAACCGATAAAATGGAACGCCTAGCACAAATCTACATCAAGGAAATTGTTTCTCGACACGGTGTTCCAACCTCGATTATCTCCGATAGAGATGCCCGCTTCACCTATTTTTTTTGGCAATCATTCCAAAAATCATTGGGTACCCGTCTCGATATGAGTACCGCATATTACCCTCAAACCGATGGCCAAAGTGAACGAACTATTCAGACACTGGAAGACATGCTACGAGCTTGCGTAGTTGACTTCGGTGAAAACTGGGAAAGACACCTGCCATTGTGCGAATTTTCCTACAATAACAGCTATCACGCCAGCATTAAGGTTGCACCTTTTGAGGCACTGTGCGGTCGTAAGTGCCGATCACCGATCTGTTGGACCGAAATCATAATAATAATAATTTGTATAACACTACGAAATCATAATAATAATAATTAAGATTATTATTACAAACAATCACCAACGGGCCGTCCACGTTTTCAAACACTTAACAAATCAACAAAATCGAAACCATTTGGACATTCTAGTTGGACGAACAACTACAAGGGTGATCTTTTGAGATACCCGACCATATTTATAACCATCGCGTGTCGTGGATACCCTCAGGTTACAAGTCTTTGGACTTCATTACTCGGCTAATCAACTCAAGTTTATTAAGTTAAACTCACAAAACTCAGGTGAGTCTCATAGCCCCTCTTTTTACTGCTTTTTGCTCAGGGGTGTGATACAATGCTCGTTTTTAACATGTGAACGCAAGTACAACTTTTTCATATACTATATGAGTTACTCACGACTAATCATTTAAAGTCCTCCGTCAGCATAGTTGTTAATACGTTGTAGCGTGAATACTAGTATATGGTACCATATAGGGTTTACCCTCCTCGTTCGGGTTAGCAAGCACTAACCGGGTAAACGGACGTACTAATATTTGGGAAGACGAGTGTTGATTAGGCACTCGTGGAGGCAAAAACGCTCAGGCCGTGACCCTGACCCACGAGTTAAGCTCAACTATGCGCTCATGGCTGTATACACATACATTTTCATTTGCTGGATGCAAATCAGTACTTAAATCTTGCGGTTCATACAATATTATTTGATACTCAAACCTGTGAGCTCACCAGCTTTAGCTGACCCATTTTAGCATGTATCGCAGGTACTAAGCAGTAGATTGGACTGCCTCAGGATTTCAATAGCTTGAGTCAGCATGCAAACATTAGAGATTTCCTTGCATTAGTATATTTTGTACAAGTATTCATGTACTGGAATCTCTCATTTATACGAACACGAGCTATGTACAGCTTCAACTATTGTAAACATTTTAATATTAATGTATTTTGTTGAAACGACGCATATAGAGTCGTTTGCTATATATCTTTGTGCTTTGATTATTGATTAGTAACACCCAAATCGTGCTTCCGCTAAACAGTAAATTTGGGGGTGTTACAATGTGAGTGTGAGTAGAGAGTGAGATTTCTGTGACCCTTTTATATAAATAATCATAACAAAAGCTGTAACAAGACTTGTCAAGTAAAATTTTCTATTGTTTTTTGCAAACCAACCGGTCCGGCCGGTTCGACCGGACTCGGTGTTCTTTCCGAGTGGATCCGGTTTTCGGTTTTTAAAAACATTGGTATCAATGTATGGGGTCACAGAGCCAGCGCCAAAGTCGCGGGCCTCGCTCTGCTCACGCTTTCTCACGTATGCCCACGTTAGTTTTTTCCACGCGCCACACTTTGTATTGTATTTATATTTATATAAAAAACTATGCATTGAGCTCGTGCGATGCGCGATCGTTTGAAAAGTCCAGTTATATAACTAATTTCTAAGTAGTTCAACATATTAATATTGTTAACTTAAAGATGAAATTATCATTGAAACTAAAAAGAATTGGAAACATAAAATAAACTTCTTTGCAAGCGACGTTGGTTGTGATGTAGGTGATTTTCTTGCCTTTGTTGCAAATCAAGATATTTAATCAATATGTTTTTCCTTTCAACTCTTGAAAGAGCGATATATTGACCCTTATTATTGATAATTGCGAAGCATACCGTCAATAGGGATAAAGTTGAAGGTTGCTAACTAATAGGGGTAAAAAAATTGATTTAAAGTGTTATTAACTTACTTGACTAAATGATATTACTTGCATATCTTTGAATGATTTGTTTTGTACCTCTCGAGAAAGTGTATTATACATTTTACGCTATATTTGAGATTTGAATTGGATATGAATTTTATACTATGTTGATTATATTATACTCTATGTAATAAACTAAATTTTTGGCATGGAACAATGGAATTTAATTAGTATAACACCCCCTATTTTCAGAATCATTTTTTTTAAATACACAACATATCGGAAGCGTAGGTCAAAACATATATTAATACCCA
This sequence comes from Helichrysum umbraculigerum, assembly GCA_949592205.1. NCBI lineage: Eukaryota > Viridiplantae > Streptophyta > Magnoliopsida > Asterales > Asteraceae > Helichrysum > Helichrysum umbraculigerum. The sequence goes on from CATIUR010000001.1 coordinate 231,261,140, forward strand.
TAAAACATAAATGTTATACTGTTCACAACCAAATTATATCAGACCGAGTGTTATATAATACAAAACACAACATTAAGTTATCAAAACATTATCAGAGTATCCAAGTAGTTAAACATTCCAACATAAAAGAAGCTTCTTGCCCCCAACCCGTCATCTCAAAACAAAACCTGCAAGAAGTAGGGTGGTGGGATTAGCACAAGGCTAAGTGAGAGAATGTGTAACTAACAGTCTAACTTAGCATAACCAATCTGTTTACATCAAATAATCGTAAACACATAACATCAAAGAGGATCGGTGGTTCTCGAGGCACCCTCCAAGAACACTTATCAACCAACTGCAGACCAATACAGTGGTTAACCGATAGCTTGTTATTATCTTCACACGACACAAGTTCCTATCAACGATAAGTACAAGGAACCTCCGCCGGCCAAACAATAACAACCAAGCCCAACTAGTGTTGACCTCTGAATAAATCACATATACCCAATGACGATGTATCACATAATTCATAATCTTCATGGAATCATGTCAGACTAAACAGTCTATAAACATTAAACTACGTTTACCCGTTGTAACCAAACTTGTTACAACTAAATCACACTGAGAGTTACAGATCCACTCACCTGATAGTCTCAGCCGTTAACTCGGAAGTCTTATATTACTGAGTCTTTTCCGTATCTGAGAACAAAACGGAATATCAATTAGTAATCGAGTACCAAAATTGATATAACATAAGCAAAACACAAGTACTTGAATTAAAACAAGAGTCACCACAAATCTAGGGTTACCCGCCGGGTAAGCATAGTACCCGCCGGGTACTTTGCATTCCCTAGCTCCAATTTTTGATCAGAAAAGTTACCAATTTAGGAAAGTTATAGAAAATAGGTCGGCTCACTACATAACCGACCCCAATATATTCCTTTAAAATAGTCCATTCTAAATCTATTGTCTAGAACCTAAAAACCATTTACGATTCCAACAATTTTATTTTACCTTCAACTGTATAAAGTTAAAACAATTAATAATTTACCTGTCACAATTTGTTATTTGACATTTCACCTAATTTTCACAAATAAACATAATAATATAAAATTTTATCCTAACACATTAAATAAATAATTTAAAGTTAGGATATTACCGTGTTACCACTAGACTCCTAGAGTGGGTGTTACAATAAGGGTGTGAGAATATATAATGTTATTAAACACCTTGAAATGAATATATTATTAAAGTAAGAAAATGGTTACTGTTCAAATAGAATGTAACTATTTAAAAAAAATTAATAGCAAAGAGGTTGTTCAACTTACCTTTATAAGGAGTTGTCTTTATCAATAACATGATTTGATTACTCAAAAAAATAAATAAAAGAAACAGCATGCTAGAAGTATGTAGTATAAATACGAATGAATTAAAGATTTTAAAAAATATCTTTTATGACATATAGGATTTGTAATAAATGGGAAGACAAAGAAATGTGGCTCATAAGTTATAGAAAACCTTGTTTTAATTATTATAATTATAAACTAAAACAAATATCAAACAATGAATTTAAAAGTTTTATACATACATATATATCACCAAAAATGTTAAAGTCACAAATGTTATAAAACTTCTTTATAAACTATACCATCGGTCAGTATTAACCTGTAATAAATGGTTCAATTGACGATGATTCTTAATTGGGAATTGCTAACTTGTGCCCTAAGGGCATATGTTAAGGGTTATTAAATGCACTAAAACCTTCTAAATATATTAGAAACCACATTTATTAAACTCACTAATTTCCTATTATACATGCATATTAATTGTGATTTATATTATTTATGGAAATTTTAACATCATTAAATGACCCTTAAGTTGTGCCCTTAGGGCACAAGTTATATAATCCTTTATTATTATTATTATTATTATTATTATTATTATTATTATTATTATTATTATTATTATTTTATTATCACATTAAATAAGTTGATATATGAAAAGTCATGTGTCATACTTTAAAATCGAAATTAATTACAAAGTTTGTAAATTAATGACACGATGAAATAATCAATTTCAAAGTTTCACGTCACGAATAATAAATCTTAAATTATATATAAAAAATATTTTTTTTCACCAACTTGATTTCAAAAAATTTTAATTTTTTAATCTCTACTATATAAATCCATTTACATAAAGTAATATTATCATGAATCTAACTAAAACGCTTAATATACATATTAACTTACAAACTTTATTATTGGAAACAAAATACTAAATTCGAAATTTATATATTAAAAATCAACGGTCCGTGTGTATACACGGGTTTAATATCTAGTAGTATAATATTATGACAGTTGATGATAATAATAGTAGATAATTGAAATGTATAATATATTAGTAAGAAAATGAATTTATTTTGTATGTTGAAAAAAAATCATTAAATTAAATGTTATGCAAGAATTTAAAACGCTATTATAATAAAGTATAATAAAATTGAATTACGACTCCTCACAAAATATAATGTAGTACTTTGTTGAGAGTTTAAAAAATCTTGAAACTTATAAGATGAGAGTGTTAGAAATTTTAAAGACTTTTAAGGAAAAACTAATTTTATAATGGGGCATAATTATGTAGCTTTTTAAAAAATTGAAATTTGATGATGTGGTATAACTAAGAAATTAGAAAAAAAATTAAGAAAAAACTAAGTTAATGATGTGGCATAATTAGGTAGCCTTTTAAACAAAGAAATTTGATGATATGGCATGACTAATTAGCTAGAAAAAATCTTTGTTTTATAAAGATAGAAGATATATATAAATATAGTACGGAGTAATAATAATTGAGAGAGAGGAATTATCTAGTGATCTCGTTTCTTCACTATTTTTTGGATATGTATACAGCATCTATAAAACCATATATTTTGATTAAGAATTTCTCCGTTGAAGTAAAATGTAGTATAAAAAACTCTTTGTTAGTTCGCTTCAATTAAATGCTTAACAATTAGCTCCAATCATTAAAAGATACACACGCATTCGTTTAAATGTCTGACAAGTCGCTCCGATTATTACAAAATACACATGAATTCGCTCCGGAGTGAATTGTTGGGCATTTGACTGAATTCATGTGTATTTATAAGTATCGGGTCGAATAATTGGGCATTTGAGCGAATTGTTGGTTATTTGAGCGCATGTTTATTTTGTAATAATCTTAATGATTTCATATGTATTTTTTTTTATAATCGGAGCCAATTGTTAGGTTTTAATTGGAGCAAACTAACAAAGTTTTTTTATTATACTACATTTTACTACAAGACCAAATCCTTGACCAAAATAGTTTATTTTGTAGATTTTGTGTACATTTAGATGGTGATAATCATAAAATCAGACAATTTGAGTACTTTTCTCTAATATGAAATTGCACAATTATTTATATAAAAAAAATGTTTAGAGCTTACACCGTAGGGTACTGAATGTATTCAATTCGATTATGATGCTGTTGTGTGTATTGAACTAAATACAAAAAGAAAAAAAAGTTTAAACTTACAATTTTGCATATGTAACTTTCTATAACATGTAAAAGTGTAAAACATTAAGTCATTAAGTATTCACGATACCGTTAATGATAGGCATCATATATGGGCTATAATGGTATCCAAAAATCAAGCATACGATACGATTAATGGTCATCAAATACAAAAATAATGCAATACAAATTTGTAAAGTTTAATACGTAAAATTTATCAAATATTTTTATAAGGGTATCGAAGATGATAAAATTAAGGATGTGTTGGGAAAAAGAGATGGAGATGAAAATGGAGATGGGGATAGAGTTGGAGATGGAAACTAGAAGCTGGAGCTGGGGCTTTTATCTAGGGCTGGAGCTGTAGATTTTATTTATTTATAAGTGTTTGACAAACTAGTTGGACCTAGAGATTATTAATGTAAAATGACATAAATGGACATGATATTATATGACTCTAGGTTTTATTAATTAAAATGGAGGGTATTATAGTAATTCAACAATTAGGGGATGGAGCTTCTTAGAGAAGCTAGTTTTTAATAGAATAATTTCTTTATTTTTTATACCAAACAAGGCTTATGAATTTACAAGAGATGGAGATTCTCAAAATGAAAATCCCAATCCCCTAGAATCCTTTATAATCCCTTACAAATATGTTACCAAACACACCCTAAGTACATTGTGTTGTAATATGCTCTTTTCAAATATGTATAATTGGGCCTGGGGCGGCTTAGCGTGGACTGGTTAGCGTGTCCGGAACATACACGTTTTGAATATATACACTATTCAATATTATTGGTTTTTTTTTCCATCTTTACCTTCATTTGGTTATCAAGTTTTTTTTTATCTTTACCTTCATATGTATAATTTATACACTATTCAATATATACGTACGTAGTATTTATTAAACATTAGTTAGAAGCTTGGTATCATTTTTCCTTTTTTAGAGTAAATGGATGGTTACACACTCATCACAACAATAGCACATCGACTGTCACACAGTCACTCACTTTTACCCATATTTATCACACTGAAAATTTGGTCAACGTCATAGTTACATATAGTATCACGTATCTATAAACACAACACAACACAACGAAAAAGTTGAAACTCAAAAATAGATTTTAGACTACTCACCGTTGCTTCCAACACTTAGACCCTACCACTTTGGCTACTTCGATGGTGAAGTCATCACAGTACCACACTAGTCGTTTCAACCCACTCCCTTATATGTAAGGAAAATGCATTACCACTTACTAGAGTGATCATGACTCGTAAGTGTTTTGGATTGTTCTTTGATTAAAAATGAAATATAAATTGATATTTCAACATTAGAATGTTTTGTATATTGTTATATTGAGCTATTTATGTCGATTATTATAATCTTTGCAATATCTTTATACCATATCACATATATTTGGTATGATTTCTTGAGAAATTTATAGTCTAAATCTTGATGTACTCCATGAAGTTCGTTGCTACATGTCTTCAATTTCAACCAATCAAAAAGTGTTTAAAGTGGCGAGCAAGCACAATTATTCTACTATTTTAAAATTGTGTGAACCAAATGGTCTATAGCCTAGCGGTATATGAGGAACTTCTCAACCTAGTGGTTGAGGGTTCAAGTCTCGTGGGAGATAATTTGTAAATATTCGTGGTGATTGTATATATAATTCGTGGGATAGGTAGTGTATGGTTGTCTTTTTTTAAAAAAATTTAAAATTGTGTGAAAATTTATAATGAACAATTAAATCGGGATAGATGCATTATATATTTTCAAAATGGAATACTAAGTTTTACTGTAAAACGGAGAGAGGCGAGTGGCGGTGAAAGTGTCCGGACAGCTAACAGACGTGTGACAAGACTGATGATAGAAAAGGGTAATTCGTTAAAAGTTAAATCACTCACTCACTGCTGACTGCTGACCTGAGTCAAAAATGACCCCCGCCATTGTTGCTGTCAATAAAGCCTTGTGAGTCCCATTCCCCCCTTTGCTTACTCTTTTGTTTTTGTTCTACTCCGTACTTGTTTGGTTCATAGCTTTCCTTCCTTTTTTTCGGTTTTTGTAACTTTTTTTTTTATTAAAAAGAATAAATAGAATTGTACGTGGTAGTTCTTCATAATTAGAAACATTCTATTTTTATTTTTGAACAAATCATATTATAAATGGGCTAAAAATAAAATGAGTCTTATTCCGTCAATAAATGAAATACAATGCATTAATTGAACCTAAAGTTTCTTTTACAATCAAAATTTTCAATTAATACATCACAAATAAAAGGAAAGTTACAGTGAATTAAATCCAATTTGTTAGTGTATCAATGATAATTTTGAATAAATAAGAAAACTTTGAGTTCAATCAAATTACAACATGTTTACATTATCAATTCTCTATTCATATTATGGAATATAAAAATAGAAAAATCAAAACTATGTTCATTGAAGGCTTGATTTTGGGTCCCTGAGGCAAAATATAGGTTCAATAATTATATGTGTAAATAAAGAAAAACTTCTGAAAAATATAATAAGTATATTAAAAGGTGATGATATTTCCAATATTATTTTTGATAAATCCACCAATAATATGCAATACAGAGTTGTACTGTACAAGTAAATAATGCACAATAATGGTGGATCTATAAAAAATAGTAGTGGATTTATCATCACCCTATATTTTAAGGACAAAATAAAATTGGTAGAGGTATCAGTGCATGTGTCTAGTTATTACTAAACCAAATAAAGTTTAAGAACATTTTCCAATACAATTTTGATTTTGTATGGATTCGCTTATTAGATGTACAGTTTGTTCAATGTTTTAAGACCTGGTTCGACCGGTCTGGTCGGACCGGAGATTTAGAGGATTCAGGCCCAAAAAAACTCGGGTTTTTCGATAATTTGACTAGTCAACGGGCCTCTTGGGCCGGCTGGTCGGACCGGGTTGGACCGGGACCTGGAAAAGCATATCGACCCGGTTCGAAGTAATTTACTTTTTTTTTATTTTTTGTTTTTTTTACCTAATTATGAGCAAGTAATGTAATATATTCAAGAATTTTAAGGTAAATAAGAACAATTTGAGATAATCTAGTAGCTTTTGAAGAAGAAAGCACAGTTATCTAAAGAAACATAGAGAGCAGGAGGTTGAATAATATTGTTTTCATTCTTATTTGAATCATTAGACTTGATTATATAGTTAGTCGTACGCTTGTTTAGTATTACCAAACGAAATGTTAAGATATGTTTTACCAAACGGATTGTTAAGTTTTGTTGTTGAGTTTTGTATGTCTTTACTCCATGTATATAATAGATTTTCAATGTTTTTAACAATTCCGGTCCGACCTTCCGGCCCAACCGATCCGACCAGTCGGACCAGAAATCGGCACTAATCCGGTTCGATTAAAAACCCGGGTTTTAAAACATTGAGTTTGTTACATGATCTATATAATTTGTACTTGAAGAGTTTCATAATTCTAACGTGCCAAGAACTTAGGGTTTGTTTGGTTTGCGAATATTTTGATAAAATTGAAATTAAATTCATCTAACAAATTAGAATACCAAGGAATATGAATTCCTAGGAGAAATTTTTTTATGACTTCTAATTTGATTCGTGCTTGAACCAAATAACTTTATGAAATGAAATTGATATTCAAATTCCATTGAACTATGCTGACCAAACACAGCCTTAGTAACATGTAAACGATATGACTTATGTAGCAGACTAGCAAGTATTTATAAGTAGGATTTTTTCTAAACGTAGCCCTTAGGGGTGTGTTAACACGTAGAAAAATGTTATAAAATAAAATTACCGCAACCTTAAAATTAATAAACAACCTTCATATACAATACTTATATGCATGTTAACGACAGCCATAAAGACTAAAATTAAAAAAAAATCCGGCAAATAATTATATATCTATATCTAAGTGTGATGTCTGATAATATTAGTCAAGTAAGAACAAATTGTCACTGTTAGCTCGAATCGATTCAAGCTAAGTTATGTCGTATGAGTATGAGTCTGAGTGTGAATCTTATGTTGTGCAACTTCAGTTAGGGGTATATATGTAATCCATATTACATCAAAGCAAAGGTTATGAATTCCATTTTCAGTATAAACATACTTATATAATTGTGCCTTTTGTTTTGTTTTTTGTCTTAAAAATGTAAATACCAATGTGCCAAATAGGATCTCTTAAATGTCTCAAAAGAAAGCATATATTTCTATTGTTATAATTAAAAATAAAATATAAGAATAAAGTCATAAAAAAGGTTTTCCAAAAGCTATAGTTGCTTTTTATTATTTACCACCAAGCAATTGAATTGTAGGAGTTATAGCATATGCTGTTGGCATTCAATTGGAAAAATCCAAAAGCCCTTTTAATGTTTTGGCAAAGGGTCCTCTCATCCTCTTCCTATTCTAATTCTTAATATTTATACACATTCTTTATTTTAATGAAATCCATATTTTGTTAGTTTTAACTAAATGTTTTCACTTAGTTCAAGACTATATTATACTTATTGAGATTTTGTTTATTACATACGTATTACTATATATGAAGTAGATTTAGGGCCTATTTACTTTTTACTTAATGGTCTGTTTTCATATACATCTTAATCCAGACAGATAAAATGCTGTTTCTTTTCCACTGAAATGAATGTCTGTTTCTGAAATAGGAAGAAAAATGAAGCCCTTGCCAAAAAGAGGCACTTAATGATATATATACATTTTTTTCACCATTTTTTCTTCAATAGAAATTGAACACGCCATTTCTTGTTCAAATTTTATATCATTTAACTTCATCTTTTTGGTAAAAAAAAAAATGTACATTTACTTAAACAGCACTTGTTATAAACAGATATATTTATCCAAATAGACATCACATGCAAACAGCACTTAATAGTAAAAAAAGTAAACAGCCCCTTACATGTGAAATTTCGTTCGAAAAAAATGTTGATGTTTTGGTAAACAATATATATAACAAAAACATTACTTGGGGTAATTTAGTGGTTGAAACTTGAAAGCTTGATAATATATAGTATAGATCCAAAATAATTTTGCACAAACTGCAACTATGAAATCAACTTAAAGGCACGTAACGTAGTGGAGAATTTGTGAAAACAATTTTTCTTTTTTTCTAGTATGACTATCGAGCTATTGAGTTAACTTAAACATACAATTCACAATACTATTCCTTAGACGATTTGTGTGATTTTATTAGTGTTACAATGGTTAACAACATGTCTTATTTATTTATTCCTTAACTACTTTATTATATATATAACAAGATAAGATCTTTACGAATTAGTTATCTTATTTTTTTTCTATCTTAGCATGATAAAATTTTGAGTAAAAAGAATATAAAAGCAATAAATAAATAAAAGAAGTAATTTATAAAGGGGCTAGAAATGGAGTATGATTAAAAAATTGGTAAAAAAGCAATTAAAGAGGGAAATAAAGTATTAATTTTGTATAGACCAAACTCACCAAAGAGTGTGTATGTGGGGGGTTATTGTATGGTCTCAAACAATGTTTTGAAAACCGGACCGGACCGGCCGGTTGGACCGGGAATTTTAAGGTTTCCGAGCCGGGTAAAACCGGTTTTGACTAATAGTTGACCAGTCAACGAACCGTCCGGTTCGGTCAAAATCGGACTGTTCGACTGGGAACCGGACCGGTTAACTCGGTTTTTGAATTTTTTTTTTTTTAAAACGGTGACGTGGCCTGTTTTGGAGCGGTTCACTCGGACCGGTTGGACCGGAATTGGAGGCCTATCAGGTCCGATCCGATTTTCGGTTTTAAAAACATTGGTCTCAAATGTTGTCTCCCCCACCCTAAAATACTACACACTTTACTAAACTAAACTAGTACGGAGTAAAATACTTGTAATCTTTCTCCCTAAAAAAGCTAGAAAGACACTTGACCCATTTGGCCTTTTTTCACTTTGGGTTCTGTGCTTTCTATGCATTTGTCCATGTCTTGCTCCCTTCTTCAACACACAAACAAACACATAAATTAGCTCTCAAAACTAGATAATGGGGTATCAATCATACCTTCAAAATTCTTGATCAATTTCACTCCTTTTGTTTCATTATTTTGTTGGGTACCTTAAAAAACATGTTTTGTGTTACTGTTTTGACTCCATTTCCCTTATTTCTTTATCCCCTTCAAGAATCTTGATTTCCCTTATCTAACAATTAAAACTTTTTCAATTTTAGCTTCAAAGATCACTTTTTTTTTTTAGACATAGAAGCTGGGTTTTGTAATGGAAATTGATTTGAATCATGCAGTGTTTGGGAATGAAGTTTACAGTGTTGATTCATATGGGAATGGTGGTGGGGATTCATCTTTATCAGCTTCTTCAAATTCCTCAAATTCATCCCCAAAATCCTCAAAAATTAATCCCAATTTTGAATCTTCAATTTATATGGAACTTTGGCATGCTTGTGCTGGACCTCTTACTAGTCTTCCAAATAAGGGAAATGTGATTGTTTATTTCCCACAAGGTCATTTGGAACAAATTGCTTCTAATTCATGTAATCAGTTTTCACCTATTCAAGTTCCATCATTAGGACTTCAACCTCAAATCATTTGCAAAGTTGTTGATGTTCAATTGCTTGTAAGTTTTCAGATTTCCACTCAATTTGTGTGGTTATTTAGTTATTTATACTAAATTTTATTTTTGGCTTATTTGGTTTTAAATTATGATAATTTACAACATTCTTGAAACAGGCTAACAAGGAGAATGATGAAATCTATACAAAACTTACTCTTCTCCCACTACCAGAGGCATGTTTAGGCGGTGTTTGGGATTTGCTTAATTTTAGTGTTATCTATTTATTTTCAAGTGCTTATTCGTTATAAATAAGCATATAAGCAGTTTTAGAAGAGTGCTTTTGAATTTTGATTGCTTATATGCCGTAAAAATAAACAATAACCAGATACTAAAAAGTTGTAGTACTTCTATTTGAGAAAATTATCTTAGAAAATATCAGAAAGTTTGACTTTTAACCCTCCAGTAACTTGTACGTGTGTTTATTATTTTGCACTTCATATTTCACTAATTTGATTCAACTTTTGGGACTAAAGTTGTTGGCTTTTTGATATTCTTATATAAATTCTTGAAATTTTGTTTTTATCTTGTGTGCTAATGTTGATGTGTAGTTGAATGGTAAGAATTTGCAAGAAGGTGAAGAAGAAGGTGGTGGGGTAACAATTACAAAATCTACCCCTCAAATGTTCTGCAAAACACTAACTGCATCCGATACATCGACTCATGGTGGATTCTCTGTGCCTAGAAGAGCTGCTGAAGATTGTTTCCCACCTCTGGTTTAAATTTGTTCTCTTATCTAATGGGTTTTCTATAATGGGTCAAGATCACGACTAACGAGCGAAGTATGATGCGTTGATTTTTTTTTTTCAAAATGATGCGTGTGTTTAGATCACAGCGTGGCGTCAATGCGTCATCCTTCGCTCCTGATTTTGGCCCGTTCGATAATTAGGTTAATTTTGTGTAATCTCTGAGTTTATATAATTACATTATAATTGATCACTTCCATTTTAGGATTATAAGCAGCAGAGGCCTAGTCAAGAGTTAGTTGCTAAAGACCTTCATGGTATAGAGTGGAAGTTTAGGCACATTTACAGAGGTGATTTAAGTCTACTAATTTGGATTTCGACATTATTAATTATTTATTCATTGTCAACGTTCGTTTTTTTATTTGGGTATTGGGTGGCATTTTTCTCAGGCCAACCGAGGCGCCATTTGCTTACTACAGGGTGGAGCATATATGTAAGCCAAAAGAATCTTGTTTCTGGTGATGCAGTTCTTTTTCTAAGGTATCATTATACCATTCGATGAGAATTATATGCATATTTTCAGGTATAGTGAGATGTATATTAAAAAAATTAAAGAACCATATAAGTGCAAATTTGTGGAGACACCAAAAAAAACAAGATTCCTACTTAAAAAATCCAAACTTTTTGTCGGTGGATTGTTTCGTTAATATTGAGATAAGCAAATAAAAAGGTTTGGAAAGTAGTGTAAAGACGTATTAAATTGGTAATGTGAGTAAATACAAGAATTTAAGGAAAAGTGTTTGAGACACTTAGGCATATTCTAATGGAATGGTGCTAGTAAGACCGTAAGACTCCATTTAGTTGTAGCAAAAAAGAGAAAAGAAATTGAAGAAAGAATCATGTCTCTATCTTTTGCTTTTTGTTTGAATATTATTATATCTTAGGGAGATCATTTGGGATTTGTTCATCAATTTATGTGGTTCAGCAATATGCTTACGTCCATTGTTGTTGCTAGGTTTTTTATTACATCTTTCGTGAATTATGGTAGTTCAGACGAACAAGAACGTTGACATTATCTATAAAAAGAAACATGCGACTAAATAAGTTGGTCTTTTTCTCACTTTCGTTTATAGTGGGATTATGCTAATTTTAGCTAAGTTTTATTGACATGACATTAATCAAATATCACCTAATAGGAAATCATCTAAAGGAACCTTTCTCACCATGTCATATCTACAAATTCTTTCTTTAGGGTATATAAATGATTAAGCATGTAATCACATGGTAACAAAATCAAAGTTAAGATGGTATTTATGTGGTACATCAAATTACTACATTCATGGCCGTTGATGGGAGTTTATTATTAATAATATAGTTGACAGGGTATCTGATGAATCGAGATAGACGACGGATAAGGCAAAATACTGTTTATAATAGAGGTGGCAAAATGAGCCGGTTGGACAAGTTTGGTAACAAATCAAAATGGGTAGTTTTGGTTGACCCAAAATACCTCTGACAAGTATACATGTTTTAATAAATAATTAATGTGTTGAATATGATGATAAAAAATATATTTTTTATAAGTTATAATTTTTTTGTTCAAATTAAATTGATTTAAGAGGCTTTGTGCCTTAAGATACTAGAAAATTCTCATGGTAATAACATAAAAATGGAAGGATTTACGGTATATTCCAGTGTTCACGAATCTATGTTTTGTTGTTGTTTTAGGGGTGAAGGTGGTGAACTAAGGCTTGGAACTCGAAGAGCCACTCGACCAAGAAATTTTCTTCCGGAAACAGTCACGCCCAACTCGAATTCTTTCACTGACATTCTTGCCAACGTAGCGAATGCAGTATCTACCAACACAACCTTTGATGTTTTCTACAGTCCTAGGTAAAAGCTAAGATCATTAATTCTCGTTATGGAGATCACATGAGAAATCTCTTTTCTGCTGATTTGTCACATCCATATTTGTGAATTTAATGCAGGTCTAATCGAGCTGATTTCGTAGTTCCTTATGTGAAGTATATGAGCTGCATCAAGAATATGATAACAATTGGAACAAGGTTCAAAATGAAATTTAGTATGGATGAATCTCCGGAAAGAAGGTATCTTTCAAGCAATTCCAGTCCATTCACTAATGAATGATTCTATTTGGAGTCCTTTTTGATCTCCAAAGTGTTAAGTAAAAAAAAAATGGGTCAAAAACTTCCTAAAACTATCCTTTTAATCCATTTTATTAAGAATATTATATTTGAGAAAACTTAATGTTCTTCAACATATTTCAAAATTTGGACAAAAAGTGTTTCAAGTCACCCCAAACCTGTGTGTACAATCCCGTTTTAACTCGTCGCTTCTGACCGACCCATTTTGCTACCTTTAGTATCCTTGATACAAAGATACCACCATTATGTGTTTGTCATCCTTTAAATGAGAATGTCGATAATTTTCTATTTGTCTTGCAGGTTTCGAGGAGCTGTGATTGGTGTAGGTGACATGGATCCTTACAAATGGCCTAATTCAAAATGGAGATGCCTAACGGTACTTCACATTTCAATCTCAAAAAGAAAAAAAATAATACAGAAAACCTAACTTTAACTTTATATAAGTTTTATATATATATATATATATATAGGGTAGTGATTAAGAGGGAAGTGCCTTTTTTGGGGGAAGGGGGAAGCGTTAGTATTCATCAAGAAGCATATTACAATTATCAATCAAAACGTCAACAAAAAATTATTTTAACGGGTAAATAGTAGTCAAAATCGATGCTATAAAGAATATTTTAACGAATGAATTTCATTTTTAGGTCATAACATTAGTTGATGAATCTTTATTTAATAAATTGTTAATATTCACTGTGATGAATATTAACTAATATGCATCACGATGCATATTAAAACTTCACATTATTTGAAAAATATTTTTATTGTTAATATTCATCACAATGCATATTAACTAATATTCACCGCGATGAATATTAACGGATTTGGATCTAATATTCATAAATCGATGTTATAACTTGCAGAAAGAATTTATCAAGGAAGCTTAACATTCATAGCATCGATTCTGATTAAAATTTACTAAATTTCAGTTTGTTTTTTTCGAGATTTGTATGGGTGAAGGTAATATGCTTCTTGATGAATACTAACGCTTCCCCCCTTCCCCCAAAAAATGCACTTCCCTCTGGATCATTCCAATATATATTTTAAGATATTTTCCCACTTAAACAGGTGAGGTGGGATGAGGACGTTGGTAACCATAATCAAGAACGCATATCTCCATGGGAGATCGATCTTTCTGGTGCATCTATGCCGCCGCTTTTGAGCATTCATTCCTCTCTAAGATACAAGAAATTGCGGTCAAATATGCAGTCAACTCCATCTGAACACCCTGTCGCTGGTATCAACTTTCTTTATAAAAGTTATCAGAAAAGTCAGAATTACTGGTAGCAAGTTTGACCCTTTGTCCTGTTAATTTATGATTGGGCTAATTCAGGTTAGGCAGGGGCGAATCCAATGTGCAACCGTGGGGGGCACTGGACCCCCATAAATCAGGCCCAAGTACCAGTAAATACATGATGAAATTTAAGTGGCCCCCAAGCCAAAATATAATTGGCCCCCAATTGAACTCCAACTAAAAAGATAACTAAGTCCAAGCCCATATGTTACTAATATCTAAAGAATCACAATCTCAATTTCTCAAATCATAATTCTATGCCCCATATACTTGGATCGACACTAATGTCCCTGACTTTCCCTTGGGCCTTGGTGTGTCTTAATTTAATTTATGACCATCCTAACATAACATCTATAATATTTGTTGTGATTATTATGAGAAATACGTATGTATAACTTCCTATTAACGCATAATTTTGTAGGAGTCATAATTTTGAAATCTTAATATTGAATTTGTTATCGAGTTAGTGTTTTTAAATCGCGCTGATGTTGTTTATTACTATTTTTAAGTAGTGTTTCAAAGTTGTTTTTAGTTGCTTTTAATAATTAATTTTACCATGTTTAATTTTTTGTTTTTTAGATAATTTTTGTGGCCGTTTTAAATTTATTATTATTATTTTGTTTTTTTTTTGTTTTTTTTTTTTTTTTATGTGGTATTTTGGTTATTAGTCGTTGATATAATGCTTTTATTGATGTTTTGATGTTGTATAAGGCAAATTTGGTACCATTTGTGACAGAACTCTTACATAATATGTTGATTTGATGAGTTTTTTCTAGCGTTTTTACGATCTTCTATTTCAAGAGTAACTATTTTGCCCCCCACGGTGAAAAATTCTGGATCCGCCACTGAGGTTAGGTTTTATCTCGAACAGGTCAAACAAGTAAAATAAAGAAGTTAGCTTGTTAGGGAACATGTCGAAGTAGCCCAAAGTGTGTTCTTAATGTACAAAACCTTTAATCATTTTATTTATAAAATGAGATTATAAATAAAATAATATATTTTTTAAAAAAAAAAAAATTCAACACATTAATTACTAAATAAAAAGTGGATCGTAAGTGTTCTGGGTCAACCTGACCTATTTTGGTTTTAATAGTTACCTAAATTTTTGTCGAAGTAGAGTAAAGTGTACATTTTATGTATATAACCTCCTAAATCCTTTTACTCGGTATTCTTATAGTTGGATTATAACTGATATAATATCATTATTTTGTTCATATTTGATACACTAATTATTTACAATAATTTTGGGAATAAGTTTACAAGGTCATCCAACCCCGCCCATTTTGCCACCTATAATTGACATGTTGGATTATTGCTTATTTTCTTGTGAGTTTGGTAGTAAATAAACTCGTTTTTTATGCAGGATGGGGTGGATATTTAGACTTTGAGGAGTCAACACGATCCTCTAAGGTCTTGCAAGGTCAAGAAAATGTAGGTGGTACAATGAACAACTCATTGAACTTCGGGGTACATCCCTTATTGCACCCGGGGTTTACATCAAATACAATGTTGTTAACGGGAAGAAGTACAAATACAAACACAGCCTTTTTGGGATCTGACGATAATAGATTCTCAAAGGTCTTGCAAGGTCAAGAAATTTGTTCACTAAGATCTTTAACGGGGAAAACAAACAGTTCTTGGGGTCCACCAAAACCCGATATTAGCATGCATCAAGGGACGAATAATCTCAGTTTCTATCCAGTTGGTTCTGAAGGTGGTAGGAATTTTTGTGTTCCAAATACGGTTCCCGTTAGTCCCATGATTGGATTTCCGATCGATCGGGTCGGTTTTGGGAATGGAGCTACGAGGGATGACAATAGTAGGCTAAAGCTACAGTTAGAGCCTAACGTTTCTATTGCGCTCGTGAAAACAATTGTTGATCCAATTAAAGAAGGTAATTCAGGGAGTGAGAAATATGATGGTGGTTCTGACAGCAATGGGAGTAGTTGCAAACTATTTGGTTTTCATTTGAATGGAGCTCCACCAATGGTAGATTCTCAAAGTTTAAGTAAGAGAAGCTGCACTAAGGTAAGGTCAAAAAAGTGGAAATAGAAGTGGTAAAACGGTTGGGTTGGGCATGTTGGATAACGGGTCGTATCGGGTCAAACAGATTAATCAATTGGCATAAAAGTGTGTTATTAACGACACCTATTATATGTGCAAGGTCCAAAAACTTTTGAATAAAAGGGTTAAATATGTATATTTAAAGTTTGAAGGACTGAAAATTACCCTTAATATACCTATGGTGCCTTTAACAACATCTACTACTTCCCGGGAAATAACCTAAAACACTTCTTGTCTTTTCATTTCTTGAATTCTATGAACAAATAATCTTTTAAAAAATCATCTTGTTACAATAATAATTTATTAACTGAAATAAACTGATTTATGGGGTTTTATACATTATGACTATCTTATAAAATAAAAAATCAAAAGCGAAGTATAACCCGGATTGCCCTGTTTGCTGTGTACAAGTGCTTTACCTCTACATATAAGCCTTTTATGCGTATAGTAAACTAGTAAAGCTTCAATTTCTAGTTATATATTGTGTGAAGGTTCACAAACAAGGAAGCAAGGTTGGAAGGGCAATTGATATCTCTAAAATGTCAAGTTATCATGAGTTGTTTAGCGAGTTAGAGTCGCTATTTCAGATGGAAGGTGTTCTAAGCAGTCGCGATGGCAAGTGGCGGCTGCTTTATACTGATGAAGAGAATGACATGATGGTTGTAGGTGATGATCCATGGGAGTAAGTCGCTACACTAACTTCTAATACAACCGTTTCGTGCAGAATTTTAATGTTTGTTCAAATTCTAACCTGAGATACAAACTTAGGGGGTCTTTGAGAGAGCTTATTTTCAACTGCTTAATATATAACGTACTTATATTTAAGTACTTATATATTCCTTATAAATAAGCAAACCAACATTTTTTAAAAAGTGTTTGGTAATGCTTTTTTGCTATAAAATATGAACAACAAGCAGATAAACACTTAACTAAGCAATCGGAAAAACCCTTTCGTTTACCACATGAAAGACATGTCGTTGTAACATATAAATGTCTCGGAAATCGATCAAATTGTGTTTAATTAATGTTACTTTTCAATACAGTGAGTTTGCAAGGATGGCTACAAAGATTCACATATACACCAAGGAAGAAGTGGAAAAACTGATGAGTGGTGGTGTGATCAGTGACGACACAAGTTGCTTGGAGGAAGCACCGGCTATGGTGGATACGGCTAAGTCATCGCCGGTTGGTGTGCAGGAAATATAGTTATCCACTGACCACCAGAGTGGTTGTTGTCTAGAGTATATGCTTCATGTTCAAATTTTGTGTCAAGTAAACAAGTATGGAAGCATTACATTTTATAGCAGAGTGACTCAAGTGTAACAACTGTTGTGACAAGTAAAGTTGTAGACTTGGTTTTTCTAATGCATCATAATTAGGTAGAAGGATGTAAGAATTAGTACATACTAACAAGAACTGGGATTTTTTTATTATTATTAGATTTTCTGGTAGTAAGTTTTTTTTTGACAAAAGAAGTTATTCATCGTTTAATGGCACTTGAGTTTAAAAATCACTAAATTTAAGTTAGAGAGGTTATATATAAACTTTTTTAATATATATATATATTATATTAAGTACATAATATTTGGACATTAAGTGAAATGAAAACCGAACTGTAAAGTTCATTTATGTTCGTTTATTTATCAAATGAATGGACATGAGAAATGTTTTTCCTCATTTACATAAACGAACGATCATAAATAGTTTCTTCGTTAACGTTCGTTGACATTGTTAGTTAAGACTCGTTTTATGACACTTCATTGATATTTCAAAAACGAGTTTTTTATTATATTAACTTTATTTCGTAAATCTGTTTAAATTTAAGAGATCTAAGAAAATGATTTTCAAAATATGGATGTTTTAAGTTGAACAAAACAATAGGGACTAAAAAGGTAAAAAGAATAAAGTTCCTCCAGCAGTCCAGCTCCACAAGAATAAAAATAAAAATAAGAATAAGAAAATAACAAAAGCAAACTGTAAAGAGAAGAAGTGAAGCAAAGCAATGAGCAACTACGGCAATGGAAAAGGAAAACCGCCGGTGACCGGAGAAGACGACGACGACGATGAAGAAGAAGACGGAAATGAACGAGACCTTGAAGCATGGGAACGCGCTTATGCAGATGAAAGATCATGGGAATCATTACAAGAAGATGAATCTGGTCTTCTTCGTCCAATTGATAATCAAGCTTTACATCATGCTCAATATCGCCGCCGTTTACGATCTCTTTCCGCCGCTTCAGCTGCATCGCGTATTCAAAAAGGACTCATTCGTTATCTTTATCTTGTTATTGATCTCTCCAGGGTATTATTCACTTCAATTCGTTTTTGTTTATTTGTTCATTAATATAATATAATGTGCTTATCTAATATCGATGTTAGTATGTTTTGATTTTGTTAATTTGAAGTTTAATTAGTGACAAGTAAGTAAATAGTTAAGGTGTGTAATTTGATATATTTAGTAATCCTGTTAGGGTTTTGATGAGATTTAGGGTTTATTGTTCCACATTATAAGGCCTCTTATGTAGTAAACAAGTGTAGGGAGGATAATTGATGCTTCAATGTAATAAATGTAGTGCATCAGGACACATGTCGACATCAACATCAGAATCGTCTCTACCCTTTTCTAGCCCGTTTTACATCATTACTCGATATATAGATAGATATGTGGATACGTTGTAGGTTCAATTGTTCAAGTCTCACTTGAGACATAATGTTATATAGATCAATCGTTGTATTTATTATATGTTGTTATAGATGATATGGCTTAATAAGTAATGTGTTCATCAAATTTTCAATTAACTAACATAACATGCCTAAATCTCACGAAAACCCTAACATGTAGAAAAACTTGATAAAATATTAGGCTAAATCCTAAATCTCATCAAATTCCTGTTAAGTAAGTATTGGATTTATATTGAAGGCCTTAGCTTTTTAACATTAGTACCAGATAGAACACTAGCATGGTTTAGGAGGTGTTTGGTTTAGTTTATTTTCAGGGCTTAGTCAAATTGAAAAAAGACGCTAAGCTCCTTTTTGGTGTTTAAGATGAGCTTGTCGGCTTTTAAACAAATTTCAATTAGTCCTGAATATAAGCAAATTCAATCATAAATGATAGAGATTTTACTTAGTTGTTATTAAGTAGTGATGAAATCCATTTGTTGGCTGCTAAGTTGCTATCATTCTTAAATTGATGATGACAGCTCTTGTAATTTAATGAAACGATAACATGTAGGCAGCTGGAGAAATGGATTTACGTCCAAGCCGAATGATGGTGGTTGCTAAACAAGTAGAGGCTTTCGTAAGGGAGTTCTTTGACCAGAATCCGTTAAGTCAAATTGGTTTGGTGACTATAAAGGATGGGGTTGCTCAATGCTTAACGGATCTTGGTGGTAGTCCTGAGTCTCATATCAAGGCTCTAATGGGGAAACTTGGGTGCTCGGGTGAAGCGTCTCTTCAAAATGCTTTAGAACTTGTACATGAACAGCTTAATCAAATTCCTTCATATGGTCATCGGGAAGTTATTATACTGTATTCAGCTTTGAGTACTTGTGATCCAGGAGATGTAATGGAGACCATTCAGAAATGCAAGAAATCGAAGATTAGGTGTTCGGTTATCGGTCTTTCTGCAGAAATTTATATTTGCAAGTACTTGTGTCAAGAAACTGGAGGCTTGTACGCAGTTGCTCTGGATGAGGTGAGTTTGAAAGGGTTAATTGCAAGTTCTAGTCCGCAGTGGGTGTTTTCGATTGCGTTTTGAAAGTGATTATCTAGTATCTGTTTTTAAGTCGTAAATTAAATATCAGTTTCTAGTGTTTGTGTGTAGTGAAGCTGATTCTGATTGTCTATCAAGAAGTTCAGGAGCAGCTGCAACAATTTTTTTTTTTCAGATTATTCACTTATTATATTAGTTGATTGTACCATATCACACAATCACGAAAAAATATAGGAGCAATGCAACAAAAAAAAAATTCTGATTATATACTTATTAAATTTCATCAAATTAATAAATCATACCATATCACATAATCACGTTCAAACGCAATGCCAACTAAGAACTAACTTGACATATTATCTATCATTTTGCAGGCACATTTGAAAGAGCTGATACTCGAGCATGCACCACCACCTCCAGCCATAGCTGAATTTGCTGTTGCCAATTTAATAAAGATGGGGTTCCCGCAAAGAACTGCAGAGGGTAATATCTCCATATGCTCATGTCATAAAGAAGCAAAATTAGGTGGAGGGTATATTTGTCCAAGATGCAAGGCCCGTGTTTGTGAGTTGCCTACCGAGTGTCGTATATGTGGGTTAACTCTAGTTTCTTCTCCTCATTTGGCAAGGTCATATCATCATTTGTTCCCAGTAACACCGTTTGACGATGTTGCCCCTTCAATTGTACCCAATCAACATCGTCGCCCTAAGACTTGTTTTGGTTGCCAACAAAGTCTCTTGAATCCTGGTGAGCAGTATACCCCCAAAACTACAAATCCTATTCTTTTGTGAGTTTAATTGGTTTGTGTTAATATGGTTTTGGTGATGTTTTTTGTAGGGAATATGCCGAGCCGTTGTGTCACTTGCCCAAAATGCAAACAGTTCTTTTGCCTCGACTGTGACATATACATTCACGAGAGTTTGCATAACTGCCCTGGTTGTGAGAGCTTAAGGGACTCCAAATTGGTTGCTTAATGAAATGAATCGTTAGGCTGCTAGCACACTGAATCCAGCGAACCCTGTGAAGGTTTGACTATATCTCATTCGTTGGCAATTTTGTATACTGTTGTGCAGAGGTAAAAGCCAAGAAAGTTATGATACATGAGAATTGGAGCATCTCCCTTTGTTGTGTTCTTATATTGCCGGTTTCACCTTTCACTATATCATGCAACTTTTGAGCATGGTTTCTGATAGGATTTTGATCGAGTAGAACAAATGATTTTTCTTTTTGTTTGTTCATCTATTTACCCAATTTCCGATCGATGGTTCTTGAGAACTAGACTGTAGACACATGTGGTATACAACAATGCTTTGATGCTTACTATTCTTTTCATTGTTGTTGGGTCCTTGGAAACTTCAATTACAGTAATGATATATGACAAGAAAATAACACTTTAGTTCTAAATGGTTCCCTTTTAACATTAAATCTTTTGCCATTTCACTGAGCATTCACCTTAGGTATAGTGATAATAACAAAACAAAAATTAAGTAGGTTCTTCTGCCGTTCAAAAAAAAAAATAAAAAAATTAAATAGGTTCTATGATGAGGATAGAAATCATTTCGATGTTGCAATAAATAATTAATCCATGGGATACAGTTTACAATCAGCTGATAAATTTTGTTAGTATTTCTATCAAATAAAGAGTCCCAAGTAAATGAAATTTATAGGCTATCTGCTACGATAAAGCTATACCACCAAACATGTATCTTGTATCAAATCGAACACGGAATCTATACCAGCCCTGTTTTAAAAATGTGTCACAACATTAGCAACTGAGATAATAAAGATGAAAATTATAACTAGAATTAGTTTTCACAAAAACTCACCGCTCAAATGGAATGAGGGTTACCAGAGTTTCTGAGCCAGATGCACTATCTAAAATACTTGTATTCTTCTACAGGCGAAAAATGATGTTCGGCTTTCATACAATAACTAACAAGCAGCAATTCAGACTTCTCAACTAAGTCAAATATTTAGTTTTAATTTTAGTATAGAAGATAGACTAAATGTGTAATTCATGTGGCTAGTATATAAAGCCCCTTTATCTTGTAAATAATGCACATGTAGCTCATAATTTCATATTCATTAACAGAAACATTTCCAGAACTATTCTCTCTACTGTTCATCATACGATTTCGTGATTACTTAGATTGGACCAAACATACTCTTTAAAGGCTAAGCTTAAGCTATCTCTCTTCTTCAGAGTCCGTCTCGATGGATAGATACAATCGTGGTCTTACTGAGCGCTTTTGGCGAGGAAACGAAAAAGGGTTATCAGATCTTTCCCTGGTAGAGTTAGTAGTTCTACTTCCATTCACTCCAAGAAACAAAGAAGCTGCACATACATGACCAAAATAATTAGCTTGAAGGAAAATCTGCTTCAATTGAAGAACTTGTTAAATACAAACCAAGGCTTAGATTTCACATATTATACACGATGGCTAAAAACATGACAAAAGTGCATAATGATTAAATCTTCGATACATCTCAAAACGAGATTACTTTTTACGGGCTGCATACAGATGAAGAGGTTCCATCCAAATAAGCAATAACAAAATGCACACCAGCAAGAACCTCTAAGGATGAGCAGGATTGGGTTAATATAAATAATTTTTGACTAGCTAAAGGCCTACAGTAATACATATTAGAAATACGGGTCAACTGTCTGAAAATGTACCAAACTTTGCGCAAGAAGTCATTTGTATCTACGCGATCAAATACGTTTTCAGACACTTGACCCATGTAGTAACTAGCTAAAAGGGAAGGTACCAGTATCTGCCAATGTATCCATGGCGCCTTCTTTGGATGGTGGTTGCTGACTCGTGTTCAATCCATTGGTGGTGGCAGGTTCACAATTTAACCCACTGCTGCAGCCACCTAAACGTAGGGATATCCAGTCATCACCATGCAGACCCTTAGACACAGTCGGCTGATCTCTCGACTCCACATGCTCCGCCACTTCTGATGGTCTGGTTGGAAGGAAGAGCTGAAGTGACGGATCATCGTGTCCAAAAGCTAACGGATTATCAACCAACCCATCGTTTATGTCAAGATTAGATGGGTAAAGTGAAGAATCGGGTGCAGAACCCATGATAAGCCCATCGGTTAATGTGAAACCATCTATGGATGTACCATTAAGTCCATTATGCACATTATCATCCGAACCAAATAACTGAAAGCTGGGTCCCACTTGACTAGTAGAAGGTAAAGACCAAAACGGCACCCCAAAATCATCATCATTGTTGTTAAAAAGACCTAAACATGAACTCCCACCAGCATTTAGGGTAGGGTCATCCGTTTGTGGCTCAGGAATTCCATGTGAATAAACAGTACCGTTATTGTAAACAGGTCCAGACGACATTAAGTTTGGAGTCTCGTCATCTGAATCACTAAGAACAATGATGTCAGCATCGCCAGCTGTAGAGGTCGGGTTGAGGTCAGTAAACCCATTGCCCGGATCGATGTTTGGTGAATGGGAACCAAAATCAGCACCATTGGCGGTAGAATGACCAAAATACCGACCACCATCTTGATTAATACTAGTATCTTCGCCATCTCTACCACTGCCAGTAGCACTGCTGCTCATTGGAAGACCATTATGACCGTTACTAACAAAATTTTCGGGTAATTTATTGCCAGAAGAAACTGAATTATGATTTTCAGGTTTGCTGACTTCCCAAATTCCATTTTGGTTTTTCTTGATCCCGAGTTTTAAACCTGTGTTATGACCTTCAGAACCACCTTCTTGTTTAACCTGCTTCAGTGATTCTGGTTTAGGTTTAGACTCGACTTCAAGTGGAACACACAGATTACCATCAGGTAAATGCCACTGCCCGAGCTGCCCTAAACTTTGTTGGCCAGTTTCTGCCTTTACACGCCAAGAACCATCTGGTTTAACCTCGATTTCTGTTACATCCTCTCCACAATTCCGCATCTTGGTAGAAATAAAATATGGGAACGAATAAGAAAAGAACTCGAAGTTAAATTTAGAAATGAAAATCCATTCAAGAAATACCTTAGTTGTGATACGAGTAAAATATGGATCAATAATGACATTCTCCAAGGAGTAGTTCTTGAGGCAGATAGGACATTGCCACTGAAGGTAACCCAAGATCAAAGAATAAATAAATATATAAATAAATTGGCGGATGGAAATGCAACAAAACAATAATTTGTTATATAATGCTTGCCTTTCGAGACCGTTGGTTCATTTGCACAAATACTTCAAGATCAAAGCAACCCATGTGGACACAAGGTTTGAATCTTCCCGCAATTTTCATTCTTGAGCCACTCATCTGAAGCATACAAAAAAGGTATATCAAGCCAGTATTCACACTACAGTACATATGCATAAGATAATAAAACAAAATAAAAACCACAATTGTGTTGCTTAACGTTACAAAAATGACGCATACAAGTATGTCAAGCATTTTTACAGTCAAACATTAGATTGCCCACTATGTAACATCATGATTCGACAAAAGATATGCGACAGTTTTCCAGGCCCAAAAAGAACTATTACACATTGTAATAGGAAGCCATGAATATAGAAGAATATCATGAGAACGCAAGATTTCATAAAATGATAACTCTGGTAAAGAGTTACAGAGAAATTGATAATTAACAGAATAATCTCACAAAACAAAAGGCTGTAACATGTTTGCTGCCCAACATACATAAATGTCAATGTTTTACTACGATCTGCTTATTCACAGTAGATAGTGGTACATAAATGATAGAGCGATACTTACAGGACACCGTAGATTAACGGGTATAGAATCAGACACGACCTCCAAATCGCTGTCACTATCTGCATTTTCTGTAGCAGCCCCACCACCAACGCATCGACAAACACGTGCAACAGCATCTTCAAATCTCTCACCGTCAGACTCTTTGGGAATGAGGTTGAGGATCTTTTGGGGTTGCCATGCAACAAACACAATATCAGAAGTTTGAATAAAAAGTGGCAATCTTTATCCATTAACTGTGATTGGGTTAATAACATCCATACAAATGGTGTTATATTTTAAACGAGTCCAAGTAAAAATTAAAGCTAAAAGGAGAACACATTAAATGGGTTGAAAGTCATCCAAAGTCTACTTATTGATGAAGAAAATCTACTAAACTGTTATATAAGCGTTTTAGATTATTACTGTGACAAATGTTTTTTTAAAAAGTGCTTCAATATCCGAATAAAGTTGGGCACTCAAAATCAAACTATACATCTATACTAAGCTGATAAAAGTACAGAGCTCTACGATAGTGAATAACTTTTTTTCTTTTCATAAATAAAAAAATAATTAGCCAGCAGGCTTGAGAAAAGTATACGATAAAAAACGATATAAGTTTACTGATGCAGTTTTTCTTAGCAATCAAATGGCTCAAACACTAAGGAATAATCAAATAACTAAAACGGAATTTCAAGTGTAAATTCCCACAATAAGTTTTATTAATAATCTCTCCACCGTTCATAATGAACCAAAAACCCTAATATTTATAAGAGTTTTCTTGAAGAGAAAGACTCTTATTTCCTAACTAATATTCCTAATTAGATAAGGAAACAAATCATTATTTTTTCCAAACTAATATTAAATAAAATATCCTAAAAACTTGAAAATCCGGAATATCGCCATCATTTACTCTCTAGCAAAACAGCCAATGCAAAATGTACAAGGACTGTACATAAATTACTCATTAAAAATTCATTATTAAGAGACTCCCACCTGTTGAACTGTGCGTCGTCTGACGATTCTAACGCCCAAACAAAACACACGAGCATCACAACCTGTCAACGAGATTTTGTTACTTCCATCACGTGTGTACGTCGTGATCTGTAAGAAAGAAAATAAAAAAAGAAAGACACACATAACTAAGAATCCTCGAAAAACTAAAACATTATATAATTATAAAAGAAAGTACGGAGTAATAACTTATGAAATCATATATAATTATAAAGAAGTAATAACTTATGAAATCATATGCCTTCTATCATCCATCATAAAGTCAACCACAAAAGTATAGAACATAGGACATAGAGAACTGTTTGATGCAGAGTTCGAAACTTACAATAGGGCCATCATCACGCCCATTGGCTCCCAAAAGTTGAGATCCAGGTCTATTGATTGCTCGCACAGGCATGCCTGTCAAGTAACAGAGAGAATAGACAAAGATCAAACTCGAGCCAAAACATCAGAATTCTGTGATATAATAACTCATTGAATCAGTAAAATCAAATGCAGCATACTGTTCACTTGTAAGTCGGCATATTGTGGCCATTGCATCCTAAAAGAAACATTGTCATTCAGTAGCATACACCAGGCCTATCATTAATAAATTAATCATTTATCATCAGCATGTTATGATAGTGAGATAGTCTACACGCTGATTTAGGTAATCATCGCACAAATATGATTATAAAGTCCACCTGAAGTTCAAACTCTGGTTTTGCCAACATATCCCTGTCAGCTTTTGTAAGCTGAAAAGTCTTCTCGATATTCTGCACCGGGCTTGTGCTGAAAATTATTTTTAATACCATTCAAGACCACATAAGAATAAAATCCAAATACAAAACCCTCAACCATGAAGCATATAAAAGTTTCAAAAGCATATAGTCTTTATAGACTCACCCATCTGTAGGAATACTTGCAATAGCCAGCTTTACTGGATATAAAGGATGGCCCATGGTTACCCAGAACCTGCATGTCCACAAACCAATTTTAAAAAAGTAAATTGTCACTCTTATTCAGCAGCTCCAAAAATCAAGAGATTACAAGGCCTTAAATAAAAAAAGTGTTTAATTATGTCACTTACGGATCTGCACGACCAAGCCTACATAGTTCACAATAAAAAGTTGCGGGAGGTGCTGGCAGCATACCCTCCATCGGTTTCTCTGGGATGATAACACAGCCTATATGTTGCCACACGTTGCATTTTTTTTCTTCACACTGAAGGGGAAACACAAACAGGGTAATGATCAATAAGCATGAGAAAAATCTAACTTAATGAACATCATGAATAGTTGCACACTAACAACAAATAATAGATAGAGGGATGAAATGTTAAAACCTTT
The DNA here is from genome assembly GCA_949592205.1 of Helichrysum umbraculigerum. Classification (NCBI taxonomy): domain Eukaryota; kingdom Viridiplantae; phylum Streptophyta; class Magnoliopsida; order Asterales; family Asteraceae; genus Helichrysum; species Helichrysum umbraculigerum. The sequence goes on from CATIUR010000001.1 coordinate 231,288,236, forward strand.
ATCATTGAATCTGCTTGCAAAGAACTTCCACAGAGACAACGGACTTTTTCTGTCTGATAAGTATCTTCAATTTCCTCCTTAAAGGTCGTACTGATAGTGACATTTGATACACTTTGACCTTTTGTTGCCAAGTCAGTTGCCCCCGGGATCTGCAACTTTCTGGACACAGAGGAATAGTCAGGATAAAACTGAACAAGTAATGAAGGTGAACTGGGACATCGCAAGCTTGGTTTAAAAAGGTGATGGGCGCTCCGAGGAGTTAAGGGCCCGAAGGGCGAGGCGTAAGGCGCCAAGGTGAACGCCTCACTTAGATGAAACGCCTATAATGCATAACTTATAAATTGCTTTGTAATAACATTTTCCACCTTATAAATGCTTATACATCACCAATACTTTACTTAGATACTAAAAGAATTCAAAATTCAAGTATCCTTGCTTCAATTTCGTGTTTTAGACTTTAGAGACTTGAGACGTTATTTGTGTTAGAGCTGATTATTTATGTTAGGAACTTACACTTAGGATAGAAAACTGCGCAACTTAGTAAAAAGAACACAATTACTTGTAAAATACCCGATAATTACGCAAGGCACCTAAGGCACCACCTCACACCGCCAGGCGCCTAGGCGGCGCCTTATGTCAAGGTTTCGCATCCTCAGGTGTGCCTGATAGTAACGAGTGCCAAGCCGCTTTGCCAAGTGCCTAGATGCCTAGGCGCGCTTTTTAAAACCAAGATTGCGAGGAAATCTTTTTGTAGGGAAAATGTAATAGAATAGCAATATACTTTTGCCTGTGGTCCACTTTGGGTAAGTATACCTTTTTAAAGATGGTAATTGTTAGTATGGAAACGGCCCATTTTGGTAACTAAAATTCTTTTGACCCTATCAGGTAACTAGAACTTAGATCTGATAAATAAGTTCCTTTTCATCTATCTGGTTAATATTTACCAAAGTAGCCTGTTCTAAAACTTAGTATTACTATTACCAAACGGATAAAATATATATATGTACTCCAAAGCAAAAAAAATCAAAAATAAAGGACGAAAGTATATTGCTACTCTATGCCATTTGTTATACTCCGTGGGATCAAGACAAATGATTATAAAAGGTGCACCTGTAAATGTCATCAACTAGTTTAGCCACCTCTTCCTTCCTAACAGCATTTTTTTTGGCCCACATTCCAGAAACTGCTGAACATGACATAAGAATGCAATGTTCATTGGGTAATAATACAAGATCATGATAAAAAATAACACAAAATAAGGATATATCTAAAAAAAAAACAAGAATACATTATACATCTGCTAGAGTTTGGCAAACACTGACTGCATCGTAGATCATGCATAATAACTAATCCTCTTATCATACTATTTAAGCTAACCTAATGAAATAGAATAATTACCATCTCTAGGAAAACAATATACCTACCATGTTAACTGCTAAGGCTAAAAAAATCCACTTAAAGGTGTTTTTCTTCAAAATACTCCAAGTGAGTGCAAAGCTATTAAACCAGAAGGAACAGAAGAGGTCTAGAGTCTAGACTATACACTTAGATGACGCGAAACTCATCGTAGCATATACGCATTGGAGACCACATCATTTCAATTACAGGATTGAATAGAGTAAGCACTGCTGTACCATTCATTTTCAGCCTTTAAACTAGGATTGATCAACTACTAAAAGCTGGTCCTAAATAACAAAAATGAGCATGTGTAGTCACAAACCCCAATACAAAATAGATGCTCAAATATCAAACATGACGGCAGGAAGTACCATTTACCTCGATCATCTGAGATAATACCTATTATCCGGTCAATAAGATCCTACAAGCAACGTCAAAGTGATAATTCAAAAACTGTAATCCTTCATAATAAACCAACTGAACACTAAACAATAGTAACGGGTAACCACTAGTTGAGAAGTAAACCTGCTTCTTTCCTTGCTTGGAAAGGCCAAGTTGAGTAAGAATACCCTTCAGCTCTTTTATCCGGAAATGTGCCATTTTTTCCTAAAATACAATGAGAAATTAACATAAATACATTGCAACTGGAAGAACTTAGATCATGTGATTAAAAAGGTAACTGCCCTAAGGCCTCCCTTCTTAAAGAGTGATATTAAAAGATCTGTGCATTTATAAAGACAAGATTAAACCATTTAAAAAACAAACTATTTCATGATTTATACAAAAAGTATGCAGAACACAAAGCAAAACCAAAGCTTTATGATGCTAGTACTTTTACTTGGTATCCATATTAGTCCAAACGATTAGAAACCTAGCATCTCCCTATTCTTTTCCAACAAACATAAATGTATATAAGGTTCTTGGTTTTGTTTCTAACTATAAACTTCCATGTCGACTCTTTTAGTAAAAGAACCAAACTTTCCTACTGTGCATCCCCATTCTCACAATCTCAACTAACATTTTCAACTAAAATCACAATGTAACATTTTAAAAATATGTATATATCTTCAACAATATTCACTCTATTCGTAATCCAGGTCCATTTTCTTTATAAATTGACTATAAGTTCACCACTCAATATCTCATAAACTATCAATCTTCACTCTACATAAAGTTGACTCTAATAAAAATAACATCAGAAACAAGTAGAATTTAACCAATACCTTGCAACTTGTTACCAAATCCATGTTTAATCTGAATAATTTGTAATCAGCAGCAATCAAGCCAATAAAAACAGCTCATCTGTTTCCCTTAAATATTAACGATCGATCTAATAACAAAATCAATTATGAATATGACATATATAATCAGATTATAAACAATATAAAAGTAAGGGAAAAAAAAACATGAAAAAATTGTTAATTTCCTCACCTGCAATCCAAGGCAGAGATAAATAAGCGTATAATTCGCAAACTGAATAAATTAGGGTCTGATGATTTGGGGGAAATCGGAGTAATTTTGTGAAATTAGACGTACGCCGCCGATATCACTTTTTATTAGATAGATGGTTTGTGTTCACACCGATTTCAGTGGTATTGATTGAGAATCAAGGTCTGAAATCGATAATCTAATCAAACAATTACAATAACAATAACAAAGTTGAACGGACGTGTAGGGTCAGTTTCAATCCGGTTAATTTCATGGAACCAAATCCGGGTTTGGATTCTCTGCTCCTTACGTGTATTTTAATATTCCTGGGGTCGTATTCTATTACGTGTTGTTATTGTGTACCTCGCTGTACATTTTCACTGTCTAACTTTTATAACTTTATTTGTGTGAGAAATACTAAGTTTACTCATACTACGGTTATAACCATCGACCCGTGCGATACACCACTATTACACTACAGTAGAAATACTGACGAGAGATGTCAATAATACAATGAGAGATGTCAATAGCGATGATGTATATTAACATTATGAAGATTTTAATTATAATGTTTGTTTTAATGATGAGGCTTTTCACTATTGAAGTCACTCAATAAGGGCAAATATTTTTACTCAAATGTACGCGACATAAGAGAGATATCCTTGTGAGCGTGACCGACTATTCTTATGACCACCTCAAAATGTACAGCTAGTGGAGTTTGTTTGTCTGTTGAAAATATGTAATAGGTGTTTTGTGTATAAATTTTTTTATTTGATAAGTGAGACATTCATTGCTTAATTATAAAGAAAAAGAATAGTATATGTTTATTTATGGAACACAACATGTTATCTAATACGGAGTATATAAATTTTGGTTTAAATATATCATATATGTTTCCCTAATTTAGTTATGGATAGTTTTAATCTTTTTCATTGTAAGTAGGGTAGCTTCGTCATTTTTGATCTTCAAAAATGTAAGCTTATAGAGAAATGTGTTAAACAATTTATAAGGGAGAATGATGAAATTTCTAGTATCATTAACAACATTATTATGGTGTGTTTGTTTGGTGGGTTATGAAATGGGAATGGGATTGAAAGTGATAAAAGATGTTTGGTTTGTCGGTTTAAAAATGAAAAAGTATAAATAAAAGTCATAGTTTTAAACCCCATCAAATTAGTGGGTGTATCACGATGTAAGTAGGATCACTTTTCTTCTCTCTATTCCTCCCATACTTTACATCATTTTAATAATAAAATCAAAATTATAAAATATAATACAACATAATCTTTTAAATAACTATACATGTTGAAACACCCCGAAACGTGAACAAATTTTTTTTTTTTTTTTTAAAACATAACACTTCTAATTACTTGTACTTACTTATAGTGGTCCCAAAACACTGGCTATTACATTACTTAATTATAATCAACACTCAAAAACAAAGGTTGCTGGACACAGGCTGAATCCGGCCGGATTCACGGGAATCCGCCGGATTCCCTACTATTTCAGACCCAACTTTTGACCAGAACTGAAACTAAGAAATCCGTTTCTGAATATGCCCCGGAATCCGCCCGGATTCATGGCAATCCGCCGGATTCCCATGAATCCGACCGGATTTCCACTTCCTACAGCAGATTTCTAAAAACTGCACATTTTCATACCAAAACACGAACTTTGACAACGCATAACTCTTAAACCACAACACCTGGGATCGTAAATTTTTGTAGACATCTTTCAAATGGTCAAATGAACATAACTTAACTTTCACTTTTTCAAAATTCTCGTTTTAACCCGTTTTGACACTTAAACTCGTTTTCAACCATTTTAACCAAAAATATGAACATGTCAAATTCTAAAATACATCAAATCTGACTTTCAGCTTTTGACTACACATTTCAACTTGACTTTAGAACTTGTGATAACCAAAACCATTAACTTTCGACAACCTTGACCCATTTTGACACTTAAGCACTTAGTGACCCATTTCAATCTTGGACTAACCAATAGCATTCATTCTTACTCAGTTGACTTTTAAAAGTCAAACAAAACACTTTTCATTCACATTCACTTAAACATTAACATTTCCAAGTCTCACTACATTTAGCTTTAACCAAAACATCAACTTTCACAAGTGAGACTTACTAACTTTTACAAGATTAACTAAAACCTTAAACTTTACAAACGGGGGTGTTATTGTATCGTAAGCATGATCAAAAGGGATAAAACTCATTACCAACCAAGCAATGAGCTCCACCACTAGCTTTCCATAACCTTCTTTCCCGATTCCTCCTTTACCTTACTTGAACTTCCTGAAACATGTTAAACACAACGAATAAGCATAAATGCTTAGTAAGTAAATGGACTCTAACAATTAAAATCTGCAACAAGTTAAGGATCCATAACATCTAACATGTCAAATTCCGAAGAATTGACATCAAACTAAGCTAATGACAAAGTCATTACTTAGATACCACCAAGCAAATGATAAATCACTCCTTGGTTCCACATATCCATATACTTACCTTTTCACTTGCACCAACAAATACTTGAACTCTTGCACACTTGATCACCTATTCACATAATCACATAAACACTTATCATTTACATATTTAACTAACTCTTTCTTACTTCTTACATAATATTTAGGTGCTAAATCACATAACACCCATATTTCTAACATAAGTTCCATACAATTATCCTATGATCATAATCAATTGGGCAATTCCTCTTCTTTCTAATCATAATTCTTACAATTCACCAAACATATCATAAGTTGATGATTTCACATACAAAAATTAAATCAATCAACCCATTTACATATGATCATAGATATTTTAACCTAACCAACATGATATAACTACTCTTTCTAGCTTAACTACTTGTATGGAACTTAATTAAAATCAATTATCCACTTAAGAATGAGAATCACTAACTTAGGGTTTTAAGTTCTTAAACCCTAACATCAATTTAACAAGTAGGGAGTTGATTCTTACCTTTAATAAGCTTAATTGAAGATTAAGAACTTTAATTAATTGAAACCCTAACTTTCTTTGATCTTGATTTCTTCCTGTGAGTTCCTCAAAATCGCCAGCTCTGTCTCTCTCTCGTATTTTATGTTTTAAACTTTCACTTCTGAACTAGAAACTACAGGAAATCTGAATTATATTACTACAATTCTTCATTGCCCCCTCAACTTTGCTAACTTGACCATTTCTACCCTCTAACTAGGTTAGTTTAACTAACCAAACCCTACTAACAATTTTTAACACATAAAATTTACATAGCATATCAATATATTATACACATAAAATTAAATAACTAAACGCCTATAATACAATTTAAACTTACAAAAATTTGGGGCGTTACAACTCTCCCCCACTTATTCAGGATTGTGTCCTCACAATCCATTCCTGATACAAAGCCGGATAATATTTAACAATCTCATGCTCCGGTTCCCATGTAAATTCTGATCCTTTTCTATGCTTCCACTGAACTTTGAACAACTTAATTTCTTTATTTCTCAATCTCTTAACCTTTTCTTCAAGAATCATTACCGGTTGTTCTACATAGTTCAATTGGTCGTTGATTTCTATTTCTTCTAAAGGTATATACGAAGCTTCATCCACCAAACATTTTCTTAAGTATGACACTTGGAAAGTGCTGTGGATTCCTACTAACTCTTCCGGTAGCTCAAGTCTATAAGCTACTTTTCCTACTCTTTCCAAAATTTTGAAAGGACCGATAAATCGAGGAATTAACTTCCCTAGTTTTCTGAAACGTATGATGCCTTTCCATGGAGATACTTTTAACATCACTCTATCTCCAACTTGAAATTCAATCGGGCGTCTTCTAACATCGGCATAAGACTTTTGACGGTCCTGTGCCATTTTCAAACGTTCTCTGACTTGATCAATCTTTTCAGCTGTTCTCTGCACAATATCAGTATTACCCAATTCTCGCTGACCAATTTCGCCCCAACAAATTGGAGTTCTACACTTTCTTCCATATAACATTTCATAGGGTGGCATACCTATACTCGCTTGGTAACTATTATTATATGAAAACTCTGCCAAAGGTAAATGTTCATCCCAATTACCACCGAAATCAATAGCACAAGCTCTTAACATGTCTTCTAACGTTTGAATAGTTCTTTCACTCTGACCATCAGTCTGCGGATGAAAAGCTATGCTCAAATTAACACGAGTACCCAAATCTTCTTGAAACTTGTTCCAGAACCTGGAAGTAAACCTGCTATCCCGGTCAGAAACAATAGAAAGAGGTACTCCATGACGTGCCACCACTTCTTGAACATATAAGTCTGCAAGTGCTTCTGAAGTATACGTCTCTTTAATTGGCAGAAATATAGCACTTTTCGTCAACCGATCCACAATCACCCAAATTGTATCATGCTGACGTCGGGTCTTTGGCAATTTGGTGATTAGATCCATAGTAACATGCTCCCACTTCCAGACAGGAATATCCAACGGTTGCATCATTCCCATGGGCTTTTGATGTTCTGCCTTCACCTGTAAACAAGTTAAACATTGATCGACATATTTAACAATCTCTCTTTTCATACCTGGCCACCAATAATCTGCTTTTAAGTCATGATACATCTTAGTGGCACCAGGATGAATAGAATATCTGGATCTATGCGCCTCATCAAGCAGCAATTTCTTTAACTCTGTTGACTTTGGAATCCAGATTCTGCCATATCGAGTCTTTAACCCTTGGGAATCTTCAACAATATTCTGAACCTGACCTTTAATACGTTCTACTTTCCAATCACCTTTCTGCCAAGCATTTTGTTGCACTTCTTTAATCTGATCTAATAAGCTTGGAGAGACTGTAATTCGAAGAGATCTAACAATCAAGGCATGATGCATTGCCTTTCTACTGAGAGCATCTGCAACTACATTCGCTTTTCCAGGATGATAAAGGATTTCACAATCATAATCCTTTATCAAATCTAACCAACGTCTCTGTCTCATATTAAGATCTCTCTGATCAAAGAAATACTTAAGACTTTTATGATCGGTATAAATAGTGCACTTTACTCCATACAAATAATGCCTCCATATTTTAAGGGCAAAGACAACTGCAGCCAATTCTAAATCATGCGCTGGGTATCCTTTTTCATGTTCTTTCAACTGTCTCGAGGCATAAGCTATTACTCTTCCACGTTGCATCAATACACAACCTAATCCATTATAAGAGGCATCACAATATACAACCATATCTTCAGTACCATCGGGAAGTACTAAGATAGGTGCCTGACTTAACTTTAATTTAAGGGTTCTGAAGGCCTGTTCATGCTCATCTTTCCATTCATACTTGATATTCTTACGAGTAAGCTTTGTGAGTGGAGTAGCAATTTTGGAGAAATTCTGGATAAACCGTCTATAATACCCGGCTAAACCCAGAAAACTCCTTACCTCAGTCGGATTGGTTGGGGGTTCCCATTTCATCACCGCCTCGACTTTGGTAGGATCAACCTTAATTCCCTGACTGTTCACAACATGACCTAGAAAATGAACTTCACGAAGCCAAAATTCACATTTTGAGAACTTGGCATAAAGTTTTTCAATACGTAACATTTGCAAAACTTGCCTCCAATGGAGTTCATGTTCACTAGCAGACTTAGAATAAACAAGAATATCATCAATAAACACAATTACAGATCTATCGAGCATTGGACGACATACCCGATTCATAAGATCCATAAAAGCGGCTGGTGCATTAGTCAAACCAAATGGCATCACCACAAACTCATAATGACCGTATATGGTTCTAAAAGCTGTTTTTAATACATCTTCTTCTCGAACTTTAAGTTGGTGATAGCCAGAACGTAAATCAATCTTAGAAAAATAGCTGGCACCTTGCAATTGGTCAAACAGATCATCAATCCTAGGTAAGGGATACCTATTCTTGATGGTGACCTTATTCAATTCCCTATAATCTATACACATACGCATTGTACCATCCTTTTTCTTAACAAATAATATTGGAGCACCCCAAGGTGAACTACTTGGACGAATAAACCCCTTATCTAACAATTCTTGTAACTGTTTCATCAATTCTTGCATTTCAGAAGGGGCAAGTCTATACGGAGTCTTAGCAATAGGAGTAGCTCCAGGAATGAGGTCTATACGAAACTTGACTTGCCTCTCAGGTGGAATACCCGGTAGCTCGTCAGGGAAAACATCGGGAAACTCCTTTACAATAGGAATCTCCATGAGTTTTGGAATACTTTTCTGAAGATCTATCACGTGGGCCAAAAAGGCTTGACAACCACGGGACAAATGACGTTTAGCATGAGCAAAGGTACATATGGATAAGGAAGGCTTTTTCTTTTCCCCATAAATATCAATCACTCCCCCACTTGGAGTATTGATACGGATAATCTTTTTCTCACACTGAATCATAGCATTATACCTACCTAACCAATCCATACCCACTACTACATCAAACTCACCCATTGGCATTGGAATGAGATTAATAATAAAAGATTCATTACTAATCTGTAATTGACACCCACGGAACACATTAGCAACATAAACTATTCTATCATCTGCAACCTCAACATCCAGTGGAGTGTCTAACTCACTAAGGGGAATAGAGAATTTCTGACTAAACTTTTCTGACACAAAAGATCGCGAAGCTCCCGAATCGAATAACACGTGTGCAGGCATTAAATTTACGAGAAAGGTACCTGTCAGGACATCGGGGGCTCGCTGAGCTTCCTCAGTAGTGATTTGGAAGGAACGGCCTTTAGACCTTGGAATTTCTGTAGTTTTCTTTTCTGTACTTTTCTTTGGAGTTGAAGTAGCAGGCCGATTCCCAAGATTCGGGCACTCAGACTTTATGTGCCCTGGTTGATAACAACCATAACAAACTCTGATTGGATTAGGACAATCTCGGCCAAAGTGACCTTCTTGTCCACATTGATAACATGCGTTGGTGCCAAACTTGCATTCTCCAAAGTGTTTTCGATGGCACTTTTTACATTCGGGTGGCACCGGTCTATCATCCTTCTTTGTACTCCCACTCGGTCTAAACTTCTTTGATGAACCAGAACTTTGATCACTTTTTCTTTTGGCAGCTGCCACTTGTTCATCTTTCTTTAACTCCAATTTCTGGAATCGCGCTTCATCAATCATTTCTTCAAGTGTCTGACATCTCTTTGGAAGTACATACTTTCTGATTTCCTTTCTCAGGACCTTATGAAAATGATTCATAAGCATCCTTGGGTTATCCATATACTCTGAACAAAAACGAGCTCTATCCAGAAAATTTCCCACCAATTCATTCACTGATTCGTTCGTTTGCTCCGTAGCTAAAAACTCTTGACGAATTCTATTCAAATCTGCGTCTTGAGAATACGTGCTTTCAAACATTACTTTAAACTCTTCCCAAGTTAATTTGCTAATAGCTTCATCACCTTTGGTTCTACAATGTACATTCCACCACCACTTAGCACGATTCTTTAAAAGATTAGCTGCATACCTTACTTTAAACTTGTTGGGACAATCCACAGTAGCGAATGCCCCTTCTACTTCTGAGATCCAACGGTAACATTTGATTGGATCTAAATCACCATCATACTCTAGTGGGTTGCAAGCTGAGAAATCTCTATAACTGATCTTTTTCTGCTCCTCCTGAATATTAGGTTGAGGAATTACCTCTGGTCTGGGCACAACTATTTCTCCTCGCCCTTTCTGCATTTCTTCACTCACAATCTTTCTTACAGTGTCTGTAATTGTCGTTACTAGAAACGGAAGGGATGCTTCCTGAGCTTGACTAATCTCTTTGGACACAAGGGATTTTATACCTTCCCAAGACAATTCAGTGTTAGGAATAGGAGACCTTGGCCTTTCGTTACTGCCTCCTGCCTCATTATCTTGGGCCCTGTTACCCGGGTTAAATCCAAGAGTAAGATCTATTTCTCGCTCATCCATCTTTACTGAAAGTAGACATGGAAAGATTAACTCGACTTACTTAATATTTACAAGTCTACTTTATCTATACTTCTAACACATGACACTAATAATAGCTAATAACTTATCCTCTAATGTCTCGTGGTTTCCATGGATACCCATATGGTAATATGATAATCATTGCGTTGGCCAGGCGCACCAATTACCGTATTAGAATATAACATATCCAAAGTCCACACGACACATTTTGATTCAAAATCATTAGCACACATATTCTCGTACACATAACAGTTCTAAATCATGCTCAATACAACAATTAAGGCGGTCTAAGATCAAGTACCCACTAATGGTGGATACCCGAATCCCTTAAATCGTGCTCTGATACCAACTTGAAACACCCCGAAACGTGAACAATTTTTTTTTTTTTAAAACATAACACTTCTAATTACTTGTACTTACTTATAGTGGCCCCAAAACACTGGCTATTACATTACTTAATTATAATCAACACTCAAAAACAAAGGTTGCTGGACACAGGCTGAATCCGGCCGGATTCACGGGAATCCGCCGGATTCCCTACTATTTCAGACCCAACTTTTGACCAGAACTGAAACTAAGAAATCCGTTTCTGAATACGCCCCGGAATCCGCCCGGATTCATTGCAATCCGCCGGATTCCCATGAATCCGACCGGATTCCCACTTCCTACAGCAGATTCCTAAAAACTGCACATTTTCATACCAAAACACGAACTTTGACAACGCATAACTCTTAAACCACAACACCTGGGATCGTAAATTTTTGTAGACATCTTTCAAATGGTCAAATGAACATAACTTAACTTTCACTTTTTCAAAATTCTCATTTTAACCCGTTTTGACACTTAAACTCGTTTTCAACCATTTTAACCAAAAATATGAACATGTCAAATTCTAAAATACATCAAATCTGACTTTCAGCTTTTGACTACACATTTCAACTTGACTTTAGAACTTGTGAGAACCAAAACCATTAACTTTCGACAACCTTGACCCATTTTGACACTTAAGCACTTAGTGACCCATTTCAATCTTGGACTAACCAATAGCATTCATTCTTACTCAGTTGACTTTTAAAAGTCAAACAAAACACTTTTCATTCACATTCACTTAAACATTAACATTTCCAAGTCTCACTACATTTAGCTTTAACCAAAACATCAACTTTCACAAGTGAGACTTACTAACTTTTACAAGATTAACTAAAACCTTAAACTTTACAAACGGGGGTGTTATTGTATCGTAAGCATGATCAAAAGGGATAAAACTCATTACCAACCAAGCAATGAGCTCCACCACTAGCTTTCCATAACCTTCTTTCCCGATTCCTCCTTTACCTTACTTGAACTTCCTGAAACATGTTAAACACAACGAATAAGCATAAATGCTTAGTAAGTAAATGGACTCTAACAATTAAAATCTGCAACAAGTTAAGGATCCATAACATCTAACATGTCAAATTCCGAAGAATTGACATCAAACTAAGCTAATGACAAAGTCATTACTTAGATACCACCAAGCAAATGATAAATCACTCCTTGGTTCCACCTATCCATATACTTACCTTTTCACTTGCACCAACAAATACTTGAACTCTTGCACACTTGATCACCTATTCACATAATCACATAAACACTTATCATTTACATATTTAACTAACTCTTTCTTACTTCTTACATAATATTTAGGTGCTAAATCACATAACACCCATATTTCTAACATAAGTTCCATACAATTATCCTATGATCATAATCAATTGGGCAATTCCTCTTCTTTCTAATCATAATTCTTACAATTCACCAAACATATCATAACTTGATGATTTCACATACAAAAATTAAATCAATCAACCCATTTACATATGATCATAGATATTTTAACCTAACCAACATGATATAACTTCTCTTTCTAGCTTAACTACTTGTATGGAACTTAATTAAAATCAATTATCCACTTAAAAATGAGAATCACTAACTTAGGGTTTTAAGTTCTTAAACCCTAACATCAATTTAACAAGTAGGGAGTTGATTCTTACCTTTAATAAGCTTAATTGAAGATTAAGAACTTTAATTAATTGAAACCCTAACTTTCTTTGATCTTGATTTCTTCCTGTGAGTTCCTCAAAATCGCCAGCTCTGTCTCTCTCTCGTATTTTATGTTTTAAACTTTCACTTCTGAACTAGAAACTACAGGAAATCTGAATTATATTACTACAATTCTTCATTGCCCCCTCAACTTTGCTAACTTGACCATTTCTACCCTCTAACTAGGTTAGTTTAACTAACCAAACCCTACTAACAATTTTTAACACATAAAATTTACATAACATATCATTATATTATACACATAAAATTAAATAACTAAACGCATATAATACAATTTAAACTTACAAAAATTTGGGGCGTTACACATGTTATCTATCATACTTTATTTTTTAAACTCATTATCACACTCGCATTTAAACCAAATGCACCTTTAGGAAATGTAAAATTTGATGATATAGGTGTTTAAACTTTTCTTGCTTTCTAAAATGAATTTTTTTTTTTATCTAATTCTTGAAATGGTTGATGAACAAATGGTATTTACCATAAAGGTATGTGAGTTGCCCATCAAAATAACTGTTATGGGTTCAAGCCTTGTATTGTAGTGTTGCTTATTTAAAAGAAATGATTGCTAAAAGTTGAAATTTTGCTGAAATTTTTGTGTCCATCTAACTTATTAGTGTGATATTATAGTCTTTTATAATCGTCCACGTCATCCATTTTACTTGTTTCATGTTTCAATTTTCACTTGATAACTATTTTTTGTATAAATTGGGTATATAAATTATATTAGCTACTAACAAGAATATCATCATCATCATTAACTTATATATAAGAAGCACCCTAAACTTTTTAATAGTCTTACTAATTGATACCTTAGCGTCTAAATGATTGACAAGTGAAAAACACTTAAAACAATTTTAGTTAATTTCTCAACAATTCTATACACTAAAATGTTGCTTATAATTTTGATATTGTAAGTCACCGTTGTTTTTATCTTTCTTTAATATATATAATGTTCTACAAAATCCATTTAGCTTAAAGTTCTATAAAACCCCTTTAAAACATGACAAACAAAATAATACTCCGTATTAGTCTTCTTAACCCATCATTAGTTTAGATTATATACTTTAAAAAGCTATTATTAGTTATCAAATAGAATTTATGCTCCTTGATACATGACATCTATCTCTAATTGTAACACCCAGTTTTCGGGTCTAGTAGTATATTAACATTTTCTGACTGCGAGTTATTATTTAATATGTCAAAAAATAGGTTCGATGATTTATTTGAAAATAAATGGATAAAAGAGTCAAATAATTTATTGTGACTAATAAATTATTAATTGTTTTAAATTAACTTAGTTGATGGTAAAATAAAATGATGTTTCCCCGCAAATGGTTTTTAAGTTCCAGACAACGATAAGTACGGGGAATGAAATTTGACTAGTTATATAATAGACTCAAATAATTGAGTCGGTCTTTAATTCCATTCATACATACATACGATCGTATATACATATATACAAGAAACATCAAACCTAGATCTATGAGGAATCATCAAATTGAAGATCTCAAACACGAATTCAAGCTTCAAAAACACATGGATTATCTTCCTCTAAATCATTTAATCATGTGGTAAGTCTCAATTTCTTGAAATATGAAAACCTAAAATTTGGGGTTTGTGTTGTTATGGATAATAATCCGAAATTAAGGTTGTTTGAGCTTAATAATGATGATGATTAACATTAAGAAAGCTAGGGTTGGTAAAATTGATTAATGTTCTTGTGAGTTATGTGGATTATCATAATTATCATGGGTGATGTGATGAAACTATGATGATGATATGAAATTAAAGTTTAATATTAGTTAAAATAGTGTTACTAAGTGCTAATAAAGATGTTAGTAACTTTGATTCAACTTAAAAGTGGATTGATTATGTTGTAGAGCTTATGATCAAAATGGGTTATGATAAAATGATGATGTTTTGGTGTTAATACATATTAATTAGTGAGTATTCATGAATTATAAGTTTGTAATCATGTTAAGAAGGTTAGTTAATACTTAAATTATGATTATAAACTAAGCCCTAAGGTGGAAGTGAGTAAAAGGATTAGGTGTCATAAAGGGTTTGATGGATTGTTGATTTTGGAAGTATTTAATCTTGTTAATGGTGTAATTTTGTTAGTTAACAATGATTAATGTTAATTAAGGTAATAAGGTGATTATAATTATCATAATTCAATAAGTGATGGTGAATTAAGGATATTAAAAGTGATAATTCATACTTTTGGAATAAATTGATGTATAGTTGATCATTACGATATTAATCATGATTAGTGGATAATTCAAGGAGTATGAATTTGATATTGAGAATTATGATGATTATGTTAATTCATATGATTTGAATACATTGAGTTTATTGGTAATCTTTTGGAGCAATGTTAAATTGATTGAGACAAGTAACTAACTTGTAATTCTCTATTGTATTGTCAGATGTGCAGAAGGCTCAGTGATATTAGACTACTGAGTGGATGCCTGAGGTGGTCGGTGAGTGGATCTCTAATCCTCAGCTTAACTTGGTTGTAACAAGTTTGGTTACAACAAGTAACGTGTTATTACTTTATTAGTTGCATTGATGATTTTGTTGATAGTAATAATACTGTTGATATGTTGACTAGTTGAATATGTGACTTGTTGATTACGTGATCACTTGAATTAATTGGCCTTCGGGCATCAGTTGTTAATGAGGCAACGAGTTGATGACTGGTTGGTTGGGCTAGTTGGTTATCCAAAGTTTAACACATCTCCTGTGTTAGTTGAAGATAATCACTAGTTATCGGTCTCGTCCGTATGGCCATACGGATAGGTTGGATAAGTGTTCTTGGGGAGCCACCCGAGTTTATGGTTATCCCCAGAGCCGCCGATCCTCATTATGTGTTGTTGATTAGTTGAATTGTTGCATTGTTGAACTGATGTATTGTTGATGTGTTGTATTGTGTACTTGCTTGTTTAGTGCTAAGTGTTGTACACAAAGTTGTTGAGCTAAGTTAGGATGTTGATTAGTTATCTGCTCACTTAGCGTTATGCTAATCCCCCACATTATCCCTTCTTGCAGGTTTTGCATATAATTTGGGTGGGCAAGAAGTTGGACTAGAAGGAATGTTTGACTACGAGGCTCTACTCTGATAGTTGATTTGTATAAAATAATGTTTCATCATGTTTTTATATAACACCTCGGTTGAAGAAATTATAGTTTTGAAAAGGTTGAATTTTATATGTTTATACAATGAAGTAAATTATGACTATCTATTTGGACTTACGCTTCCGATTTACTATATTTAAATGATTATAAATGAGGGGTGTTATACTAATCATAATGTAATTTTGATACAAATGTACTTTAATATTTGAAGAACTTGTTTATGCTTTACATGCTCACTTTACAGATATTTTTCCCTTAATCTTGTATTATGTTAACATATACATAAGAATAACATCTCATCTTATAAGGGGGTGTTTGGTTGGAGGGATTTGATAGGATTTGGTGGGATTTGCATTTCAAATTCTCAAGAATCCCATGTTTGGTTAAAGTACTTGAAATGCTGATGGCTTTTTAAATCCCTTCAATAAATGATTCTCAAATCCTTTGGTAATTTGAAGCATTTGAAATACCACCTCAGACCGAATGTTCAAACTCTTCTCATTGACAAATTTGCCCTTATCCAACTTTCCCAAATATCACTTTTCATAAGTTGTCGTCGTCTTTCTCATCTTAATCGAAGACTACTTCTTTTTTTACTTTTTTTTTTTACTTATGAATGCTTCTATGTAATTAATAACTCAACATCATATTAAATTTTTTTTTCTTTCAAATTCCATCGATCTCATATGAAATTCCTCCTCGATCTTCATATGTATTAGATTTTAAGGTTCAATTGCATCATATTTTTCAATTTCCTCATCAACAATCTTTGTTTGGTTTAGATATATAGCAAATGAAGGACAGTGAGAGTTAAACAATTTTAAGCTTGCAATTTGTTTCGTGCTTTTGGAAGTGATAAATCTTGCTGGGTTTCAAATCTCAATTTCTTCCATAATTATTTTTGTTGGGTTTCATGTTTTTCGAATTTTAATTTTGTGATATATTATTGAGAATTTCATATCAATATGAATATCCTTTTGTTTTGGGGTGAACACTGTTTTAGTTCGGTTGTAAAATTAGCAATTTATATAAATGATTTTTATTTTTTGAAATAAAGCTAACTTCATCGGAGTGATTTTGAATGGGGGCTGTTTTGTAATTTACCATTGATAGGAATTTCAAATCCTTGATAATTTTACGTAAACCAAACATGTATAAGGATTTAAATTCTGATGATTTAAAATCCCCATTCATTTCAAATCCCATGGCATTTAAAATCCTAGGATTTTAAAACCATGAACCAAACGCCACCTAAGATTATCAATAACACTTTCATACCTTAATAAGAAATATGTACACACTTGTAAAATGAGTACATGAAATGTTTTTTAACTACTTTGTTAAATAAAAAGGAAACAAAATTGTGAACCTACATCTTAATTTGAATTTTTTATCAAATACTTTGTTTTCCCGATTCAAATTTTGCACCTTTTAACAAAGTTTGTTAAACGTCTTTCATAATTCGTCATATATGTGTCTATTTCTTCGATGCATCTACATCTTATTGTAATTCTTTTACCGAACATATTCACTTTATTACTCTATATTAGTAACGTTTTTAGGCGTGGGCCGTGCGTGGCACGGCATAGAAGTTCACTAGTTTTACTCAATATGATTCACAATATGTCTATCGAAAACAAAGTAACGTTGTACATTACAGTAGTTTGATATATACAAGGATTATCATGCCCACGCGTTGCGTCAGAACTTTTTAACGATATCATTGAACACTTATAAATTTTATTTCAAACGATTTCTTTATTAAAAAAGGATCTCTATAGTATTTATAAACGAATATAATGTTATAACTTTTAATACCATAAGCAAAACATATATATATATATATATATATATATATATATATATATATATATATATATATATATATATATATATATATATATATATATATAGGGGAAGTATCAAGATGAAAGTTTCAAGATTGGAGGAAGAAGGGAAGCAAATCTCAATCACTCATTTTTTCTCATCTTCAATATTCATCCATAATACCCATTTAATCAATTTTAATCTAAAATTCCAAATTAAAGCATGAAATTCAAATATTAAGCAATCAAAAACGTTATAAATCTTCGAATTCATCAATCGCAATCATAGATATCTTCAATTCTTCATAATTCTAATTCATCAAAAATTATGAATATTGGAGTAACTTTTGGGTTTTTGAGTAAATTTTGATTTGGCAATAAAAAACAATAAAATTAAACGAATTTGATCGTACAAAACTTATAAAAAAGTAATTAATCGAATTATGATTGTCATTCCAATTGAATTTACAGATTGAAAAAATTTCAGACCGTTAACATTCATCTGGAAAGCATGTTAATCAAAATTACAACTTAATACTCTTAAACATTCATTTATAATGAATATTAATTTATATATGTTATTATACACTATTGAATGTGATAACATAACATTCATCAGTGTATAATAATGTATATGCGTTAACATTCATCGTAAATGAATGTTAACGTGCTGAAACTATGATTTTGATTAACATGCTTACGAAATGCATGTTAACGATCTGGGAGGTGATTTCAAGTTATTTACAAGTGTGCCACCGCGTTGACTTTTACGTTGACCAGAATGTGTGGTTAAAAAGTGCTTCCCTCCTTCCCCCATTTTTTTACTTCCCTATTGATCTTCCCCCTATATATATATATATATATATATATATATATATATATATACCTATTTTATAATTTATAATTGATTTTTTTTACTTTAACTCCTATATTAATAACTACTACTAAATAAAGATACGTAATACTCTACAAGTTACTGTTAGCCTTTATGAGATTAATTTGTTATTTATTATATTCACCACTTAATTATTCTTTTTTAGATATTAAGTTAACATCTTTTCAAAAAGTATTCTAATTCACAAATGAACGTAAATCATTTTGATTAAAAGTGAAACTGTGAATTATAACTGATACAACCTTATCTATTACGTAGAATTACATATTAATTATACATATTATTTCAGATGTGACGTAAATTCACAACTTTTATGTTTAAAGTTACTTACATGCCGCTAGGCAATATGTCATTTGTTATATATCTAATAATATTTTACTTAATTAACTTTGTTTATACCCGAGTCAATTAACTAATAAATATACTAAAAAAATCAAGACACATGACAAGATTAATTAAATTATATTTATATATATATATATATATATATATATATATATATATATATATCAATACACATTGTAATTCACATATTACATTATTTATTGCATAAATTAAATAATTTTCAAAATCTGTATATAAGTCCTATACTTCGTTACTTCTCTTGTATTTAAACTTTTGAACCACATTTTTCCATACTAAATCATTAGTCTAACTTAGGTAATAGCAAACAAATGATGTATATTATAATAATACTTCGACAAAAAATAAATTGGGTAGTAGCATGTATTTCCCTTGTATAACATTTGTTGGTCTAATAATTAGATACAATAAAAAAAAATAAGTTAAATAAAATAGTGTGATGCTAAGATTTGAAGATGGACTAATAGATTAGATGGTATCACTTCTTACCATCAAGCTAAAAGCATCATCTTACTACATTTACACAAATAATAAATATACTTATAAAAACAAACAAAATTAGATTAGAAGAATGACAAACAACTTACTATTCATAAGAGTTTGATAATTGATATTAGGGGATAATAACTTAATCGGCTTAAATAATGTAGTGTGAGTTTGAGAGTTAGAGACATATATTTGTAAGGCTAGTGATAAATGCAACAAATGTTTTTATTCATACACCAAATTATATGCATATTAATGATGTACT
The DNA here is from genome assembly GCA_949592205.1 of Helichrysum umbraculigerum. Classification (NCBI taxonomy): domain Eukaryota; kingdom Viridiplantae; phylum Streptophyta; class Magnoliopsida; order Asterales; family Asteraceae; genus Helichrysum; species Helichrysum umbraculigerum. The sequence goes on from CATIUR010000001.1 coordinate 231,308,117, forward strand.
GTACAACACTGTAATGCATATATTTGTTTTATGTATTAAAAAGTGTGTTGTATACATCAACACCCTATTTGTAAGCCTCTAACGCAAAATATGGAGTTAGGTACATATAGCCTAAAGCACACTTTTATAATATGTGATCATACTTTGACTTCAATTGAATCAAATCTTTATATTTTTTCTAGTTTAGTAACATAACCTGTATGTTTGCTTGAATCATATTGTCTTTGAATTTAATCTTTATCTCATGATCTTTGTGCTCTTATTTATATATCAACCTAAGAAACTCACAATATATCTCGTCATAACATCATTGCAAACGATACTTTTTAACAAAAAGCAATGATGACTTGATGAGATGTCAAACTTGCGGCATCAACAAACTCCGACCTTTTGAATCTTGATTTTAACTTAAATTGTTTGTGTTATTGTAACAAAGTTGATAGAATATTACAGTTTATCTACATGTAATCTTGAAGAACAATGTCACATGAATTAATTTAAGATTCAGCTAAGGCTTCTTTTAACTCACTAGAGTTTTAAACTAGCAACATAAGCTAAAGGCCGCATGTATCACACGAGCATGTACGTATGAACTACCATTGAAAAGATGCCCCCTTAATTTGAATCTAATGTACGAGAAGATGCACATTATACTATCTCCAACAATGATTTGTATCTTTTGAGTTATGATGTTGAATTTTACTAAAATCATATGATACAACATGTTTCATTGATACTATAGGAGATCAAAATTTATGCTTTCCAAAACACACAAATGCGTCATTCTAAAAAAATTAACAGTACTATATTAGGTTTTGGTGTTTGAAAGTTTTGGTTTGTGACCACGTTAATAATTGTAAAAGTTTTCGGTAAATCTATATGAATCATATATGTAAATCACTTTTCGAATACATACAAATTTTATAAGTTGTTTTAGTCTCACGATATTCAACTTGAGATGATTTAACATGTACTTTTATAGGCACAAGAATACGTGAATTAAAATATTTGATATGTCCTTACTTAGTGTTTAATAATTCACATACGTAGAGTTTAAATATTCTAGAAGATATTCACAACTAAGTACAAAAAATGCTCTCTAGCTATAAATTATTAGCAATTATTGCTCAACTCTAGCGTTGGGTCACTTACAAGCCGATGCGAAGTTGACCGCGTGTGATCTAAATGGGAGTTGCCACTCCCCCACCCCTACCCTCGTAAGCGCGCACGCCTTTAAGAGGTTTGCGCCCTATACGGTTACTTATCTACATGACTCATAATTTGGCGGTTACCATACCACCACTATATATTAATGGGCAAAACTATTTTTTGTTGATATATGTCAGATATATCATTATCAAAACCTACCAAAAAATAATATTTGGTTTACAAACAAACACTCGATAGAGTTTGAGACTTACATGAAACATGTGTACCTTGTCTTCGATGGGTATATGTATAACTTATCACACGTTGACATTCAATTCTACCATATCATTTTTATAGCACATTGGTCATGATATCTAATACTGATCTTGAAATTTTAGGTTAAGAAATACTAGAGCTTTGAGGTGAGAATGATGATGTGACGCTAATTCCTTTACGCTTTTAATGACGACGTGTTAACATCAAACTTAAATATATTAAATGAATATACACGTTAAATAAATATAATATATCATTGTATTGAGGAATAACCCTAATAGCTCATTTTAAAACGTATATAGAGATGTCAATGTAACATGTATCTCGATCAATATATTAATTTATCAAATGCTTTTATTGAATGTATGAATGTATCATTTTGACTATTGGATAAAGTTTCTTTCGATGTTACACATGAAAACGTTAAAAGCGTGATCATGTGGCATGGTGTTACAATAGTTGAATCTATGATCATATGACCCAAAGATTGATACGAGCTTACACATTTGAGGGAGCATAAAATATTATTTGAGTCGAACCTATAATTTGATTCTTGATCCATCTCTTTATATGTGCACGCAGTCAAGACATACTAGATTGGGTGTAACCTTTGTCATTCAAAAGTTTGTTATGCATTTGTTGATACGTGGTAAATTTCTTATAAATATATTTCTTGACGCGGTAAATCATTAAAACTACTTTTATAGAAATCTACTTTCAAATATTGTCACATTTACACGTTCATGAACTCTACCATTATTTTACTTTAAAAAAAATAGTTATAACTTTGTTTATCTCATACTAGGATTGTTTATTCATATAAAAGTTATATAAACATTGGTATCACAATTTGTGTTTATTCAGATAATAAAATTGATACGTAGTATAAACATTGGTAGGTCAATTTGAACAAAGTTTAGTGGAGGAACATTGAGAGACCCTACATCCTGTTAACTAAAAAACATAGCCATCGTAATCATGATAACTACATTATTAAGGTTTAGTTAAGCTTAGTTGAGGTGTAATTGATCTCACAGCTAGTTTCATTTTATTATATAAATTTTAATGGCATGTGGTGGGGCTCGTTCTGTCACCACCACAGACCATCACTACTACATGTGACTCGTCGTGACTTGACAGACGGCTCGATAATGCACACAAGTGGGGTTGAACGAAGGTCCGATGATAAGAGAGTGCGCCTTGGTCAACTTCACCCGACCTCCATTTTCGGAGGACACCCAACTATCAAAAGACAAAGCATATCTTCTATTTATTATGATATTCTAATCAATTTATCTTCAATTTTACATAAAGATATTGTAGCATCCCGAATCAAGGTGTTACATGTATGATATATGAGTTTCTCATGATATACTTAAGGATATCATAGTCTTTTCATAAAACTTCCCCATTAACATCTTTAATTAATTACTTTTCAATTTATCTATCTTTACTAACACAATTTTTTATAAGAAAAATACCTATGTAACTATGATCTATCTTTACACTACATATATGACTTTAATAAGATTTATCATGGCCACGCTTCACGTCGGGAAGATATAATTTGTTCGTCGTATTTATTTTGCATTTTGTTAAAGTGGTTCTATAAGTTCATTTATTTAGTTACAATCATTTACAATTGATCTATTATTAAAAGAGAGAAATGAAAAAAGTTAAAAACAGATAAAACGAAGTGAATTGAAGTTGTTACTGTTTTTGAAAAATATATATATATATATATTTGATAAACTCAAGTTTTACTTACGGGTTGTCTACTTCATATATGGAGTGAGTTTATATGTTAATATAAGTAAAAAAGCTTAATGACAAAATAAGTTGTATTTTAATAATATGGATAATCGACTCAATATCATTTTTGGTTTCAATTATTGATTTGTTGGGTACGTCTATGTATAACCTGTCATTCTTATATTGTGATTCATGCAATTTAAATTTTCATTTAGTGTAAGATATATAACTAAAATTCTACTTCATAAATATATCTTGCAAGGTTTATAAAAACTAAGATAATTAAGTAAATGTATTATTAGGTATACATATAAAAAAATTCGTTATAGTTTTATCCAAAAAAATTTTCGTTATAGCCTATTATTGTCGCACCCCCAAAACACGTGGCAGCGGAGGTATGAGGTGTCACGGGGGCGCCGACCAAATCAGAAATCATCACACAAAGATTACAACAAACGACCTCTAAATGAGACGTTTTGAAAATAGTTACATTCCATAAATAAAAATGTTTACAAAATCCTTGGAGTTCGCATCAAATGTCGAGAGATTTCTAATACATAATGGTTGATACAAAAATATCATAATGCAGTCTAATCTCTTGTTGAATTTGAAAACATGCGACTCGAGCTAATGCTTTCCAAAAGCATCCTACTGCGACGGGTTACCTGAGAAATATATACTAAAAGGTCAACATAAAGTTGGTGAGTTCATAGGTTTAGCAGTTATAAAGTATTGGTATGAATCACAAGATTTGTAGGTTTATTAAACAAAGTTAATAAAAGTTATACTATCGCAATGAGTCTCATAGTTCGAGCGTTTGTTGCCTCAGGTAAGTGTATAATCCGGTACACTTCTAATTCACAAATAATACTGTGTCCGTGGGTTGGCTAGAGCGACTAGCCCGGACGGGGATGTCTGATATCGCGTAAAAAGTCACTTTTTTACTACCGATATCTCTCTCATTCTGGAATGATTCTTGGCATATTGACTCAAAAATAGTACAAATCAATAGTATTATGCCAAGATGGTCAAAACAAGGTTGCACGATGAAAATCAAGCAAAACGGATAAAAAACGAAGATTTCACGCACGTTTGAAGATTCAAGACATCAAAACGAGATTTCAAGTCAAAAGTGCCCATCACCAACATCCATCTCATCCAAGATGTTCGTTTTCAAATTACGAATCCAACAGAAGAAGAATCAACAAAAACGGACGAAGAATGAAGATTCTATGTACGCCGGAAGATCCAAATGATTCGAAGGACACATCTAAAGTTCAGAGATATATTTTTAGGATTTCTTTTCATCAAATTCTTTGTTTTTGATAAACGAATCCAACAAAAAAAGAATCAACGCAAACGGAGACCTAACAAAGAAAACACGCACGAATCAAGAAACGAAGCAAAAGACGACGAACCGGGGCGGGGGGTGCCAGCCGCCGCCGGCCACCACCCAGCCGCCGCCAGCCACCAGGTGGGCGGCGCCGGCCACCTGCCCCCTGCACCGTTTCCGCTTTTTGGTCATTGCGCGTACCCGATGCACCACCTTTACACGCTTTTTGGTACCAGGTGCACCACCTTTACACGCTTTTTGGTACTCGGTGCACCACCTTTTCCACCTTTTGCTAATGTGTGCTTCAAATTGATAAAATGCACCAAGGCTCAACTATAAATAGGGGTCTTTGGGTTCATTTGAGAGTGCACCATACATCTTCCACACTTTGGAAAACACACATCTCTACACACTTTCTTTTATTTCTTTGTAATTGTAATTCTTCTTAAGTTAATTAGACTAGCTAATTAACTAATCGAGGAAGATTTTTACGGAGGTACTCCGGGACGCATATTTTAGCTACGAGTTATTGTACTTCTTTCCAGGTGTTAATCTATCTTTCATATTTAAATATGTTTATTCTTTCTTTAATAAATTTAAATATGCATGCTAGAATTGCCTTGAATAATTAGATAACTCAATTGTCTGCTATGATAGTCGTTTAGAAAGTATTAAATATGTGATTATGCGGTATGTTATGAGATTGTGGATGGTTTACATTACAAATAGATATAGGAATTAAATCTTTATCGTTTATCTGCCCAACTCATGTTGTGACTAAAACCTTATCCAAAAATGAACATAGCTAACTCATAGGGTATAGGTCACTTAGTTATACTATGTTAGATTGAATCAATGAGCTCGGCATGGTCTGTGTTCTCTAGACCAAACTAGGATCCAAGAGACACGGAATATGGGAATAGAGGTAGGTTAAGATTAAATTCATATAGGCGATATTTTTGAGACAACTTTCGGAATATCCTCAACTTAGACAATACTTTTTTATGCTTAGATTGAACTATTGCTTTGATCGTCTTATTGCATGTTCTTGTTTGATTGTTGCCTTAGGATCATCATAATAGTGAAATATAAATGGCACTAATTGTCGTGAAATAATATGACGGCCCCTATTCGACTGTTCTTTGATATTGTACTGGAAACGCTTACGGCGGAGTACAAATGTATGGAAGTCAAGAACGACCGAAGGTAGTTATATTATGGATCGAATAACAAACGTATTACTTAGGTTTCCATTTGTAGTATGAATCATCCCTGTTTTATTACATCCCTGAGTAATGTTGATAACTCGTACGAATAAGTGATGACACATTATCCGGCCGCCTAGACCGGTTGGCCCAACCTATCCCGGTGAGGATAACCCTCGTTCATAAGATTGTTTATTCAACAAACTATGCCATGATTCGGACATCTCCGATGACCGAGATTGGGGAATAGGATTAGAGGTTAACTGTCGGATAATGTGGGTGTACATTTGAGAGAACTTTCGGTGTATGCTTTAATATATTATGCAATCCACGTGACATTCTATTTGCCTGATTGTGGACACCTCCGTGTTAGCCCGATAGGAGGATTGTAGCAGTAGCTCACATTAACTTACGAACTAATCTCCATTATAACTCTCCATATTTAACAACTCTTAAACCACTTTATAGTAGACAATCGCTTTAATTGTTGAACGCCCGAAGTAACCTCCACTTTTTAATCTAGTTTAGTTTAATTTAGATAGAAAACCCAAAACCAAAACCAACTCTTTTAACCCTAGCTAAATACATAAAAGTTTCTAAACCCCCTAGTTTCAATTTGTCTCGCCTTGAAGAACGATCATAGGTCATACTTGTCCTTTGCTAGCCCTTTGATTAGCATAACAGTAACCCTAGGCCCCAGCCTTATAAATTTAAAACCCACTGCTGTGGCACGTCACCATTAGAAATTCCAACGACCGGTGCGTGTCGCAACACGTTTTTGGTGCCGCTTCCGCGGAGCGTCGGCAACCGATTTTAGAAAATTAGTAACTTTAGTGTTTAGCGATCCTTTTGAAAGATTAACATCAATCAAAAGTTATCTTATTGCCTTTAGGATTAGTTTAGTTTTAGTTAACCACTTTTAGCCAATTATGACAACACCTTACTTTGATTATACCAACCCCACACCAAATGAGTCATTAACCCAACTTTTAGCTGTTTCCTCACCTACAAACCACTTACCTTCCTCAAAACAATCTTTGTCAGATTTTATGTTCGAACTAAATGTTATAAACAAAAGAGTAACCGGATTTCAAGATAACATTGACGCCATGATAAAAATTTCAGAAAAAATAATTTCTAACATGGAATCTATTTTGAAAAACTTAAGTTTTATTGAGGAAAGTACGTCGGTGATCAATAATGACACCACTCATCCAAGTGATGATGTGTTAATCGTGACTAGAGGAGGAAAAGTAACCAAAGTTGATTCACCACCACCAGATAATACCCCCGAAAACACTTCTTTGCCTACACCTGCACCTAGTGAAAATGTGTCAATTAACATCTCTGTCACAATACCTGACCCATCACCAGACAAAACTCCAGATAACGTACCTCGAACAAGAATACCTTATCCTGGTAGACTTAAAAAGGAAAAGCAAGAAGCCCAATTCGGTAAATATCTGGAAATATTTAAAAGCATACACTTAAATGTTAGATTATTAGATGCTTTAGTAGAAATGCCCTCGTGTGCTAAATTCTTCAAAGAACTCCTTTCAAACAAAGAAAAACTTAGGAAAATAGTTAGTTTACCCTTGAATGCTGAATGTTCATTAATTGTACAACATGGTCTCCCACCTAAATTAGGCGATACTGGACGTTTTACTATACCCTGCTTTCTCCAAAGAATTCAAATTAGTAACGCCTTAGCAGACCTAGGTGCTAGTGTTAATCTTATGCCTTATTCCCTTTACAAGAAATTAGGATTATATGACCTATTACCTACTCGTATGACTATCCAATTAGCTGACAGATCAGTTAAACTCCCTCGAGGAATTGATGAAGATGTCATGGTAAAAGTCGATAAGTTCGTTTTTCCAGTAGACTTTATTGTCATGGACATAGAGGAAGACACCCATATCCCACTCATCCTTGGCAGACCATTCCTAAATACTGCCAAGGCTGTAATTTATGTTAACGAAAAATCTTTAAAATTGAGAGTTGGGAAAGAGGAGGTCACCTTTAATGTCGATCGATTAATGAAGCAACCTCTGGAAGAGGAACTTGGTTTGTGTGATACCATGGAGGATATTTTTGATGAACATCTCCATGAAGTACTAGCACCATCTAGCCAGGATCCGATACCCAACACCATAATCACCGTTCGGAAGCTCTATAACGAGGACCCTGGGCTGCATTCCGCAATCACTTCACCAACAACATCCTACGAACTACTATTTCCGCTGTTTGAAAAGAAATTTCCTCGCACCGATGGCAAAACAATCCATGTTCCATTAGGATGCGGTACACCGATACCTTGGCTAAAGAGAGATAAACCCATATTCAATGAACCAAACCCGTTTCCTTCGATTAGAGAAATCCTAGATTCATTCAAAGGAATGAGTATTGAGCCACCATCGTTTGAACTACAATTAGCCAACCAACCCGTACCACTACCATTTTCAAACCCTGAAATCACCATAAACCAATCTTCATCCGCTCAGTTTCAAGAATTCCAATTCACTGACGACGGAGAAATCATCATCACCAGAAATGACGAAGCATCCTCATCATCAGTCAACAAGTACGAGCTAAAGATGGACGAATTCTCAAATAAAACCGAGTGGGTTGAAATAGCATCAATCTCCACATCTGAACCCGAGACAGATGAAGCACCATTCCAAGCTGAATATGAAAAGCTGAATAGAGACGAGATAGCTAGAATGAAGCCGTCTATCGAAGAGCCTCCAAACTTGGAATTAAAAGAACTACCACCTCACCTTGAATACGCTTACCTCCATGGGACATCACAACTCCCGGTGATAATATCAAAAGAGTTAAAACTCTAGGAGAAAGCTCAACTCATTGATGTTCTGAAATCGCACAAGAAGGCAATTGCATGGAAAATTTCCGACATACAAGGAATTAGTCCAAACTATTGCACGCACAAGATCCTCATGGAGAACGATTTCAAACCATCCGTACAAAGGCAGAGAAGGGTAAATCCTAAGATTCAGGATGTGGTTAAACAAGAAGTTATCAAACTCTTAGATGCTGGATTGATTTACCCAATATCTGACTCACCTTGGTTTAGCCATGTTCAAGTCGTACCGAAGAAAGGAGGAATGACGGTCATTACAAACGAAGAAAATGAGCTTATACCAACTCGGACGGTTACCGGTTGGAGGGTTTGCATCGATTACCGGAAGTTAAACGAAGCAACTCGCAAAGATCACTTCCCGCTTCCGTTTATTGACCAAATGCTCGAAAGGCTATCAGGAAACGAATTCTACTGTTTCCTTGATGGTTTTTCCAGATATTTCCAAATCCCGCTCGATCCGAAGGACCAAGAGAAGACAACGTTCACATGCCCCTACGGAACATTTGCGTACCGACGAATGCCGTTTGGATTATGCAACGCACCTGCAACATTTCAGAGATGCATGGTTGCAATTTTCCATGACATGATTGAACAATGCATAGAAGTCTTTATGGACGATTTCTCTGTCTTTGGAGACTCCTTCACATCATGTCTATCCAACCTCGATAGAATGCTCGCCAAGTGTGAAGAATCAAATCTCGTGTTAAATTGGGAAAAGTGTCACTTTATGGTGAAAGAAGGAATAGTTTTAGGACATCGAATATCAAAGTCAGGAATCGAAGTAGATAAAGCAAAAGTCGAAACCATTGCCAAACTTCCACCACCAACCAACGTTAAGGCCATTCGAAGCTTTCTAGGACATGTTGGGTTCTACCGCCGTTTTATCAAGGACTTTTCCAAGATTTCTCGACCTATCACCCACCTTCTAGGAAAGGACATCAAGTTTGTGTTAGACGAGAACTGCATGAAGGCTTTCAACTACCTGAAGAAGGAGCTAACCAATGCACCAATCATGGTCGCTCCAGATTGGAGCCTACCATTTGAAATCATGTGCGACGCTAGTGACTTCGCAGTTGGGGCAGTTCTAGGTCAAAGGAAGGATAATCACTTTCGACCAATCTATTACGCTAGCAAAACGCTTACAGATGCTCAAGAGAACTACACAACTACAGAAAAAGAGCTGCTAGCCATAGTATTTGCCTTTGACAAATTTAGATCCTACCTAATATTGTAACATCCACTCCTTGGGTCTAGTTGTATTTAATATTTTCTGACTTCTAATATTTAATTCGTGTGTCAGAAAATAGTTCGGTGTTATTATTTGAAAATAATTGGTTAAAAAGTCACATAATTTATTGTGACTAGTAAATTGTTAATTGTTTTAAATTAACCTAGTTGACGGTAAAATAAAATAATGTTTCCCCGCAAATGGTTTTAAAGTTCCAGACAATGATAAGTATGGGGGACAAAACTAGTACACATATTGTATGATATATGTGTAAGATACGTATGAGACTTCTAAAAACATTCCAGATCCATCGTGTGATCCAGAGAAAGATCAAAACCCTAGCTTCAAACATAATTCATCACCAAACATCAAATTCTTGTGAAATCAATTAGGGTGTTCTTTGTTCTTGGTCTGTACGACCTAAACCACGCACAGGGGTGATAGGAAAATTTCAAAACAACGTTAGAGGTGAAATTGAAGCTTTAGAACTATGAATTAAGCTTCAAAAACGTTATTTGATCCTTCCATCATCATCATAAACACTTTGTAAGTCCTAATTCATTGATTCTTTAAAACCTAGAAAGTGGGGTTTTGTGTATTTGATTGAATTGGGATGGTTGATATGAAATTAAAGCTTATAGTGGTGATATAATTGTTAATTGATGCTTATTTCATGATTATAAACTAAACCCTGACATAGAAATGAAGAAAATTATGTATGATCATATAGATAGTTTATGGGTTAGTTGAATATTCATGAATTGAAGCTTGTGGTTATGATAGAGTGATTAGTTAATGCTTAATTCATGACTTTAATTGAAACTCTAAGTAGAAATGATGAATTGGTGATATTTGAAGTTTATAATCTTGTTAAATGTCTAACCATGTTAATGGTGATAATTTAACTTAAGTAAAGTGATGTTGTGATCATGAAGATCATACCTTGATAAGTAATTGTGAATCTTGATGTTTAAAGTGATTATTCATGAATTTGGCATAAATTGTGTTAAAGTGAGTTAAGTTAATAGTCATTCAAATGATTGAGTAAATATCATGTTAAATCATGTTGTAGTACCATTTTAATGGTGTTGAGAATTATAGTGATTATGATGATATTCATGAGTTACATGAGAAATTCGGTATGGATCATGATATAGAACAATTGATTAATAATCAAAGAGTAAAGTTAAAACTTGTGTGGTTAAGTATTCATGAAACTTAGTATTGAGACTTGGATTATGAACCATGTGATATGATGTTGACATGAGTTGATTATTATGAATGAGTTACTAACTCATTTTGTTTAATTGTAATTCCAGATAAACAGAAGACTCAGTGACATTAGACTACTGAGTGGACAACTGAGTTATTCGGTGAGTGGATCTATAACCTCAGTGTGATTTAGTTGTAACAGGTTTGGTTACAACGAGTAACGTATTATTACTGTTTTTGTTTTCCATTATGATTATGGCTAGTAGTAATAATACTGTTGATAGACTGTTTAGTCTTATATGTTGACCTGATTGAATATGTGATCACTTGTTATTTGGCCTTCGGGCATTATGGTATTGAGGTCAACGCGATAGTTGGGTTTGGTTACTATTGAAATATGACAGGAATTTCCTTGTACTTATCATTAATAGGAAATTAGGTCGTATGTGATTAGTACCAAACTATCGGTCTATTCTGTATTGGCCTTACAGATTGACGGTAAGTGTTCTTTGAGAATCCCCGGGTATTATGATATCTCCAGAGCCACCGATCCTCATTGACATGTTATTGTATTGAGATGTTATCTCATTGAAATAGAACTGTATGTTCTTAGCTGAAGGTTTCCCTAAGAACTCTAGATACTCTGTGATACTGTGTATTTACGATGCTTTGATGTAAACAGAGTTGTTATGCTAAGTTGGACTGTGTTTATTGGTTCCCTCACTTAGCTTTGAGCTAACCCCCCACATTAACCCTTCTTGCAGGTTATAGATTGGATGTTAGTTGGGCAAGAAGTTGGGCTGGATGGAATGTTTGACCACTGAGCGTGTACTCTGATATATCATTAGTTAAATCAGAAATGTTTTGTGAAATCATATAACACCTGAGTTAATAAACTATGATTTGAAATAGTTTAAATTTTATGTTGGTTAAATAATGTAACATATAATGTATATATGGACTTTCGCTTCCGATGTATTATAATTAAATGATTGTAAAATGAGGGGTGTTATAAATATTGTCCAAAACAATAGTATACACGGATCACTCAGCTCTATAATACCTCTTCAAGAAGCAAGACGCAAAGCCTAGATTGTTACGATGGATTTTACTCCTACAAGAATTCGACATTGAGATAAAAGATAAGAAAGAAGCAGAAAATGTCGCCGCAGACCATTTAAGTCGACTTGAAAATCCGTCAATGGAACAACTTGCAGAAAGAGATATTAAAGATCGATTTCCAGAAGAGCAGTTAATGAGTTTAGGAGAACAAATGCAAGGTTCGCAATTCACTGACGCTCCTTGGTTTGCAGACATTTCCAATTTCGTAGTTGGAGGGATCACAAGAAAAGAGATGATCTCATCGCGAAGACAAAAATTCTTACGCGACATCAAGCATTACTTTTGGGATGATCCATATTTGTTCAAGGTCTGTACGGACCAAATAGTAAGAAGATGTGTTGATGGGAAGGAAGCCGAACACATACTCCACCAAAGCCATCACGGACCCACCGGAGGATATCATGCAGCTAATCTGACAGCAAAGAAAGTATACGACTAAGGATTCTACTGGCCCACCATTTTCAGAGACGCACAAGACTTGGTGAAATGCTGCGATATTTGCCAAAGGTTTGGAAATATCACAACGCGTAACGAAATGCCATTGACGAATATCCAAGCATGTGAAATATTTGACATATGGGGATTAGATTTCATGGGGCCATTTCCGAAATCTTACGGAAAAGAATACATTCTAGTGGCTGTCGATTACGTATCCAGATGGGCCGAAGCTCAAGCCTTTCCAACAAATGACTCAAGAGTCGTAACCAAGTTCTTAAAATAGCTATTCTGTCGGTTTGGAACACCTCGAGCTATCATCGGTGATCGAGGCACACACTTTTGCAATACTCAGTTTATGAAACTATTGCAACAATATGGTGTTACCCACAAGACCTCTACGACCTATCACCCGCAGACAAATGGGCAAGCGGAGATTACAAACCGTGCACTAAAAAGGATCTTGGAGCGAACAGTTGGTCAACACAAGGAGATATGGGTAGATAAGCTAGAGAATGCTTTATGGGCATTCCGGACAGCTTATAAAACGCCATTAGGAACAACCCCCTATAGGCTCGTTTATGGAAAGGCATGTCATCTACCGATTGAACTCGAATACAAAGCTTACTGGGCACTGAAGAATTGTAGTTTAGATCCTACAGTAACGGAAACGCACCAGAAAATGCAACTAAATGAGCTAGCGGAGTTAAGGGATCAAGCTTTCGAAAGTTCCTACAAATTCAAGGAAAGAACTAAGTTGCTCCACGATTCAAAGCTCCGCCCCACACGCTTCAATCCAGGTGATAAAGTTCTACTCTTTAACTCCCGATTTAAGAAGTTTTCTGGTAAGTTCAAAACATGATAGAGCGGTCCATTCACAATCTCTAAAGTATTTCCCTATGGTGCCGTCGAACTCGAGGCCCCAGACGAATATTTCAAAGTAAATGATCACCGTTTAAAACACTACGTAGAAGACTTTTCCTCAACTGAGGAAGTCTATAACTACGAATCACCCTACTAGAATAGTAGAGTCAAGCTACGAGACTCGATAAACAAAGCGCCCTTGGGAGGCATCCCAAGCCTATCTTATATTTTCAGCGTTAGTTTTCTTTTACTTTTATGTTTGATCTAATCCATTTTTTCTATGCAGTACCTCGCCTTATAAAAGACTAATGATTATATTTGGACCATTAACCTTTTGTATTTTGCAGGATGAGTTCGCAGTCAGCCAGAGTACGATCCCCCAGTCAGAGACGCTCACATGCCATGTATCACTCCCAGAGTTCATCACCGGGTAGTAGCATGAGGTCCGTCAGGGGATCACAGTCACCGCCACCTCGATTGGATGAGATTTCAGCAGACTTGGTGGAGGTGCACGTTCAGGAGACATACCTGTTACGTCTCGTCCATGCCAGGTTACCTTCATCTCACCGATCAGAAGGACAGACCGCAGGGACCTCCAGAGTACCCAGCTTTGAGCATGGGGTGACTACTGCGGACCCTGCTATCACTTGGTCGATACTGAGAGCCCTTGAGGTCCAGCACACTGCCATCTCTGAGATCCACACTGCTTTAGGCCTTCCTTCTACCCCTGTGTGCCCCTTTCAGATGGGACCTGATCCCGCTCCGCACATTCCACCGTGGGACTTATTCCCACCTTGGAGCATGACTGCGCAGGACCACCCCACTTTTATGGACCCACTAGAGGAGGAGACTACTGCACTAGATGCTTGGATTCAGGATCCAGAGGATGGCACTGCATCTCCAGTTTATACCATCGAGGAGTCAGCATCACCCACATCAGTCGTTGAGAACACGATCTTTATGGATGATGACTTCACCGATTGGGAGACGCTCTATGCTGACATGGATTAGCTACTTTTAGTTATTTTTTATGTTTAGTATTAACTTGTGTTGATATTTGAGTTTTCTAAAGGATGTTGGTTATGCAGATTTCGAAGTAGGATTTATGGAACAAGTTCATTTTTATGAGCCTGGTCTATTTCCAGCGAATTCACACACTTGAATCTGGTCCATAAAATCCAGTGGCAACGCACGCAGCACAAGGAAGTATTTCTTCTAACCTTATTTTGCTTGATTAAACACACTGAAATTCTAAGTAAAACTCTAAGTGTGGGATTATTACTCACAAATAGAGAATGACTTCGAAAATCTTGACCCTCATTCAAAAATCTAAGTGTGGGATTAACCTAACTTAGAAATAGAACATTAGGGACAATGTTCTTTTAAATGTGGGATAGCAGTAGTATTAACTACTGTAGTGCAATATAAAATTTTGATCAAAACTCAGATTTTCAGCAAAATTTTCAAAATTCTTGAATCATGGAAAGTCCAAAAAGGGTATTTCTGGTCAACAAAAGTTCAAAAGGTTTAGGGAGAGCAACTATGACGAGCAAAACTCTTTGATAACCTTCAAACTAAGTTTGAAAACAAGCAATCGCATGACTAGGCACAAAACTACCCAAAATGAGTGAGGAATCTTGAGCCATATAAAAGCATTCACCTTTAATGTTTCACTTTTCGATTGTGAGTGTGCCGATGTATGCCTTCTTAAGTTAGAACTTGTTCGAAGAATACATTTCAAAATTACGAAAATGAGCGTCATACGTGACGAATGTGCAATTAGAGGATCTTGATATTCCCTAGGATAAAACCCTCTCGTAAAACCCCCGTTTTCAAGCCTGACCCTGCCAATGCCCACTTTCGACATTGAAGTTCATTTAGAAAACTTGTTGAGCCTTAGCCTTTTCGTTTCGAATACTCACTTCAAAACCAATCCTTCATTTACATCTCTTGGCCATAGCCTAAGTCTCTGTTCTGTCAGAAGAATTACTGCAAGAAACATATTCCGAAGGAATCCCCAAAGGGAAAAGAATATCATCCAAAGAAGGACTCCAAAGAAAGCATAAACAATGCTGCCAAAGAAATCAAAGAGCTAAGAACCCAAGGATCATTTAAAGCCGAGGGAAAGGTTCTTCAAAGAAGAAAAAGCTACGAAAAGAAGGCTCTCAAAGAGAGAACTCCAAAAAGAGGTTTCAACTAAAACGTCAAAGATAAGTCATCACAAACAAAATCTTAGGCTATATCAAACCCCTAATCAAACAGCCTACAAAAACCTTCTTCCGTACACCATCTTCACCCTCTTGCGAATGTCTAGGGATAATTAGCACCGTCCTCATTTAAAGTACTGTAGATTTGATTCTCGACCAAGCTTATGACGACAGAAAAGCTACATGACTGGCCCCTGAGTGAATCAGAAGTAGGAAACCTGATACACTTGAGTGAATAGAGTGACCACCTGTGAGGGCCCCAGTCATGTATATCTTACATCATGAAGATTGAGAAGAGAGCTTGTTAGAACCAGTAGTTTGGGAAAACATCAAAGGATAAAACCTCGTCTGGAATCTTTTTACCAAGCCTGCAGAAATCAAAGTTCTTCGGAATACAAAGACACCCTTCTAGATTTTCACAACAGTTTTTCTAAGCTCGAGGACAAGCAAAACTCTAAGTGTGGGATACTTGATATCGCGTAAAAAGTCACGTTTTTACTACCGATATCTTTCTCATTCTGGAACGATTCTTGGCATATTGACTCAAAAACAGTACAAATCAATAGTATTATGACAATATGGTCAAAACAAGGTTGCACGATGAAAATCAAGCAAACCGGATAAAAAACGAAGATTCCACGCACGTTTGAAGATTCAAGACATCAAAACGAGATTTCAATTCAAAAGTGCCCATCGCCAACATCCATCTCATCCAAGATGTCCATTTTCAAATTACGAATCCAACAGAAGAAGAATCAACAAAAACGGACGAAGAATGAAGATTCTACGTACGCCAGAAGATCCAAATGATTCGTACGACACATCTAAAGTTCAGAGATATATTTTTAGGATTTCTTTTAATTAAATTCTTCGTTTTTGAAAAACGAATCCAACAAAAAAAAGAATCAACGCAAACGGAGGCCTAACGAAGAAAACACGCAGAAATCAAGAAACGAAGCAAAAGACGGCGAACCGGGGCGGGGGGTGCCAGTCGGCGCCGGCCACCTGCCCCGTTTCTGCTTTTTGGTCCTTGCGCGTACCCGGTGCACCACCTTTACACGCTTTTTGGTACCCGGTGCACCACCTTTACACGCTTTTTGGTACCCGGTGCACTACCTTTTCCACCTTTTGCTAATGTGTGCTTCAAATTGCTAAAATGCACCAAGACTCAACTATAAATAGGGGTCTTTGGGTTCATTTGAGAGTGCACCATACATCTTCCACACTTTGGAAAACACACATCTCTACACACTTTCTTTTATTTCTTTGTAATTGTAATTCTTTTTAAGTTAATTAGACTAGCTAATTAACTAATTAAGGAAGATTTTTACGGAGGTACTCCGGGACGCATATTTTTGCTACGAGTTATTGTACTTCTTTCCAGGTGTTAATTTATCTTTCATATTTAAATATGTTTGTTATTTCTTTAATAAATTTAAATATGCATGCTAGAATTGCCATGAATAATTAGATAACTCAATTGTCTGCTATGATAGTCGTTTATAAAGTATTAAATATGTGATTATGCGGTATGTTATGAGATTGTGGATGGTTTACATTACAAATAGATATAGGAATTAAATCTTTATCGTTTATCTGCCCAACTCATGTTGTGACTAAAACCTTATCCAAAAATGAACATAGCTAACTCATAGGGTATAGGTCACTTAGTTATACTATGTTAGATTGAATCAATGAGCTCGGCATGACCGGTGTTCTCTAGACCAAACTAGGATCCAAGAGACACGGAATATGGGAATAGAGGTAGATTAAGATTAAATTCATATAAGCGATATTTTTGAGACAACTTTCGGAATATCCTCAACTTAGACAATACTTTTTTATGCTTAGATTGAACTATTGCTTTGATCGTCTTATTGCATGTTCTTGTTTGATTGTTGCCTTAGGATCATCATAATAGTGAAATATAAATGACACTAATTGTCGTGAAATAATATGACGGCCCCTATTCGACTGTTCTTTGATATAGTACTGGAAACGCTTACGGCGGAGTACAAATGTATGGAAGTCAAGAACGACCGAAGGTAGTTATATTATGGATCGAATAACAAACGTATTACTTAGGTTTCCATTTGTAGTATGAATCATCCCTATTTTATTACATCCCTGAGTAATGTTGATAACTCGTACGAATAAGTGATGACACATTATCCGGCCGCCTAGACCGGTTGGCCCAACCTATCCCGGTGAGGATAACCCTCGTTCATAAGATTGTTTATTCAACAAACTATGCCATGATTCGGACATCTCCGATGACCGAGATTGGGGAATAGGATTAGAGGTTAACTGTCGGATAATGTGGGTGTACATTTGAGAGAACTTTCGGTGTATGCTTTAATATATCATGCAATCCATGTGACATTCTATTTGCCTGATTGTGGACACCTCCGCTTTAGCCCGATATGAGGATTGTAGCAATAGCTCACATTAACTTACGAACTAATCTCCATTAGAACTCTCCATATTTAACAACTCTTAAACCACTTTATAGTAGACAATCGCTTTAATTGCTGAACGATCCTAGGTCATACTTGTCCTTTGCTAGCCCTTTGATTAGCATAACAGTAACCTTAGGCCCCAGCCTTATAAATTTAAAACCCACTGATGTGCCACGTCACCATTAGAAATTCCAACGACCGGTGTGTGTCGCAACAATGTCAATCCCCAATAGATCTATCCAATAATATTCACGCATAATATTAACGAACTATGATGGGTTGAGGGCTTTATGGATTAAAATTGGGTCTCATGCAATCCGTATAAGTGTTGTTTTCAGTTACTTGTGATCATAAAAACAGTTATAAAACAGTTGTATGTATTCTCACCCCAAAGTAAAAACAGTAAAAATGGGGCTATGAAACTCACATGAGTTTAGCAAATAAGCAAGCAAACAATCAAATAGCGGGTATTCTTGTCCCGAATGCAACCTTCCTAGCGCCCTAAACGCATAAGGTTATGTGTGTAAGTAGATGTCTCATAAGACCATCTATGTAAGTGGAGGGTTAATGTCCACTTAGGCTAATCGTGTAAGTGGAGGGTTAATGTCCACCTATGCTAGTTCACTCAACTAGTATGTCCAAGTAAGTTGTTCATTAAAAACGTATATGACCCGTTGGTGAAAGTTTGTAATAATAATTTTTAAAGACATTTTTATTAAGTTTGTTTTGTTGTGTCCTTTACAATAGTAAATGTCGTGCGTTATCGAGTTGCCTTAGTTTGTGGTTACCGGTTGTCACACGAATTTAATACTTGGTGTCAAAGTCTTGCGGTTTATGTTTAGGTTCAAATATAAGTGTCATTTTTTGTTCGGATAATGTTTACAAGTCTCGTTTTTTGTCTAAGTTAGTTAATAAGTCACCCAACCCCATTTAGTTACAAGTTTTGCTAAAAATAGAAAGTTTGACGTTTTTCGAAAGCAAGTCCCGTTTTTGTTGACTTGGTCAAACCGTCTCGGTTTGACCCGAAACTTTTACGTAAACCTTAGATATGTTCATAGATCACAAAAAGTTAGTCTTTCCCTTTATAGTAAGTCCATAAGTGTCGGCCTTCAAAAGTTACCAAAATCAGTCCACATTTTATGTTTTCCAGAAAATACATCTCCTTGTCGAATTTTTCTAAAAATCTACACTCCGTAATAATATCCAATAAAAATACCAGTTGTTCCTCCATATGTTATCTACTTTATGTAATTTTTCTAGGATTTTTAGAGATCTACGTATTTATAAAAATTACATTTATCTTTTGAGGTCAGATTTGGACACATGCATGAAGTCATAATTTCTGGGCAAAATCCATATGTTTTCAGAAAACGTGGTCAACACGACATTTGTAGCCAATAAAATTTGTGAACTTTTGAAGATGGTTTCAAGTCATTTGGGGCCGTGTAGCTCGATATATGGCCAAAACCACAAGACTAAACTTTCTGACTTTACTGGAGAGATTATCTATGTTTCCTCACAAATATTATTAAAAATAGTAAACGAGCTCAGAAAAATATGAGGCTAGTGGAGTTGGAAAAGTTACTTGCTGAACTTAATTTTTGACTATAAAAACGTCTATTTTCATTGAGAAATGATTTTTATAAAAATCGTTGAAGTGGTTAAAACTTTCTGGACAGAAAGTTTTTCTTACATTTTTGTTGATTTCAAGTTATGAAAAATGGTTTTTGTGCAAGATTTTGTTATAATACTTGTTGAGTGAACTTAATATCATGTTAATAAGAGTATTAAGAGATAGAAAGAGTCCTCATAATGGTATTTTAGATGAAAGAAGGCGGAGATGAAGTATGAAGATCTTGAGCTTTAATTCCTTGCGAAAATTATGGTGGATGTTGGTGATTCTTTGTGGTGGTTTATGGTGGACTTGTGGTGTTTGAGGGTGGTGAGAAGGTGGTTATTCTCCAGATTTCTAGAGAGAGGATGGATGGTTAGAGAGAGGTTGGAGAGAGTGAGGTGAAAGAGTGATGGAGAAATGAGGCTTGCATGTTCTTGGTTGATGTTGTAAGAAGAAAGTGATGATGAGATTTTGCATGAGATTTTAGTAGGAGAGGGAGGTGGTGACCACACGGGGGGGGGGGGGGGGGGGGGGCCCAACCCATATGGGCCTCACTAGGTGGATGGTGAGTTTTAATCTTCGATTTTCTAACTGTGTTGCGTTCGGTGGTCGTTTACTCGTTATTTCGTTTAATAGTTAAATCGCCTAATGTTTTCTTGTGTTGTTTTAATTAACGATATATATATTTGGGATATTTTTTCATTGAATTATTATTAAAATACTTTATTTTGAGTTAACGAAATATTTATTGAGTTCCGTTTAGTTGCCGAATTCGATTCGCGCATTTTCGTTGCGTTTGTTACGTTTTAAGCAAAACGTCTAAGTTTTTCGGGTATTATTATAACAAAATAATAATAATAATGTAAATAACTACTATTTAACTATAAAATAGACTTACGTTATTTATAAAGTGTTTTCACCAACGTCGTATAAATAGTCGACTCCGTCCGGTCGTTTCGCGTAATTACAAATAATCACATAAGTGTGTATACATATATATACATATATACAACAAGTTACAAGTATTTAGCCTAATCTAAAACTAAATACACGTAATGTCGTTTCTGATTAGGGTAATTAACTACCCTTAAGTGCCAGGTGTCACAATTATCTATCGTAAAAATAGATAAATCTATATTTATAATTATAGCCTAACATTATTTTAGTGATAGTTTTAGAAAAGAACAAATATATTAAAGTAAATTTAGAAAGCCGAAAAAAAATAAAAAATTCCCACCTTAGTTTGAACTTGAGTCAAATGAAGATTTCATGTTTAGTCTCCCAACAACTTACCACTAATCTACATTGAATTTGTTATAGATTATTCATATAATAAGCAATTTATTATATCACATAAATTTAAATTTAGATAGGACAAACAACCTACTATTCATAGTATGTTGATAATTGATATTAGGTGATAATATTATCCAAATTAATTTTCAATTAGGCTATATAAAGATTTACAAATGTTATCAAATTAAAAGCATTATCTAATATTAATCAACTTGAAAATATAGAACTATATGCTTAGTTGGTTTCTTAGATAGTTAGATAAAGTTCATCCAATAAAAATTAAAAATATAATTAATGTATAATTAAATAAGAACCAAAGTACAAAAAATAAAATATCATTAAAAATATGATATTACATGCACATATTTATTTATATATATTATAAATGCAAACTAAATAAGTTTTATAATGACATTTATATTTTCTTAACTATAGATACAAGTATATGATACACATGTTATTTTATGAGTTTAATCCCATCGCAAAATGCGATGTCATTAATACTTTGTTGGTTTCAATCAAAGTAATTTCCTTTTTCTTTTTCAAAATTTTGTGTTATAAATATCAATATCAACACCGCTTATAAAGTATTTTCATTGTTGACTTAAAGTTTAATATTTGGAACATCGGAAATACCTCATTTACCCTTCTCAATCCAAAACTACTTTGGCAAGTCTTTCAACTCACTAATCATCCAAAATATCAATACGATTTTCTCTATTCACGGACATAAATATATTTATAAATGAAAGTCAACACTTGTTAATTGCATATATTTTTCAATGCATAACACAATTACGATTTGAAAATAACTTCTTCTTTAATTACACACTTACTAAACATTACACTATAAAAATATGAAAACTATCTATATATTCCGTACTTTATATTGTTGACTTAAAGTTTAATATTTGGAACATCGGAGATACCTACTTTGTCCTTCTCAATCCAAAACTACTTTGGCAAGTCTTTCAACTCATTAATCATTCAAAATATCAATATGATTTTCTCTATTCATGGACATAATTATATTTATGAATGAAAGTCAACACTCGTTAATTGCATATCTATACTTCTATACTTCTATACTTATATATAATGTATCTCCACTTTTTATCTTAATATTAAATTCAATAATAGTTATTACCTGAATTGTCCTTGCAAACATAATCATAGAAGTTAATTAAATCAAATTGATTGACCATTAATTCAATTGACAAAAATAAAAAATCACTCGAAATCAATAACATCTTTCATTTTTTCTACCCTACAATAATTGTAGTTTATATGCTAGAAACTCTATAATTTAAACAATTAATTAAATTGCTACGTATATAACTTTTTTATTAAATTTGTTGTCATAGATTACTTGGATGATATAGTATTATATGTAGATATTCAATAATATTGACACCAGATTATTATATTATGACATACGGAATTTTTTATTCTGAATTGAATAATAACATCAATGGGTTTAATCATACATGAAGTAAAAATAATTATCCGCTGCTTTGCGAGGGTATGCTACTAGTATTTTTTAATGCATAACACAATTACGATTTGAAAATAAATTCTTCTTTAATTACACAATTACTAAACATTACACTATAAAAATATAAAAACTATCTATATACTTATGTTAATACCCGTTTTTTATATATCAGACAAATATATAGACTAAACATATAAAACTATAGTACAAACTATAAACTTTCTTCTTTTTTATGTACCCTTAGATATAATCTTTTTATAGTGGATATTGTTCTTTTTAATCGTCAAAAACATGAACACTATATTTCTGATGTGTCTATTTATATTGACATGCTACGATTTTTACTTGTTCACGGGTCCGTCTCTTTGATTTTAAGTGCCCTGTGCCATAATAAAAATATAGGCCCTTTAAAATTAGAGAAGAAATTGAGAAAATGTCTTCTTCTCCAAACCAGACATGTAACCATACGTCCTGCACCGAAACACATACATAAAAGTTGATTTCACATTCAATGATTATCATATTTAGCATCATAAGACTTTGTTTAATGAGATGGAAAAGTACAAAAATCACCCTACTTACATTTTAAAACTTAAAAATTTAGGCCCCAAGAAAAATAGAGGCCCTGTGCGATAGCTCACATTGCACACCCTCAAATCTGCATTTGCTTGTTCATATTCATCATAGTTCAAACTAATGTTTCAACACATACCATTTTAATACAAAACGTCTGTTGCATTGCACAGGTAACTAAGTGACTAACTATATCTTAATATCCATTACCATAAATAATATATTTAAGCTCGAAATTAAATCAGAGATTTAGTTTTACCAAAGTCATGTGTAACATCCTCCCCCTGAGCCCACTGGGCTCACGCGGTCCACAGCTGGGCCTGAGGAGCAATGTCAGGTCTGCAGCCCAATACACCCCAACCACATCACCTGAGGAATTCACCTCCCAGGTAGGTTGTTGGATTCGAACTTGAATCCCTTTAATACTAAGTCTTACCACTTAGTATCACCAATTGAGCTGCTCTGATACCAACTTATAACGCCCCTAATTTAGAACACAAATTTTTTTTTTAAAACATCGCGGAAGCAATATCCCATATATATATAACCCTGGATTAACCAAAATATACATAATCCTTTACCTAAGTATTTCGTTATATAACTACACAATTAGATGGGCGTTACTTTAACAAAACATTTAAAGTAATACAAAAGTCATCAGAGTTCTATTATTGTCGAACACTCCTTCAATTTCAGTTTATCACAAAATTGCACTGATATAAACGAGCAATTTGCTCCAGAATCAAATAATACACGAGCTGGTACAGAGTTAACAAGGAAAGTACCAGTAATCACATCATCAGTAAGCACAGCATCATCCACGGTCATTTGAAAAGCTCGACCCGTAGCAGTTGGAGGAAT
The DNA here is from genome assembly GCA_949592205.1 of Helichrysum umbraculigerum. Classification (NCBI taxonomy): domain Eukaryota; kingdom Viridiplantae; phylum Streptophyta; class Magnoliopsida; order Asterales; family Asteraceae; genus Helichrysum; species Helichrysum umbraculigerum. The sequence goes on from CATIUR010000001.1 coordinate 231,332,080, forward strand.
CTTCCTTTTCTGGCCAGAAGATGAGGAACCTCTAGCCGTACCCGTATCTCGCTTCCTTGCATCAGGACAATCACCCGCTCGATGTCCCTCTTTGTGACACGTCCAACACACATTATTTGGATAAGTACAATCAATCGCATTATGACCCAACACCCCACATTTCATACACCTAGATGTCCGAATAGAACAAGGCCCGGTATGTTTTGATCGACATCTTGCACAATACGAATTATCCATCGGAACACCACCATAACTAGTTTTCTTGTTCGATTGAGAAGGTTGCCATCTTTGTTTTCCTTTACCGGGAGAATCACTATTCGGTTTCTGCGCATACCTTTCCTTATTTAGCAACCTCCTAGCCACAACATCACTATCCACTGATCGTGCCCACTCAAAAGCCTGAGAAATGCTACTAGCCATTCGCACTGTGGTACGATAATCTGGAGGTAAGGTTTTCACAAAGTGGCTAATTTTGTTTCTCTCAGTCGGGACCCATTGTTGCACAAATCTTAATTTCTCAGAAAATTGTCGGATAAGCTCATCGATTGACATCTCATCCGTCTTTCGTAAATCCATAAATTCCTGTCTGACACGATCAAGGTTATATTCCGAACAGAACTGTTTGCATACCTCGGCATGAAAATCCTGCCATTTAATAGAACTCCTTTGTTGTGGAGTGAAATGAGCAGTTATCGAATCCCACCACGACATAGCTTCACCTTTCAACAATTGGACAGTATAGGGAACTTTGTCTTCCTCATCACAATGACAAACCTCTAACTTCCTTTCCACATCACGCAACCAGTCTAAGGTAATCGTAGGATCAGGACTTCCAGAGTAAGAGGATGGTTTACTAGACATAAAAGTTTTGAGAGAACATCCTTTCTTCGGCAACTGAAAAGGTGGAAAAAATGGTGCATGATAACCAGTCGATCCAAATGAAGGAAACGGAAATGATGTCTGAAAATCATAACCCTGTTGCTGTTGTTGTGAAACATGAGGAAAAGTAACCGGAATCCGAGTAGAAGCAGTAATGGGAAGAGTAGTAGTAGCAACATGCGAATAAATAGGAATGGATCTCTGAGATGACCCTGCACGTTCTCTCTCAAGTTCGACTACCCTGTTCTCTAATCTTAGTATATAATCTTGACTAGTTTCAACTTCTGTATTTACCGGATTTGAAGTACCATTATGATCCTCATCTTCTGGAGCGGAGTGAACAGTCGAGACATTATAGAGAGTACGGGGTGGTTGCTCATTTTCTGCCATCTGTATCACAACACATCTCAACACTTGTTAATTGTTAGTACTAACATACTAACACATTTCTCACTATAGCCAATCCCACAACCCGGAATGTTTGACAACTCGAGACTAGATTTGGGATTAAACACTCTAAGTTGTTCAATTCGCCTAAATCTAAGCTCTGATACCAACTTATAACGCCCTTAATTTAGAACACAAAATTTTTTTTTTAAAACATCGCGGAAGCAATATCCCATATATATATAACCCTGGATTAACCAAAATATACATAATCCTTTACCTAAGTATTTCGTTATATAACTACACAATTAGATGGGTGTTACTTTAACAAAACATTTAAAGTAATACAAAAGTCATCAGAGTTCTATTATTGTCGAACACTCCTTCAATTTACTCCGAGACCCGCCCTTAACAAAATATATTAACCTGCAAGGAGTAAACAACGAGGGATTAGCACGAAGCTAAGTGAGTTAACTCATCACTAACACTACACTTAGTTTAACACCATGAGTCTACAACAATTCAACACATTGACTCAACATCACTAGAGGATCGGTGGCCCTTGTGGCACCCTCAGCCGCGGTGGCCCACCAAGCGACACTTACACCAACTGCAGGCCAATACAGTGGTTAACCGATAACGATTTGCTACCTTTAGTCAACACAAGCTCCATTCACAACACATGTTCACAACTCTCGTGTTGACTAACCTGTAGCAAAACGTCCAACAAAATTGACCTCTTTAACACAATCACCAATAGGTTTCTTAACACTTGCTTCTAATTCACAATATGCCTTAACACAAGAATGCATAATTAACACTTGAAGTAACCACATGAGTGTGCACCAAACATAGTGAAAGATCAAAGTCCACTCACCTGTCCACTTTAACTTCAGTTACTCAAGTGACTAATTTCACTGAGTCTTCACCTTGTCTGAAATCACGTTAAAACACTCGAATTAGTAACGAAATATAAATGCACATTGTTAAGAAAACAATCAATTCACCTACTCCTAACTTGCAACTCAAACATGTATTATATAATAGATACAATACACACATAGATATATAATCATAATTAGTAAAAAGATAATGCATTGATCTGCAGTGGGAATCCGCCCGGATTCCCTTGAATACGTCCGTATTCACTTGAATCCGGCCGGATTCAGATGAATACGCCGTATTCCCGATCAATTTTCAAGTCAGAACTTATTTTAAGCAATCCGTTCTCGAATACGCCAGGGAATCCGCCGTATTCCCGGGAATACGTCCGGATTCCCATGAATCCGTCCGGATTCCCGTTAAGGATCTGCACGAAAATTGCAGGTTTTCCTGCACATTTCAGCTCGAACCAAAAGACACAAAATCAACCAAACTCAACTTGTAACTCAGATTTTTATCGATTTCAATGTACCATAACACCTAATAACAACTTACAATCATGATTCAAACAACAATTCTTCACCAATCATCAAAACCACTTATAACCTAACTATTTTCATTCAAACTAAAACTCACTAAATCTATCATGTTTTATCATGAAATCAAGTGCAAGAAGTTCAATCATCATCATCTAATCGATATGCAACCATCTATTTAGCTCATCAAACTTCAAATCATAACAATCAATAATTTACCTAAAACTCATTATATATAAAATATCACTTACAAGATAAAGAATACAAAGAGATGAGGATGGTGATCTTAACAAAGATTTAAGCTTCCATTCTTCAATCGTTTCGATTTAAGCTTTTGATTTGGTAATGGTTTTAGCTAGGTTTTCTTTTAGGTATCAAAAACTAGGTGAAATGAGGGATTGGGGAAAATAAGATCGATCCCCTCCTTTTTATTAAACCGGCCCATTTAAGTTACAGTACCATATTATACCACCTTTTGATCTATTGTCTGGAACCTAATTACTAGTTGCGAGAAAATTGTTTTATTTTACCGTCGTCTAAGATTATTTAAAACAACTAATATTTTACTAGCCACAATATCTCCTGAGACTTATTTACCTATTAATTTCACAATCAAACATATTCAAACAATTAAATGTACGTATTTAAATTTAAATAAATACCTGATTCTACTGGGCCCAATTCAGGGTGTTACATCATGAATCATTAAATGTATTTAAATCTTAAACCTATATATTACAATCATTTTATAAAAAACATCATTTTTTATAGATGATAAATAACAATGAAACTTACTTAAAAATAACTTACTATCCATCTTTAAACTTGATATATAATATATATATATATATATATATATATATATATATATATATATATATATATATATATATATATATATATATATATATATATATATATATTGAAGATGTCACACAAGAAGGAAAAGGAAGATGAAGGGGAAGAGGAATTTAACGGGTTTTTTTTTTCAAAATTAAAAAGGTCAGACAAGAAGGAAGAGGAAGAGGAAGGTGATAGTAGTTATGTTGGTAAATATAAGCTTTAGGGTCTTAACTTCAAAATAATTGGGTTAATACTTTAATAGTTGAGCTTTAGTGAAATAGTGACTCAATAAAATAAAAATAATTAGTGAAATATAAAAGTATTATGTATTTTATATTAATATATTGATTTATTCTATAAATAAATGTCATGTGTCTTATCTTTAGTATTGTAACTTTATAATTATGATTATTATTGTTGTAGTAGTAGTAGTGGTTTTTCTTAACTTAATGACATTTTATTTTTGTTAATATAATTCCAGGTAATAGTTTATTTAATCAAATGTAATATTATTTTAAAAGGGAAATATGGGACTCAATCGTGTCAATTGTGGTCAATTATCAGTATGGTCAGTTTTAGTATTACAATAGTCGTGGTCAATCGTGATGATGTGACCAACACTTGTGACAAATAAGTTGTATTGTGTAGCGTTTATCTTTTAATTTTATGACCCTATAGTGTGGAATGGCACGTTAATAATCATATTAGACCACTCACATTGTCCCATTCATGACTGAAACTGACAGGCAACCTCAGTGCCACGTCAGCTTTTTCAAAAACTGATTAGGAATTGACTGAAAACTGACAGACCCTGCCATCATTGACTGGTCACTTCATTTTTTATGAGACTCACTGATTATTTTAATTTTTTTTTTAAAACACAATTATTAAAAATAAAACACATTTCATTAAAATAAAAATATTACAATTAAATTTAAAAAAACATTACAATAATAAAAAAACATTATAAAAATTAAATAAAAACACTAGAATTTAAATAAAGTAGTCTAATCCGAACTAGATTCTCCGGCTTCGTTCGCGGCTTCGTCAAAGTCTTTTCCTCCATGCACTTCCTCATATTGTTTTACCATTTCTTGCAAAGCGGGTTTAATCATTTTGAGTTCCTTATTAGACGCAAACTTTGGATTTTTTTTACAAATAAAACTCAACGCTTTGTAAGCCGGTTTTTTGCAAGAGTTCTCGGCAATTGTTGTTATTGCTTTTTGTTGCAATAGGGCAGTATTATTACTGGAATATTTTTTCAAGTTTTTCAAAATATACACTTCCCGAAGATGAATCGGCGTCCGATGAAGCCGTGCTTTTGGCCGACTTTCGACCTGGTGGACGGCGTATTGGGTCGTCTTGGAACAGCCTTTTCATATTTGTTTCAAGAGACGTATTGATCGGGACGTCGTCCGCTTCAAGATCGGTGGGTTCCGGTTATAATGTATGCTGGTTGCCCATTATGTCCGGCGCGGCAAAGAATTTTGGATAATGTTTTAGTACATTCCAACATGATTCGTAAATGAATTTACGATTTTTCATTTGTTGCCTAAAAGCCTTTCAGGCCGCATTTAAAACATCTTCGTCTCTGGCACCGCTTTGAGGGCAAATCTCGTCATACTGTTTGAAGATGGCTTGAAGTTTTTTATGTCGTGCCAAATTTTATTCCACTTGCTGGTAAGTTGCTTAAGGTTACGTTTAACGGGCACTACAGAATTATAACCTTGTTGGACTTTTTTCCAAAAACATTCGTTTGATTGGGACTTTCTGTGTACGCCATTTTCAGAACAATGTATCCTCCGTTCGGCCAATATTCTTGCCTCCTCGCTGGTTCATCTAATTTGAACCCTTCCCCCTTTTTGTCTTAAGCGGGGTCTCGGGTTCGTCCTCGTCCGAACTTTCTACTAAATTTTTAGGTACGGGTACGTTGAAATCAGCGTGTTGGTAATTCGGATTGGGTGTGTTTGGAGAATAATTTGAAAATTGATAATTCAGGTTGTATGTGTTTGATGAAAATTGTGTGGTTGGTGAAAGTTGTGGGTTTTGCGAAAATTATGACGATTGTTACCACCCTTGAAATTGGTAATTGTTTCGAGGGTCATCAGGTGCAAGTTGGTACGGATTTACAATGGGTGTGAAACTTGCAAATCCCGTAGGTTGAGACGGAGATTGGTCGCTTGATTGATTAGAGAACGAATCTGTTGGTGAAGTTGAGTTTGACATCGGATTGTTCAACATATTTTGCCACATGTTTTTTGCTATATCTTGTGTGTCTTTCTTTTTGTTTTTGGATTTGGACTTGTTGTTTTTTAGACATTATGTAGTGTATTTGTATTTGAAATGGAGGCGTATGTAATGTGTAAAAGATGTGTGAATTGTAATGTATTAAATGGTTAAAAATAGTGAGGATTGTAATGTATGGAATGTGTAAAAGAGATATGAATTGTAGTGAATGAAAATGGGTAAAATAAAGTGTGTATTTATAATGAAAAAATAGTGTTTAAATATTTTTTAAAAAGAAAAAAAAAAAGGTCATATAGCCATTTGGATACAATTTCATTTTTTTATAACGGATAAATAAAAAAAACATTAAATAATGGCGTGGGACCCACACACACCGACGGAGAGTCGAAAATGTGACTCATGCAGCCGATGGAACCAAACCGACGGGTCGTGCTATCGGCGTCGGCTCCGTCGGTTGAAACCAATGAGAAAGTGACTAAGGCGATGGGAGCAGTCTTGGTAATCTAGCTATGTCTTAATCTCAGCCATCGATTAAAAGTATTACGACGATTTACCAAGCAAAACAAGCGGGTCAACCAGATTATACTAAAAAAAACAAAATACATTACATATTTGTATTCTACTATCCAAATACAATCCAACTGTTATAACAAAAAAAGGGGGTAACATATAAAGTAGACAAGAAGAAGAAGTTAAATACTTGTATGGTTTGTTCTAAAATCAAAGATAGGTAAACCTGAAACCATATTCCACCATCCCTTATCATAGTTGTAGCAATTATTCCACACATTAAATTCCCAACAGTTTTCCCCCATCCATTTTTTATACATATACATATCATACAGTCATATCATATCATCATCTACACACCATCACTTTTTATCTTCTCTATTATATTATATTTCTCACACACTTAGGTGTTCTCCATTTACAAAATAATTTTTAATAAATAGAAAATGCAGTCGATCTTAAACATCAGAACTACCTACGGCCTCCCTCTCTGTCTCTCCGGACTCAATCGTCATCACAATACTTCTCTTTTCAAACAGTCTCTCCCTCCCTCTCTCACTTACATACATATAATACGAATATATATACATGCACACATTGTTTCACTTGATTATTGACGTATGAATTCAAACAGGATTGCAGATCACGATCGAAGACGTGAAGAAATGAAACGAGTTAAATCGGAAAACGTAAGTCTCCGGCGGCTGGCGGATGAAATTGTAATAATCGGAACATTAGATCTGATGAAATTTAGCGGTGATGATGATGATTCAGAGATTCGCAATTGTTGTACAGCTAAAGCTGCGTAGTTGTTTCGTATTCTGTTAATTAATTTTGGAAAGTGTTTATGAATTACGAAGTTCGTGAATTATGTAGTTTTGACTTTTGTACTATAATTTGGACCATAATTGGAATTCATTTTCACATTTCGTATTCTGTTAAATACTACTTTATTTATGTTACCTAAAACAATTAACTTGTTGCGTTTGGAATTGTGCCATTGTAATAGTCATGTCATGCTACTTGATCAAAAACTTGTACGGAGTAGTAATTTGACTACGTTTTAATAGAATGATAAATAAATAAATAAAAATTATTCTGATATGCTATGCTCAATGAATGTGTTTTATATGCACATGGAGGATGGATGATTGTAACAAAAATGACACCTTCATGAGATTGCAAAAAATACCAAATATGTTACGTTTTTTTAATTGCTAAAACCACAATTCATTCATAAAAAGCGTAGCATTCATTCATATTTACTAGAACCAAAAGACCAAACACATGCCAAAACCACTGCAACCATTTCCTTGGTGTTATATTAGAACCTTTACGCGATAATTTTTGTCACATTTTGCTTTCTTATTGTAATAACGGATTCCATTATACAATGACTAATTCTGTTGGTGCATACATATCAATAATGACATGTTAATATTTTTAGAGTAAATTATACCGATCATCCTTGTGCTTTGCACGAAATTATACCGATAGTCCTTATATCTTGGAAATTACATCGATCATCCCTGAATGATACCAAAATGCACGGCGGTAGTCCTTCTCACTAACGACGATTAAAAAAATTCCGTTAAGTGTGTCACGTGACTCGCACATGAGGATACATAAGTCTTTTTACCATTTTCTTCTTCTCGAAACCAACCAAACTACCGTATTTTGAAGCTCGACACGAAGACTTATGTACCCTCATGTGCAAGTCATGTGACATACTTAACAGATTTTTTTAACTGTCGTTAGTGGGAGGGACTACCGCCGTGCATTTTGGTATCATTCAGGGATGATCGATATAATTTCCAAGATATAAGAAATATCAGTGTAATTTCGTGCAAAGCACATAGATGATCGGTATAGTTTACTCATATTTTTAATTCCTCGTATTGTGCACTGACCAAATTCACATCATTTAGTTTATTACTGTATTTACGATAGAATGACATTTTGTAGATTATATTTATTTTCAATTGAATTTACTAAATACTCCAAAAAAAAATTTAATTAAATTAATTAATATAAAGTTTAGTGTTATGGCCAAAAAGAAAATAATGAAAAAGATAAAATGTTTTTTAGGGTATGAACGTGGAATCCACGGCAAACAATCCATAAACCCGCACACATCAACAACCGTAAGATCATTTAATCCAACGGCTGATAAAAAACCCTAGCCTAAACCTTCGTCTCTTCTATTATAAAGTCTCCTTGCAGTCCATACATTTTCCTCTATCGCTCTCCTGAAATCGGCAGAGCTACACACCAGATTCTTCGCAAAGGTATTCGCTATTCATTCTTCTGCTAGTTTTCTTTCTTTATTTTGAATCAATCAATTCCGTATCATATGTGTATATGTATGTTTGTATCTATGTTAGGGTTTATGAGTAATTATTTGTGTATGTTTAGATTCCTTTGATTTTACATATTTTTAAAGCGATCGGATTGTGTTTTCAATTCAGATCGTGTTTGTACCTACTGTCTTGAATAATATCTAGTTATTAATCGTCTGTGTTTGTTTTATGTTAAAATTATCTGATTATAATACGTATTTATTTATAATTATATTGTTTCCGAATATTTGTCAGATCTACAGACCGATTTATTACGTGTTATATGCGTAGTGTAATTTTGTATCTGTGTTAGGGTTTATGATTATTGATTGATGATTTAAGAATTCATCTGATAATGATTTCGGTTTAGGTGATGTTTATATGTACGGTGTTAATTATGCTGAGTCATGAACCTGTTGCTGTTTTGCTAAAATGACCTGATTATATTATATTGTATGATTCGAATGTGTGATAGGTACTGTTTCAGACAGTTTCGAAGTTTTGATTACTGCATGTTTATTTTTTGTCTATCTTTTATCGTATTTTGACTGTGTGCTTCTTTCTGATACGATATTATCTGCTAATTTTGCTTAATATAAATTTTAGCTGATTATATTGTATAAGTCAATATGTTTTATTAAATATGTATATGATTGTGTTTGATGTATTTGCTATGAAATTGTTATGGTTTTGGTTGTGTGTTTTATGTTATTGTTCTAATATATCATTTAGAATCAAAAGTAACTCTGTAAACAGCTTTTTTGATTTTGCAAGTAACAGAGTCTTGCTACAAACTGTTAAGAAGTTTAATATATTTGGCACTCTTAATGATGTTTCATTATCTGTTTTTTAGTATGATACTCTGACTTTAGAAGTTTGATGGGTTACTGTCTCTTGTTATGTTGATCTGTTCTCATTTGGTGGTATTTAGTCTGCTATTTGAGATAGAAGCTTATTGTTAGGTTTTTTTTGTACTTTTTTCCGTTGCGGAGTCATATCTGTTGCTGTTTTATATTGGTTTGCCAATGTGCTTGATTAAGTTACTGATGTAATTTGCAAATGTTGTGCCAGCTTACATTTGATATCTTCGAATGGGTAAGGAAAAAGTTCACATCAGTATTGTTGTCATTGGACATGTCGACTCCGGCAAGTCCACCACCACTGGTCACTTGATCTACAAGCTTGGAGGAATTGACAAGCGTGTGATTGAGAGGTTTGAGAAGGAAGCTGCTGAGATGAACAAAAGGTCCTTCAAATACGCATGGGTGCTAGATAAACTTAAGGCTGAGCGTGAACGTGGTATTACCATTGATATTGCATTGTGGAAGTTCGAAACCACAAAGTACTACTGTACTGTTATTGATGCCCCTGGACATCGTGATTTCATTAAGAACATGATTACTGGTACTTCCCAGGCTGATTGTGCTGTTTTGATTATTGACTCTACTACTGGTGGTTTTGAGGCTGGTATTTCCAAGGATGGTCAGACCCGTGAGCATGCTCTCCTTGCTTTCACTCTTGGTGTGAGGCAAATGATTTGCTGTTGTAATAAGGTAAATCTTTTTTTTTTATGCTGTTTGCTTGCACCTTTACTGTTGCCTTGCATTTTATAGAGATCTGAGGAAGCTAAAATCTGTGTTACGTTAGGTAACTATGGTTTTGGGGCTAAATGTGTAATATTCGGTATGGTCCTGGTGGGTTGGTTTTTTGGTAAATTTGTAGTTTTATGGTACTTGTTTAGTTGGGTTGACCCAATTTAGTGAATTTTAAATTGTAGTTTTTGTGTGCTTGTTTGTATTAATTTCAAAAAAACTTGTGCTTATTTCTTTGTTCATTATATGTGCAGATGGATGCAACCACTCCCAAGTACTCCAAGGCTCGTTATGAGGAAATTGTTAAGGAAGTGTCTTCATACTTGAAGAAGGTTGGATACAACCCAGACAAAATTGCCTTTGTACCCATTTCTGGTTTTGAGGGAGACAACATGATTGAGAGGTCCACAAACCTTGACTGGTACAAGGGTCCTACTCTCCTTGAAGCTCTTGATAATATCAACGAGCCCAAGAGACCTTCAGACAAGCCACTACGTCTCCCACTTCAAGATGTGTACAAGATTGGAGGTATTGGAACTGTGCCTGTGGGAAGAGTTGAAACTGGTGTTATCAAGCCCGGTTTGGTTGTCACTTTTGGACCAACTGGTTTGACCACTGAAGTCAAGTCTGTTGAGATGCACCATGAAGCCCTAACTGAAGCTCTCCCTGGTGATAATGTTGGGTTTAATGTCAAGAATGTTGCAGTCAAGGATCTCAAGCGTGGTTATGTTGCTTCCAACTCTAAAGATGATCCGGCTAAGGGTGCAGCCAGTTTCACTTCTCAGGTTATCATCATGAACCACCCTGGTCAGATCGGAAACGGTTATGCTCCAGTTCTTGACTGTCACACTTCTCACATTGCTGTCAAGTTTGGTGAGATCTTGACCAAGATTGACAGACGATCTGGAAAGGAGCTTGAGAAGGAGCCTAAGTTCTTGAAGAACGGTGATTCTGGGATGGTTAAGATGCTTCCAACTAAGCCCATGGTTGTGGAGACTTTTGCTGAGTACCCTCCACTTGGTCGATTTGCTGTCAGGGACATGCGTCAGACTGTTGCTGTTGGAGTTATCAAGAGTGTGGACAAGAAGGACCCAACTGGAGCTAAGGTGACCAAGGCTGCAGTGAAGAAGGGTGCCAAGTGAAAGAGTATCTTGTTTGTTTATGTTATCTTTAGTGACTATTTTTATTATATTTACTTTTGGTTTTGGACAAGAAGTTTTGGTATTCTCTGTGGGAACTTGCATTGCGGTGCTCTAGCCTCACTTGTGAGGATGGGTGGAGGTTTTGAGCAACTTGTTGCTTGATGACGGCGGTGTAAGTTCTCCAGGAGACTTTGGCGTTGAGATTATGGTTGGTTGATAAAACTCGTTTTAAGCTTGTTATGTGAAAACCTTTATGCTTTTCTGGATATAATTTTCGTGAAGGGTTTATATGCTTGACTTGTGGTTGCTTTAGTGTTCTCTTAGTTGATCTATTTGGTTATTTGCATAGTGTTGTGTAGAATTTTAGCTAGTATGAAAGTTCGGTTGGAAAGTTGATTGCCAGAGTGATGCTTTATATGCTATCACTCTTCGTTAAGGGTTTTGTTAGAATGTGAAACAGACCTTGGGTCATCGTAGCAAATACTGTTTGAGTTGGTCTCTTTTTTTAGTGGTAAAGACGGTCGGTTTTCAATCTCACATTTAGGAGAGCACACTCAGGTTCATAATTAGTTTAGTAACTCACATTTAGGAGAGCACACTCAGGTTCATAATTAGTTTGCGTTACTAAAAGATACGAGTAGTTGTAATCAAATAATTAGCTCTGTTTACAACATTTTTAGTAGGTTCTTAATGTGAGAAACGAAAGTATCATTATATTTTTAGGTGAAAATGCATGATCTGAATTTTACATACTTCGTTTAATATGCTCTTTGTAAGGTAATGTGACCTGTTTAAGATTAACTACTTCAATTGTTCTGTTAAGCCCTTGGCTAAAGACTTGCAACTCACCAAATCGTAGGCTCGAGATGTCTTTGTAGCCAATCAGAATGTAGGCCTTAAAGTATGATCTGCAATCCCCCCATGATCAGATCAGGTAGCCCTTTGGGCGTTCAACTCTTTGTTCACTGCTGAGCATCATTATATAACATGGAGATTTGCCTAATGTTTTATTAATTATCGTTAACGTTAACATGATCATTCATCATGAACAACATATGATATAAACTATCGTTATTTACTACAACAGAGATACATACAAAAAAGCTCAAGTACAACACACGGCAACACCAACAACAGACATAATCCAAAAACGACTTCACAAAGCCGCCTCCACAAACTAGTTACAAACTTACGGAAAACATACTAGTCCAAGCCCATCGCCATATTATACGCAAAGCTACTTTTCTTCATCCTTATCTTAGATCCCATTTAATTCATTAACATCGAACCTTCACCGTCCTTGCCCTGACCTTGCGGCTGATCTCCACTCTCATCTTCGGGAATTTCTGCATCTCCACCACCAGGAGATGCTGAAGTTGAAGGTAAAATGGTCGTTTCACGTTGTGCGTTAATGATCTCCCCCATCCTATCTTCACTCAACCCAAAAGCAGCTGCGAACTCCGGGTTTAACATGGTTTGCAAAATCGAACCTTGACCCACCAAGAACTGCGGCAAGTTGCTGCGTGCAGATGTTGAGAACCCAAAGAACACAAACGGACTAGTTCGTGAAGCCACCTGGCAAAACGGAAAGTACCGTGGGATATAAAACACGTCATCCTCATTCACTTCAGCGTCCATAGCTAAAGTTCCATTCGGAAAGACGACTTGAATGTTTCCTGTCCCACTCAACACGACACCGTACTCCGTTGCCGTTGGATTAATATGCGGCGCCATCATCGATCCCTAACATTTAACAAGACTATCAAATTAGATTTTTTTAAAACAAAGGAAAGAACATTGTTTAACTTTTGATCTTTTTTCTTTTCATTTACCGCGGTGAGATTGACGAGATAGACACCAAAGTCGGACATCTTAAGCGGTTCATAGTCGTCCCCGTTGACCTCAACGCTCCAACCATAGTCATTTCTAAAATCAGCCTTCCGATCGTAGATGTTGTACGAATCCAAATTGTCGCCGCTACTACCCTTTTTGTTTCCAAAAATGAAACTCAAGAATTCCGATACGGACCATGTAGATTTCTCTTCCATTATATCAGGCTTTTGGCGTACATTTACAATTCTCTTCATCTGCGTTTTCCGTTCATTTGTTCCTTGCTCTAAGAATCTCTTCCACATGCTCGGTTCTTTTTGAGGTTCAGTGCCTTCAGGGTTCAAGTACACTATTGCTCCTTCTTGCCGGGTTGACAGCAACTCATCAATAACATCATATGTTACCTATTAAACAACATATCAGTTCTGGTGTACTAAAAACAAGAAACCGAGTTCAGAAGATAACCAAAACCGCAGTGGTTACTTACGTTGAATGCAGTCGCTAGAGTTTGCGTATCAAATCCAGCAAGAACTGAAGTCGGACTTGTTCCTCCACCGATGAAGAATGTCTACAAAATTAACGTAATACATTATATATAAGGAAAACTGTACATCTATCTCTACTATATATTACAAAGATCCTATTTACTCTTAATAATCCTTATAATATCAGATCTATATACCCCTTTTCAATTACACATTCAGTCATTCAATAATCAATTGCTTGAAGTCTAAGCAAACGAATTACGTACTCAGGGGCGGACCCACGTTATAACCAGCTAGCGGTGTCATGTGACCGGTCAATTAAGTCGACTTAGTCTGAAATTAGTTGAAAGGTTAATGATTTTTTAAGAGTGATAACACTCGTATATAGGCAGTGGACCACATTGTTTAAATAAAGTTAATAAACTACCAAGTTGAGTGAACTTCGATTTTTTTGTGACACTAGTGACTAAATTTTCTGGATTCGCCACGTACTAGATATAAAGTCAAAGCAAACAAATATTACGTACATGGTCGCACAATAAAACCTTTGTTGAAACCAGTGGAAAATTACATACAAAACCGAACCGAGTAATCTGATTAACCAGTCATCCAAAATCGCGTAATATTTGGTTGTTAGTTTGTTACGACATCATATTTTTATTTTATTTTAACACTTTTTTAGAGTATTAAATGTGTCTACGATTAATCGATCAAAGTTCGTCTTGGCATACCTATGTGAACAAATTTTACATGGTTACAACTTACAAGTGCAAATAGCTGACAATACTTTACGCATTTATAAGTACGAACAAATTAAATGCATACAATGTATTATGAAGATTGGAGTACCTGGAATGAATGCCAATCGGAGCTTTCGGCTGTGTCGATGCTAGTGATGATACGTAGCCGTTGACCTTGAGCTGTGTTGACCAGATAGAATACAGAACCAGCTTGGATTCTGTATATATCTCCAGCTTTCAGATCTTTTTCTGCAAAGTCATCTTTATAGATGGATCCAATTCTAGCCTCACCTATTACAAGGCATTATTGGATTAAACAATATTACTTTTGCATTATTTCTTAACTAACTAGAAAACAAATGTAAAGAATTGATGAATAGCATACATTGTTTTCATATGTGCTGTTGCGAGCACGCATAATGTGTCCTCTAATTCGAATTAGATTAAACTAGTAAAAAGAACAAAAATTGCGAAAATCGCCCCACATACCTATTTCGAGGAAAAGGATCAAACTAGAATCAAGATATTGCGGAATAAACATGCTATTTGGTTCCATTGTAATAAATCCAATGTGCATTGGACTTTGACTAAATAGTCCACCAACACCCTTAACCACCCTCATACCACCAGCATCCGTCGCCACCACCCGCTTCGAATCCGACAATATATACCGCCTCGAATCCATCGGTACCCTCCCTCTACCACCCGGACCACCACTACCACCAGCACGATCACCACGTCCTCCCTCCGGCGGATAATCCCAAGACCTCCCTCCACTGCCACCGCCGCCTCCGCCACGACCTCCTTCCGGCGGAAACACTCCCTCCCCTTTTCCTTCACGTTCTCGTTGTCTATCACCAGTACCACCACCACCATAACCGCGTCCTCCGCCAGGGGGATAATCCCATGACCTCCCTCCACTACCGCCACCGCCTTCCGGTGGAAACACTCCCTCCCCTTTCCCTTCATGCTCTCGTTGTCTATCACCAGTACCACGACCACCACCATAACCGCGTCCTCCGCCGGGGGGATAATCCCATGACCTCCCTCCACTACCGCCACCGCCTTCAGGTGGAAACACTCCCTCCCCTTTCCCTTCATGCTCTCGTTGTCCATCACCTTGCCACCCTCTTCTGCCGCCTTGTGCATTAACTCCGGCCACCACTATCACCACCGCTAGTAGGAAAAATACTGCTTTCGATGCCATGGTTGAAAATGTGATTTGAGATTGATCAAGTTGTGTAGTTTAAGTAGAAGTGATGACGTGGGACACGTGGCAGGCATGCACAGATTGTTGTGTATGTGTGGCATTTCATTAACATTGACACATGCACCGTTAGCTTGAATAAAATTGTGTTTGTGTTTGTGTTCGTGTTTAGTTCTGCACACTTGGCGCTGACTTTCTGTATAAAATCATGACTGTTTTCATTGTACTATTTTATTAGTTACGTAGTACAATTTTAGAATCATATATTCCTAGCATATTCGAGTCTAACATCATTTTGTTGGTTTTTTGTAACAGTAACTAGAAAACTTAATGGCCGTGCAAATGCACACCCCTCCTTTATTTTAACTAATATTACCGAGTAATGATATATAAACCTAGGTAGATAGACCTAAAAGTATGTTTAACTTATTCACTAGTTGACCAAGTTTTTTTAATCTTATAAGTTGAATATAAAAATACGTATCATTCACATATTTTTAGGTCTACTTTAGATCTCTCTAAATAAACATATCTATCATTTTCCAATGTTAACTGTAAAAAGTTGTTCTTTTATTGTATAGTTAATTACTCGTTGAATTAATAAGACATACAATTATAAAAGTTGGAACTAAAAAAGATCAACTAATAACTCAAACACGATGTCATGAAACGTCAAAAAGAGATCAGTTTTAAAATTATAGAGATTTAGAATGAACGGAAAGATCATCTAAATTGAATACAAATAAAAATTAGTGCATAATAAAAAGTGTTTGAGATAGATAATAGAGTTATACATAATTTGTTAAGAGATATGTTATGTTTTTAGATAAGTATATCAAATTATGAAAGAAGGAGTTGAGATTAATTATAAATGAAAAAGAGAAACTATTATAAAGTTACCATATAAATATGTATTAAGAAGTTAACATATAAATATGAATTAGATATTATTAAAAAGTTCATATATAAATGAATTATCACAATAAAGTTAATCAATAAGTATATTATAGAAAAATTGAGATTAAAATTGAAATGATTTATTAAAGGATGATGATGTGGCAAAATTCTAAGCTTACATAGTTTTCTTCATATATATATAGACTAGTAAGTTATATGGCTGTGCATACGCACAGCCCGCCCACGCTTTTGAAAGTTAAAACTAATTATGTACGATGTTAAATAGAATTACGTGACCTTTAAACCATAACATTAGGGGTTCAAGTTATGAAAATGAGACAAATCTACATATTGCAGGTAAATGTGTATGTTTGTGTAGTCAGACCATTATACTTGTATTTCGAAAAAAGTATTTTGAGAAAGAGATATGAAGACAACGGAACAAAATAAGTGCATATAAGATCGATATCTTTATTTATTTAGTGTCGTGTCTGAAATTGTGAAAGCATGGATGTCACTTTTTGTGAGATTAAGCCGCTTTTTTATGGAGTAAATTCCAAAAATCATACTTGTGGTTTACACAGATTTTCACAAATCATACCCGAACTTTTGTTTTCAGGTTTTTGATACAATAAGTTTCAAATGCTCATAGATGGTACCTCCGTCACAATCCGTTAATTTTCACCGTTATGTGTGTAAACCACAATATCATTTACGAGCAATTTTGAAACTTATGGGTACCATTTACGAGCAAACTTGAAACGTATTGTATTGAAAATAGACGGAACTGGTAAAACTTAACGACAAAAATAGACGGAGATGAAAGGAGGTACCATTTACGAGCAAACTTGAAACTTATTGTACCGAAAACCTGAAAAAAAAAGTTCGGGTATGATATGTGAAAATGTGTGTAAACCACAGGTATGGTTTATGGAATTTTCTCCTTTTTTATGTATATATAAGTATACAGATAAAATGTAGTTATCTTAACAAAACTATAATTGTATTTATTTAATTGACTCAAGTTTGTGAATATGTTACTTTATATGGCTATGTGGTAGCAAAAGAAACTATATGATTTTTCTACAAAGATAGGTTAATACATGTGTTATCTTGAAGAGTAATAAGTTATATGATTAAGTGTCTGAAAATGTAACGAATTATGGAAAGGAAAATTTTTTTATTGTGTGTATTAACTTTCAAAACCTCTATTATATGTATCCAAATTTCGATTGTTGCTAACCGTATTTAATTTGACTGTTATGTCATTCATATAAAGTACCCACGACATTGATACTAAGCCCCGCGTCAAAAATTACATACAATTAGCAATCAACTGAGAATTGGATGCACATAGTAAAAAATTTGAAAAGTTGATATGTAGATACCAAAATATTAGATAGTAAGCATAGTTGATGTTTGCAATTTTTAAATAATGGTTTGTCCATTTTATGGAATCATTGTTGTTTTCATAGCAAAAGTAATTAAGTATTATGTCCTTATTGTTTTACCAACTAATGGACATTAATAATAAACTTTTGTTTTAATTTGCATTTGTATTTTTGATTATATATATCATAAGTGTGAAAGTATTAGAGCATGATGTGTTATCATTTAAAAGTGTGTGGCTCTTTTTAGAGGACAAGTATTTTGAAACATATAAAAATAAAAATGTGGACAAATAAATTGGGTTGGAGGGACTAATTACTTTTTAAGTTTATAATCTAAACTAATGATGGGTTAAGAGATTAATATTATTTGTTTGTCATATTTTAAAGGTGTTAAAGTTTTGTTTATAATGCTTAAATTGGGATTAAGTTCTAAGATATAAGTGTAAATTATATTTCATAAATTAATGATTTGTTAAAAATATTAATATATCTGTTTATCATATTTTTAATGTGTTAAAGTCTTGTTTATAGTGTTGGTTATAATGTTTAAATTAAGATTAAATTATAAAATGTAAATTGTTGAAGTAAAAAGAATTAGTAATAAGTTTTTTTTATATATTATTTATCTTGAAGTAAAAAGAATTAAGTCTTAAATTTTTGTTTATTGTTAGTTGATTACAAATGTCACATTTTCAAGTGCTAATGTGTCACAATTTAGTTAAACTTGTCTTTATATAGTAAGAGTGAGAAGATATAGAAGATAAAAGATAAGTAATCTGAATGATTTATATTTATGTATGTAGTCAATATAACTTTTGTTGTTTATTTTTGTGTTTTATTTCTTTCTTTTAAAAAAGAAAAAAAATAATAATTTAGTTTGTAAGTGTTGAATTTTAAAAGGTTGACAAATGTCAAATATGTAGAACATGATGTGTCAAATTGTTAGACAACATAGTCCTTTTTATATAAAAAGAAAAAAAAAATAATTTAGTTTGTAAGTGTTGAATTTTAAAAGGTTGACAAATGTCAAATATGTAGAACATGATGTGTCAAATTGTTAGACAACATAGTCCTTTTTATATAGTATAGAGATATAGACTAGCAAAACTAATGGGTTGTGCTACGCACAACCCTTGAAGTGTTTTGAAATCGGTGAGGATTTGAGGAATTTGATACCATTCATTTCTAGATAAAATAAGTCTGAAAATGTACATTACTTTTCGTACGTTGTGCAGAATAAGAAATATGAACCTTATAAGGAGCATTGTAAGGTACAACACATAAGAAACTTATTACAATGGCGTGTTTTTATTGTTATACCATTTGAAAATCGTAGTAATTTTTAAATCACTTTATGTTATGTTTCTTTCAAACAATTAAACTTCAAAAAACTTAAATTAGATAAAGTTAAAATTTTGTTCTTTGTATTAAAAAGCCAACACTTCATTCTAAAGACATAAAAGATGATATTCGTTATATGTGTTCTTAGAATACTCATACATCACATACTTTGAAATCATTTTTTTCATGATATTTTCTCTATTAGAAAATGTATCCTAAAAGCGTCCACTATAATGAATAGTTTTTACTAACTTTTTTTTTTTTTTTTTTTTTTTTTTTTTTTGGGAAAAACCCGGCAAATGCATTAAAATAAACTAAAAATTTACACTATACTAGAGGCATACCTCTAGGGGTGGTTTTTAGTGAACCACCCAAACTTTAATACAAAAAAGTAAATTTATAATGTCCCTACCAAAATTGAGACCATATTCTATCATATCTTTACAAATTATACCTATCACACTCCTAAATTTCAAAAATGTTTGCAAAATAGATCTAGACTTGAAACAAAAAACCTCCTGCTTCATTATATTGCATTCATCTAATTTGGTCTTCATGTCAAAAAAATTGACCAAAACTGCAGCCTTCATTCCATGCTCTTGCGTATTGCATTCTGCTACACTAAATCTCCTAGTCCTTAGGACTAACCACTGCCATAATGTAGTCTTCATACCACATAATAATTTGCCACTTTGATCAAGCTGACTACTGCATTTCTTAAGCTCTGTCACATCCATTCCACACTCACATTGAACCCAAACCAAATTATGCTGTATGCATATCTCTGTTCTAACTGTTAAGTGCAACAACTTGTATGTAGATTCAGTCAGCATTCCATAAATATGACTGCCACTAAGTGAAGACTGTCTCAGAAACATACTACCATCTTGAACAACCAGATCATACCACAATCCCATAAACTTTGACCATTCATCCTGTCCTAGCAATTTCAAGCAGTAACCAAAATAATTAACCAAATTCGGACAATCAATACCACCTGCATTCCATGCACTATACCCAACCAACTTAATTTGACTAAAAATAATCAAACCAATCAGCTTTCTTTCCAAACCAGCTTTATAGCAATAATTTTTATTTCCAGCATGCAGCACAACCATATTGAACCATCTAAAACAATCAAGTATATCAACATTATCCATTTGCAGCCATGAATTAATCGTACAATCAGACCTCTGCACCTTAGATAACCAATTGCAAACCTGACTATAACCAGACCATTTATAGCTTTGAAGAGCACCAGTTTGATCAGAACCATTCAAACAAAAAAATGACCCAACACATATATGCCTATAACTGCAGACTTGCACCCATTCATACATATTTGCCACATTTGACCCAAATGAGTATCCAAGTTGACCCGGTAGAGTCAAACCAAACAAAAATTGACTTTCCCAGGTTTGACTCAAAAAAGTCAAACATGACACATAAGTATTCAGACAATCCACACCTATTTGAGCACTAACATAAGCCTTCAACATTCTCCATAAACATATCCAGATCCTTATAACAGCAAGATATGTATTGCCAATTGCCCAAAGACCAGACTCTAGATTATACACAGATGGATGCATATAAAGACATTGCATCCAGTAATCATTCAAAAGTGATGAATGACCATGACAATGGCAACCTAACACATGAGTATTAATCATCAATTGTTTCCTATACACCCTAATGTAGGAAATTCTTCTACTCCATTTCCTTACAACACATTTCATAATACTCATTGTCATCTCACCTCCAAAAGAAAGAGAAAGCTCAACAATAATAATTTTCAGGAAAAAGTGAAGTTTTACCAGCCTTATACCACCTTTAAAATAGAACAAAGTGCCATACCCCTGCACTATAACCAATATCTCCATCCCTATCCAGATGTTACCATTAAAGTTTTTATCAAAAATACATTTAAACCTGTGAAAATATACAGATTCAAAAGTTTTATAATGACAAATTAGACATATTTGATACCAGAAAATAGTAACAACTGAGACACCTACCCAACTCCTCCTTATATCACCAATAAAACCACCCAATCCCAGATAAAAATAGCACTCCTCACAGGCTAACCAATAGTCCAGTCCCATGTTATGCATCTTCAATTCTTGCCTGCATTGCAGCACAAAGGGACTTCTACTACACCTTATTGCAAGCAATTTCAACAAAACATGAAGTGACTCATTGGAACTCCTAAAAGGTATTGGAAATTTAAAAAGGGTAAAATAAAATAAAGACCAAAAACACACAGCCACCCTTATATCACCATCAGGTATACTAACAGTGCTAAACTCCAACAACATATATATTTTTATCACCCAAAACCTATGCTGTGTTCCTTTGATCATATCTCTCATGACACAAGAAATAATTAGCATCACAGAATCTCTCATCCAAATATTTCTCACCAATTGAATCAACTTATTCCTAAAACAGTTTAAGGAGCTACAAAGGAACACAACTACCCTGCTCCCCCTTGTATCTCCAAACCCAAACCAAGTCCTCCCAATAAAGACAAGTGATATGTACAAAAACCAATAACAATATAAATTGTAAATTAACCAACTTGTAACTATCATAGGATCATGAAACCACATCTTCAGGATATAAGAGCACACACATCTCCAGTGCAAATCAAAAATCCTCAAGTTACAAGTGTTAATTTCATAGACCAACTGTAATAATTTGCTGGTTAAAGCACTAAGGTTAAAAGGTGAAAAATAGAAAAATAATTTAGAAATAAAAACTAACCTTTTCTCTCCCAGGGTACCTAAAGTGCTAAACTCCAGCACAAAATATTTTATCACCCAAAGACCTATGCATGCCACTTGCAATTTATATCTAGACTTATACACAAAAAGACACAAGTGTGATTCAGATACATATACTTTAAAAAACAAAAAACCAGTATGATTAGACTTGACAAAAGCAACAAGTGACATAGCTACCCTGCTCCCCCTTATATCTTCAACCCAACCCATCTTCCCAAAGAATGTATCAGGATTCATCATTAGACTGGTTATGTACACCTTTATCACCATTCTTCTCAACATCAATTACCTGAAAATTCCAGATTGCAGCAGCAGCTAAGCTCTGACTTGATTTTTTAATCTTCAAGCCCATTAGCCTCCATCTAATCACATTTTTAATTGTTTCCATTAGCTGCTCTTTGGATCTGTGTTGGGAATGATATAGTCTAAGGTTCCTCTCTTGCCAAAGATAATACACAACAACACCTAAAACTAGCCTTTGAATAATACTCCAAATAGACTTGTTCAGTGGTCGATCTTGAAGATACTCAATGACATCAAGCCAAGTATTAAGAGCATGTTCTAATCTTGCCAATTCTTTAACTCTATCCCACATCCACCTTGGTCAATCACACTCAAAGAACAAGTGTGAGTGGCTATCTTTCACATTGTTACAAAAAACACATTTCAATTCATCATGATTGCCACTGCCTACAAATTTATCTTGTGTTTTAAGCTTATTATTAATGGCAACCCAAGTTACAAATGAAAGTCTAGGGATACATTGGGAGAACCAAACAAGCTTTGCCCATTTGACTTCATTGTAGTGGGTCACCACATCATTCCAAGCTACTGCCACAGAAAAAGGTAAAGTTTTACCTTTGCTAGTTTTCCAAAGAACTCTGTCCCTTCTACCAGGAATTAACAAAGGTGGGGGAAGATTAAAATACTCAGGAAATCTTACCATCCATTCATCAGGAATCTGCCATTCTCCATTAACCACCAAATCAGCCACTTTAGATTTTAGATTGAGCTCAGAATCATAAACATCATCACTTGTAATGGCATAACACAATGGACCCAATGGATGCCAATTGTCATACCATGCTGAAGTTTGTTCACCATCACCTAATCTGCATACAATAAATTTCCTGATCTCATCCCTACACTTCATACTGCTTCTCCAACTCCAGCATTCATTACCAGTCAACTTATAACTCCAAAAATTCTTGTTTTTCAACCTCACAGCCTTAACCCACTTTACCCAAATGGAATTTTTGTCATCAACAATATTCCAAATATGTTTAGATACAAGAGCAATGTTCCAATTGTAAAGTGATTTAATTCCAAGACCCCCTTGTCTCCTTGATCTACACACCACATCCCATCTAACTTTAGACTTCCCTATCTTAAATTCACCTTGACACCATAAAAAACCCCCGATCATTCTTTCTATATCCTCAGAAATGCTCTTAGGAAGTATAAAAATGGATGACCAATAGACTTGCAATGAAGTTAACACAGAATTTATCAATTGCAGCCTCCCTGCAAAAGACAAAGATTTTGTTTTCCAATTAGATATTCTTTTCCTGAACTTATCCACCAGTCTACTACAATCAATCTGCTTCAATCTGGTAGACAAAAGGGGAACCCCCAGATATCTAACTGGAAGTTGACCAACATTAAATGGCATGATTTGCAGGATTTGCCTTTGAACCCTGGGAGACACATTGCTAAAAAATGAAGTACTCTTGTCTGAATTAGCAACCAATCCAGATGCTTTACTGAATTCATCTAAAGCCCTTTTCAAAACAGCAACAGACTTAGAATCAGCTCTGCAAAATAGAAGTAAATCATCAGCAAAGCACAAATGAGTGAGCTTGATAATATCACACCTCCAATGATAAGCAAAATCATCAACTTCACTTACCTGTCTCTTAATCATGAGGGTAAGAACTTCCATAACAAGAGTAAATAAATAAGGAGATATAGGGTCCCCTTGTCTTAATCCTCTAGCACCTTGAAAATAGCCCACATGATCACCATTTATATTGATTGTGAAGGAAGAAGATGTAATACAATTCATAATCCACATAATCATGCATGGATGAAACCCAAAATTGTATAAACAGCTCTTCAGAAATCCCCAATCAACAGTGTCATATGCCTTTTAAATGTCAACCTTAAAAGCACATCTAGCAGGACCCTTTAACTTTCTAGCAGTCCTACTCCTTCTATTCCTATGATAATTTCTTAATAACTCCTGAGAAAGCAGGATATTATCACTGATTTGTTGATGTGCTAAATCTAGTTATAAAATTATCGTTGAAAAGTGAACAAGAAAGTACCGAGCTAGACCAAAACACAACCGGGCAGTGGACCCTATCGTGTGGTAGTATAGTTGGGTAAGTTCGGGTTCGAACACAGGGAACTAGATTGGATGATCAATAGAAGTGTGAGCAATTTAAAAAGAGAAAATAAAATGTGGTTGGTTTGTGTGACCGAATTGTCACGTTGCTTAAAACTACGAAATTTTAGTTAAACTAGGCAAGTGGACTCTTTAGAGTCAAAGTGATTGATTTGGAACTTTCAAATATTAAAAACTGTACTTGCTTGGATTAGATCGTTAGTGATTTTGGGGTGTAAAGTTAAACCGGTTATTTTATGCAAACAATTTTCCATCAAACCTAGGCTTAACATTCGCCATCACCTAATAATTCAACTTCAATTTACAAACCCATGATTCAATCAAATAACGGACATTCGCCATAGTTACCTATTTGCATATTTGAGCTTAACTTGTTAACCTATTCCAAAACCGCATCCACAATCAAGTTCAACAATTTATAGACAAAAAGTTGACAACAATTCACTAGATAGAAAACGTTCGCTATATCTATTAGCAAATTATCAAACAAGTTAATTATTTGACATCAAGCTCAAATACACAAATAATTGATTAAACACAAGTTCAAGTTAAAAGAGTTTATGATTCATCCAAACGAAAGACATTCGCCAAATCCGCTAACTCAAATCATACTAGTTAACTAGCTTCACTTGTAATAATTTTCACATTCGCGAAAATAGATTCATTTATACATTTCATACAAATGACAAGTATTTTTATTAAACAACAAACATTCGCCATAGTTGTTTAGTCAAAATACCCACAAGTTAAACCACATCAACTAGTTACATACAAATTTATGGATGAATCTTAAACTCAAAGCATAAGTCAAACACCAAATATAACACCCCTAGTCACTAACTAGTTCATCCAAGCAAGTATAACAAAACCTAGCCAACCATCATAATCGCATCATCATACACACAAAACAACAAATAAACCAAGGAAAACATGATTATATTTAGATAAAAATGCAAACCGAGTTCGTACAATGTCGAGATGATGATTGTTAGTAACCGAGAGATGCTACACTAAAGGAAATCTTCAAGAAAATGAGAGAAAACCTTCAAGAACTCCAAAATCGCCACCTAGAGACTGGTTTTGTGTGTGTTTTTCGTGTGTGAAAAGTTGGTGAGATTCAATAGTGAAAAGGTACTTTTCTAGCCAAAAATTGATCTGCCGCCCAAACTACCCGGCGGGTTGTGCTATTACCCGACGGGTTCTTTGAAATTTTAGGAACCCGGCTGCTTGAACATATAACACGGCGGGTCAATCGAAGAAACACAACCCGGCGGCTCAGTAAGATCACCCGCCGGCTTGTACAGGGTTCAATCGGCCGAATTTCTCTGTGATCAACAAATGATGGAAAAGTTAATTTACCCGGCGGCTAGCATCACTCACCCGGCTGGTAACCATAAAAACCCGGCGGCTTGTTTAAACAACCCGCCGGCTTCTTCAGGATTACATGACCCGGCTGCTACATACCCCAAGCCGGCGGCTTCAAGCTATTTTCCAGCAGACCAGCTTTTAGCTCGATACTTCAACACTTTACAAACTTGCTCGAATCATAACCAAAATGCAGTCCAAACGACGATTCTTCAATATTGATGCCTGTAATTCAATTTAAGCTAAATAAGTACCAAAAGTTCATAAAGTCCACTTAAAATGAATGCAAAAACAATGATATCGCTAAAGATAAACTTATACAAAATGAGCGATATCAAATATCCCCACACTTGAACTTTGCTTGTCCTCAAGCAAACCGTTATTCATCATTTCATTACCCACTCTTACAACATTTTGAAGTGAAGACCAAGTTTACCAAAATAATGCTAACACTAACTACCAAGGCAATTAGGCTAGCAACATATGTATAAGCAATGTAAACTCGAGATGTTTTAGTTGGTCAAGCCCGAATGCACGACCTAGCACCTCACATAAGGATAAGTGTTTAGTCACTCACTCTCAACCTATAAGACTACAAGGTAGGGAAGCAAGTAATGTAACACTCAATCAAGCCAAGTCGTGATGCGTTGTTACCATAGGCTTGCAAGAGGATCAAATCTCCACCGACTTGGCGTGAGCACCAAGTGAGATCTCAAAGGAGGTATTCTAGCATGTGTTGTAACAATGTAGGCTAACTGTGAAATAGGGGTATGATAGACACAATAATTGGTGAAAAGTGGTAGTCAAGACCCGTGAAAAATGCGGAGATGTTACCTATTGGTTTAAACACGTGACAGTCATGAAACTTAGGATTCTCGTGCTAAATTAATTCAAATTATTATTTGTTCTCATTTATAACTCATACTTCAACAATTACACACAAATAACTCAAATTGATTTTTTCACATTTGATTGGAATAATTGCATTCTATGACTTTCTATGAATCCTGTGTAACGAACTTTCGGACCAACCATCCTAGACCGGAAAAAGGCCTTCGGTGGCTAGGTGTAAAACACCCCTAGTGAACTACTTGTTCAGGAATTCAAAGGCCATTTAGTTGACTACAATCATCCAACTATAAACTTTAAGCTCAATGGTTAACTTCCATTCATTTAATTGTTTCCAACCTCACTCATAGAATTTAACACTAGAATCCCAATTCAAAACGATTTAAGTCACATTTTGGTAAAATTCATCATAAGTTCCAACTAGGCAACATCTTAGAAAAGTGATGGTTCGGGAATTGACTACACAAAAATAAGGCTAAAATTTAGTGGATAGAATGTGGAAGTTTTCTAGGGGTTTCTTAGCACTAAAAATGAGTGCTAACGACCTGTGTAAACTGGATATAAATGGTTTTGAAGCAAAATAAATTCAAAAATTCCTAAGAATACCTCCTCGTCATCGACCCCACCTATATCACATTTTTTTGATCCCACAGCGGTCTCAAAATGCATCGCTAAGGCAAGTTCTAGAACAAACTACAATCACCGGCACACTCATAGCAATCAACAATATAAACACTAAAGGTAAGTGTTTTTCTCAATAAGGCTCAAATTTCTCACAATTTTTCATAGTGGAGGCTACAAGCGTGCTAGTCATGCAATTCACCCTATTAGGTTGCTTTTATGACACATCTCTAAAAATTTAGTTGCAAGAGGGAAGATTTAATTGCTTTTAATAGATTTTAGCTAACACATTTCAAAGCAATTAATTTAATAAGGACAAGCAAATTCCTAGCATACTACCATTCCATAACCCGTTATTAGAATTCGTAAAGTTCAATTGGAAAATCCAGGATCAATAACAGACCTAATAAGTGGCTATAAAACAACAATATACTAGGAACAAGATTCTAGTGAAGTTAACCCTCCCCACACTTGAGATTTGCATTGCCCCCAATGCAAAAACAGTTTAAAAGTACGAGTGCGAAGGGGCGAAGGGAACGAGAACTTCCCCGGGGGTTTGTTTGAGGAGCGAGTGCATTTGCTGAACTAATTGCCAGCCGGCGCATGATTCCGACATCCATAAAAGCTAGAACTTTAATCAATTGCCTAAAAAGAAAGCAAACATAGAAGGTTTGAACTCGAGTGACATTGTGCAAAACCGCACCCAAATGTCAGTCGAGTAAAATAGTTCCAAAAACCAACTAAGATGAGTATCAAGTCATGGAATAAAAATGTCTAACACATGAGGCACGTAGGCACTCTTAATGGAAACATAAAGATAGTGATGATAATGTGGCAATGAGCAAATTAATATGGCCATCCCCAACCCCCTGAACTAGGTCCCTGAGAACCGCCTTGATGGTCGCCTGGCTGAGTCCATGGATCCCAACTCTGATGATCTGAAGGAGCATTATGATACCGCTGCTCCTGCTGCAACTGCCTGTCATACTCTTCCTGGTGTTGGCGCTGAGCTTCCGCCAATGCAGCATCATGATCATAAACAGGGGGTGGGTGGTCGCGGGACTCAGGTGTACCCCATTGGTACAAGGGCTCGGCATAAGTGGTTTGATAGCCTTATTGCTCGGCGATCCAGTTGAGATTACCAACAGTCCAATCAGTTCGGTACTCGAGGTTTCCCATCCGGTAACCCATTTCATGCCTGAAATCGTTGAAATCATCCCTGAACTCATTATGACCCATTTCAAGTCTTCCAATTCCCTGCATAAGATCAGAAAGAGAGGGTTGAGCTTGTCCCTGTTGTTGCTGCTGGGCTCTTTGGCGTCTCGGTGGTTGTTGGGGTTGCTCGGTCGCTTGTTTTTCAGGATAGGGAATAAATCCCTTTTTGTTTTTAGACACTGCTTCAGCTGCGTGGTACATAAGATAACCGACACTTTTCTGATTGAGATCTACTTGAGTCAAAGCAGGCCTTATTCCAAAATTGACACCCAAACCCTTAGCAAGCAAAGTGACAAAGTGACCACCAACAATAGGACTTCGGTCCTTTAAACCCCCACCAGTCGTGTCAAGGTAATTTGCCACTCAATATGGAAAGTTGATGTGGTTCCTCTCATAGATTTGTCTCAAATACCAAATATCCGCCAACGTCACTTTCTCGCTGTTTTCACGCCTGTTTGCAATAGTGTTGGCGATGAAACGGTGAATGATACGAAGACGGGTATTATTCATGTCTTTGTAGGAAACCGAACTAGCTTCAAACTCCTTAGCACTAAACTGCTCCCAAAACTCCCCCTCAATAAAGTCTTGAGTGTCATCCACTCGAGCCCCAGAAATCAAATAATCATCAAAAAAAGTATAGCCTAGCTCAGCTGGAGTATAGATGTCCAAACATTCAGCTAGTTGTCTCATGGAAAGAAAGCGTGGTTCGCTTCCTAACCTGAATTTCATGAAATTAGCATCGGTAGCCGAGGTTACATCTCTTTGCAAGATCAAAGTGGAAAAGAACTCGTAGCATAATTCCTTGAACACTGGTTCCCTGATGTTAAACAATCTTTCCCACTCGGTGAATTCGTACACATTTCCTTGATACTCAAACCTCTGAATGAGAAGTTCACGAATCTGCTGAGAGAGACCAATCGCCTCAAGAGGTTCCCAGTCTACGTATCTGGACAGCTCAAACTCCTTTTTTAACAAATTGAACAAGTTCCTGGCATACTTCGTGTAGTGTACCCATCTCTGATCAAATCGAAGCCATGGGTGGATGTTAGCCGGAATAAATAGTGCTTCGGCAACATCAGGACCGACATGTGGGAATTCCTCCTCATCTTGCAATTGAGAGGTGGAAGTTTCAGCGGCTCTCTTGGAAGTGCTGGTTTTGCGTGACTTGCGTGAGGTTGCTGCTTGCTGCGAAAAATCAATAGAGAAACACAGTATTGCACAAAACAAATGTTAGTGTTAGTCGTAATCATAGACATGTCTCGTATGCAAAATGAGCGATAATATGTCTAAATCATAACCTCCCCCAACAAATAGTCTTTTCCCAACCAAAGTAGCATAAAAGCAATTCACCAAAAACACCATAACCAAACATGGCCAACAAGTTCAAATCTTTACTCACAAACTCATCAAAGTGCCGAGAATATGTAATCCAATATTAAACTAAACCAAACCAAAAACAATGCCTAATCAACATCATCTTAGTTAAGCTAGTCTTACAATCACAATTACACATTAGTTCATACAATGTACCATCATTCCAAGAAAGTCCATCATGGTCATTCAATTTATCGATAATAATAGTATCAAACATATACTTGAATAATGGCAACGCAAATGCATAGACAATTCTCAAGCAATGTCTTACAACCAATAATTATATCAATCAAAAATCATGACCAAAATTTACACCCAATTCATCTCCCCCAACATTAACATGAACCTCAATCACCAATTATCACCTTTACATTATGAAACTAAATGTAAAATAAGCAATTATGAGCAAAGTGATAAAGATATCATGTCAATTAAACAACTACAAACTCTCATCATCATCAAAATTCGGAATACCCATTTTCACATAAACCCTAATTTGCAAAGTTCATCAAATCAAGCAAATAAACATAGAATCATGGAGCAAATAGGATATGTAACATATAAACATCTTTAATAGCATGAAAAGTACAAGATTAAACATCCCCACACTTAGCAATTGCAAAACCCACATGTAAAGTAATGTGAGAGTAAAAATCACAAATCGCAAGTAAAAAGATGTTAATCCATACCTTGGGAGCCATTAAAACAAGAATTGGAGATGAAAAGAGTGATAATTTTTCGAAATAGGGATAGGGTTTATTTAGTGTACCAGCCGTATGAGGAAGAAGAATGGGATAATTTGGGGTTAGGTGAAAAAAATGGCCAAAAATCGTATTTTAAAACTGCAGATATAGAAGATAACCCGGCGGCTTGGTATGTTACCCGGCGGGTTGATGTCGGGTTGGGCGCGGGTCAGGCCCGGGTCGCCAGGTATCCGGATCAAAACAAAGAAACAACCCGGCGGGTTGAATTGGTTAGCAACCGGGTCATATAATGAACCCGGCGGGTCGTCACAGAAGACGCCGGCTCATATAGGCTTTAAATGGGCGAATCATTCTGTTAACAACATGTCGAGAAAAATTAATTCACCCGGCGTGTCAATGTATTAACCCGGCGGGTTATTACGAAGACCCGGCGGCTAACCTCACTCACCCGGCTGCTTACCTCCCGATTCCAAAAATCCCAGTTTTTTTTTTTTTTTTTTTTTTTTTTTTTTTTTTTTTTTTTTAACAAAGGAAATCAACAATAATTATACTATCAATAATAATAATTATTATACACCTTATAACTAGAAGGATACGAAACGGGTTTTCTTGGACCCGTTTGAACACTTTGTTTATTAACGAGTCGAAAGCTTGACTCGACCCCGAATTCATTTGTCCTTGGGGTAAGCCGCGAGCTCCTCCCACTCGCTCTCCTCTTCTTCCTCGTGGTATAGTTTCAACCGATGACCATTGACAATAAAAGTTCCTCCATCCGAACCGAAAAGTTCAACATATCCGGATGGATAACCATGTTTGACCGTATAAGGACCGGTCCAACGAGGCTTGAACTTTGGTTGTTTTAGCTTGAAACGCGATTGAAAAAGAAGAACTTTGTCACCGGCTTTGAATTCTTTTCTCATCTTTAGCTTACGATCGTGCAACACTTTGGTGCGTTCTTTGTAGAGACGAGAATTTTCATAAGCTTGCAACCGGAGCTCATCCAATTCATGAAGTTGCATCATCCTTTTCTCACCCGCTTCGATCAAATCCAAATTGCAATTCTTGAGCGCCCAATAAGCTTTATGCTCAATTTCAAGAGGTAAATGGCAAGTTTTGCCATAAAGCAACCGGTATGGGGTCGTTCCAATAGGCGTCTTGTAGGCGGTTCGAAACGCCCACAATGCATCTTCAAGCTTTTTGGACCATATGGCCCGGTTGTCTTTCACCGTCTTCTCCAAAATTCTTTTCAATGCACGGTTAGTGTTCTCGACTTGACCACTTGTTTGTGGGTGATAGGAAGTCGAGAACCGGTGATTTACCCCATACTTCTTGAGAACTTTTTCCAATTGAGCATTCGCAAAGTGAGTCCCCCGGTCGCTAATCAATGCCTTGGGCATCCCAAATCGGCAAAATAGGCTTTTCAAGAAATCAATGACCACACGAGCGTCATTCTTTGGCAATGCCTTAGCTTCCGCCCATTTGGACACGTAATCAACCGCCACAAGAATGTATTCATTTTTGAACGAAGGTGGAAACGGTCCCATGAAGTCTATGCCCCAAATATCAAATACTTCGCAAACTTGGATGCTAGTTTGTGGCATTTCATCCCTTTTGGAGATGTTTCCGGTTCTTTGACACGCATCACATGTTTGGCACAAAGTGTTTGCTTCTTTGAAGATTGTCGGCCAATAAAAACCCGCATCATAGACCTTCTTTGCGGTGACCGAGGGGCCATAATGTCCACCGGTGGGCCCATAGTGACATTCATCCAAAATCTTTCTTGTTTCGCCACCCGAAACACATCTCCTCACCATGCCATCCGCACAAACGCGGAATAAATAAGGCTCCTCCTAGAAATAATGCTTCAAGTTAGAGAAAAATTTGCTTTTCTCTTGGTGACTCATGCCCTTCCTCAAAACGCCACCAACCAAATAGTTTGCCAAGTCAGCATACCATGGTGCTTCCTCATCCTTGCTTTCATTACCTACCTGCAAAAGAAATTCCTCGGGAAAGGAATCATCAATATTAGTATCGCCTTGCTTGTCAAGATGTGGATTTTCCAATCTTGACAAGTGATCGGCGGCAAGGTTTTCGGCTCCTTTTTTATCCTTAATCTCAATGTCGAATTCTTGTAAAAGAAGAATCCAACTGATGAGACGGGGTTTAGCATCTTGTTTGTTGAAAAGATACTTTAAAGCCGAATGGTCGGTGAAAACTACGGTTTTAGATAGCACAAGATATTGCCTAAATTTGTCAAAGGCATATACGACGGCAAGCAATTCTTTCTCGGTGGTTGTGTAGTTTTGTTGGGCCCCATTCAAGGTTTTGCTAGCAAAGTAAATAGGTTTGAAATGTTTATCAATCCTTTGTCCTAGAACAGCTCCTAAGGCAAAGTCGCTTGCATCACACATGAGTTCAAAGGGCTTGGACCAATCGGGTGAGACTATGATAGGTGCCTTGGTCAAATGTTCTTTAAGGGACGAAAATGCACTCAAACATGGTCCATCAAACACAAAAGGGGCATCCTTTTCAAGTAGCCTAGTCATTGGACGGGTGATCTTCGAAAAATCCTTAATGAATCTACGGTAAAAACCGGCATGACCAAGAAAACTTCTAATGCCCTTAACATTGGTCGGTGGAGGTAATTTGGCAATAATATCAATCTTTGCCCTATCAACTTCAATACCCAATCCCGACACTTTATGACCCAACACTATAACCTCGTAGGCGAATCACCTCATCCATATTCGCCCCATACTTGAAATAGCTCCCGATTTCAAGAAAGCTAGCAATGTGTTGGTGCGGATCAACCCGCACCCTTCCGTCGAATTGTTTATCTCTAATGAGTTGCATATGATGCCCTTTTAAAGAGAAATTATCATTTTCAATATCTTGAACCCGTATGGCCGCCTCGGGTGTCGGTGCCACGGTTCTCGTCCGTGAGAACATAGGAGTATCATCCTCATCCGCCATCTCTTCTTCACCTTCGGAAGGTGTTGAAAGATCTTCTTCGGTTGATGGAATTTCCTCCACAAAAGTCTCTTCCACCTCGATGGTGTTCCCCGAAGATGTATCGGTATCCGTTTGACTACTAGATGATTCCGATGATCTTTGCTTTGGTTTCCTCCTTCGTTTACTCTTTTTGGTCTTCTCCGGATTGGACAAAGGACTTAGAAGCTCTTTACCGGAGCTCCTTGTGTTCATCCACTACCAAATTTACACCTGAAAGTACACAAACGATAAAACCATAAACGTACCGGCGCAATACAAACAAAGGTAACTTTCCAAGAATAAATTCTAGAAAGGATCAATTAATCACACTTAAATCAATTTCACAAATCAAGATTCCCCGGCAGCGGCGCCAAAAACTTGATGTGCTAAATCTAGTTATAAAATTATCGTTGAAAAGTGAACAAGAAAGTACCGAGCTAGACCAAAACACAACCGGGCAGTGGACCCTATCGTGTGGTAGTATAGTTGGGTAAGTTCGGGTTCGAACACAGGGAACTAGATTGGATGATCAATAGAAGTGTGAGCAATTTAAAAAGAGAAAATAAAATGTGGTTGGTTTGTGTGACCGAATTGTCACGTTGCTTAAAACTACGAAATTTTAGTTAAACTAGGCAAGTGGACTCTTTAGAGTCAAAGTGATTGATTTGGAACTTTCAAATATTAAAAACTATACTTGCTTGGATTAGATCGTTAGTGATTTTGGGGTGTAAAGTTAAACCGGTTATTTTATGCAAACAATTTTCCATCAAACCTAGGCTTAACATTCGCCATCACCTAATAATTCAACTTCAATTTACAAACCCATGATTCAATCAAATAACGGACATTCGCCATAGTTACCTATTTGCATATTTGAGCTTAACTTGTTAACCTATTCCAAAACCGCATCCACAATCAAGTTCAACAATTTATAGACAAAAAGTTGACAACAATTCACTAGATAGAAAACGTTCGCTATATCTATTAGCAAATTATCAAACAAGTTAATTATTTGACATCAAGCTCAAATACACAAATAATTGATTAAACACAAGTTCAAGTTAAAAGAGTTTATGATTCATCCAAACGAAAGACATTCGCCAAATCCGCTAACTCAAATCATACTAGTTAACTAGCTTCACTTGTAATAATTTTCACATTCGCGAAAATAGATTCATTTATACATTTCATACAAATGACAAGTATTTTTATTAAACAACAAACATTCGCCATAGTTGTTTAGTCAAAATACCCACAAGTTAAACCACATCAACTAGTTACATACAAATTTATGGATGAATCTTAAACTCAAAGCATAAGTCAAACACCAAATATAACACCCCTAGTCACTAACTAGTTCATCCAAGCAAGTATAACAAAACCTAGCCAACCATCATAATCGCATCATCATACACACAAAACAACAAATAAACCAAGGAAAACATGATTATATTTAGATAAAAATGCAAACCGAGTTCGTACAATGTCGAGATGATGATTGTTAGTAACCGAGAGATGCTACACTAAAGGAAATCTTCAAGAAAATGAGAGAAAACCTTCAAGAACTCCAAAATCGCCACCTAGAGACTGGTTTTGTGTGTGTTTTTCGTGTGTGAAAAGTTGGTGAGATTCAATAGTGAAAAGGTACTTTTCTAGCCAAAAATTGATCTGCCGCCCAAACTACCCGGCGGGTTGTGCTATTACCCGACGGGTTCTTTGAAATTTTAGGAACCCGGCTGCTTGAACATATAACACGGCGGGTCAATCGAAGAAACACAACCCGGCGGCTCAGTAAGATCACCCGCCGGCTTGTACAGGGTTCAATCGGCCGAATTTCTCTGTGATCAACAAATGATGGAAAAGTTAATTTACCCGGCGGCTAGCATCACTCACCCGGCTGGTAACCATAAAAACCCGGCGGCTTGTTTAAACAACCCGCCGGCTTCTTCAGGATTACATGACCCGGCTGCTACATACCCCAAGCCGGCGGCTTCAAGCTATTTTCCAGCAGACCAGCTTTTAGCTCGAGACTTCAACACTTTACAAACTTGCTCGAATCATAACCAAAATGCAGTCCAAACGACGATTCTTCAATATTGATGCCTGTAATTCAATTTAAGCTAAATAAGTACCAAAAGTTCATAAAGTCCACTTAAAATGAATGCAAAAACAATGATATCGCTAAAGATAAACTTATACAAAATGAGCGATATCATTTGTCTACCAGGAATGAAGGCACTTTGATTTTCATCCACAAGTTCATTCAAAACACATTTTATCCTATTAGCTATTACCTTGCTAATACATTTATACATCACATTACAGCAAGCAATAGGCCTAAAATCAGCAACTTTTTGAGGATTGCTAATCTTAGGCACTAAAGAGATAACAGTAGAATTTACCTCTTTTAACAGCTTTCCATTTTGAAAAAATTCCCTAATAGCATTACATACATCATTCCCCACAACAACCCATGAAGCTTTAAAAAATTTAGAAGTAAACCCATCTGGTCCAGGGGCCTTATCATCAGCAATATCAAACATAGCAACTTTAATCTCATCATTAGTAACATACCTGACCATATGATTTGCAATATTGAAAGGGATCTTTCTCACAAACAGCTCATCAGCATTCTGAATGGGTTGAACCTCAATGCTGCAACCAAAAACACTGTTAAAGTGCATAATAAACTGCTCAGTAACCTGCTTACCAATAAATCTTATCCCATCCGTGTTTTCCACAGAATCAATTCTACTTTTGTTCATTCTCTCCTTAACAGTCATGTGAAAATATTTGGTGTTATGATCCCCTTCTCTAAGCCACTCAACTTTAGCTTTTTGCTTCAAGAACAACTCCTCATCAACAATGGCTTTCTTATAAGCCTTAACACATGCAGCTTCTCTACATATAATCTCCTTATTCGTAGGGTCTCTAGCCACTTCCTCCTGAACCCTTTCTAATTCAGCTTTAAGATTTTTCACCTTCAAAAACAGATTGCCCTGACTAAAACTAAACTTTCTGAGTGGCTTTTTTTAATCTTTTAAGTTTAGTCACAAGTCTGAACATAGCATAACCATTAACCCCCTCCATCCATTCCTTACTCACCAAAGGTAAAAAATCAGATTTGGTGGTTAAGTAATTTACAAATCTAAAAGGCTTTGGTTTAGCCTTTTGCACACCAAGAAATGTGAGAACAATGGGAGTATGATCAGAGTACAAAAAAGGATGAAAATGAGCATTGACATTTGGAAATAAGCTCATAAATTTTTCATTACCCATAGCTCTATCTAACTTCTTTAGCACCCCATCAGTCTTTCCCGGTTTCTGATTCCAAGTGAGTCTTAAACCAGACATATGCAAATCATCTAACTCTATTTCATTTATGCAATCAATAAAATCACTCATACCTCTAGAAAGAGAAGAAGAACCAGAAGAATGCTCACTTGGGTTGAGAGTATCATTAAAATCACTAATTACCACCCAAGGCATATCAGAAACAGATTTGTGATGTAGCATTAAACTCTTCCATAACTGTCTTCTTGGAATCCTTGTGTGGTGCCCATAGACAAAAGAACAATAAAAATTATCCTGCCCATTCACTAACTCAACATAACAATGCATAGCTTGAGCATGTTGCTCAAGAACCATGATCTTAACTATACTAGGATCCCATCCAATCATGATCCTAGTTCCACCATCACACTGTATGCTATTAGACACCCATTCCCACTGCCCAAACATTCTATTCCCTATTCTATTTAGATTCTTTTTACTCACATGAGTTTCAATCAGCCCACAAATACTAAATCCACCTTTTTAATAAATTCTTTAACCTGATCTTGATTAGAGACATTAGTAATGCCTCTAACATTCCACACCATGATTTTAAAATCCATTAAGAAAGGTTAGATGATATGTTACCTTTATTTCCCTACTGCATGGTAACATTTTCAGGCTCCTCAATATTCATAAACATTGCAGTTCCAGTTGTGTCAGACTCCACATCATCATCATCCTCAAAATTAGGATTCAAACCATACTCTGGACACTTTTCAGTCCAATAGTCCATTTGTGCTGCACTCCAATCCTTTCTTATATATAGATCAGGATACTTTTTCAACTCCAAGTATGCTTCCACAACTCTTAATTGAAATGTGTACATACCAAGCTCAGTATCCCAATCAGCTTCATCATCAGAATCATTCATACCATTATCAATATGTTCCTCACCCAAAATACTATACTTATTTGACATTGATATATTCTCTTCCTTTGACAACTTACTTTGATCACTCACCAAATTACTACCCCTTTATGCATGAATATTTTTCCCTCTATTATCCCTAACAACCCTGTAGACATGATCATTTTGCTGTGCACCAGGCTTTCCCTTCTCACCACTTGTAGATGCCTTATTTGCATCTACATTTTCACTTAACTTATTCTTGAAATCATTACCCTTATTCCCCATATCTTTCTTTTGCTCAACTTGACCTCTATCTTGTAAGTTAGTTCCGATTCTGTTAAACACACTGCCCCTATTTGGCAACACACCCTTATTCAGACCTTGAAATTCCTTCTGCCCCATTGACTGATTCCCCTTAGATTGACCCATTCTATTACCATTAAAACTCTGCCTCCAATTATAATTCATCCTATCCACAACCCTATTCATTCTTTTAACAATTTGATACCCCTCCTCATCTTCATTACCTTGCTTTCCCTTTCCTTTATTCACATCATTAACCTTTAATGCCTCTTTCAACACTTTCTCAGCTTGCTCTTCTTCTGTTACAGGTCTGGTTTTACATTGTTTAAAATGGTGCCCAAAAACAGCACAGTGTGTACACAGTGGAGGTTTCCAATGATAAGTCACATCTAACTGTCCTACTTTAGCTTGGAATTGATCAAAAGCAGGATATTCAAATTCCACAGATCTAGGCAGATCAACATCAGCCATCACTTCAATTAGAACCCTTGCATACCCAAGCCTTCCATTTTTATTGACACATCTATCCATTGTAGGCTTATCCATCATAATTGGCCTACTAACACTACTTGTCAGCTTACTAATACCTTTCCCATTCCAAAGTTCTAAAGGGACATTATGTATGCATACCCAAATAGGCACTTTCTGAGGTTCAACTTTTTCTAACCATACTCCAGGCTTCCATTGATTCAAGAACAAAGGGACACCCTCCACAAACCATGGACCACTCTCAAGAACAGCTTTCATCCCATTCTCACTTTTGAATTTGAAAAGATAGAATCCTGCAGCAGTCTTAGTTATCTCCTTAATATCATGAGCACGCCACATTCTTTTCAAATTGTAATTAACTACTTGGTAGTCCATGGAAGTACCAATGAAGTAGCCATACAATTGTAGATGGAAATGACTTCCACCCTTCTTCACCTCCTCAATAGTAAATTGAACCCTCTTTTTTCCATTAGGCATCATAACAGGTGGAATATACTCCATCTTCACATCATCATCCTCTTTAGATTTTTTTAGAAGCTCAACAAATGAGACTCTAGCACTTGCCCACACATTACCTGTTTTACCTCCATCACCTGCACCCTGATTGTTCTCCTTACCCTTATCACTCCTCACATGGTCATTGATCATGTCAATATCAACAGAACCTTCATCCTTATTACTCTTCTCTTTAGAACCAGCATCCATCTCACCATTAGCATTACTTTCCATATTATCCCCAAATTTAACATTCCCATTCATACCATCCTTTAAAAATGCTTTTGTAACAAATTCAGTAGCAGTTTTGTAAATGTTAGAATGATTAAGAGATTGAACATCACCAGATACACCAATTGAATCATTACTACCATCTACATTATGCAGTGAACCAATAATCCCAGCACTACTATTAACTTTTTGCTCAAAATATCCTATGGTTTCCTTCACAGATTTAACTAACACATCCTGGTTCTCAACAAGCATACCATCATTCAAATTATCCTCACTAAGCTTAGTAGTAACAGATTTAGCAATACCCATATTAAATTCAGTACCTGTAATAGGCAGATTCAACAATGGAAATGCTTCAATTGCCTGCTTATTCTTCTTTGGTTCGTTATCTGGATCTGAATATCCCTGCTCCATAACCCCTTTCTTAATATTCTGTTTCCGCTTTCTAGGTCGGCCAGATTTCTTCCTAACTGAAACAGAATTATTATCAGCAATACGAGAGACATCACCTTCAATTTCTTCACGTTTAGCAGCACGAAACACAGCACGAGTTTGAGCTGGACTCATGGCTTGATTAGAATCCATCGAACGTTGCTCTGGCGTATGAAACAACTCAGATTGTGATAAATCTAGAGGATCAGGAGGACGGTTACATGATTCAGTGAGGTTTTGCGATGAATTCATGGATGTAATTGTGGATTTTAGGGAGGTTTTACAGTAATTAATTGGTCGGAATTGAGAATGTCAGAAAATCGCCTGTTAGAGAGAGAACTAGGGTTGTGTACTAACTTATATTTATTGCCAAGTAACATTGTCTTATTTGTCAAAAGATTTCACTTGAATAAAAAAACGTTTTTAAACTCTTATCTTGAAATGTATACGCTAAAAGTATAAAAATAGTATTTATCCAATGACTAAAGATATTTCTATAAAAAAATCTTTAACTATTTTGATTATAAATAATTTAAAAGGTTATACAAAAGAGTCTTTATCGAAGATTCTATAATGTAAAAGTTACTGTTCTTATAATTGCATAATATTCAGCAACAAAAATGAATATTTTATTCATATTTATGTCTTTATAGTTTGTTAAACATAATCTTCTAAATGTGATTATCTTCTATATATGTAGAACTATAATGATATTTTGATATGTGATATACCTATGTATCATTTTTTTTAGTTAAACCTAATCTTCAAATATTTGGTGAAGTTTTTAATTAGTAATTTTGAAGATGTAACATACTTAAGATTATTAGCTAATGAAGTCTCAAGTTTTTAGCATATGTTTTGATTAAGATGGTTGTGTTTATATATATATATATATATATATATATATATATATATATATATATATATATACTAGCAGAATGCCCGCGCGATGCAGCGAGTACAAAAATTATAGTTTCATGTTCATTGGATTTGTAATACGTAAAACATATTTAACATCTATATTACGATACACTACGATATTGTTTTTTTTTAAGGAAAAATATCAACTCTTTACCTTTTTTATTTTAAAAAAAGTTAGAATATGTAACACACACATATATATATAAAAGAAACATTGTTAAAAACCCGATGCTCGGGTTGCGAGTTGTGGTTGTCAGATTCAATGTTCATAATAGTCAGGTGCAAGTTATGGTGTGCGAAAACGTGGGTTGGGTTGAGACTTTAATATAATGTACACAAAATTGAAATCGTAAAATTTGATCAAAAAAATTAAAAATCTCTTATATAGGAACTCATTGTATAAAAACGAAATTAAAAATACAAACAATAACTTAAATTTAAAATTTCATAAAAAAACACAATCAAGAGATCGTTAATAGTATCTTACAACACTTTAAAATCGTGCAAAATTGGGGGAAAATTGATTTTGGAGGCTTTAGAGATGGATTTTGATCATAAACGGTGGACAAACCGCCTACGGCAATTTGCTAACATGATCGTCTCGTTCCGAGCTTTCCGTCCATAATTGACACGTCTCGTAACTCCTTACGGTTTAAAAGTTATGTTACATTTTTATTACTTTAAAGTTTAAAAATAATGATAGTATAAATAAGACTTTTATTATATATGTAGGGGTACGTTAGTAATTTCAAGTAGGTTTTTCACAAATTAATAATAATGTTAGTGGTAAATTTGTAAATTCTATCTTAAAAAAAACATTGAAATGCATTATATATAAGTATAGAGAGATATAAAAACTTTAATTAATTAGAATTTAATGTCATGTGTTTATTACTTTAAAGTTTAATAATGATAGTATTAATGAGATTTAAATACATGTAGGGGTATGGTAGTAATTTCAAGTAAGTTTTTCAAATATTAATAATAATGTTAGGGGTAAGTTAGTAATTTCCCTCTTAAAAAAACATCACAAATGTATTATATAATATATATATATATATATATATATATATGTATATATGTATATATATATATATATATATATATATATATATATATATATATATATATATATATGTATATATGTATATATATATATATATAGATACATATATATGTATATATGTGTATATATACATATATACATATATACATATATATGTATATATATATATACATATATACATATATATGTATGTATATATATATATATACATATATACATATATATGTATGTATATATATATATATATATATATATATATATATATATATATATATATATATATATATATATATATATATATATATATATATATATATATATATATCTTAAATATAATATAAGAAACACCTAATTATGTCATCAAAAATTTAATTAGCCAATAGGATTGTTTGATTTTATCCAATTTGCTAAAATTAAGGATATGATGACATCATTAATAATAATTTAATATGTATAATAAATTTTTATAAAATTAACTCTATTCCTATTCCATTACAAATTAGTAAATTGGGAAGTTTTTTAATATATATTCTTGATTTAATTATTAAATAAATATACGTTTTCGTAGTACCAATTATAGTAACTCTACGTTTTTAACAATTACACTATTTTTTATGTTATATATACCTTTGCAACTCTCAACTAAGAGCTTAAGCTTTCAACTAACTTAAAAAAAATACTTTGTATTACCTTGCCCACTAAAACTGTTGATCGAGTCACTAATAATCTCGTGGGTATATTACTTTAAAAGATAATCCCCAATAACATTAATAACAATAATTCACAATAATTCCCAATTATATTTAAAAGATAATCTAATAATACACACATTAAATCAACGCATAACCATGGTTATGAAAATTTTATTGAGTATATGATCTAATATCAATAACATGGTAAGATAAGTCGGAAACTTTTACTAATAACAATATGGAGTAAAACATTTGCTTCATAATTAAATAATAAATGCTTTAATTACTTAATCACAATCTTTAACTTTTATCACATGTTCACCGTATATTTATCACATGATTACCAACCAATAACATGCTTAAATATACATACTATAAACATTTATAGAGGAAAATTACAACTTCAACAGACCGTGTATATACACGGGTTAATATTCCAGTAATCATAAATTATATATAGGAAGCGGGTTATGATGTCATCAAAAATCTAATCGACCAATAGAATTATTCAATTTTGTCCAATTGGCTAAAAACCTCAATCTATTTATTAATCGAATTTCACGTTATTAAGATTTCGTACCAATTTTTTAAATGCAATAATTTATTAGATAAAGAGGTGAACGGGTAGAAAGCAGTAAGTTATCTAATCATATAACTAATAATAATAATAATGATTTTTTTAACAAGAGTTGTTCGTGCTTTTTATTGTTTGATGTATCGCAAAAAATCACGTTTTTACATGCATTAATTGTCCCATATTTAGCTCTTTTCTAACAAATACATCTTAAAATCATAATTATTCATTAACTTTTGTTAGAAAGGTATAAACTTGTCGGTCTTTTGAAAATCAAGCAAAAAGGGCAGAAAACTGACCTAAATAGGCACTATTCTGAGCCCAACCCTAATTCTACTGTAAACTTCATACCAGAACCTCATAATAGTCTTATTTTGTAGCTATGAAGATTACGAGAACGTGGATATAAGGATTGCTCAGAACGGATCAAGGACGAGAAAGTTATGCAAGTTACAGCGCAGCCGAAAGCTACAAAACGTATTCTGAACACGCCCGGGCCCCACACATCCAATTTCTACCAAATTGGCATCATTAGAAGCGTAACGGAATTACGAAGCCGTAGGCGAAAGAATCAAGTCAATCGGATGCGAAACGAAGAAGATACGGCCTTCCGAAGATGCGAGAAAAGTCGGAAAAATCACACGGCCTAGCACACGGCCACCACCAGGCCGTACACGGCCTTGCTATAGCCGTACACGGCCATAAACAAGCCGTACACGGCCCTGTTTAGGCCGTACACGGCCTCTGTTGGTCTCACACGGCCTCTTCCTTGCTTCTTTGGCTTGTACGTGTGCTTGTGGACTTGTACTCTTGGATCCAAGGCTTGCCTATAAATAGAGAGCTCATTCACCTCATTTCACACACTATTCTTCATAGAATTCTCTCACTTTCTCTCTCACACACATTCTCTCTCTAGCACTACTCTTAGGAGTTAGAGGAGAATTAGATTAGGTTAGCTTCTCTCTCTAGTTTCTCTCTCTAGAGAACTAGAGAGATGTAGGCACGGTTCGAGTGGGGAAGATAGCTGTAGCTTGGGAATTTTATTGTATTGAAGTTTTCAAGATTCTAGCTTGTACTACTCAGTGTTACGCTGCTTAAATACTGGTTATTACTTATTCCTTTACTTACGGTTATTATGTTTTGTTTGCATGATATCTTTGTTTGTGTTGCGAATATTGCCATGCTATTTACGTAGTTTAATACTGTGATTGTTGAAATATAGATATTAGGATTATGGATGATATTTAATTCAGTGGGGTAAACATTATGAAATAACGGAAGTAACGTTATACGGCTTTCATTTGTATAGCGCCGGAATCATCACGAATGTGTGTAGTACGGAACGTGGAAGCTATGAAAGTCGTGGGCACAATCCGTTGTGGAATAATGTCCCCAGTATTATGATTGGTGATTGTTTTGTTGTGTATCTGGTTGAGTTTTACATGAATATAGACTTAATTCAGTGTCCACCCTTTCCAGTCTTTCACGTGACTATTGCCTTAGGATAGGATCTGATCAACCCTAATACTACGTAGATATAGTTATCTCATATTACAGTATGAAGCTATGAATATTCCGTAAAACGGCACAGTACTTCGTATAACGTTTAAATACATGGGAAAAGCTAAGGAACTGCCGTAGGTTTATTTCATCGTGGAATACCTAGAAGTCACCCTTTTAGAATATGGGTCTAGGAACAATAAAGCTGTGGAAATGCTCGCTGCACCGTACACCGTTAGTACACCAAGGTTCA
The DNA here is from genome assembly GCA_949592205.1 of Helichrysum umbraculigerum. Classification (NCBI taxonomy): domain Eukaryota; kingdom Viridiplantae; phylum Streptophyta; class Magnoliopsida; order Asterales; family Asteraceae; genus Helichrysum; species Helichrysum umbraculigerum. Next base: position 231,376,785 of record CATIUR010000001.1, read on the forward strand.
AATACAGCTGTGGAAATGCTCGCTGCACCGTACACCGTTAGTACACCAAGGTTAACATACAGCTGTGGAACTACTTTAATGTACAGTACACCGTTAGTATGCCTTGAGTCTGGAACACTGTGGATATGCCAAATGCACTGTACACCGTGAGTATACCTTGAGTCTGGAACACTGTGGATATGCCAAATGCACTGTACACCGTGAGTATTCCTAGGGATGAACGCCTGATAGCAAAGGAGGGTCTAATTCATGACGGAGTTAATTATGCTTAAACCAGTAATAAATGAGTTTTGAAAAGAAAGCAAGTATTCGGCTGTAATACACGATGCTTAAACCGCTTAACTCAACATAACCGACAGCTCAACATATACAGCATACAATTAGTACTTACCTAGATAAACTCAGATAGATTTAGGTGTTAAGAAAGGTCAGATAGAAAATTGCAGTTTGTTACCTTATGCCTACACCCAGGATATATCATCCGTAGAGGTCGCTTAGTCTTACAAGGCAAGTGAGGAGGGTTTGAACAACCTGTTTCTGATCAGCATCAGGATAACCTAGGATTCAGTGACATATGCTTTTAGGCTTTTAGACTAAAACGTAGGGTCCTAGTGTTTACACCGACTGTCCGTCTGATGATTTGCCCAAGGTAGTCTCCAATCATCTGTCTAATGAATATCATCCAGAAACCCCAATTATCGAAGTTTCAGCAATCACGCTCTACCTGTTGCCTACTCTCTTTTTAATTTACTTGTTTTATTTAGTACTAGCTTAGATAACCAACCAAAACCTACCTACTTTTATAAACCCATCCTATCAGAAAGCTCATTTACGGTAAGTCCCTTTTAGTTCCATTCGCTCCGATTTTAAGAACGACACTCGAGTTATACTTACTGCTTACTCCCCAAAAGTAGGTAGTACTTATAGTTTGAGCCCCAGCTCATATAAATTTAAAACCTAACACGTTCACGCGTTGTTGCGTCGTTGCCTGCAGGACCGCCGTGCCAACCCCCCTTGGAAAACGACCGCGGCTGTGTCAGCACTCTGACGGCGCAACAGGTTTTTGGCGCCGCTGCCGGGGATCGGTTGAGCGTAGTGAACTTTAAGATTACCGTAGATAGTTGACTTTTAGGAGACCCTTCCTTAAGATTTTCATCACTTTAGGAAGTTATTTGCTTCAGTAGTTAGTTAATTTAGTTATTTAGAAAATACAAAAAAAAAAAAAAAAAAAAAAAGAAAACCCTAGAAAACCCTAATTCTCCTTCCAATCTTATTTCTCCTATGGATGAGATAATGATCATGGACGATGCGGAATTCTTTGTGTCTTCCCACAAAGAGGTCTGTGTTAACCAGGAAGTTGAGATTGACGAATATTCATCCTTAGACCTAGGTTTTGATATATCTCAGCAGAAGATTCCACCTTCTGTCACTGTTGAATTAAGTGGTCAACCCACACTTGACCCTGAGATCTTATCAATCTTATCTAAGTATCCACATTACCTTAGACCTGCCACCCTACCAGAAGACGTTCCTTTCGGTATTGAAGTTTTTTTCTATCCACCAATGCCTTGGATGGATTTAAATGAGCGACTTCATTGCTTAGATGAATACTTCAGGTATGATCTTCCAGATATATTGCGAGCCTACCCCACTACTCTTTTCCAAAAGTGAAGAAGTGGATGAGCGTCTCCAGTGTCCGGAGGATCCTGAACTAAAAACACCAACCTTACCCAACACTGAACCAAGTAACAACCCACCAGAATCAAGTAATAAACATCACTTAGAAAACTTTCACAAGCCCAGTAGGAGAATAGATATCTGTGCTGATTTTCTTAGAAACCTTAAGATATCAGATTTCCCTTTTTCAACTGAGCAGAGGAAGACCTTTGTAGTGATTGATAGGATAATAACATGTCTACGTACTAATTACGATCAAAAAGACGAGTTATCACTGAAATCAGAGTTAGACCTACTAATGGATCTAATAGCTAGCACCGAGTATCCATCTGTTTCACAGATTAAGATTAATCGTTATGTTGCTGCCCTAATTGACGAGCTCGAATTTTGGATTGAAAGAGCCCCTATCACTTATACTTTGATTCCATGCGTTAAACTGTTCTTTGTTGATCCTGCCACTTATCTGATTAATGAACTGAGATCAATTTTCCCTGATTCTACTGAGGAAGCCATGGATTCTGCTTTCTTCCAAAAGAGGAAGAAAATCCATGTTAAGCTTACTCAGTTGTTACTAACATCTAAATTCCCTTTTACTGAGCAACAAAGGATCTACATCAGAAAAACTTCCCGAGTAGTTCACTCTACTTCTGGAAACCCTGATTCAGAAGAAGAAAAGGAATTTCAGCATGTTATCGGAGAATTGCTCTTTGATCTATGTTTTATAGACACAGGATTCAGGGATGGTATTTCAAATCCGAGAAAGGTAAGACGAGCATTTAACCAATTCATTGATGCGTTACTAGCATTAGGTCAAGAAGAAAAAGAATTTTTACGAGAATTTGAGCATTATTATATAAATCCCGCTGACCTAATACATAGTATCATTAAAGCGCTTCAAGGTACGTTCGTTCTTCGCCACACTTTCTCGCATGTTTCAGGATTATCTGAAAGTGCCATCACAAGCACTGACAGATAAATGGTGATGGTCTAATGTAAATAAGGTTTGAATATTTCGTTAATTAGGACAAAAATAATTTTAATTAGATTTTCTTTTAATTTACTTTTATAAAAACAAAGAAAAACGTTCTTTAAAGTTTAAACGCATAAGTTTTTAAACGAATTTTCGCAAACAGTCCAAACGTTTCAGAAATTTGACAAAGTTTTAATTTTGGAAAATTTTATTTGGATTGGTTTTGAATTTTAAAGAACACAAAAAGATTTAATAAACGTATTTAAAAACGAAAATGTTTTCGTACGCGAATTAATGTTACGTTTTTAATATACGAATTTAAATACTAAAGTTTCGTGCGTATTTTGGTTGATTTTCATAAAAAATATTTTAACTTTAAAAACCCAAGTATACGTTTCGTTTCGTTCGCATTTAAGTTAAAATTGCATATTAAAAATGCAATTTAAAAATGCATAAAGCAAAGGAAGCTTCCACCACTTTTTACAAAAAGTAAAAAGCAACTTCTTCTTCCTCTTTTCTTCTCCAAACCGTCACCCACCATCACCATCTCCATTTCTCCATTTTTCCATCATTTTTCTTCAAATCAAGCTTCAAATCTTCCATATCTTCATCTCTTTTGCATCTAGAACATCTTTACATCAAGGTTGAGGTATGATTCTAACCTAAAATCATGATTTTGAATACTTTTATAAAGTTAGGGTTTATGCTTAGATCTTGAGTTTTGATCATCAAGTTCCATGCTTTTTGCTTGCAAAATGCTATATGCTTGATTGTTAACATGTTTGCGGAAGTGATTCAAGGTTTCCATGGCTAGATTTGATGTTTTGAGTTTGAATGTTGACTTTTTGTTAGGGTTTTAGCTATTTTGACTTTCTTGAATGATTATTTGCTTATGATTGACTTTTCGGTGATTAATTTGTGCTTAAAATGATTAGTTTACATGAGTAATTGATTATTAAGGATTAGAGGATTAATTTAATTGCATGCTTATGAATTAAAGTAAGGCTTTTTATGCAAAATTATTTAAAAACCATTACTTTAATTAAAATCATTATCATTTAAAATGGTATTTATTTTAAACTTTGTATAATTTGCTTCATGAAAATGCAATTAAATATATTTGGAGTAGCACTACTTTAATTAATAAAGTTAGTGAGATTTCGAATTAATTATCCTCTAATTAAAAGTCTTATGCTTAACCAAAATAATGGATGATAAATAAAATCGCTTTGCTTGCTTATTGTAATCATAGTAAGGTAATTATATGATTTATGATCATGATGCTTGCTTGATTATTCGATTACTTAGCATGTTTAGAAATATTCATCTTTAAGTAAACTTAGAAAAATAGGAAAGCTGCGGTTTTGTTTATTTGGATAAATTGCGGATTGATGATTGCGGTTTTTAGGGTATTCATAAAAATAATAATGGGATAATTGCAAAATCTAAAGCCTACATTTCGAATTTTTTCTGAAAATTTGGAATAAATATTATATTGTCCAATTATTGTTATATGATTTGTTTCCTTGTTTTTCTTAAACAGATGGACCCGATTCCACCTACTCTAGCTTATTTGGCCAAAACTACACAAGAAAAGACTTTGATTCGGAAATGGCTAAAGAGGACATTTGGAAGTAATCGGTACATAGTTTGGGAAGACATGGGGAAACTTGAAATTGATGACAGGTTGAGGAATTTGATAGGATATGAGGTTCAGGAACATAAGTTCGACTCTTGGATTCAGCTTTTTAGCATTCGTGAGCCCATATACCCCGAGGTTGTTACTGAGTTTCTGATGACATTTGAGCTTAACCCAGAGTTAGGAATTGAAGATGACAAGAAGATATCATTCAGATACCGAGGGAAGAGCCAGAGTGTTTCTATTTCAGGCTTAGCTAGACATTTGGGATTATATTCAGCGGATCAGATTAGCTCAGATTGGTTCTTACATAGTCATCAGACGATTCCTCATCATCCCGAGAGGAGCCATAGAGTCATTTGGAGTGAGCTGACGGGCACACATTATACTTGTGGTGCCAAGTCCTCGGCCTTGATTCTACCTCAGCTACGTCTCCTACACAAGCTGATTGTTACATCTATTATGGGAAAGAAGGAGACTGGGCCGATAAATGGGGATGACCTATATATCATTGATGCTATCATGAGCCGCCAGAATATCAATGTGGCTTGCATTATTGCTGAGAGGATAGCGAAGGAGAAGAACTTGGACCCGACGAAGCATGTGTTTATGGGAGCTTTCATCACCAGATTGTTGAGAGGGTTGCGACTCTTGAAAAAGAGTCATGAGGCCGAGTATAGGGTGTCTTCCACTTCATTACCATGTGACTTGGACTACTGCAAGCAGATCCATTTGATCACTGAGGGTTCTGAGAGACAGTGTTACTGGAAGGACACTGATGAGCTTATCTCTGGATGTTTCATGACCAAGAAGAGGGTCAGAGAGGAGGATGTTGAGACTCCGGTTGTTGATAGAGTAGATAGAGTACCGGCTGTGCCTAGGAGTACCAGGACACCAGTCGGGGATGCTGGGGTTGGGACATCAGGTCCCCGAGCTCAGATACGACATACAGATCCAGTCACTCCCTTGACCCAGTACTTCATATTGCACGCGTTGGCTGCCAACAACGCGCATCAGGCACTTATAGCTAGGGCTTTAGGTATTCCAGCTCCCGAGCAGCTCCTGTACGAGTGTGTGCCACTACCACCAGCTCCACCATCCACTACCATTCCACCATCTACTACCATTCCACCACCTACTACCATACCACCATACACTACCCACATACCACCTACCACTACCATTCCACCCACACAGTCAGTCGAGCATTGTTTATCGGTTGATGCTGCATTCCCACATCCTACTATGTCAGCCCGTAGAGCCCGTTCTTCTCAGCAGTCCGCAGGAGGAGAGGCTGTTGGTTCCTACCGGCCAGATGTTGTTCATTTGGGCACTGATCCATTCACCTTATCAGAGTTTCAGGGATTGTTGGCATTAGACCCTATACCTTCTGATCAGCTTCCTACAGAGGAGATACTTAGGCACATCTACAGATCCAAGATGGAGCGAGAGGGGATGACTTTTGAGGATTTCAGACAGTTGGCATTAGATGATCCGATGAAGTTACCTGCTTGCTCCCTTAGTGTAACACCTGCATAATTAGGGTAATTAATTATGCCTAATTGTTTGTAACTAGTTGTAATTAGTATGTAATAGGACTAATTACAGGCTCTATTTGTATGTATATATAAGGTGAATTATATATATGTGTGTATACTTACGCGATTTGGATAAATCGTGCGAATTAACCGGACGGAGTCCGACACAGTTTACTTGGACGTTGGTGACAAAAATTTACTTAAATAATGAAAACTTATTTTGTTATATAAAATACGCAACCGAACGAGCATTGTTTATATATTATTGTGACGACATTTTAACTAGCGCAACAAAACGTAATAAACGCGACTTAATAATTTAAATATTGCGACAAATGTTTTTATTATTAATTTCAGAGTATTTTTATTTAAATATTCCAGTTACATTTTTAAAATATAACGGTTTGGTTAAATATTATAAACAAAGGATTAAACGATTAGGACACGGAGTAAATACTGAGTTTTAGGGAGCGTTTGCCCCTCCTTCCTTCTTTGGATCAGCCAAACCCCACCCCCATTCTCACTTCTCTCTTTCATTTTTTCATTATCACAAAACACACACAAACCAAACTCTCTCAACTCCAATCTACACCAAATTTTCGGAATCAAATCCCGACCACGAAAATTACATATTCGGAATCACCATCACGAGTGGAGCAAGAATATCAAGATCGTTTTCACCATTTCATCCTCCATTTAGCTCGATTTGCAAAAGTAAGAAATTTCTAAAATCTTAGATCTATTCAATTTGGTGTAATGTTTTGATGTTTTGATGTGTACACAACATAGTTATAACCTAATACAAGAAGAAAACACGATTTTATAGCTCAAAAATGGATTAGATTTGCGTTTTTGGTCGGAAAATCACGAAACCCGAAAGTTTCTGGGCTGATGTTCATCTTTGCGACACAACGTTTGTGTCGCATGCTATGTCGCATAAACCATTTAGTGTCATATTTTGTGTCGTATGTTATGTCGCACTATTGTGTCGCACTTTTTATGCGACACAACCCTTATGTCGCTATTAAATTAGCATCGCAAGCTTTTGCGACACAACCACTGTGTCGCAGAGCTCTTGTGTCGCACTTTATGCGACACAACCACTATGTCGCATACCAAACTTTAGTGTCGCAGATTGTGTCGCAAAAACACAGAAAACCAGAATTTTAAAGTCAAAGTTACTGTACAAAAAAGTCAAATTTTACTGTAGCAGTACTGTAGCAAATCTACTGTAGCAAAGTCAACATTTTAGAATTTTTGCTACAAACCGTCACCAACGGGCCAAACATGTTTTCCAACAAACAAACAATTACAAACATACGGACAAACACTGGATATACTAGTTGTGTACAACTAAACGAAACGTCTCGTGAGACGCATACTTACATAACTTCATATGATTAGGCATTTGAAGGTTACGGGTTCAGAGAACCTACTTGCTTTACTTACTACTTGCTAATTGCAACTGATTACTACAAGACTCGGGTGAGTCTTACGGCCCCACTTTTACTGTTTTATCTTATTGGGGGAGATACATGCTACTGATTTTCTTGAACACAAGTACTAAACTGTTTACTATACCAAACGAAATTGCATGAGTTTACTTACAAACAGAAGTCTCTCCATCATATATCGTTAGTTATGGACTTAAGCGCGAACACTAGTTAATGGATCCATTAGGGAAATGACCCTCCCCACCCGGGGCAGTAGCGCTGCCACGTACTGATTTACACGTAGAAACGGGTGACTACTTATTCGTTACTGATGCTTGCTCAACTACGAGCATGTCACGGGAGCAAACTTATTACTTACGGGTTAAGCTTCGATTATGAGCCTCATGGCAACGGTATAAACTTACTTATTTACATTTGCTGGACTGCAAATACTGATTTTACGATTGCTGGATTGCAATGGCTGATTTTTACGCCTACGGGCATTACTAATGAAATCTCGTGTTCAAAGCCGATATTACTTACAAACCTGTGAGATTCACCAACCTTTTGGTTGACACTTTTTAGCATGTTTTCTCAGGTACCCGGATGGAGTAGGATTACTCCAGGATTTTAGCTAGAGTCGCATGATTTCAACACAACTACATTAACGGAGATTCTTAGCATTATCTTTTGTACATTACGATTATGTAATAGAATCTCCCGCTATACGCGTGGACTCTAGGGGAAACTACATTTTGTATACGAAAACACTAAGTTTTCAAACATTATATCTATGGAATGTAACTAATTTACAAACGTTGCATATAGATGTCGTTTGCTTTATCTTTGTGCTGTGATATTTGATTAGTAACACCCCAAACTATGCTTCCGCAAAACAGTGAATTTCGGGGGTGTTACAGATTGGTATCAGAGCCTAAGGTTATAGTGAACTAGGTTGCATTTAGTGGGCCTAGACTATGACCGTTAGGCAGTATTCTCTTATTAGACATGACTGGTTCAGGAATTACAGCATATGACTTTAATTTAACATAGCCTGATCAACTATGTACAATTAAGGAAAGATGATGTAAGGTCTGAAATGAATATGTTGAACGGGGATATGTTAGTTGACTCTGACCACGAGAGAACCGGACCATTACTTGATACGTGCTAGACACTAGGCTGGATATGATATATGTATATATATATTAGCCTCGTCTTACTTACACTCTGCCACAGGAATGGCAAACATACCACCTAATCCGTCACACTCTCACTCACATGGGTCACGGAACCCACGAGAAACCAGGAGGAACACAAGGTCACCTCGAACCAGCCCCTATCCTGTTCATAACTCTCAGAACTCGGCACACCTCACGATGCCAGTGTTGGCTACCCAACTTCACCGTCAGGAGCAATGGCTCGAACATCTCGAACGGGAACAACTTCGAATGACCTACCTGCTTCGCCAGGCACTTGATCACATATCCCAACTCCAGCGAGAACAAGAGGATACCAACCTCTCTGTTAGCATAATTCAGGACTCAATGACCGCCGAATTAGGTGCGGATGAACTTGTAAGAAATCGACTTGAGGAATGTGAACAGCGTTCACAAGAGGCTGAAGATCACTCTCGAGCACTAGCACAACGACTGGCTTTGGTTGAAGACAATGCCAGGCAGACCAACCGACTAGCAGAAACCGTGGACCGCCTTGTCGCGCTGATGGAACAAATTAATCTACATTAAGACTAGTGTAGTCTTTGTCTTGTAATCTATCTCGTAATCTAATGACTATCTAGCGCTACTCTATAAACTAGTCGGATGTAACAATTCCCGACACCTTTTGTAATATCTCTGTAGGATGTAACCTTTGAACTCGCATTATCCATCAAATATTCCTTGATATTTCAGCTCATAATAATTGTCATTTTTCCATGTTGATGTTATGTATTACTGCTTTTATACATGTACATCTGTGACAATTACAAGTTCCTACAAAATCTCATGTATCTTCATTTCTTTTATTGAAGAATCATGCCGCCAAAGACAAGACCATACACCGATGCCCAGATTACCTCCCTTATAACCCAGGCTGTTACTGAAGCCTTGGCTCGGAATACTCCACCAAATTCCTCGAGGAACAGCGATGCCGCTGAAACCACTACTGCTAAACCCTGTTCATACAAAGACTTTCAGAACTGCAAACCTCTAAACTTTGCAGGTACTGAGGGAGCTATCGGTCTAGTACGCTGGATCGAGAAAGTCGAATCCGTATTTCTGATCTGCAACTGTGCGGAAGGAGACAAAGTTAAGTTCTCCGTTAGTACTTTTACTGACACCGCACTCACCTGGTGGAACACTTATGCCCAGACTGTGAGTGTTGCTACTGCTTACCAACTCCCGTGGGAGGAGTTGAAAGAAATGTTGAGGGGCGAGTACTGCCCCAGGGATGAATTGAAACAACTGGAAATGGAATTCTGGAACCACAAGATGCAGGGTGATGATATCACCGGATACACTAACCGTTTCCACCAACTGGCACTCCTATGCCCAACCATGGTCGATCCTGAGTACAAGAGGATCGAGAAATTCGTTGATGGTCTTCCTGAGAGACTCCAAGACCTGGTGACTTCATCCAAACCGGGTACTATTCAGAGCGCCATCCGTATGGCCCATGAACTAACGGCAAATTCTGTCCGCCGTGGCACAACTTCAACCCCATCTGCAAACAATAAACGCAAGTGGGAAGGTAACCCCAACTCATCCAACCAAACCTCCAACAAAAAGCCTGAGTACATTAAGGCTTATTCATCGGGGACTTCGGAAAAGAAAGGGTACAGCGGGAACAAGCCTTACTGTTCCAAATGCAGCCGCCATCATGACGGTTCTTGCCCTTGCTCCAACTGCAAACGGTTCGGGCATCTAGCCAAGGATTGCCGAACCAACATTTCTACCCCCAACACCAATGCACCAAAGGCCTGCTTTGGGTGCGGAAATTCAGGGCACTTCAAGAAAGATTGCCCAAAGCTGAAAAACAACAACAACCCTGCTCATGGTAGAGCATTCGTTATCAAGGCTGGGGAAGCCAGACAAGACCCGAATGTCGTGACGGGTACGTTCCTTCTCAACGACCTTACTGCTTCTGTGTTATTTGATACCGGTGCCGATAGAAGCTTCATTTCTGAGAAATTTAGCCCTTTACTTGATATTACTCCCACTGCCTTAGATGCTAAATACATTGTAGAATTAGCTAACGGCAAACTGATTGAGACTGATAGCATCATACACAACTGTACACTTAACCTCACGAACGAAACGTTTTCCATTGATTTAATCCCTGTCGAGATCGGCAGCTTCGATATTATTGTCGGTATGGATTGGTTATCCAAGCACCGAGCTGAAATCATCTGTCATGACAAACTCGTTCGCATACCTCTTGTCTCCGGTGGAACCTTAGTCCTACAAGGGGAGACCGGCAGACGGAATCTGAACATCGTATCTTGTCTGAAAACTAGAAAATATCTACGAAAAGGGTATCAAGCCATCCTCGCACATGTAACGGAGAAGAAGTCGGAGGAGAAGCGACTTGAGGATGTTCCGATCGTGCGGGATTTCCCGGAAGTCTTTCCTGAAGACTTGCCCGGACTTCCGCCACCTAGACAAGTTGAATTCCAAATCGAACTTGTGCCCGGAGCTGCACCCGTGGCACGAGCCCCTTACCGTTTAGCACCATCCGAAATGCAGGAGTTGTCTAACCAACTACAGGAACTCCTGGACAGAGGATTCATTCGACCAAGTTCCTCGCCTTGGGGAGCTCCGGTCTTATTCGTGAAAAAGAAAGATGGATCTTTCCGCATGTGTATTGACTACCGAGAGCTGAATAAGCTAACCATAAAGAATTGGTACCCACTTCCTAGAATCGATGACCTGTTTGACCAACTCCAGGGATCGAGTGTTTACTCAAAGATTGATCTACGGTCGGGTTATCATCAACTCCGAGTCCGTGACAATGATATCCCAAAGACAGCTTTCCGAACTCGTTATGGGCATTATGAATTCCAAGTGATGCCATTCGGGTTGACCAACGCACCGGCCGTATTCATGGACCTTATGAATCGGGTGTGCAAACCATATCTTGACAAATTCGTCATTGTGTTCATCGATGATATCCTGATTTACTCTCGCAACGAGCAAGAACATGCCCAACATCTGAAAACCATTCTAGGACTTCTTAAACACGAAGAGTTATATGCCAAATTCTCTAAGTGTGAGTTCTGGATTCGAACCGTTCAATTCCTCGGGCACGTGATTGACAGCCAAGGAATTCATGTTGATCCCGCCAAGATTGAAGCAATCAAGGGTTGGGAGTCACCGACCACTCCAACCGAAGTGAGACAATTCTTAGGTCTTGCTGGTTATTACCGTCGATTCATCGAAAACTTTTCAAGAATAGCTGTTCCCCTAACCACACTGACTCAGAAAGATAAGAAGTTCGATTGGACTGATAAACAAGAGTCAGCTTTCCAACTATTGAAAAACAAACTTTGCAGTGCACCGATCTTGTCCTTACCCGAGGGCACCGACGATTTCGTAGTTTACTGCGACGCCTCACACCAAGGACTTGGTTGTGTGTTGATGCAACGGGAAAAAGTCATTGCCTATGCCTCACGACAACTAAAAATCCATGAGAAAAACTATACGACCCACGACCTCGAGTTAGGTGCTGTGGTCTTCGCACTGAAAATCTGGAGACATTATCTCTACGGTACGAAAAGTACTATCTTTACCGATCACAAAAGTCTCCAACACATATTCGATCAGAAGGATCTAAACATGAGGCAACGTCGCTGGGTTGAGTTACTTAGTGACTACGACTGCGAGATCAAATACCATCCGGGCAAGGCTAACGTAGTTGCCGATGCCTTAAGCCGAAAAGAACGAGTGAAACCCCTTCGAGTCCGAGCACTTTCTATGACAATTCATAACGAGCTTCCTGCTCAAATCCTTACCGCTCAACTTGAAGCACTCAACGATGAAAACTTGAAAAATGAAGCCTATCGAGGCTTGGATAAACAATTCGAAATCAAACCCGATGGAACTCGATACTTCTCTAACCGGGTGTGGTTACCCAAATTCGGAAACTTGCGAGATTTGGTGATGGCTGAAGCTCACAAATCTCGATACTCTATACATCCTGGTTCTGACAAGATGCATCACGACGTCAAAGGGTTGTATTGGTGGCCTAACATGAAAGCTGACATTGCCTTGTACGTCAGTAAATGCCTAACCTGTTCCAAAGTCAAGGCCGAACACCAAAGACCCTCGGGGTTGCTCCAACAACCTGAAATTCCTCAATGGAAATGGGAACAGATTTCCATGGACTTCATTACCAAACTACCGAAAACTTCGAGTGGTTGCGATACCATTTGGGTGATCGTGGACCGTCTCACGAAATCTGCTCATTTTCTGGCCATCAAGGAAACCGACAAGATGGAGCGTCTGACTCGCATCTATGTCAAAGAAATCATCTCGCGACACGGTGTACCTATCTCGATCATCTCGGATAGGGACAGCCGTTTTACTTCTAACTTTTGGCAATCGCTACAAAAATCTCTTAGTACTCGTCTGGATATGAGTACTGCTTATCACCCGCAAACCGATGGCCAAAGCGAGTGAACTATTCAAACACTGGAGGATATGCTACGAGCCTGCGTAGTTGACTTCGGTACTTCTTGGGAAAATCACTTACCGTTGTGCGAGTTTTCGTACAACAACAGTTACCATACCAGCATAAAGGCTGCACCCTTCGAGGCACTTTACGGGCGTAAATGCCGATCACCTATCTGTTGGACTGAGTTAGGAGATTCCCAACTCACGGGTCCAGAAATCATTCAGGAAACTACTGAGAAAATCATCGGTATTCAAAACCGGCTGAAAGCCGCACGTGATCGTCAGAAAAGCTATGCTGACGTGAGACGCAAACACCTTGAGTTCCAGGTAGGGGACAAGGTACTTCTCAAAGTGGCACCGTGGAAAGGTGTTATTCGATTCGGAAAACGAGGCAAACTAAATCCTAGATACATCGGACCATTCGAAATCCTTGAAAGGATTGGTCCAGTGGCATATCGCCTGCAACTTCCTGCTGAACTTAGCAGCGTACACAACACATTCCACATTTCTAACTTGAAGAAATGTCTGTCTAACGAGACGCTGATTATACCGCTCGACGAAATTCAAATCGATGATAAACTTCATTTTGTAGAGGAACCTATGGAAATCATGGACCGTGAGGTCAAACGATTGAAACAGAGTCGTATTCCCATCGTAAAGGTCAGGTGGAATTCTAGGCGCGGCCCTGAGTTCACCTGGGAACGGGAAGACCAAATGCGACAGAAATACCCACATCTCTTCCCAGATAACGCACCGTCCGTGCACTCAAGCTAATTTCGGGACGAAATTTCTTTAACAAGGGGAGAATGTAACACCTGCATAATTAGGGTAATTAATTATGCCTAATTGTTTGTAACTAGTTGTAATTAGTATGTAATAGGACTAATTACAGGCTCTATTTGTATGTATATATAAGGTGAATTATATATATGTGTGTGTACTTACGCGATTTGGATAAATCGTGCGAATTAACCGGACGGAGTCCGACACAGTTTACTTGGACGTTGGTGACAAAAATTTACTTAAATAATGAAAACTTATTTTGTTATATAAAATACACAACCGAACGAGCATTGTTTATATATTATTGTGACGACATTTTAACTAGCGCAACAAAACGTAATAAACGCGACTTAATAATTTAAATATTGCGACAAATGTTTTTATTATTAATTTCAGAGTATTTTTATTTAAATATTCCAGTTACATTTTTAAAATATAACGGTTTGGTTAAATATTATAAACAAAGGATTAAACGATTAGGACACGGAGTAAATACTGAGTTTTAGGGAGCGTTTGCCCCTCCTTCCTTCTTTGGATCAGCCAAACCCCACCCCCATTCTCACTTCTTTCTTTCATTTTTTCATTATCACAAAACACACACAAACCAAACTCTCTCAACTCCAATCTACACCAAATTTTCGGAATCAAATCCCGACCACGAAAATTACATATTCGGAATCACCATCACGAGTGGAGCAAGAATATCAAGATCGTTTTCACCATTTCATCCTCCATTTAGCTCGATATGCAAAAGTAAGAAATTTCTAAAATCTTAGATCTATTCAATTTGGTGTAATGTTTTGATGTTTTGATGTGTACACAACATAGTTATAACCTAATACAAGAAGAAAACACGATTTTATAGCTCAAAAATGGATTAGATTTGCGTTTTTGGTCGGAAAATCACGAAACCCGAAAGTTTCTGGGCTGATGTTCATCTTTGCGACACAACGTTTGTGTCGCATGCTATGTCGCATAAACCATTTAGTGTCGTATTTTGTGTCGTATGTTATGTCGCACTATTGTGTCGCACTTTTTATGCGACACAACCCTTATGTCGCTATTAAATTAGCATCGCAAGCTTTTGCGACACAACCACTGTGTCGCAGAGCTCTTGTGTCGCACTTTATGCGACACAACCACTATGTCGCATACCAAACTTTAGTGTCGCAGATTGTGTCGCAAAAACACAGAAAACCAGAATTTTAAAGTCAAAGTTACTGTACAAAAAAGTCAAATTTTACTGTAGCAGTACTGTAGCAAATCTACTGTAGCAAAGTCAACATTTTAGAATTTTTGCTACAAACCGTCACCAACGGGCCAAACATGTTTTCCAACAAACAAACAATTACAAACATACGGACAAACACTGGATATACTAGTTGTGTACAACTAAACAAAACGTCTCGTGAGACGCATACTTACATAACTTCATATGATTAGGCATTTGAAGGTTACGGGTTCAGAGAACCTACTTGCTTTACTTACTACTTGCTAATTGCAACTGATTACTACAAGACTCAGGTGAGTCTTACGGCCCCACTTTTACTGTTTTATCTTATTGGGGGAGATACATGCTACTGATTTTCTTGAACACAAGTACTAAACTGTTTACTATACCAAACGAAATTGCATGAGTTTACTTACAAACAGAAGTCTCTCCATCATATATCGTTAGTTATGGACTTAAGCGCGAACACTAGTTAATGGATCCATTAGGGAAATGACCCTCCCCACCCGGGGCAGTAGCGCTGCCACGTACTGATTTACACGTAGAAACGGGTGACTACTTATTCGTTACTGATGCTTGCTCAACTACGAGCATGTCACGGGAGCAAACTTATTACTTACGGGTTAAGCTTCGATTATGAGCCTCATGGCAACGGTATAAACTTACTTATTTACATTTGCTGGACTGCAAATACTGATTTTACGATTGCTGGATTGCAATGGCTGATTTTTACGCCTACGGGCATTACTAATGAAATCTCGTGTTCAAAGCCGATATTACTTACAAACCTGTGAGATTCACCAACCTTTTGGTTGACACTTTTTAGCATGTTTTCTCAGGTACCCGGATGGAGTAGGATTACTCCAGGATTTTAGCTAGAGTCGCATGATTTCAACACAACTGCATTAACGTAGATTCTTAGCATTATCTTTTGTACATTACGATTATGTAATAGAATCTCCCGCTATACGCGTGGACTCTAGGGGAAACTACATTTTGTATACGAAAACACTAAGTTTTCAAACATTATATCTATGGAATGTAACTAATTTACAAACGTTGCATATAGATGTCGTTTGCTTTATCTTTGTGCTGTGATATTTGATTAGTAACACCCCAAACTATGCTTCCGCAAAACAGTGAATTTCGGGGGTGCTACACTTAGAGATGTATTGATGCAGTATAGGCAGGTGAGGTCAGAGGGGCAGAGAGTCTCCAGTGGTCAGCAGTCAGTTGCCGGACCTTCCTCAGTTCCTCCACCGGTCCAGCCTTCTGTTCAGGACTCTGACCAGGGTTCTCCAGCACCCTAGATCTGTGCACCCATATCTACATACTTACTATTTCCTCTATTCCATACTTTTGACTTGTTGTGTGGTTGTGGAACTTTACTTTGTTATATTTTTGGAACATGAACTATCAGACATAGTCTGTTTAGTTTCTTTTTCTTTTATCATTTAGTTATCAGTTATTTAGTTTACTTATTATGTTTTTTATTTCTGTTTTTTTTTTCTTCTTAGTTAGAATAAGTGAATTGTGTTTGTGCAAATGAGAATTGAGGAAAGGAGATGCCGATCATTCACGAAGAAACCGCTTTCTGCATGGATTCAACCAAGGAATTTCAATCACCTGCAGACCGCCGCTTCTTTCTTAAAACCATCTCCCCGCCTCTATCGTAGGGAAGTTCCTTTCTTTTTGTCATGATTTTCACCATTACCATATATCCAACTATGCCTAAATTCTAAGTGTGGGATTCCATCCCACCAAATTTTTCAAAACACTTAAAAATTGTTCCACTATTTCAAAACCTAAGTGTGGGATTTTTCCCGAAGAAAATCCTACGTCTTAGCAATGAACATTGAGGACAATGTTGTTTTAAGTGTGGGATACACGGTATATATATACCGCAAGTTTATATTTGCCTGTCCAAAGTAATACCTCCGTTTTCATTCAAACTTTTTCAAATTTTTTTTCGCAAAACCAACCCAAAAGGTTGAGATTTTTAATCACCAAAACATTCGAAAACCCAACCTCGACGATGTTCGACATCCATTCGGTTGATTTCGAATATTTTCAAAAGATTTTAGTCTTAGAATATTCTTTTAAAGAGATAAACCTTCTGTCAAAATAAATAAATTGCTTTGGAAAGTAAGATAAGGCAAAGATAAGAACGTATCTTAAACTGAAAATTGAGAAATCATCTAGGCATCGCATGACTTGGTGCATATAACCCTTTGATTGTGAGGTACTTGAGCCTTTAATAAGCATTCACTTTTAATGCTTCACTTTCATTTCTGAGTGTGCGCCGATGCATGTGTCTTTGAATTAGAACTTGCTCCTGAATGCGTTTCGAGACCATACCAATGAGTGCCGTACGCGGTATAGGTGCAATTAGATGATCTTGGCATTTATTAGGATTAACCCATTTCTTTCATATCTTTTCAAGCCAACCCTTCCAACTTTCTTTTTAAAAGATTGTTGATGATCCAATTAGAAAACCCTTTGAGCCTTAGCCTATTTCATTTCCAAACCCTAAAACACTTCCCCACAACACAAACACTTTCCCACCAAACACCATTCCAGCTCGTGAATCTTCATAGATCATAAGTGAGGGCTACTTGAAATATCTTTCTATTGGTGTCTCATCTTCAAACATCTCTCCGTACCTATCAAGAGTTTAAAGAAAGAAATCCAAAGTGAAGATACGGTACGAAAGCGAAGTTATTACTCATCACGAAGATATTATCCGCTAAAGACAGTACGAAAAATTGGTACTTGTCAAAAGAGAAGTCAAAGATGTCTCACTATATGAAGGATCTCCAAGGTCATAAAAATAAGAAAAAGAAAAGAAAAAGAAAAGAAAAAAAAAAAAGCAGACCTTGGAGAACTCCTAGAAGAAGAAGACTACTCTCCAAAGAAGAAAAATCAATCAGAACTCAAAAGAAACATCAAGAGAAGAGATTATTCATCTAGGAGATGAGTCTACTCTAGAAGTTATCTCAAGTGAAACTTGCTTTGATCTTTGAAAAGCTCCGGGTCTGAAGTTCAAAAACCCTAAAACCATTGACCAAACTACCCCTATCCTTACCTACCTTACCCTTACTCACACAACCCACTGAAATGCCTTGGGATAATTAGCACCGTTCTCAAAGGAGTGGTGGAGATTCGATTCTCGACCAAGCCTATGACGATAAGCACTGCATGACTGGCAATGAGCGATTTCGTTTCCATAGATTATAGGTAACCCGATACACTTTGAGTGAATTGAGTGACCCACTTGTGAGAATCGCCCAGTCATGTACATCTACGTCTCGAGAGTTGCAAAGCATGCCAAAAAGGGTTGATCAATTTTATGTTTAAGTATAGTTAATTTTTGTTGATGCTTACTTTCCGAAAAGATTTATCTACTTTGAAGAAAGTGACTTTCTGCGAAAGATACTCTAAGCATCCAAAATAATTTTTCAAAAACTATTTTCCAAATGAGGTTTGCTTGAGGACAAGCAAAAGCTTAAGTGTGGGATATTTGATGTATCGCAAAAAATCACGTTTTTACATGCATTAATTGTCCCATATTTAGCTCTTTTCTAACAAATACATCTTAAAATCATAATTATTCATTAACTTTTGTTAGAAAGGTATAAACTTGTCGGTCTTTTGAAAATCAAGCAAAAAGGGCAGAAAACTGACCTAAATAGGCACTATTCTGAGCCCAACCCTAATTCTACTGTAAACTTCAAACCAGAACCTCATAATAGTCTTATTTTGTAGCTATGAAGATTACGAGAACGTGGATATAAGGATTGCTCAGAACGGATCAAGGACGAGAAAGTTATGCAAGTTACAGCGCAGCCGAAAGCTACAAAACGTATTCTGAACACGCCCGGGCCCCACACATCCAATTTCTACCAAATTAGCATCATTAGAAGCGTAACGGAATTACGAAGCCGTAGGCGAAAGAATCAAGTCAATCGGATGCGAAACGAAGAAGATACGGCCTTCCGAAGATGCGAGAAAAGTCGGAAAAATCACACGGCCTAGCACACGGCCACCACCAGGCCGTACACGGCCTTGCTATAGCCGTACACAGCCATAAACAAGCCGTACACAGCCCTGTTTAGGCCGTACACGGCCTCTGTTGGTCTCACACGGCCTCTTCCTTGCTTCTTTGGCTTGTACGTGTGCTTGTGGACTTGTACTCTTGGATCCAAGGCTTGCCTATAAATAGAGAGCTCATTCACCTCATTTCACACACCATTCTTCATAGAATTCTCTCACTTTCTCTCTCACACACATTCTCTCTCTAGCACTACTCTTAGGAGTTAGAGGAGAATTAGATTAGGTTAGCTTCTCTCTCTAGTTTCTCTCTCTAGAGAACTAGAGAGATGTAGGCACGGTTCGAGTGGGGAAGATAGCTGTAGCTTGGGAATTTTATTGTATTGAAGTTTTCAAGATTCTAGCTTGTACTACTCAGTGTTACGCTGCTTAAATACTGGTTATTACTTATTCCTTTACTTACGGTTATTATGTTTTGTTTGCATGATATCTTTGTTTGTGTTGCGAATATTGCCATGCTATTTATGTAGTTTAATACTGTGATTGTTGAAATATAGATATTAGGATTATGGATGATATTTAATTCAGTGGGGTAAACATTATGAAATAACGGAAGTAACGTTATACGGCTTTCATTTGTATAGCGCCGGAATCATCACGAATGTGTGTAGTACGGAACGTGGAAGCTATGAAAGTCGTGGGCACAATCCGTTGTGGAATAATGTCCCCAGTATTATGATTGGTGATTGTTTTGTTGTGTATCTGGTTGAGTTTTACATGAATATAGACTTAATTCAGTGTCCACCCTTTCCAGTCTTTCACGTGACTATTGCCTTAGGATAGGATCTGATCAACCCTAATACTACGTAGATATAGTTATCTCATATTACAGTATGAAGCTATGAATATTCCGTAAAACGGCACAGTACTTCGTATAACGTTTAAATACGTGGGAAAAGCTAAGGAACTGCCGTAGGTTTATTTCATCGTGGAATACCTAGAAGTCACCCTTTTAGAATATGGGTCTAGGAACAATAAAGCTGTGGAAATGCTCGCTGCACCGTACACCGTTAGTACACCAAGGTTCAAATACAGCTGTGGAAATGCTCGCTGCACCGTACACCGTTAGTACACCAAGGTTAACATACAGCTGTGGAACTACTTTAATGTACAGTACACCGTTAGTATGCCTTGAGTCTGGAACACTGTGGATATGCCAAATGCACTGTACACCGTGAGTATACCTTGAGTCTGGAACACTGTGGATATGCCAAATGCACTGTACACCGTGAGTATTCCTAGGGATGAACGCCTGATAGCAAAGGAGGGTCTAATTCATGACGGAGTTAATTATGCTTAAACCAGTAATAAATGAGTTTTGAAAAGAAAGCAAGTATTCGGCTGTAATACAAGATGCTTAAACCGCTTAACTCAACATAACCGACAGCTCAACATATACAGCATACAATTAGTACTTACCTAGATAAACTCAGATAGATTTAGGTGTTAAGAAAGGTCAGATAGAAAATTGCAGTTTGTTACCTTATGCCTACACCCAGGATATATCATCCGTAGAGGTCGCTTAGTCTTACAAGGCAAGTGAGGAGGGTTTGAACAACCTGTTTCTGATCAGCATCAGGATAACCTAGGATTCAGTGACATATGCTTTTAGGCTTTTAGACTAAAACGTAGGGTCCTAGTGTTTACACCGACTGTCCGTCTGATGATTTGCCCAAGGTAGTCTCCAATCATCTGTCTAATGAATATCATCCAGAAACCCCAATTATCGAAGTTTCAGCAATCACGCTCTACCTGTTGCCTACTCTCTTTTTAATTTACTTGTTTTATTTAGTACTAGCTTAGATAACCAACCAAAACCTACCTACTTTTATAAACCCATCCTATCAGAAAGCTCATTTACGGTAAGTCCCTTTTAGTTCCATTCGCTCCGATTTTAAGAACGACACTCGAGTTATACTTACTGCTTACTCCCCAAAAGTAGGTAGTACTTATAGTTTGAGCCCCAGCTCATATAAATTTAAAACCTAACACGTTCACGCGTCGTTGCCTGCAGGACCGCCGTGCCAACCCCCCTTGGAAAACGACCGCGGCTGTGTCAGCACTCTGATGGCGCAACATTGTTCTATTAGAGTATTTATATATATTTTGGAATTTAATTAGTTTAGGGTTTGTATTATGGTAAACAAGTAGAAATCTGTATCAGCAAGTTGTAATTATTTAATTATGAGTAGGTGCTTAGGATTTTGTATGGAGGATTTAGGGAATTCACCCCTACATGATATGTTGAATTTCTTGTGCTACTAAACACCTTCCCAAAGAATTTGGAAAGATGTTTACATAAGATGCAATGCATTCGAATAGTTAACTTATTGATTGTCAAAAGAAAACCAAATGCTAACATGTACAAGTAATGTGTATATGGTTAATTGCAACTAGTGATAATTAAAAGATGATTTAAGCAAAGTAGAGATCAGTTGTTTGAGGATAATATTGTGTTGATATCATTAAATAGATGACTAGTAACAGCACCTTATGTTGTTGAAATACCTATGCTGATGATGCATGGTATTAACAGGTGTTGATTTGGCATCCAGGTTGATGTGAAAGGATACTAATTGATTATATTTAACCATAAGATTTGACCTCTACATACTGCTTATCGATTATTCGTATGTGTTGATGGTTATATGATTTGATTCACATAGAGTGAAGAGTTTCATATAACCTAGTTCTGTTTATAATTACAAGTTGTAAAGTGGTAATTAAATAGTTGCAAAAGTGAAAATTCCTAGCAATTTGTTAACTAAAGAAATACATGACGATTAGCTAAATTGCTGTAGGAGTTGAGATAAACTTGTGTTGTTAATGAGTATATTGTGGTATTCATTACCACTAGTGTTATTGATATAACAATAGAATGTTCATGTGATTTTGTGTTTCATTTATGTCAAGCGATTGTGTTGTATATTTGACTAGTTATAAATGATCATGTAAATGGTCAGTTAAATGTGTTGAGACAGAGTATGTGCAGGGAGAAAAGATAGAAATATGTACATTTGAACAGGTGAATGTGGAAAGAATCGAATATATGTATAAATATTTATGAGTTGCTCAAGGGAGTAACGTATGATATGTGTATTTGTGACAGTAGAACTAAATAAAGTACAAAACACCACTTATGTGTTTATGTGAATTCAGTTGAAATACACACTGGTGGTGTGTGAGTTGTATGAAAAGTATAATATTAATAAAATGTGTGATTCTATTTCACTAGATTGACTAAGTGTGATCAGATTTCGAGGACGAAATCTCTTTAAGGGGGAGAGATTTGTAACACCCAGTTTTCGGGTCTAGTAGTATCTTAATATTTTCTGATTGTGAATCATTATTTAATGTGTCAGAAAATAGTTTCGGTGATTTATTTGAAAATAAATGGGTAAAAGAGTCGAATAATTTATTGTGACTAATAAATTATTAATTGTTTTAATTTAATCTAGTTGACGGTAAAATAAAATAATATTTCCCCGTAAATGATTTTTAAGTTCCAGACAATGATAAGTACGGGGAAAGAAATTTGGGTAATTATATACTAGACTTAAACTTTGAGTCGGTGTTTGTTTTAAACATATCCATATACATATATACATACGTACGATCATATACATACATACATAACTTGAAACCCTAGATCAAATTCATTCTCTATATCAAATTGAAGGTGGTAAATTCGATTTCAAGCTTCAAGATCAAGGGTTAGCATCCTCTAATCATTCTAATCAACATGTAAGTCTCAATTTCTTGTAATTTATGAACCCTACAATTTGGGGTTTTTGATGTTCTTGATTATAATTCAAAATTAGGGTTTAGATTGGTGAAATTGATGTGAGATAAACTCACTAGTGATGATAAGTAGCAAGATTCAAGCTAAGAGTAATTATTTTGTTTAGTGTTCTTGTGGCTTATGATGAAATAATGATGAACAACTTGAAATTAAAGCTTGTAATGTTTTAATAGTTGTTAGTGGATGATTATATGAATCAAGTAATATAAACCCTAGCTTAGAAATGTAAATTCATGTATAATTGTATATAAAGTGATGGGTTTAGTGGATTATTCATGAGTTGAAAGTTGTAATTACATTAGAATGGTTGATTGATGATGGAATCATGATTATAAGTTAATCTTTTACCTTGAAGTGATGAAGTTGATATATAATCCTTAATAAAGTTTGTGAGTTTAGTTGATTTTGGAAGAATCAATGTTTTAAGGTGATGTTATTAGTGAATAATTGATAATTAAAGAGCATTGTGTAAACTAATGTGATTAAGTGTTCATTAGATTAAATATGATTGTGATTAGTGACTATGAAACTTATAGTTACTAAATATGTTAACATATTGATAATTGTGGTGATTGTGCTAATTCGTGTAAATTGAGTAATTTAGATTTGTTGAAGTAAATCTATTGGGGTGATGCTATATAGATTTAAGACAAGTTACTAACTTGTGTTGTTCTATTGTATTCTCAGATGCGCAGAAGGCTCAGTGATATTAGACTACTGAGTGGATGTCTGAGGTGGTCGGTGAGTGGATCTCTAATCCTCAGTGTAACTTGGTTGTAACAAGTTTGGTTACAACAAGTAACGTGTTATTACTTTATTAGTTGCATTGATAATTATGTTGATAGTTAATAATACTGTTGATATGCTGACTAGTTGAATATGTGACTTGTTGATTACGTGATCACTTGAATTAATTGGCCTCCGGGCATCAGTTGTTAATGAGGCAACGAGTTGTTGAACTGTTGGTTGGGCTAGTTGGTTATCCAAAGTTTAACACACCTCCTGTGTTAGTTGAAGATAATCACTAGCTATCGGTCTCGTCCGTATGGCCATACGGATAGGTTGGATAAGTGTTCTTGGGGAGCCACCCGGGTTTATGGTTATCCCCAGAGCCGCCGATCCTCATTATGGTGTTGTTGATTAGTTGATGAGTTGTATTGTGTACTTGCTTGTTTAGTGTTAAGTGTTGTACACAAGGTTGTGCTAAGTTCGGATGTTGATTAGTTATCTGTTCACTTAGCGTTATGCTAATCCCCCACATTAACACTTCTTGCAGGGTTTTGCTATTATATTGGTTGGGCAAGAAGCTGGATTAGAAGGAATGTTTGACCACGAGGCATTACTCTGATAGCGGATTTGTATAAAATAATGTTTTAACATGTTTTATATAACACCTCTGTTGAGAAATTATGTTTTGAAAAGGTTGAATTTTATATGTTGATAAAACGATGTAAATTATTATTATCTATTTGGACTTACGTTTCTGATTTACTATATTTAAATAAGTATAAATGAGGGGTGTTATAAGTTGGAATCAGAGCATAAGTTTGGGTGAATTGTACATTATAAGATGTTCAATCCCAAACTTAGAATTTTGTCAAGTCAAACATTCCAGGGTGTGGGGATTAGTGGTTGCATGAGAAAGTTTTTAGTGAATGTGTACTAACCTATAACAAGTTGCAAGATGGTTGTTGTGGTTGCAGAGACGGAGGAATATGAGGAACCGAATGGTATTCTCAACGATTCCTCAATACTCGTGGGCTTAGATGTGCTAGGTAATTTCCGATAAGCTTGGTAAAGTTCAATAAGCTTTAATTGTTTTACTTTACTATGATATGATTGTTAGTAAAGTAAATTGAATTATTGGTGATTATTACTTGTTAATAAGGTGATAAGAACATTAATGAGTAATTAAGGAGAAAATGGAAAATTTCAGAAAAGTGTTGAAACTGTGTAGATACATGATTGACTAAGGTGTAATAGTTGTGTTGATTGATATTAAGTATATCTACAATATGTAATAAAGTATATGTGATTATAAGTGCTAGGTGTGATTATAAATCCTTGTTAGGGAACTTTTTGATACATGATAAATTGAACTAATATGACTCCATGTGGTGAAATTAAAGAGATGTTGGTATATCTCAAATAATAGGTTTGGAGTCATGTGGTTGTTTAAATGTGAAAGTGTTTAGTTGTTACAATGTGTGTTGTTAACTTAGAAAAGTCAAAGTGAAGGTGGTCAAGCCAAATTGGATAATAACCATGTCATAAAGTGATAAAGGTGGCTAGATAATTATGTGTAGCAGTGATAATGATTTTTGGTTGAATTATGATCTATGTATTGAACGTGGTAAAATCAGGAAGTCAAAGTGGTCAACTAGTCTATATATGCGTTGACAAGTTGTGAAAAAGTCATGGTTGAATACTTGTTGTAATTGTTGTGAATTTGATGATTTTATGTGAATTTGGTGTTTCAAGGTTATAATGTGACACCGATAGTGGAAGTGAAGTTGTTTGACTTGGTAAAGTCAAAGAAGTGTAAAATGGGTGGTAAATTAGTGAACATATTGGTTGAAACCCAAATGGGTTGTTAAAGTGCCCAAATGGGTCACTTGATGGTTAAAAGGTTAAAATGTGTAGTGGTCTGATTAAGAAGAATGTTAAAGTGACTTTAAGTCATAACGATAGTAGTAAAAGGTGATGAAAATGATTTGGGTAGTCAATGTGGTTATTTTCTTAAAAGTGCCCAATTGGACCCCTAAACGGGTCAACGAGTGAAAATACGATAGGAAGGGTATATGGGGGTGATGAATATGCCCACACGTCTTAAATATATATAGAAACATGTTGATAAAGGGTTGAAGTCTGAAACCAAGCCATTTGGAATATGGCGTGTCAACCAAAGTGGTCAAAATGGCCTAAAATGAGTCACACGTCCGTTTTCTCGTAAAACGTGTAAATTGAAAAAGTGTAAAAAGGGAAAGTTTTATTTTGGCATAGTGGAGGTGCCTGCAAAATTTCAGACCTTAACTCTTTACGGTTTGTGATATATGCGTGTTTGAATTTAATATTTTTCAGCTTAAGTTGCAGATCTGAAAAAGGCATGGGAACGCGATCCCAAATATGTTTCCGGATCGCGTTCGTATGTGTAAATTGATCACAGAAAGTTTTCTAAAGGTGAACGTGATCCAGCCACCTTAGTCCGGATCGCGTTTGCAAGAATAAATTTGACATGTTTTTGCAAATTTCAAAATCGCATAAGTCTTTAGTAGTTTCTTTTGCGACGGAAAATTTGACAAATTTTCTATAGACACGGATTGGGCTGAAAATTTCACGGTCACTCGAAAATGGTCCAATGATCAAAGCTAAGTACCTTAGCCTAGGCAGTTTTTGGCCATTCGGGGTAGTTTGGGGCCTGAAAATCGCGTTTTATTGTTTTTCGAATCTTATTTCGAACTTTTAGCTTACGTTTTATATTGGGCTGTTGTTTCATTGAGCCCAGAGATCATTCCTGTGACTATATGCAATATTAAAATTTGTTTTAAGAGGTCTATATGGTTCATTGTGTAGGAGTCGGTTGTAGGCGGTTTATTTAACTACAAAGTATACCAGTAAATGGTATTGTTGATTGCTACTACCAAGTATTAGTAAACATTGATTAGATAAGCATGTGAACTATATTATGTGGATTAATTGAAATGTGATGAAGTAGTTGAATTACTTAGAGTATTATAAAATGTTGAATTAAGCGTTTTAAGAAATTACGAAATAAGCACATGAGCTTATATAGATGTATTAGTGGAGCATGAAGTACTCAATTGTAATTTGATTAAAGGTATATAGATGGATGATTATGAGTTGAATATTATACATAATATTGATTACTTGTTTAGTACTAATGTACTATAAGTATTAAGTTGTATAAATAATATTCAATATTGAATTTGGTAATAAAGAAGTTGCTTGATATATTCGTGTCAGACATTGGTGTAGTATGTCTGTATTGTTAATATATACATGATCATATGAGTAGTTCACATTAAAAGTGATAAGTTGAAAATAGTAACAAGTTAATAATTGGGAATATACTTGCTATTACAGGTTGTTATAATTATGTAAATTATTGAAATTACTGTTGAGAAATATGTGAGAGTAAAGATAATTACTTATGAGATAAATGGTATGAAGTGGCCTGAGAATAAAGTGTGACTGACATAATATGACGACGTCTGGCCAGCGTATTTATATTATGCCATTTCACATGGAGTTGTTGAGGTTACTAAGTACCAGCTAAAGTTAAGTGGTTTTAAAATAACAGGTAAGATATGTTAACCTGTAGTTGAGAAATAGTCAATGATTGACTGAAATGAAAGAGTAGTAAACCATGAATTGTTGTTAATGTGGTACCTATGGTACAAGTGATGTGTATATGGTTAATTGCAACTAGTGATAATTAAAAGATGATTTAAGCAAAGTAGAGATCAGTTGTTTGAGGATAATATTGTGTTGATATCATTAAATAGATGACTAGTAACAGCACCTTATGTTGTTGAAATACCTATGCTGATGATGCATGGTATTAACAGGTGTTGATTTGGCATCCAGGTTGATGTGAAAGGATACTAATTGATTATATTTAACCATAAGATTTGACCTCTACATACTGCTTATCGATTATTCGTATGTGTTGATGGTTATATGATTTGATTCACATAGAGTGAAGAGTTTCATATAACCTAGTTCTGTTTATAATTACAAGTTGTAAAGTGGTAATTAAATAGTTGCAAAAGTGAAAATTCCTAGCAATTTGTTAACTAAAGAAATACATGACGATTAGCTAAATTGCTGTAGGAGTTGAGATAAACTTGTGTTGTTAATGAGTATATTGTGGTATTCATTACCACTAGTGTTATTGATATAACAATAGAATGTTCATGTGATTTTGTGTTTCATTTATGTCAAGCGATTGTGTTGTATATTTGACTAGTTATAAATGATCATGTAAATGGTCAGTTAAATGTGTTGAGACAGAGTATGTGCAGGGAGAAAAGATAGAAATATGTACATTTGAACAGGTGAATGTGGAAAGAATCGAATATATGTATAAATATTTATGAGTTGCTCAAGGGAGTAACGTATGATATGTGTATTTGTGACAGTAGAACTAAATAAAGTACAAAACACCACTTATGTGTTTATGTGAATTCAGTTGAAATACACACTGGTGGTGTGTGAGTTGTATGAAAAGTATAATATTAATAAAATGTGTGATTCTATTTCACTAGATTGACTAAGTGTGATCAGATTTCGAGGACAAAATCTCTTTAAGGGGGAGAGATTTGTAACACCCAGTTTTCGGGTCTAGTAGTATCTTAATATTTTCTGATTGTGAATCATTATTTAATGTGTCAGAAAATAGTTTCGGTGATTTATTTGAAAATAAATGGGTAAAAGAGTCGAATAATTTATTGTGACTAATAAATTATTAATTGTTTTAATTTAATCTAGTTGACGGTAAAATAAAATAATATTTCCCCGTAAATGATTTTTAAGTTCCAGACAATGATAAGTACGGGGAAAGAAATTTGGGTAATTATATACTAGACTTAAACTTTGAGTCGGTGTTTGTTTTAAACATATCCATATACATATATACATACGTACGATCATATACATACATACATAACTTGAAACCCTAGATCAAATTCATTCTCTATATCAAATTGAAGGTGGTAAATTCGATTTCAAGCTTCAAGATCAAGGGTTAGCATCCTCTAATCATTCTAATCAACATGTAAGTCTCAATTTCTTGTAATTTATGAACCCTACAATTTGGGGTTTTTGATGTTCTTGATTATAATTCAAAATTAGGGTTTAGATTGGTGAAATTGATGTGAGATAAACTCACTAGTGATGATAAGTAGCAAGATTCAAGCTAAGAGTAATTATTTTGTTTAGTGTTCTTGTGGCTTATGATGAAATAATGATGAACAACTTGAAATTAAAGCTTGTAATGTTTTAATAGTTGTTAGTGGATGATTATATGAATCAAGTAATATAAACCCTAGCTTAGAAATGTAAATTCATGTATAATTGTATATAAAGTGATGGGTTTAGTGGATTATTCATGAGTTGAAAGTTGTAATTACATTAGAATGGTTGATTGATGATGGAATCATGATTATAAGTTAATCTTTAACCTTGAAGTGATGAAGTTGATATATAATCCTTAATAAAGTTTGTGAGTTTAGTTGATTTTGGAAGAATCAATGTTTTAAGGTGATGTTATTAGTGAATAATTGATAATTAAAGAGCATTGTGTAAACTAATGTGATTAAGTGTTCATTAGATTAAATATGATTGTGATTAGTGACTATGAAACTTATAGTTACTAAATATGTTAACATATTGATAATTGTGGTGATTGTGCTAATTCGTGTAAATTGAGTAATTTAGATTTGTTGAAGTAAATCTATTGGGGTGATGCTATATAGATTTAAGACAAGTTACTAACTTGTGTTGTTCTATTGTATTCTCAGATGCGCAGAAGGCTCAGTGATATTAGACTACTGAGTGGATGTCTGAGGTGGTCGGTGAGTGGATCTCTAATCCTCAGTGTAACTTGGTTGTAACAAGTTTGGTTACAACAAGTAACGTGTTATTACTTTATTAGTTGCATTGATAATTATGTTGATAGTTAATAATACTGTTGATATGTTGACTAGTTGAATATGTGACTTGTTGATTACGTGATCACTTGAATTAATTGGCCTCCGGGCATCAGTTGTTAATGAGGCAACGAGTTGTTGAACTGTTGGTTGGGCTAGTTGGTTATCCAAAGTTTAACACACCTCCTGTGTTAGTTGAAGATAATCACTAGCTATCGGTCTCGTCCGTATGGCCATACGGATAGGTTGGATAAGTGTTCTTGGGGAGCCACCCGGGTTTATGGTTATCCCCAGAGCCGCCGATCCTCATTATGGTGTTGTTGATTAGTTGATGAGTTGTATTGTGTACTTGCTTGTTTAGTGTTAAGTGTTGTACACAAGGTTGTTAAGCTAAGTTAGGATGTTGATTAGTTATCTGCTCACTTAGCGTTATGCTAATCCCCCACATTAACACTTCTTGCAGGGTTTTGCTATTATATTGGTTGGGCAAGAAGCTGGATTAGAAGGAATGTTTGACCACGAGGCATTACTCTGATAGCGGATTTGTATAAAATAATGTTTTAACATGTTTTATATAACACCTCTGTTGAGAAATTATGTTTTGAAAAGGTTGAATTTTATATGTTGATAAAACGATGTAAATTATTATTATCTATTTGGACTTACGCTTCCGATTTACTATATTTAAATAAGTATAAATGAGGGGTGTTATAAGTTGGTATCAGAGCATAAGTTTGGGTGAATTGTACATTATAAGATGTTCAATCCCAAACTTAGATTTTTGTCAAGTCAAACATTCCAGGGTGTGGGGATTAGTGGTTGCATGAGAAAGTTGTTAGTGAATGTGTACTAACCTATAACAAGTTGCAAGATGGTTGTTGTGGTTGCAGAGACGGAGGAATATGAGGAACCGAATGGTATTCTCAATGATTCCTCAATACTCGTGGGCTTAGATGTGCCAGGTAATTTCCGATAAGCTTGGTAAAGTTCAATAAGCTTTAATTGTTTTACTTTACTATGATATGATTGTTAGTAAAGTAAATTGAATTATTGGTGATTATTACTTGTTAATAAGGTGATAAGAACATTAATGAGTAATTAAGGAGAAAATGGAAAATTTCAGAAAAGTGTTGAAACTGTGTAGATACATGATTGACTAAGGTGTAATAGTTGTGTTGATTGATATTAAGTATATCTACAATATGTAATAAAGTATATGTGATTATAAGTGCAAGGTGTGATTATAAATCCTTGTTAGGAAACTTTTTGATACATGATAAATTGAACTAATATGACTCCATGTGGTGAAATTAAAGAGATGTTGGTATATCTCAAATAATAGGTTTGGAGTCATGTGGTTGTTTAAATGTGAAAGTGTTTAGTTGTTACAATGTGTGTTGTTAACTTAGAAAAGTCAAAGTGAAGGTGGTCAAGCCAAATTGGATAATAACCATGTCATAAAGTGATAAAGGTGGCTAGATAATTATGTGTAGCATTGATCATGATTTTTGGTTGAATTATGATCTATGTATTGAACGTGGTAAAATCAGGAAGTCAAAGTGGTCAACTAGTCTATATATGCATTGACAAGTTGTGAAAAAGTCATGGTTGAATACTTGTTGTAATTGTTGTGAATTTGATGATTTTATGTGAATTTGGTGTTTCAAGGTTATAATGTGACACCGATAGTGGAAGTGAAGTTGTTTGACTTGGTAAAGTCTAAGAAGTGTAAAATGGGTGGTAAATTAGTGAACATATTGGTTGAAACCCAAATGGGTTGTTAAAGTGCCCAAATGGGTCACTTGATGGTTAAAAGGTTAAAATGTGTAGTGGTCTGATTAAGAAGAATGTTAAAGTGACTTTAAGTCATAAAGATAGTAGTAAAAGGTGATGAAAATGATTTGGGTAGTCAATGTGGTTATTTTCTTAAAAGTGCCCAATTGGACCCCTAAACGGGTCAACGAGTGAAAATACGATAGGAAGGGTATATGGGGGTGATGAATATGCCCACACGTCTTAAATATATATAGAAACATGTTGGTAAAGGGTTGAAGTCTGAAACCAAGCCATTTGGAATATGGCATGTCAACCAAAGTGGTCAAAATGGCCTAAAATGAGTCACACGTCCGTTTTCTCGTAAAACGTGTAAATTGAAAAAGTGTAAAAAGGGAAAGTTTTATTTTGGCATAGTGGAGGTGCCTGCAAAATTTCAGACCTTAACTCTTTACGGTTTGTGATATATGCGTGTTTGAATTTCGTATTTTTCAGCTTAAGTTGCAGATCTGAAAAAGGCATGGGAACGCGATCCCAAATATGTTTCCGGATCGCGTTCGTATGTGTAAATTGATCACAGAAAGTTTTCTAAAGGTGAACGTGATCCAGCCACCTTAGTCCGGATCGCGTTTGCAAGAATAAATTTGACATGTTTTTGCAAATTCCAAAAGCGCATAAGTCTTTAGTAGTGTCTTTAGCGACGAAAAATTTGACAAATTTTCTATAGACACGGATTGGGCTGAAAATTTCACGGTCACTCGAAAATGGTCCAATGATCAAAGCTAAGTACCTTAGCCTAGGCAGTTTTTGGCCATTCGGGTTAGTTTGGGGCCCGAAAATCGCGTTTTATTGTTTTTCGAATCTTATTTCGAACTTTTAGCTTACGTTTTATATTGGGCTGTTGTTTCATTGAGCCCAAAGATCATTCCTGTGACTATATGCAATATTAAAATTTGTTTTAAGAGGTCTATATGGTTCATTGTGTAGGAGTCGGTTGTAGGCGGTTTATTTAACTACAAAATATACCAGTAAATGGTATTGTTGATTGCTACTACCAAGTATTAGTAAACATTGATTAGATAAGCATGTTGTAACACCCCCAAGTTTAACAGTTTGCGGAAGCGATATTTTGGGTGTTACTAATCAATAATCACAAGCACAAAGGATACAGTGAACGACTCTAAATGAGACGTTCGAAAAGTTATTACATTAATACATAAGTAGTTCAAAATACAAGCTCGAGTTCGAGAAAATTTCCTAGAGATTCAAATACATAACAGTAAGTACAAAAGTAATGTAATAAAATCTCCAAGCTTGTAAATGCATGCGACTCGAGCTAAGTAAGCTTATCCTGCTGGGTGTCCCTACTGATGCTGTGTACCTGAGAAGCATTACTAAAACGGTCAACCAAAAAGGTTGGTGAATCTCACAGGTTTGTAAGTAAGTAAATAGTTTGAACACACAAGTAGTAATTTGTAAATCATAAGCCAGCCAGTAAGTAACGATCACAGGTCATGCTAATCGTTCACTTAAGTTTTGATAAGTGGGTGGTTGCAGGTCATGCTAACCGTTTATAAGTGAGTGGTTGCAGGTCATGCTAACCGTTTGTTTAACTAGCCAATGAGTAACGATCGCAGGCCATGCTAATCGTTCACTCTGAAATGATTGCAGGTCATGCTAATCATGCGTTTCCACGAACTACCATAATTGAAGCTTAACATACAGTAAATAATAGTACTCCTGTGAATGTAATCCAAAACATTCATATTAAAGAAGTAAGAAACGTGAGCCACCGTGATTGCAGGTCATGCTAATCATGCGTTAACTCGGCCATTATTAGTTTTATGAAAACGAGTAATGCATCTCACCCCTGGGTATAAAACAGTAAAATAGGGGCTGTAAGACTCACCTGAGTCTAGTAGACAATGCAGTAAGTAAGCAAAGTAGTATCTCGAACTAGCAACCCTTAGCGTCCTAATACGCATAAGGTTTAGTAAGTAAATGGAATACTTGTAAGGTATCCATGCTAGTTGTTCCCAAACTAGTTAATGTCCAAGTATTTGTTTGTACGTTTGTAAACTTTTGTAATTAAGTGTGGCCCGTTGGTGACGGAGGTGTAATAATAATTCAAATATTATTATTATGTAATTCATTGTGTTTGTATACTTGTAAAGCATATACATAAGTTGATTATTTGTAACGTGACATATAACTGTTGTTCGGATGTAAGTCCGTGCGAGTGTAAACTCGTGCGAGTGTAAGCTCGTCTTTATATAACAAGTGGTTCGAGTGTAAGCTCGTAGTAACGTGGGTGTAATCCCAAACCATGTGTAAGTATCCTTAGATTTTCTATTATTTTATCCGAAAGTATACTTATATATATATATATATATATATATATATATATATATATATATATATATATATATATATATATATATATATATATATATATATATGTATGTATCTATATATATATGTGTCCGAAGGTGTCAAAATTTAACATTAAGGGTCAAAATACAATTTTCTGAAAGTCAACTCGCAGTCAAAAAGTCAACTCGCAAAGTCAACTCGTAAGTCAAAAGTCAACTCGCAGAAGTCAACTCGCAAGTCAAAAGTCAACTCGCAAGTTAAAAGTCAACTCGCAAGTCTTCAGTTCGCAAGTCAAGAGTCAACTCGCAAGTCAAAGTCAACTCGCAAGTCTTCAACTCGCCAGTCAAAGTCAACTCGCAAGTCTTCAGTTCGCAAGTCAAAAGTCAACTCGCAAGTCTTCAACTCGCAAGTCAAAAGTCAATTCGCAAGTCAAAGTCAACTCGCAAGTCTTCAACTCGCAAGTCAAAGTCAACTCGCAAGTCTCAACTCGCAAGTCAAAGTCAACTCGCAGAAGTCAACTGTTGGTGTTTTGTTATCGTAACTTAGTCAAACGAGCTCGGTTTGACCCTAAACTTTTAGGGAAGTCTTAAAATAGTTTATAGAGCCTAAGAAAATTATCGGTTCGTGTCGGGGTTCACCCGGAGTGTCGGTTTTGCAAATTTACCAAAACAGTCCCTATTTTTAGTTTTCAGAAATTTTACTCGGTTTCCACCCTCGATTTAACCCATTTGTAGTCCGATTCATACTTAGACAAAAATCACAGTTGTTCTCATATATGTCTAGGTAATTTCTGCATTTTATGGTATTTTTACATGTCCATTTACTATTTTTAACAAAAATAAATATGAAGAGTGATCGGTTTCGTCTCGAGACAGACATATGTCCAAAGATTAGCCTCTACACTAAAAAAACCGTGTATTTTTGGAAGGAGTCTCAGAGAGAACGTTTTGTAGAAGACATCCATACGGACATTTCGGTATAAGATTTACGTGTTGATTCATCCTACAACTCCAGTTATGGTCAGAAAGTGGTGTGTATATACTTGTTTCAAAAACGTTTTTCGTTAAGGCTTTTGGACATTTCTTTGTTGGATAAGCAACATAACATGTATATAAACATTATAAAAGCATATTCAAGAAAAGTTTGAGGTCCTTACAATAGTCGGTTTGAAAAACCGAAAAGATAGAAACGTAGAGGCTCGTGAGGTGATCGTTTTCTTCCAAACGAGTCAAGCAATCCAAGAAGGTTTGAGGGTAGATTATGGTGATGGAAGTGGGCTGTGATGGTGGTATATTAGAGAGAGAGAGAACCGTAGAGAGAGGGAGAGAGAGTGAGGGAGATGGAGTGAAGATGGGGAATGAAAGTATGGAGGTGGTGGTGTGGCTAAGTATCCAAAAGGGAAAGGGGAAAAGGGTATGGGGGGAACAGATTTCAGCAGAAATCTCGTGGGTCCCACCCTCACATGGTGTTTAAATTGTTTCCCCAAAGTTACGTTGAGTCTCGTGTTCGTTTACCCGTCCGTTTCGCGGTTTAATTTAATCGTATAACGTTTATGCCTTACGTTTTGCTAGCGATCTAAAACCCGATATTTTAAATAAAAGTTTTACTCAAATAACATATTTTAAGTTACTAAAATAATATTCGAGATTTCTTTTGTTCATTGGTCGCGAATCGTGCGTTTATTCAAATTGTGTGATGTTTTTAAACGAGTTAACTGTACGCGTGTAATCGCGATATTTTTAGCCGAAGTATTCAATCAAAATACTTATTATGAAGTTATAAAATATAACTTAAGTTTATTTCATGTGTCGAGCGCGTCTCGCGCATTTTTGTACTGTAAAGTTACGTTTTAACAAATCGTATAACGTGTAATATATTTTCGTAATATATTAAAGTAAATAATGTTTGTTTGGATAAATCCACATTATTTTTAAAAGTTGTCACCAACGTCCATATTTTGTATTTTTGTAATCTCATACGATTTGAACGAATCGTATACGTGTATATATATATATATATATATATATATATATATATATATATATATCACCTATATACATATATAGTAAGTAATTATCGTACTTAGCCATATTTCATACTAAATACAGTAGTAAATAAGTAATTAGGAAAATTTTAAATTTACCCTAATTTTGGGGTTGTTACATTCTCCCCTTGTTAGGAGAATTTCGTCCCGAAATTTGTTCGAAGTAGTAATCGCTTGTTTCTTAATCCTATTGGGTACTTAGGATCTAAGAAAGTATACACGGAATATGAGGAAATCAGACAAAAGTAATTTAGGCAAGAATTTTAAATAAGCATACCCGGGTTAAGCAAGTCAACAAGTCTCGGGTATTCATCCTCCCTAGCGTTGAGTACATAAGCTCTTCCTCGAGCAGGGTTGTTTTTCAGCTTTGGGCAGTCCTTCCTGAAGTGCCCGATACCGTTGCACTCATAGCAGGTTTTGGGTGCAGAAGTATCGGCACCAGTAGTGTTGGTTTGGCAGTCTTTGGCCAGATGTCCAAATTTCTTGCATTTGGAGCAGGGACAGGAGCCATTATGGTGCATACTGCATTTGGAGCAGTAAGGCTTGCTCCCCTTGTAAGCCTTTGAGTCATTGGTATTGACAGTTGCAGGCTTTTTGTCAGAGGTGGGGTTGGACGAGTTTGAATTTGCTTCCCATTTGCGTTTGTTTGCCAATGGGGTAAGAGTTGGGCCACGGCGCACAGAGTTTGTCGTCAATTCATGAGCCATGCGAATGGCGTTCTGGATAGTACCCGGTTTGGACGAAGTTACCAGGTCCTGAAGTCTGTCGGGGAGTCCATCGACGTACTTTTCGATCCTCTTGTACTCTGGATCAACCATGGATGGGCACAGAAGTGCCAGTTGGTGAAAGCGGTTGGTGTAACCGGTGATGTCGTCACCTTGCATTTTGTGGTTCCAAAATTCCACTTCTAGTTGTTTCAGTTCATCACTTGGGCAGTACTCGCCCCTCAGCATTTTCTTCAGTTCATCCCACTGTAGTTTGTAAGCATTGGCAACACTCACAGTCTGAGCATAGGTGTTCCACCAGGTAAGGGCGGTGTCAGAAAAAGTGCTGGCGGCGAACTTGACTTTATCCTCTTCCGTGCAGTTGCAGATGAGGAACACTGATTTGATTTTCTCGGTCCATCGTATTAGACCGATCGCTCCTTCAGTGCCTGCAAAGCTCAATGGTTTGCAGTTTTGGAAGTCCTTGTAGGTGCAGGTTTTGGGTGGTGGTGTGTTGTTAGCCGTATCCTCGCTACCAGGAGTGGTTGCTCGGACAGCTAAGGCTTGAGCCACACTACGGGCAATACCCGCAACTTCGGCTTCAGTAAGTGTGATTTGTCGTCGAGGAGGCATGTTCCTTGAAACAACAAATAAAGAATATGTGAAGGTTTGAACAAGAATTATGATCATGATGTTCGGGTAAGTACAAAGAAATTACGCCAAAGGTTGATACGTGGATAGTTTAACAAGAGTAGTAGAATTGTTATAATTGAAACATAAAAGTTAAGTAAGGATGTAATGACGAGAATCGAGTTGTCGTTTGTTTGGTGTAAGTTGAAGATGAATTTCGCAGTAGTCGAGAGAGAGTATCGTATCGGAGAAAGAGGCCTATGTACATCAGGCTATGTTAAATTAAACTTGTATGCTGTAATTCCTGAACCAGTCATACCTAATGAGGAATACTGCCTAACGGTCATAGTCTAGGCCCACTAAATGCAACCTAGTTCACTATAACCTTAGGCTCTGATACCAATCTGTAACACCCCCAAGTTTAACAGTTTGCGAAAGTGATATTTTGGGTGTTACTAATCAATAATCACAAGCACAAAGGATACAGTGAACGACTCTAAATGAGACGTTCGAAAAGTTATTACATTAATACATAAGTAGTTCAAAATACAAGCTCGAGTTCGAGAAAATTTCCTAGAGATTCAAATACATAACAGTAAGTACAAAAGTAATGTAATAAAATCTCCAAGCTTGTAAATGCATGCGACTCGAGCTAAGTAAGCTTATCCTGCTGGGCGTCCCTACTGATGCTGTGTACCTGAGAAGCATTACTAAAACGGTCAACCAAAAAGGTTGGTGAATCTCACAGGTTTGTAAGTAAGTAAATAGTTAGAACACACAAGTAGTAATTTGTAAATCATAAGCCAGCCAGTAAGTAACGATCACAGGTCATGCTAATCGTTCACTTAAGTTTTGATAAGTGGGTGGTTGCAGGTCATGCTAACCGTTTATAAGTGAGTGGTTGCAGGTCATGCTAACCGTTTGTTTAACTAGCCAATGAGTAACGATCGTAGGCCATGCTAATCGTTCACTCTGAAATGATTGCAGGTCATGCTAATCATGCGTTTCCACGAACTACCATAATTGAAGCTTAACATACAGTAAATAATAGTACTCCTGTGAATGTAATCCAAAACATTCATATTAAAGAAGTAAGAAACGTGAGCCACCGTGATTGCAGGTCATGCTAATCATGCGTTAACTCGGCCATTATTAGTTTTATGAAAACGAGTAATGCATCTCACCCCTGGGTATAAAACAGTAAAATAGGGGCTGTAAGACTCACCTGAGTCTAGTAGACAATGCAGTAAGCAAGCAAAGTAGTATCCCGAACTAGCAACCCTTAGCGTCCTAATACGCATAAGGTTTAGTAAGTAAATGGAATACTTGTAAGGTATCCATGCTAGTTGTTCCCAAACTAGTTAATGTCCAAGTATTTGTTTGTACGTTTGTAAACTTTTGTAATTAAGTGTGGCCCGTTGGTGACAGAGGTGTAATAATAATTCAAATATTATTATTATGTAATTCATTGTGTTTGTATACTTGTAAAGCATATACATAAGTTGATTATTTGTAACGTGAC
Organism: Helichrysum umbraculigerum; assembly: GCA_949592205.1. Lineage (NCBI taxonomy): Eukaryota > Viridiplantae > Streptophyta > Magnoliopsida > Asterales > Asteraceae > Helichrysum > Helichrysum umbraculigerum. Next base: position 231,415,357 of record CATIUR010000001.1, read on the forward strand.
ATATAACTGTTGTTCGGATGTAAGTCCGTGCGAGTGTAAACTCGTGCGAGTGTAAGCTCGTCTTTATATAACAAGTGGTTCGAGTGTAAGCTCGTAGTAACGTGGGTGTAATCCCAAACCATGTGTAAGTATCCTTAGATTTTCTATTATTTTATCCGAAAGTATACTTATAGATACATATATATATATATATATATATATATATATATATATATATATATATATATATATATATATATATATATATATATATATATATATATATATATATATATATATATATGTATCTATATATATATGTGTCCGAAGGTGTCAAAATTTAACATTAAGGGTCAAAATACAATTTTCTGAAAGTCAACTCGCAGTCAAAAAGTCAACTCGCAAAGTCAACTCGTAAGTCAAAAGTCAACTCGCAGAAGTCAACTCGCAAGTCAAAAGTCAACTCGCAAGTTAAAAGTCAACTCGCAAGTCTTCAGTTCGCAAGTCAAGAGTCAACTCGCAAGTCAAAGTCAACTCGCAAGTCTTCAACTCGCCAGTCAAAGTCAACTCGCAAGTCTTCAGTTCGCAAGTCAAAAGTCAACTCGCAAGTCTTCAACTCGCAAGTCAAAAGTCAATTCGCAAGTCAAAGTCAACTCGCAAGTCTTCAACTCGCAAGTCAAAGTCAACTCGCAAGTCTCAACTTGCAAGTCAAAGTCAACTCGCAGAAGTCAACTGTTGGTGTTTTGTTATCGTAACTTAGTCAAACGAGCTCGGTTTGACCCGAAACTTTTAGGAAAGTCTTAAAATAGTTTATAGAGCCTAAGAAAATTATCGGTTCGTGTCGGGGTTCACCCGGAGTGTCGGTTTTGCAAATTTACCAAAACAGTCCCTATTTTTAGTTTTCAGAAATTTTACTCGGTTTCCACCCTCGATTTAACCCATTTGTAGTCCGATTCATACTTAGACAAAAATCACAGTTGTTCTCATATATGTCTAGGTAATTTCTGCATTTTATGGTATTTTTACATGTCCATTTACTATTTTTAACAAAAATAAATATGAAGAGTGATCGGTTTCGTCTCGAGACAGACATATGTCCAAAGATTAGCCTCTACACTAAAAACCGTGTATTTTTGGAAGGAGTCTCAGAGAGAACGTTTTGTAGAAGACATCCATACGGACATTTAGGTATAAGATTTAAGTGTTGATTCATCCTACAACTCCAGTTATGGTCGTTTTCGTGAGACAATAATTCTGGCCAGAAAGTGGTGTGTATATACTTGTTTCAAAAACGTTTTTCGTTAAGGCTTTTGGACATTTCTTTGTTGGATAAGCAACATAACATGTATATAAACATTATAAAAGCATATTCAAGAAAAGTTTGAGGTCCTTACAATAGTCGGTTTGAAAAACCGAAAAGATAGAAACGTAGAGGCTCGTGAGGTGATCGTTTTCTTCCAAACGAGTCAAGCAATCCAAGAAGGTTTGAGGGTAGATTATGGTGATGGAAGTGGGCTGTGATGGTGGTATATTAGAGAGAGAGAGAACCGTAGAGAGAGGGAGAGAGAGTGAGGGAGATGGAGTGAAGATGGGGAATGAAAGTATGGAGGTGGTGGTGTGGCTAAGTATCCAAAAGGGAAAGGGGAAAAGGGTATGGGGGGAACAGATTTCAGCAGAAATCTCGTGGGTCCCACCCTCACATGGTGTTTAAATTGTTTCCCCAAAGTTACGTTGAGTCTCGTGTTCGTTTACCCGTCCGTTTCGCGGTTTAATTTAATCGTATAACGTTTATGCCTTACGTTTTGCTAGCGATCTAAAACCCGATATTTTAAATAAAAGTTTTACTCAAATAACATATTTTAAGTTACTAAAATAATATTCGAGATTTCTTTTGTTCATTGGTCGCGAATCGTGCGTTTATTCAAATTGTGTGATGTTTTTAAACGAGTTAACTGTACGCGTGTAATCGCGATATTTTTAGCCGAAGTATTCAATCAAAATACTTATTATGAAGTTATAAAATATAACTTAAGTTTATTTCATGTGTCGAGCGCGTCTCGCGCGTTTTTGTACTGTAAAGTTACGTTTTAACAAAACGTATAACGTGTAATATATTTTCGTAATATATTAAAGTAAATAATGTTTGTTTGGATAAATCCACATTATTTTTAAAAGTTGTCACCAACGTCCATATTTTGTATTTTTGTAATCTCATACGATTTGAACGAATCGTATACGTGTATATATATATATATATATATATATATATATATATATATATATATATATATATATATATATATATATATATATATCACCTATATACATATATAGTAAGTAATTATCGTACTTAGCCCTATTTCATACTAAATACAGTAGTAAACAAGTAATTAGGAAAATTTTAAATTTACCCTAATTTTGGGGTTGTTACACATGTGAACTATATTATGTGGATTAATTGAAATGTGATGAAGTAGTTGAATTACTTAGAGTATTATAAAATGTTGAATTAAGCGTTTTAAGAAATTACGAAATAAGCACATGAGCTTATATAGATGTATTAGTGGAGCATGAAGTACTCAATTGTAATTTGATTAAAGGTATATAGATGGATGATTATGTGTTGAATATTATACATAATATTGATGACTTGTTTAGTACTAATGTACTATAAGTATTAAGTTGTATAAATAATATTCAATATTGAATTGGGTAATAAAGAAGTTGCTTGATATATTCGTGTCAGACATTGGTGTAATATGTCTGTATTGTTAATATATACATGATCATATGAGTAGTTCACATTAAAAGTGATAAGTTGAAAATAGTAACAAGTTAATAATTGGGAATATACTTGCTATTACAGGTTGTTATAATTGTGTAAATTATTGAAATTACTGTTGAGAAATATGTGAGAGTAAAGATAATTACTTATGAGATAAATGGTATGAAGTGGCCTGAGAATAAAGTGTGACTGACATAATATGACGACGTCTGGCCAACGTATTTATATTATGCCATTTCACATGGAGTTGTTGAGGTTACTAAGTACCAGATAAAGTTAAGTGGTTTTAAAATAACAGGTAAGATATGTTAACCTGTAGTTGAGAAATAGTCAATGATTGACTGAAATGAAAGAGTAGTAAACCATGAATTGTTGTTAATGTGGTACCTATGGTACAAGTGATGTGTATATGGTTAATTGCAACTAGTGATAATTAAAAGATGATTTAAGCAAAGTAGAGATCAGTTGTTTGCGGATAATATTGTGTTGATATCATTAAATAGATGACTAGTAACAGCACCTTATGTTGTTGAAATACCTATGCTGATGATGCATGGTATTAACAGGTGTTGATTTGGCATCCAGGTTGATGTGAAAGGATACTAATTGATTATATTTAACCATAAGATTTGACCTCTACATACTGCTTATCGATTATTCGTATGTGTTGATGGTTATATGATTTGATTCACATAGAGTGAAGAGTTTCATATAACCTAGTTCTGTTTATAATTACAAGTTGTAAAGTGGTAATTAAATAGTTGCAAAAGTGAAAATTCCTAGCAATTTGTTAACTAAAGAAATACATGACGATTAGCTAAATTGCTGTAGGAGTTGAGATAAACTTGTGTTGTTAATGAGTATATTGTGGTATTCATTACCACTAGTGTTATTGATATAACAATAGAATGTTCATGTGATTTTGTGTTTCATTTATGTCAAGCGATTGTGTTGTATATTTGACTAGTTATAAATGATCATGTAAATGGTCAGTTAAATGTGTTGAGACAGAGTATGTGCAGGTAGAAAAGATAGAAATATGTACATTTGAACAGGTGAATGTGGAAAGAATCGAATATATGTATAAATATTTATGAGTTGCTCAAGGGAGTAACGTATGATATGTGTATTTGTGACAGTAGAACTAAATAAAGTACAAAACACCACTTATGTGTTTATGTGAATTCAGTTGAAATACACACTGGTGGTGTGTGAGTTGTATGAAAAGTATAATATTAATAAAATGTGTGATTCTATTTTACTAGATTGACTAAGTGTGATCAGATTTCGAGGACGAAATCTCTTTAAGGGGGGGAGATTTGTAACACCCAGTTTTCGGGTCTAGTAGTATCTTAATATTTTCTGATTGTGAATCATTATTTAATGTGTCAGAAAATAGTTTCGATGATTTATTTGAAAATAAATGGGTAAAAGAGTCGAATAATTTATTGTGACTAATAAATTATTAATTGTTTTAATTTAATCTAGTTGACGGTAAAATAAAATAATATTTCCCCGTAAATGATTTTTAAGTTCCAAACAATGATAAGTACGGGGAAAGAAATTTGGGTAATTATATACTAGACTTAAACTTTGAGTCGGTGTTTGTTTTAAACATATCCATATACATATATACATACGTACGATCATATACATACATACATAACTTGAAACCCTAGATCAAATTCATTCTCTATATCAAATTGAAGGTGGTAAATTCGATTTCAAGCTTCAAGATCAAGGGTTAGCATCCTCTAATCATTCTAATCAACATGTAAGTCTCAATTTCTTGTAATTTATGAACCCTACAATTTGGGGTTTTTGATGTTCTTGATTATAATTCAAAATTAGGGTTTAGATTGGTGAAATTGATGTGAGATAAACTCACTAGTGATGATAAGTAGCAAGATTCAAGCTAAGAGTAATTATTTTGTTTAGTGTTCTTGTGGCTTATGATGAAATAATGATGAACAACTTGAAATTAAAGCTTGTAATGTTTTAATAGTTGTTAGTGGATGATTATATGAATCAAGTAATATAAACCCTAGCTTAGAAATGTAAATTCATGTATAATTGTATATAAAGTGATGGGTTTAGTGGATTATTCATGAGTTGAAAGTTGTAATTACATTAGAATGGTTGATTGATGATGGAATCATGATTATAAGTTAATCTTTAACCTTGAAGTGATGAAGTTGATATATAATCCTTAATAAAGTTTGTGAGTTTAGTTGATTTTGGAAGAATCAATGTTTTAAGGTGATGTTATTAGTGAATAATTGATAATTAAAGAGCATTGTGTAAACTAATGTGATTAAGTGTTCATTAGATTAAATATGATTGTGATTAGTGACTATGAAACTTATAGTTACTAAATATGTTAACATATTGATAATTGTGGTGATTGTGCTAATTCGTGTAAATTGAGTAATTTAGATTTGTTGAAGTAAATCTATTGGGGTGATGCTATATAGATTTAAGACAAGTTACTAACTTGTGTTGTTCTATTGTATTCTCAGATGCGCAGAAGGCTCAGTGATATTAGACTACTGAGTGGATGTCTGAGGTGGTCGGTGAGTGGATCTCTAATCCTCAGTGTAACTTGGTTGTAACAAGTTTGGTTACAACAAGTAACGTGTTATTACTTTATTAGTTGCATTGATAATTATGTTGATAGTTAATAATACTGTTGATATGTTGACTAGTTGAATATGTGACTTGTTGATTACGTGATCACTTGAATTAATTGGCCTCCGGGTATCAGTTGTTAATGAGGCAACGAGTTGTTGAACTGTTGGTTGGGCTAGTTGGTTATCCAAAGTTTAACACACCTCCTGTGTTAGTTGAAGATAATCACTAGCTATCGGTCTCGTCCGTATGGCCATACGGATAGGTTGGATAGGTGTTCTTGGGGAGCCACCCGGGTTTATGGTTATCCCCAGAGCCGCCGATCCTCATTATGGTGTTGTTGATTAGTTGATGAGTTGTATTGTGTACTTGCTTGTTTAGTGTTAAGTGTTGTACACAAGGTTGTTAAGCTAAGTTAGGATGTTGATTAGTTATCTGCGCACTTAGCGTTATGCTAATCCCCCACATTAACACTTCTTGCAGGGTTTTGCTATTATATTGGTTGGGCAAGAAGCTGGATTAGAAGGAATGTTTGACCACGAGGCATTACTCTGATAGCGGATTTGTATAAAATAATGTTTTAACATGTTTTATATAACACCTCTGTTGAGAAATTATGTTTTGAAAAGGTTGAATTTTATATGTTGATAAAACGATGTAAATTATTATTATCTATTTGGACTTACGCTTCCGATTTACTATATTTAAATAAGTATAAATGAGGGGTGTTATACTGAGTTCATGCGCTTCATACCAGATGAACTTGATGATGTCGTGTTCTTGTCCTCACCAGCATGCTTCAATGCATCAGCTTCGGTTTTCTTTGCAAAACAGCCACCAGAACTCCTCATTCTTCTCATGGCATGTTGATGTCGAGATTCATGAAGATAAGGCTGTTCACGTGCAAAGAAAGAAGAGGAACAATTAGTATATCACATAACCTATCAATTCCGTTTCCCACTAAAACTGTTATCACATGTTCTCATTCTTCTCATGGCATGTTGATATTAGTATATCGTTTACCTTGCCCACTAAAACTGTTGATCGAGTCACTAATAATCTCGTGGGTATATTACTTTAAAAGATAATCCCCAATAACATTAATAACAATAATTCACAATAATTCCCAATTATATTTAAAAGATAGGGTAGGGTTCAAATGAGAATAGGAATTTGTGTGAGAATGGGGGAACCAATGATATCAATCCATGTGTACAAAGAGAATGTTCCACATGTACAAAACCCATTTACCCCCAACATCAATTATCTCACAAACGACAAATCGAAAAATTATGAAAATTGCACCATTAAATTCGTCGTTTTCTCCTCTTCGATTTGCCGTCCCTCAAGACATACTTTCGAAAAGTTTTTTTTTTTCATTTTTTTGGTGGGTTTCACATTTACTAACACATATGTTAAAGTGTTGCGTTTAGGGTTTGTGGTTTAGGGGTTAGGGTTTAGGGTTTGAGGTTTGGGGTTTCTCCCCGAAACCCCAAACCTCAAACCCTAAACCCTAAACCCTAACCCCTAAACCCCAAACACTAAACCCTAAACGCTTTACAAAACGCTAAACCCTAAATCTTTCTAAACCCTAAACCTTGAACCCCTTCTAAACCCTAAACCCTTATAAACCATAAACCCTACTAAACCCTAAACCTAACCCTAAACCCTAACCTTAACCACAAATTAAATGTACAACTAATCACTAACACATGTGTTACTAACTTGTGAAACCCACCAAAAAAGGAGAAAAAAAAAAGTTGTCAAAAGTATGCCTTGAGGGACGGCAAATCGAAGAGGAGAAAACGCTGAATTTTATGGTGCAATTTTCATGATTTTTCAACTTACCGTTTATGAGATATTTAATTTTTAAAAATGTGGAGGAGAGAGAATAAAGTGTAGAGGAGAGAGAATAAAGTGACACATGGCAAAAATCTGTTGGTTCCCTCATTCTCACTCAAAATTGGTGTACTCATTTGAACCTTACTCTTAAAAGATAATCTAATAATACACACATTAAATCAACGCATAACCATGGTTATGAAAATTTTATTGAGTATATGATCTAATATCAATAACATGGTAAGATAAGTCGGAAACTTTTACTAATAACAATATGGAGTAAAACATTTGCTTCATAATTAAATAATAAATGCTTTAATTACTTAATCACAATCTTTAACTTTTATCACATGTTCACCGTATATTTATCACATGATTACCAACCAATAACATGCTTAAATATACGTACTATAAACATTTATAGAGGAAAATTACAACTTCAACAGGTTAAAATTCCAGTATATACACGGGTTAAAATTCCAGTAATCTTAAATTATATATAGGAAGCAGGTTATGATGTCATCAAAAATCTAATCGACCAATAGAATTATTCAATTTTGTCCAATTGGCTAAAAACCTCAATCTATTTATTAATCGAATTTCACGTTATTAAGATTTCGTACGCATTCTTTAAATGCAATAATTTATTAGATAAAGAGGTGAACGGGTAGAAAGCAGTAAGTTATCTAATCATATAACTAATAATAATAATAATGATTTTTTAACAAGAGTTGTTCGTACTTTTTATTGTTCTATTAGAGTATTTATATATATTTTGGAATTTAATTAGTTTAGGGTTTGTATTATGGTAAACAAGTAGAAATCTGTATCAGCAAGTTGTAATTATTTAATTATGAGTAGGTGCTTAGGATTTTGTATGGAGGATTTAGGGAATTCACCCCTACATGATATGTTGAATTTCTTGTGCTACTAAACACCTTCCCAAAGAATTTGGAAAGATGTTTACATAAGATGCAATGCATTCGAATAGTTAACTTATTGATTGTCAAAAGAAAACCAAATGCTAACATGTAATATGTATAATCTTATGCTAACATAAGTACAAAACTCTTCGATTTTAATTTATAGTGACATTTAATGAAAAATTAAAGGGATTTAATTGGTGTCATAGCCTCCTCCACGCTTAGTATGATCATCATAAATGTTGATATATTCATATTTAGTTGTATATATATCTTTGAAGTCATATAGAATCGTAGATTTTTATTTAGGGGTTTATTATTCGCTAAATATTTTCTAAAATCCAATATACATTCAATGGCCCGTGTGTATACACGGATTTCAAGGCTAGTATATATATATAAAAGAAAAGAAAATGGATATTTAATTAGTTTTCCTCTTAACAAAAGAATTTAAGAGTAGTTGTTAGATTTTAAGTTAAAGAAATTAAAAAGAAAAATTAGTTGATGAGGACACGTGTCATATTTTAAGGACATATGGTCCTCCTTATATACTCCGTAATACTTAAGATAAGAAATGAAAAGATTTTATAGATGATATCATTTTGTTAGTACTAAGTTAATTAATTACTTAATTGTGTTTAAAATTTAACTAAACTGGACTTAATCTAATTTTTTTACAGAATACAAGTTGTTGAATGATTTTTTACACATTTCCTGTTGTTTAACTTCAAAAATTTGTTTGTTTGCAGACCGAAAAATATAAATATTGATTGGATGAAGTAATTCTTGCAAGTGGTTTACCGCAGTTGTTGCGACTTTGTTGTCTTTACACTTCCCTCTTCTAACTATGAAATTATCACTTTGTTGTCTATTTTTTACTCATTTTCGAGTAACATATTCATACAAATCGCTTATGAATTGTTGGCACAGTTCCAATATTTTGTTAACAGGATAGAAAAAAATAAGATGGGTCGCTAATGAATTGTTCTAACCTATGTTAATAGGCCCGGTCGCTTATGAATTGTTATTTAACAAATGGAAAGGTGAGCCTTTAGTTTTTCATCCGCCCATCCTTCCACTTTTTACATATAAAATAAGAAGTAATACGTAATTGGAATAGGATGAGAGGCTCTAATAGTTGACCAACTTGTCCTACAGTTAGGGCATGTTTACTTTTCTTTTAATGGTCTGTTTTTATATACTTCTTAATCCATACAGATAAATTGTTGTTTCTTTTTCACTTAATCTGAAATGAATATCTGTTTCTGAAATAGGTAGAAAAATGAATCACTTACCAAAAAGATGCACTTAATGATAAATATATATTTTTTTCAATAGAAATTGAACAAGCCATTTCTTGTTCAAACTTTATATCATTTAACTTCATCTTTTTGGTAAAAAAAAATTACATTTACTCAAACAGCACTTGTTATAAACAGATATGTTTATCCAAACAGACATCACATGCAAACAGCACTTAATGATAAAAAAAGTAAACAGCCCCTGAGTCACTGCCCGGTCAGATGCACTGATGAACACAATAAATGAATAAATAGTACATCCGATAAACACTCATGATGAACAGTAAATTTTAACCACTATTGTATGTATATAATAATTCTCACAGTTTTTTCGCTGGTAAAATTTTCTATTGCAGAACAAAAGGTTTGCTTCATGTATAGGAATACGCATAATACTATAATTATGCACATTAATTAGTTAAATGTGGATGCTTTTTAAGAGCATGTAATGTAACATGGACATTGCACATTTGCACAACTCTCTCTCTCCCAACTATATTTAGCTCATGGTCGATCAGCGCCACAACGCAAGTCCTTTCTTAGCTAGGCAAGTGACCCATTAAAGGCGGAAATTTGACACACATTATACCAACCGTCATTGAGGTCGAAAAAGTATACTCGTATGCATAAAGTGACTAGATCCCAACTCTCATCGAGGTCGAAAAAGTATACTCGAATGCATAGTGGCCAGATCATCACTGGTAAAGGAATTTAGGACAAACTGTCATTAAAGGACTAAAAAGATACGCATATAATTGTATTGTAGCCATTTATTATCAATCACCTGAATAAGGGTTGGTATGCTTAACGTACAAGTATCTACGTATGTCCATCCTAAGCTATTAATGACAACGCTAAGTTAAGGCTATCGTTATCAAAGTCCAATTTTTATAATCATAATATTTAAGACGATGATTGTTTAAAAACCACAAACTTGGATTAGAAAAATTGAAGTGTTTGTAGGTCGCCTGACCGAAACACATATATATTGACCTTGCAGTAAAGCAGTTTCGACCAAGGTCAGGCTACACAACCATTTTACCACTTCTGAAAGGCTTGAACCATGAAAAACCCAAATTCACCCTGCAACAATATGACCCATTCCTGAACATGTTACCACGATCAGGATCTGACTAAACTCACGACTAATCTAAAGGGCTCCATCCAAAAAACCCTAAATCAATGTTTCTAAATCTCATAACCAAACATTATACTTTGTACATACCACTAAAAAGAATCCGAAAATGAGATAAGATCAAGGCCACTAAAAAGCCCATATACCTTTCTACTCTCTCCATTCCAACAGCCAAGAATGATTTGCCGGCCATGCCATAGAAGGATGAGCATGATCATCATCATCACTTCATGGCAACAGCCCTCTGTGAAGTCTGATTAGATGGTATCGTTGTCCACTGCTGTCCTAAAGATCCACCTTCCCCTATATCATAGGACGATGCCTGAAAGTTATCTTGGTTGTCATACCGGGACCCATCACCTGCAAACGAGTGACCATTGCAAGAACTGACCATGTTGTCTCTTGTTTCTTGGTGGGTGTTGAGACTCTCTGTAGACTCTGAGTTCATGCGCTTCATACCAGATGAGCTTGATGATGTCGTGTTCTTGTCCTCACCAGCATGCTTCAATGCATCAGCTTCGGTTTTCTTTGCAAAACGGCCACCAGAACTCCTCATTCTTCTCATGGCATGTTGATGTCGAGATTCATGAAGATAAGGCTGTTCACGTGAAAAGAAAGAAGAGGAACAATTAGTATATCGCATAACCTATCAATTCCGTTTCCGACGATTTAATCGCAATTATTAGTTGACACTGGATTTCGTAGATGGGCGAGCCAGGGAGGTGGGTAACGGGTTACAACAGGTTCAAGTTAAAGTGGGTCATTTTTTTAGTAGGAGTGGAAACAGGCCACAGGTCAGGTTGACCAAACTTTTCCTTCATTAATTTCAAAACATATAATGACACAATAATTATCAAACATCTTCCTTAAAATGACAGAAGGATGTACCTTTAAATATGAACCTTGGACGACTTTTAACTTGTTTGGCCCATTCAACCCATTACCTCACTATCTTAAATTTGTAATATGACCCAGATGAGATAAAACAGAACCCACATCAACATATTCGTATGTGAATGGGTCGAAATAGCCAACTCTAGTTAACATATATGAAATACTCAATTGAGATTGTGTTGCATGCCAACCTTTCTGTCTTTTATTAGCTTCTTTTCAAGCTCTGCTTTGGCCCGTGACTGTCTTCGCCTCAATATTGCGTGATATTGTTTCGCATTTACATAAACAGGCTCCTGTGCCATTTCAAGGGGTAGCGGCATCCTCACTTGGTGCATATCAATGAATGGAGGATGAACCTGGCAAACAGAATTGCTAGTGAGTGAAATCATTTGGAGCACATAGAAGTAGAAAACTACATACAACAATGTATTTTGCTTTAACATAAAAAAAAACTTAACTATTGCAAAGTAATCAATAAGGCTATGAATAGAAGATGACTTCATATGAATTTAACGTTTATGAAATTTTTTGATTAACATTAATTACCAACTGCTGACCATAAGCTCCCAACATCCCACCATAATATGGATCGTAATAAGGATTCGGAACACAAGCCTGTAAAAGATAACAAAAATCACAGGAGCCGATAAGGTGAATGAATAATGTAACCTTTCACATCAAGTTGCTGGACTAATCAAGAGGTGAGGATGGCAAACTGGGCGTGTCAGACAAGTCGGCTAACATGACTAAAATGGGCTATTTGTCAAAACAGTTGTAGTACAATTACCCACATACACATTTTATTTTTGATGACTTGAACCCATCTACCCACTCAGCTTGTTTCGTTTTCAGTTTACCATCTGACCCATAACAGATTATTAAATAATCCAAATCGTCCCATTCGTATATAAATGGTCGAAATTTGCCATATCTACTCCAAACAAGATATAATATCCAGGAAAGATGAAGTCGTAGACGCTTACAACCGAGTGACCAACAAGTTCCGGTTGTGGTGCCAGTGCAAGTGTATCTTCATTCCTGGGAAGTATGTTTGGTGCTTCATGCTGAATTTTCTGCTGCCCATGTCCATAGCTATCTGAGCTCGAGGAGTGAAACTCGTATTAATATCACACAAATAAACACGATCCAAGATATACCCAGTAACATCCTGATAATGGACTTACTATAACATAAAGACACATAATTCACATGCACAATATAAGGGCAAATCACCTAAATAGCATTTTTTTTAATCATATAACAAAACAGCATTCAACATTTTCTACGTTTTTTTTAATGAAATAGCACTAAAAATTCCAGAATCTTTTATGAGAAATATCTTATTAATCTTTATTATTTTGGCGAAATAAGCCTCTTTGACCATTTTATGTAAAGCTTAATTTCTTTTTTGGTACAAAATTGACTTATTTGAAACAACACTTTTCTTTGTCTTATTTTTGCGAACTTGTTTTTTTCTTTGCAAAGTGCTGACTTATTTCTTGCGAAAGTTGACCTTTCATGAGATGTTGACTTTTTCTTTTTGCAAAATGTTGACTTTTCACAGGTTTTGCCCTCTATAAATAATTGGTAACTACACCACTGTTAGGCACACATAATCATGACATACACCACTGTTATAATTTATAAATGAGTAGCATAATAATTTGGAAAGCACCTGAAGAAAAATAAGGCAAATTATGTGTTTCTTTGCCAACATCATCTTCTTCCTCGCTCAAAACTTCATCAGACTGCGAGTCCTTGTCTATTGATAGTTCAGGTGAAGACGAATCACCTGAATTATCTCGCATGGCGGTGGTGGACATGGAGTTGATACAATATCTGCAACAAGGTGTACCAGTAGTAGATGATCAACAGGTCAACATCTAAACCATTTGACCTCTATCACGGGTCAAATACAAATGCAATATATTGATGTTGATCATAAACCAATGATACTATGGATATTACTACTAACCTTCAATCATCACATACAGGTTTAAAGCAACAATTCAGCAGATAAAATTTATGAACTAAAACAAATGTTTTCCTGATTCCAGGCTTTTACTTCAGGTAAAAAATTATGTAACTAAAAAATGATTCCCAATTGAATTAATGAGATCACGTAAGAATTACTCCGTCCCAACGATATTATCCACTAGACAAGAATACACCGTTTAAATAAAGTGCATTAAGCTTTTTATTTTAGTATCATAACTGTTTTTCCCTTTTATCAATAATTCAATGCTTTCATCGAGTCCTCTAAAGGCTGTGATAGTAATTTGAATTACGGGTAGTATATGAAACATAATCAATTATGTATACTTATTTTTAGAAGTGGACAATAACTTTGGCATGTACAGAGGTACAATTATAGCATAAACTTAAATCCTTAACGAAATTTCCATCATAAATAAGAAAATAAGAACAGAATTGCAGAAAGTTTACACAGAAAAACTAACTCTCTAATTCGAATACGAATATGAATACGAAACCGAAACAAATCATGCACTCAATTGTATCTATAATCACATGTAAGCAATTAAGTACACCACCACACACTTCCTTTCTCAATTTCTTCAAAATTATTACTCCAAATTCATCTAGTAAAGACATCATGCATTAAAATTTATGATTTATATCTATAACCACCATTACTAGCTTCTCAGTTACAGCAAAACTACCAATCGAATTATTTATTAATTAAACAATACATACATAACATACTATTCAAATTTAGCAACTTCTAAATTCAAAACCGAAACTCAAATCGAAACATGAATTCACAAGTTAATTAACAACAACATGCAAATCAGTAAAACGCGCGAATATAGAAATTGACATATAAATTTAACTAATTCAACATGCATAAACACATATATTAATAATAAATACAAATAAATTAAACAAATTCAGTAATTAATTAAGTATGGTGTGGAGTAAATTACCGGCTGGTTTAAAAAGTTGATAAACCCTAGATTTGGGAGAAAGGTATAGAGAGAATTAAGGTGACTGTAAATCTAATAAAACTAATAACTAGTTTTATTTTTTAGAAACAGAGAGAGAGAGAGAGAGATAACAGAGTGCGAGAACGAATGAATGAATATGTATATGTTGTTGATATCGTTGTATCTTTCGAAATACACTTGACTCACACTCTCTTACATACGTACCCCCACCTTTTTTATTATATCGACGCGTGTATATATATGACACATCATAAATTTTGCTTTTTTTAATTGGACTAATGCATGCATACTCACTAATCCTCTTTATTAATTAATGCGGCCATTACTGAATTAATAATTTAGTTTTTTATAATCTCTCTATCTATTTTTTTTGAGATTTTGTTAACAAACCCATAGACCGTAAGGGCTTTGCTTAAGATGTTTGGACATGCATAAAACAGTTGTACCTTAATCAAACTTCAGAGGGACAAACTAAAATTCAGAGGGACAGGGAATATGTTATTTTCAAAGTACATATTTTTATGCATGTCCTAACATCTTAATGGAAGCTCTTAAGGGGCTCTCATTATCAATTTTCATTTTTTATTATATATAAGAAAAACTATGGAAGAGAAAGAACCATTAGATGGATGATTAACCTTAATGCATGATCCAACCATCCATCTAATTAGTGACATAGTTAATCATATTTTAATGGGTCTAAATGACTAATATACCCTCAATCATGTACAATATTTGTCCTCTCCTATATATTTGGGCCTAGCTAAATACGTTCTTCATTATTGGAATATCATTCTTTATAGGAAATGATTGTTTCATGATAAATAGTTAATAGATGACGGTTTATCATCAAACAAAAAATCGTTTACACCATCCTTCATTATTTTATCAAAATATATTTCCTTAATTTTTGACAAGTACGTGGTTGGACATTGCAAGTATAGATGAAGATCAGATGTCATTCTCCGGTGATTATTAGCTACAACCAATTGTCTGGTGATGTACAATAAATCGATTTTGTGATCAATTTAGAATGTTTCATCAATTGCATGAATACATGAATAAAACCTTAGAACTATATATTTAGTATGAACTTCTATTCTAATTTTTTAATGGTTAATCTCCATAGATATTAGTTTACCCATAAGTTTTTGTAAGATTTCTTTGCCCTATTTCTTCCATCTGTTTGACTTTTCTATGTTTTGTAGTTTCGGTTATTCTTTCATTAACAGATTTCAACATCTACCCTTCATAGTTCCTTATGAAGAAACTATCTTATGTTAAAATGTACTAATGATATATCTTATCATTTGTAGATGTGGTGGTGCTGTTTTTTTATAAAAAATTATTGTATTGGCCAGCAGAAAGTAGGAGGTCGTTGCGTGCTCTTCGATATTCTTAGTCTTCTCATAACCACTATTTGAAACTGTGTTTTTGTGCTCTTAAGGTACATAGCTTGTTTGGACTTAAATTTTCTTTTACTCATTGAGAATTAGAGATGTTCCAATGTTGTTCAATTTCCTCTGACTTTATTTGGTGTTGCTGTGTAACACCCCGAAAACGTAACCATTTTTTTTATATAACGTCCCAAACATTGGAATATAACTTGATATATTCATAAACAATACATATTATAACATATAACCAAGTTAACTGAACGCAAACCACAATTGTTCATAACACAGAGACATACGCGATCCTAGAGTGAGTGTGGGATCGCGTACTCAAGCCTACCTTCAGCTATCAGACCAAACTCCAAATTTGATCCAATTTCGTATACGTATAACTCTTGACTCATTAAACATTTGAACACAAAACTTTGCAAACACATTTCATACATGAATATAAAGACTTCCCAATTTACACTTTTAACAAAATCTAGACCCTTGACCAAAATATGGTCATTTTTAACCAATTTCACAACATGTTACATTCTAAACTAATTCAATTCTGACTTCAAGCTTTTGATCACATGTTCAACAATACACATTGAGTCTATTACCACATAAACCTCTAACATATCATGACTTTAACTCATTATGACAATTCAACCCATTAGTGACCCGTTTGGGCACTAAAATGACCCATTTGGGTTATTGACCATATTAACACCATTACCTTACCGTTTATCAAGCAATTGACTTAATAAAGTCAAACTAAACATTTAACATCAACATTTCTCAAAACATTAACATTTGACACTTTACTTAATCAAACCAAACTTTCTACATTTTATAATCCATAACCTTCAAAGTGAATCAATATCATCTACAACTAACATTTACATAACCATTCACTTGACTCACTTTGATATCCGTTACACAATCATCCTTTAAACTTCAAGCGACAAAACATATTTTAACTTAACAAAAAGGGGTGGTATCATTATGAGCATGATTTAAAGGAAAATACTTGTTACCAACAAAGCAACAAGCTCCACCACTAGCTTCCCATGGGCTTCTTGCCCAAATCTTCCCTTGGACCACTTTGCTCACCTACAACATTTTAAACATAACACATAAGCACTTTGCTTAGTAAGTAATGGAAACTCATAAACATAAACATCATCCACAAGTTAAGGATCCTCAACACATCCACATGTTAATTCCTAAGAATTAACATCGTACCAAGCTAATGATATAATTATTACTTGAAAACCATCAAGCTAATGATAAAATCATTACTTGATTCCTCAAAACATATCCATCTACTTACCTTTAGCTTCAATTATGACAAGTACTTGTAATAACCTCCACACTTTGATCACCTAATCACATAGGTACATAATACATATTACTAACAATATAATGCCACTTTTAAACCATAACTTAGGTGTTAACTTACTAACACTAATTCATTCAATTTACATGTTTCATACATATTCTCTTTACCAATTGCTCATATACAAATGGGTATTTGATTCAATCCTTTTTACCAAATCATAACTTTCATACATCATAATTCATCATACATACAAAATCATCAAACACCCATATGTATATAGTCTTTTACATAACAATTAACAACATAAGCTTAGATTATAACTCATTAACATGTATGAAACACTATTTCATTCAATTAACTCACTTACCTCGATCAATTTCTTAGAATTTAGGGTTTATGAAACAAAACCCTAACATAAAATTTTGCTACTAGAAAGGTTAGGCATACCTTAGTGATTGTTAATTGAATATTACAAGCTCTAATTCCTTAAATTTCTAGCTAAATTTTTGATTTCTTCTTCTTGTTTGTTTCTTCTTCACGCCCCAAAGAACACACACACATATACGTACCTTTCAATTTCTGTATCTGGAGCATTCATGAACTGTAAGGGGTTTTAATTGAATCATTTACATATTCCTCCCCTTAAGTATTCTTATCTATACATAATACCCTTTCTAACCAAAACATTTAACACAGTTAGTCCTACTAACCATTTTCTAACATACAAATACATTTAAACATATTACACATTTAATATATTCTATACACATATTATTTAGACACAAACGTATATAATATACTTTAAGACTTACGAATTTAGGGGCGTTACATGCTGCGTATATGAATGTGAGCTCTTTACACGTTTAGCCATTTAAAATTCTTTTTAGCACTTATTATTTGGTGTTTTAGTTTGATCTTTGAATATGAAAAAAGGCTTCATTGGGGGTCAACTTTTTTTTTTTTTGTTTTTTTTTTGTTTTTAACAATTGGGTCTATTAATGATATGAGATTAGAAAGATGTTTTTTTCTAACAACTGAACGTTGTTCAATACTCTTGAATGATACAGACTTTAATGGAAGATGAACCAGAGAAATACCGGCCAGTCTCAATTCTCTTACTAAAATTAGGTTACTATATAAAGGCTGGAGTTGAACCAAATAGCCTTGAAGAGCTTTACAAAAAGGTCCATGATGCCATTCGTGTTGATCCCAACCCAAAGAAACCAGAGAAGAGGTCCCAAGGAACACAAGAGGTAATATTAGTTTTTTGTTGATGCTACGTGGCATGTAACGTATCCCACACTCGAAATGTTTAATTTTACTTTGTAATCTTATGTTTGTGCTTTGAATTTTTATTTACTAATATATATTAATACAATTCTTACGTTTAACAAGTGGAATATTAGTATCTGATTTTTATTTCCGAACCATCTTGAGGAATGTCAAATTGAATAGTTCACGAGTAAATAATACGTTCATATCACTAACTTTGTACGTGGCATGTAACATATCACTAACTTTGTGCCTATATAAGTATGCGTAAATATCAGTATATGAATCATATTTCTTATGGATATGTAGTCGTGGCCAGGGGAATCATTAGGATTCATCGTATGTTCTTTTTTGAACGGCGGTATGCATTAAGCACCTAGCAAGAAGCTAGAGCAAAGAAAAGAGTTATAATCGAGCTGAAATTGATAAAATTGGATCACAATCTTTCTTCAAAACCCTTTCCTTTATTGTTCCATTTTTGTTAACCCCATCAATCAATCAACAATCTTTCTTCTTTTTTTCTCAACTTTTCGTCCTAATCTTGATTTCTTGAAAACACCCATTTTAGGTTCCGGATCAAAGATCTGATTTTTAAGGATTCATCGTATGTATAATAGAATTTCGGTTACTAAGTTATGGATGCTCAAACATAATTGTTTTTGATGAAAATTAGTTAAAAAATAAGTTGGCAATAATTTATTAATGAATTATCATAGAATTCATTACATATTATAACCTACCATACATGAGACAATGGTCAAGATGTGTGAGAGTCCATTTACAATAGGTAGTTTATATGATAAGAAAAATGATGTTATATATTAAATATGTTAAATTGAATAGTTCACTATTAAATACACTAGAGAGAATATCATTTAGATAATTCTTGAGATCAAACAAACCAGGATCAACTCTTTGCATGTATAGTTCCGTAAAATCGCAGGTCATAAACTACAATGATTAACCGTTTAGAAAGAAGAAAACATTAATAAGAAAAATCATGCAGTTAGTACAAACGCACAACTACCTATTACGTTCGTTAAACACATTACATTGTCTCATCCCACAAACACAAAAACATTAATTACATCCCTAAAACATAAATTAATGTGTCATCCCAAAAATTTTACGGGTCTTAAAGTAGTGATAGTTTATAAGGCTATGTTCAATAAAACATGTTGTGAATAACTAATGGTATATCAAAGTAAGTTGGGTGATTATTAAAAGGAGAAATGTTTTGTGGTGTTGAACTGCACAAAATAAATGTGTTATTAGTATTATTGGATGGATCATTTGTATATATATAAAAATAAAAGTTGAAGAATAAAAAAGGTAAAATATGTAATTTTGTGAAAAAGATTATTGACTAATAACAAGATTAAATTGTGTAGCCAACAATACAATTTATTTACCCCTATAAAAAATTTAATAATGTGATTATCATCATAGTATAAAAAAATAATGTGTATCCAACTATTTTAAAATAACCCTTAGCTTACAGCTGTCATAAGAAAAATCCTTAATAATTTAGTAATATGAATAAATAAATATGATGTGTAATTTTTGTGTTAAAAGAAGACAAGATCTTTCTTGAAATTTTTTAATATATTTTGTATAATTATGATGAAAAGGAAAATAACCGTATATACACAAATATATTGAAAGGAAAAATCATTTGCGTTATCAATAGCACTATACATTTGTTTTGTTGATCAATAGATAACAAATAAAAATTTTATATTTTACATAATTTACCCTTCAATTTTTATAAATATATATAATGAAGTTCCTAAATTAATATCTTTTATATATAATTAAAACAAAATCCCATGGAGAAATTTTGACCCTTCGATGAGTTTATCATTAAGATCTAACGATTGAGATTAAACTCTACTAATTACAATTTACACCCTCGTAAATAATTATAATAACCATATATTACTAAAATTAACCTCCTAAAAAATGAAAAAAAAATCGATCAAAAATAATATAATAACTAAATATTTGGTAATGTTTGTATCTCAAACATTAATTCCTAAAAAAAAGGTAGAATTCTGTTTTTTTAAAAAAAAAATTGTCACACAATATACAACCCAAAAAAAAGTAAAAAACCTCCTTAAAAAAATGGAAAAGATCCGTCTAAAAAATATAATAATAACTAAATATTAGGTAATGAATATGTTTGTATCTCATTTAATTGTTGATGTGTATCTGTAAGATTTATTATACATATTTAATTGATGGCCATAAAAAAAACGCCACATTCAGCATGACCCAATAATTATCTTTTATATTATTATTATTATTATTATTATTATTATTATTATTATTATTATTATTATTATTATTATTATTATTATTATTATTATTATTATATATAATTAAAACAAAACATACCAAACCTTAAAACCCTAGCAAAAAAGTCGATTTCTTTTCTTCTCAAAAAGATGTTCGTAGATGTAGATGTTCGTACACCAAAGGATTTCCAGCGATTATATTCAACAACAATATCAAAGAAACCAATATTGGAGACATACAAAGCAATTGTTGAAGAAATTATACATGCTTTCAACATTCGGCCACTTAGAAAAGCATGATGGTTTCTCTCCATCTTTAGGTTGAACTTTCATGATGTTAGTAATAAAATTTTATTTTTTTATTGCAACTTCTATAATGTATAATTATTATTATATATAATTAAAACAAAACATACCAAACCTTAAAACCCTAGCAAAAAAGTCGATTTCTTTTCTTCTCAAAAAGATGTTCATATATGTAGATGTTCGTACACCAAAGGATTTCCAGCGATTATATTCAACAACAATATCAAAGAAACCAATATTGGAGACATAGAATTGTAATTGTTGAAGAAATTATACATGCTTTCAACATTCGGCCACTTAGAAAAGCATGATGGTTTCTCTCCATCTTTAGGTTGAACTTTTATGATGTTAGTAATAAAATTTTATTTTTTTGATTGCAACTTCTATAATGTATAATTGCTTTTTGTTGATTCAACTTCTTGATTCTGATCGAAGTAACAATGGCTATATTGATACTGATGACGTCATCGATGGGAGGCCGAGTAAGAAACCGAAAGTCGAAAAAGCATCCTGGTAGACAATATTGTACTGAAATATAATAGTATGTTTGTGAAGAAAGAGTAGTAATCATAAATAAATGACAATAATGTTTACTCTTTAACCTTAGATTGATTTCACTCAGAGCAATTGATTTATAAATCTAAATAATAATTATAATTATTTAATTTTGTTGAGAGAGGTTGTGAAATCACTATAGCACTTGATGATGTTTTTTATTGTTCAAATTATTTATGATGACTGGCGTTTATTAATTTGTTTTTGTTTATTTTATACTGTAGTTGGCATGGATCACCTAAGGTTTCATCCAAGGTTCTTGATTTCAAATACTACAAGTCACAAGTGGGCACTGGGAGGTAATTGTTTCTATTCTGACTAATATTTGATCTGAAATTGATTAAAAGAATCGAGTTGTATGGTTGATGACTGATTTTTTATTTTTACGTTTTAGCGTTTGGTGTGCTTCTTGATAGTGTTTTGGATGAGGTATTATTGACAGTAAACTCTTTTATGGTCGAATTTGCGCAAATTCTTAATGATTAAGTATGACAATTAATTGCCTTCATTAGGTGCGTATTGAAGCTACTTATGTTAATGTAGATGTGCTGACTAATTAAAAGGATATAAGTGGTATTTAGTTGTTGCCTAGGAGCTCATGAATGGATGGTAGAAGGTATAAGTTATCTCAGAATAGCTTTATGCAATTAGCTGGTGTTTAAGGTTTTTGATGTCCTTATTCAATTTGATTGTTTTGCAGTTTCAGTCTCAATTTGGGGGTTTCAAACTAATGCGATAGTAATACTGATGGAAAGGTGGAAATATTTGATTTGAATTTAAAGTTTGCTCTAGACATGGTGTTTTTACTGATTCAATGTTTAAACCATGTCATCTTTATTTATATCAATAATGCTTTCTTCAGTCTCCTGTTTGTAGGATGCACTGGTAGGCTTGCAACTCAACTTTCGGGTACAGGTACCTTTCCGGAATAGATGTTGGATCATATACAAAAAATGTTTATATGAATGATGCTAACTTCACTTATGACATTAGGTAACTTCTGCAATAATTTCTACCTGTGAGTACAAAATCGCAGCTTGTGTAAAGTAAATTTGTTGTTTGCTTGTTTTATGAATTTGTATTTTAGCAAAACATTGCTTAAAAGTAATCAAGAGCGAATCGCTTTAACCATCTGATGTGACGTAAAAAGTCATGTTTTTAGAAGCGTTATTCCTCACATTTTGAACCTTTCTTTAGTGAAAACATTCCAAAACATTGATTATTTACTAAAATACACTAAAGTGGTTCAAAAGTAGACGTTGTGATAAAAATCACTGAAAACACTCTAAAAATGCACTAAACACAGCATTTTAATACAGGCCGATTCCTCCGATCTCATTTTCCTGTCAAGACACACTTCCTAACTTCTACCATCTGTTGTACAGGTAAAATCGAGATGGAAAAATCTGGAATCAAGTGAAACGGCCAAAGGACGGAGAAACCACTACGCTTTCAGAGCCAATAAAAGTGATTTCAGCTACGCCTAAGCTCTACACATCCAATTTCTATGAGATTGGCATCATTAGAAGCGTAACGGAATTACGAAACCACAGGCGAAAGAATCAAGTCAAACGGACGCATAACGAAGGAGATACGGACGTTTTAAGCAACGAACGAAATCAAACGGAGACCGTATACGGCCTCAGGCACCGTATACGGCCCATATAAGACCGTATACGACCTATACTACACCGTATACGGCCCCTGCAAGGCCGTATACGGCCCCTACCTCATATCATGCTCCGTTTGCTTGTACGTGCTGCTTCGTGAGTTGTACGTGCGATTTGGTGGTTTGCCTATAAATAGTGGACATCCCCAACACCTCAAACATACCACTTTTCTCATTTCATTTCTTCCTTACACTTTCTCTCTCACACACATCACTCTCTCTCTAGTTTCTCTCTCTAGAGGATTTTCTCTCTCTAGAATTGAGCTAGTTAGAGAGATAGTTAGGTAGAGGTAGCTTTTAGCTTTTGTACGGAGGCACTCCAAGACATTGTATTTGCGAAGATCTGTCTGTAATAAATTCGTATCAGGTTCTATTTATATATCTCTTACTTTCCAGTTTTAAATATGTGTTGCTTTGTTTATGCTTGTTTAGGATTGTATGCTAGATATATAATGTTAGGCTAGACATTTCTTTGTGTTTACTATGATGTAATTATGTTAGAATAGTCAAAATGTTTATGCCATGCTGTTACTCTGCCCGTGTTACTTTAAACTGTGTATGAACTCGTAAACTGAATCTCGAATGTTTATCTATCCAACCTATGCTGTGGTTAGAAGCTTCCTGCTAGAACTTGGCCAATTACTAGTGGTACGTTCTCTACCTATTCTATACTTGATGATCAATGAACTTGGTATGGCTGTGTTCTCTAGGTTGAAACAAATCATAAGAGACACGGAGCATAGGATCAGAGATAGGTTAGATTCATGTTTATTTGTTATATATCTTTGAGAGAACTTTCAGGATATTTATGATTTAATTATTGGTTATCTGCTATGCTAGGATTACGGTGTTCTGTTATGTGTTACCCTATCGCATGTTCTTGTTTGATTGTTGCCTTAGGACCAATGCATACTAGAGTTATCTCCTTGGTTTATATCAGTAACTGTATAATTAGGTTTTCAAACACAGAATATTGGTTTACACAGTAGATTAACATGCATGGAATAGTTGTGATGGTTTATATCTGTAATGCTGAACAATTTAACTGATCGTTAGCCCGATTATCCCAACTTGGTCCGCGGGATTATCCCCGTTCGTGTTCTTGTTCAATCAACAATTCACGCTACGATACAGACGTCTCTGATGACTGTGACTGGGACCAGGATTCGAGGATAGTCGTCAGTTGAATTGGTCTGTACATTTGGGAGAACTTCCGGTGTATCTGACTTCTATGACTGCTATCCACGTGACATGTTACTTATCTGATTGCGGACAACTCTACGTTAGATATTTAATAGGATCGTAGTTGTAGCTCATTAGGATATAGGAAATCTGCGGGAGTAATGTGGAACCCTAATTAATGTAACGAAAAAACCGTAAAACACCCTATTACTCGGTATAGTGCTGGAAACACCCATTGGTGGAGTACAAACGTATGGAAGCCGCGGAACGGTCGTAGGTACAATACTTTGCATTAATTATGTGTCTATCCTCTCCGGATTAGTCATCACATCTAGTAGCCTTACCCTTGACTATTCATCAAATAACATTTAACGAAATCATAGTAAACACTCGCTTATCCTCTGTTGACCGAGTCTCCGTACAAACCTCTTTAGTTCTGCTTTCTTTATTTAATTAGTATTTAGTTATAAAAACCAAACCTATCCAAAAGCTTTTTTAAAAACCCCAGCTGAATCTCCAAAGATAATAAAACTTCCTAGACTCCCATGCCCGTTGTAGTTTGAAGAACGACACCTGAGTCATACATACCACTTGCTGCCCTTTTAGGACTGTCAGTAGTATACAGCTTAGGATTCCCCTGCTCTACAAATTTAAAACTCACTGTTCGCCGCTTCTATTGCTGTTGGATCAACGACTGGAATCAAATCCGTCCGACCAATAGGGATGACGACAAGTTTTTGGCGCCGCTGCCGGGGACTACAACGACCGATTTTAGGAATTTTGTTATCTTAGTTATTTAGCGATCCTTACGGAAGATCAATATCATCCGGAAGTTACAGTTTTTATCCCTAGGTTAGTTAGTTTTTAATTTCCCGTCATTAGTTAAACCTATCCTTTCTAAAACCCTATTTTCTTCTTAAAACAAGTTATGGCGAATCGTATCACTCTCGCCTCATCAACCCAACCACTGCTAAAGGGACGAGGAGGACCAATCGTATCACCAACCGACGAAACCATTGAAATCAAGCCACACTTCATTAAATTACTTAAATCTCAGTGTCAATTTCATGGTCTTTCGGTTGAAAATCCAAACGCCCATCTTAACAAATTCATCAACCTTTCCGACTCTTTCGAACAAACCGGATCCAGTGTCAAAGTCACCCGACTTCACCTGTTTCCTTATTCTTTAGCTTTCCGAGCTCAGACATGGTTTTATGAACTCGAACCCAATTCGATTCATACATGGGAGGAGATGGCTACTAAGTTCTTGGCTAAGTTTTTCCCTCCGTCCCTACAAACCAAGCTCAAAAATGAAATCATTAACTTTCGTCAAGGAACTACTGAATCATTAAGCTCAGCTTGGGAACGCTTTAAGAATCTGCTTGGAAGATGTCCGAATCATCAGTTGGCTGAAACGAATCTGGTCTGCACATTCTACAACAGTCTGAATCCTCATCACCAACAAACCCTCGATGTTGCTTCATCCGGAAATTTCATGCTACATACTTCAGAAGAAGCCTGGAAGTTGATTGAGACGATAACGATGCACCAACATGACTTGGAGTTTGATGAATCAACCTCGGAAGACAAAGACACATCTACTCAAGCGTTCGACACTTTAAAAGCTCAACTCGAATCCATCTCTAAAGTTGTTAAGGATATGCAAGACTCTTCCAAATCTAGGAAGCAACCTCAACGGCTCTTCTCACACTCGAAGCCCAAGGAAGACGTTCTCGCCACTTCAGGAGCCACTGATCAAATCATTCATTCAAAATCTTTCACTCAGCGATTATCCAAACAACCTATCTCTCATTTGTTAGTTCCCTCTATACCCTCTACTTCCTTTCAATTGTCTTCTCGTCTAAACAATACGATTTTCAATAACTTCATGGTTGAGCAAAATAATAAAAACAAACAAATTGTTGATTTTCAAAACCAAATTGATTATTTGCTCAAATTTCAAACGATTTAATTAAAAACATGGAGGATAATGTTAAAAGATTGTTTTTAAAAGTTGAGGAGAAGTAAAGAGAAGAAGCGATTAGCAAAGCTATTCATCATTCATCTTATGATTATGATGATATCCTTGTTGTCACTAGAGGTGGAAAAGAGACTAAGAATGAGAAATCAAAAGATATTCCTCCAGACGAGCCTTCTAGTTCTTCTAATTTAGTACCTGTTGACACTCCTGTCACCTCTCCGGAACCAGAATCTTCCAAAGCCCCAGAAGTAGTTAAACCAACACGTATACCTTTCCCTGGTAGGCTTAAGAAAGAAAAACAAGAAGCCCAGTTTGGAAAATACCTAGAGATGTTCAAAAGCTTACACTTAAACGTTCGATTATTAGATGCTTTAGTTGAAATGCCTAGTTGTGCCAAATTCTTTAAAGAACTTATATCCAACAAAGAAAAACTCAGACAAATAGTTAACTTGCCCTTAGACGCAGAATGCTCTTTAATTATGCAACAAGGACTGCCCCCAAAGCTAGGAGACACTGGCCGTTTCACTATTCCTTGTTACCTTCAGGATGTTCAAATAAGTAACGCCTTGGCTGACTTAGGAGCTAGTGTAAACCTTATGCCATACTCGCTTTATAGGAAACTAGGATTAAGCGAACTTTTACCAACCCGTATGACCATCCAATTAGCTGATAGATCCGTTAAACTCCCTCGAGGAATTGCTGAAGATATTATGGTACGTGTTGATAAATTCGTCTTTCCTGTTGATTTTGTTGTTATGGATATTGAGGAAGACACTCAGGTACCACTCATCCTTGGTAGACATTTCCTAAATACTGCCAAGGCCGTCATTGACGTAAATGAAAAATCTTTAAAACTTAGAGTGGGAACTGAGGAAGTCACCTTCAATGTCAATAAGCTAATGAAACTTCCTATGGGAGAAGACCTTGGTCTTGTAGATTCTATGCAGGGAATAATTGAAGAACACTTGGAAGAAATCCTCGCAGTAAGCAGCATTGATCCCCTTCCAAACACTGTCATCACAACAAGGAAAATCTGTGAAGAAGGTGCGGGTCTATGCTCAGCTATCTCGGATCCATCCATCGCATCAAAGGAAGTACTATTACCTTTAAAGAATTCCAACTTACAGCCCAACAGATTTATCACTGCTGTACCACTTGGGCAAGGCACTCCGGTGACCGGTCACTCTCTTGAGAAGAAGCCCTACTTCTGAAATCCCTGATTCGTCTCTCTCAAAAGAAGAAATTCTGAAGACTCTCAAGGAAATGGAGTCAATACTTAAACCACCCGATCCGCAACTTTCTAAAAGTTGTGAAAACTTGAAACCAGAGATTACTTTTACAACATCTTCTTCAGCTCAGTTTCAGAGATTTGCACTCACAAAGAGCAACAAAGAAATAATCACTGAAGATAATGCAATCTCTCAATCTTCCCAAGTAAAATATGAGCTGAGAAAAGATGAGCTTTACAACAATGCAGAATGGGTTGAAATAGCATCAGCCGACATTCCAGAGGCACCTGCAGTTGAGTCAAATTATCAGACAACATACGACGAGTTTAAAAGAGACGAAATTGCAAGGATGAAACCTTCCATAGAAGAACCACCAGAATTGGAGCTGAAGGAACTACCCTCACACCTTGAATATGCTTTTCTCGAAGGAACTTCGCACTTACCAGTTATCATATCCAAAGATCTGAAGCCCGAAGAGAAAGCAAAACTCATTGAAGTTTTGAAGTCACATAAGAAAGCGATTGCTTGGAAGATTTCTGACATACAAGGGATCAGTCTGAACTATTGCACTCACAAGATCTTAATGGAAAACGACTTCAGACCATCAATTCAGAGGCAGAGGAGAGTCAACCCAAAGATTCAAGACGTGGTGAAAAAGGAGGTTATCAAACTCTTGGATGCTGGTCTAATTTACCCTATTTCGGATTCCCCATGGGTCAGTCCAGTTCAAGTCGTCCCAAAGAAAGGAGGCATGACAGTCATCGCTAACGAAGATAACGAGTTGATTCCAACACGAACCGTCACCAGTTGGAGGGTATGTATCGACTATCGGAAACTAAATGAAGCTACACGCAAAGATCACTTCCCTCTACCGTTCATTGATCAGATACTCGAAAGATTGTCAGGAAACGAATTCTATTGCTTCCTCGACGGTTTCTCTGGCTATTTTCAGATACCTCTCGATCCAAAGGATCAAGAAAAGACAACGTTCACTTGTCCATACGGAACCTTTGCCTACCGACGTATGCCATTTGGCTTATGTAATACACCGGCGACATTTCAAAGATGCATGGTAGCAATCTTCCATGACATGATTGAACAATGCATGGAAGTGTTCATGGATGATTTTTCGGTTTTCGGAGATTCATTCACCACTTGTCTTTCTAACTTGAACAAGATGCTCACCCGATGTGAAGAATCGAACCTAGTTCTGAATTGGGAAAAATGCCATTTCATGGTAAAAGAAGGCATAGTTTTAGGACACCATATATCCAAAGCTGGAATTTAAGTTGACAAAGCAAAAGTCGAGACCATCTCAAAACTTCCACCACCCACCTCTGTTAAAGCCATCCGCAGTTTTCTAGGACACGCCGGGTTCTACCGTCGCTTTATCAAATATTTCTCTAAGATATCCCGACCTATGACTCATCTCCTCGAAAAAGTTACTCCGTTTGTCTTTACAGACGAATGTCTCAAGGCCTTCGATCATCTGAAAGATCTGCTTGTTCATGCACCGATCATGGTTACTCCAGACTGGAGTCTCCCATTTGAAATCATGTGCGACGCCAGTGATTTCGCAGTCGGAGCAGTTCTGGGACAGCGGAAGGAGAAACAGTTTCAACCAATATACTACGCCAGCAAAACGCTCACTGACGCCCAAGAAAATTATACAACTACAGAAAAAGAGCTGCTAGCGGTAGTATTTGCTTTTGATAAATTTCGTTCTTATCTAATCTTGTCCAAAACTATTGTCTATACAGATCACTCAGCTCTGAAATATCTTTTTAAGAAGCAAGATGCTAAGCCTCGCCTTCTACGATGGATTTTACTCCTTCAAGAATTCGACATCGAGATCAAAGACAAAAAAAGGAGCAGAAAACGTCGCGGCGGACCATCTTAGCCGATTAGAGAATCCTTCAATGGATAAGTTGCACGAAAAAGACATTCAAGACCAGTTTCCAGAAGAACAACTCATGCATATTGGTAGATACCATCAAGGGTCACAATCTACCAATGATCCCTGGTATGCTGACTATGCCAATTATTTGGTGGGAAAAATTATACCTAAAGGGATGCCAACCTCTCGAAGACAAAAGTTCTTCCGCGATATAAAATATTACTATTGGGACAACCCTTTCCTCTTTAAGGTTTGCCCTGATCAGATCATTAGAAGATGCGTTGATGGGAAAGAGGCAGAACACATCTTACACCAAAGCCACCATGGACCTACTGGAGGACATCACGGTACTAACATGACCGCAAGAAAAGTGTACGATGCCGGCTTTTTCTGGCCAACCATATTTCGAGATGCATACGATCTGGTGAGACGCTGCGATATCTGCCAAAGACAAGGCAATATAACAGCACGGAATGAAATGCCACTCACAAACATCCAGGCCGTGGAAATCTTCGATATCTGGGGATTAGATTTCATGGGACCATTCCATAAATCTAACGGTAAAGAATACATCTTGGTTGCAGTCGACTACATCTCCAGGTGGGCCGAAGCCCAAGCTCTCCCAACAAATGACGCCAAAGTGGTAACCAAATTTCTCAAAAAGCTATTTAGTCGATTTGGAACTCCAAAAGCAATAATTAGTGATCGTGGTACACACTTTTGCAACGTTCAATTCATGAAAGTTCTGCAACAGTATGGTGTCACTCACAAAACATCAACAGCTTATCACCCCCAGACAAATGGGCAAGCTGAGGCAACAAATCGAGCTTTGAAAAGAATCTTGGAAAGAACCGTTGGTAATCATGGGTACAAATGGGCTGAAAAATTAGATGATGCATTGTGGGAATTCAGAACCGCCTATAAAACACCATTAGGAACCACACCATATCGTCTAGTTTATGGCAAGGCATGTCACTTACCAATAGAGCTGGAATATAAAGCATACTGGGCTTTGAAGAACTGCAACTTAGATATTTCTGCAGCTGGAGCAAATAGACGAACGCAGTTGAATGAGTTAGCCGAACTAAGGGATCAGGTATATGACAGTTCGTTAAACTTCAAGGAACGAACTAAGAAAATTCACGATGCTAAGCTGAGGCCCTCACGATTCAAAACAGGAGATAAGGTGCTGCTTTTCAATTCCCGGTTCAAGAAATTCTCTGGCAAGTTCAAGATCAGGTGGAGCGGGCCATTCATAGTATCAAAGGTATTTCCTTATGGTGCAGTCGAACTCGAGGCACCAAAAGGTAATTTTAAGGTTAATGGTCATCGCTTAAAGCATTACTTCGAAGACTTTCCCATCAGGGAAGATGTCTTTATCTTTGAACCACCGTGAGTCGACAGAAAGGTACAAAGAGTCAAGCTAGAGACTCGTAAAACAAGCGCTCTTGGGAGGCACCCCAAACCTATCTTTATTTTTATCATTTTATTTCTTAGTTTATTTTTATGGTTATCTCTGAACTAATAAAATTGCAGGCTTGCCACTTATCTGACTTCGAATTGCAAAATCTGAGATAAGTATTGACTATTAGCATTACCTGTTTATTTTATCTTGTTTCAGGATGGACGCTGTTGACGCTGATCATGTAGCTGCGAGACCACGCAGACGACACAGGCCCCGTAGACGCAGAGTACAGAGAGCGGCTATGCTGACCATCACTGAGGAGGACCTGACTGATGTCCCGATCACTCACGAGGAGTTGCCCGATGAGAGGCCCTCATCACCTTTGCCAGCCCCCGTACCCACTTTCGAGTACGGTATCACTACGGCTGACCCAGCTGCTTCGTGGGCCCTCTTTCGGACACTCTCCATCCAGCATGACATCATGTCCTCTATCTGTGAGCAGCTTGAGATTCCGAGACCTGATGCCATTCCCTACAGGCTTAGCCCAGATCCAGGACCATCTCGACTTCCATGGTTCTTTTGTCCTCCTGCTGATCCACCTGTTCTCTCTACTGCTGGACCTTCCACTAGCCCCACTACTGCAGCTGCTGATCTTGATCCAGCATTGCCCACAGGATTTGCATCACCAGATCACAGCCTCACAGAGCAGCTTCTGGCTAGTTTTGATGCTCATACTCCTGTCACTTCCTCTGACGAGATCGTGAGTCAGGCTATGGCTGCTATGGATTTCTCCATTCCATCCCCAACTTCTGTTTTCGACAGGGATGTTGAGGCAGAGTTTGATCCTGACACTGACGACCTACTTGATGATTACTAGATTTTATCTTTATTATTTACTTTCTGTATTATGACTCTGTACTTACGCTTTAGACCTGCTACCTAGATGAGATACTGTGATATGTGTGTCGTGGTTTATTGCAGAATTCAGCTTTGTGTGGAATGGATAATCTTAAACGAGCCTGGTCCTTAAAATCCAGCAATTCACTAGCACCACTCCTGCACAAACCTGGTCTATTCCAGTAAACACAAATGGGGAGTCTCTCTGTTCCTTTCTCCCCGTTTCAATTATGTTTATTATGCCTATGTTAGTACATTTAATCTTTGTACCTCATCCTAAACTTATCACTAAGTGTGGGATTCCAGCCCAAATTAAACACTTGAGAAACATCTACTTACATGTTCAAACTCTAAGTGTGGGATTTTACTAAGTAAAATCTCTACTCAAGAGAACATTAGGAACAATGTTCCTCTAAGTGTGGGATGGTAGGTATAAAATACCTTAATAGGTGATTTTTATGTCCAATAGTAATCTTTCTCTCAAAATTTTTCAAAAAAAATAATAAGGTAAAATTTTTTCAAAATTAATGAGTGTAACTCAGTTTTTGAGTCTCAAATACTACTGAGAGAAACCATTTTCAAAATATAAGTATGATATTTCTAAAAGCCTAAAGGAAATAAGGTAGAAATTGCTTAAGCAAGAAGTAATAATCAAAGGAGCATGACTAGACACATACAACCCTTTGCAGTGAGGTATCTTGAGCCCAAAAGCATTCATCTTTAATGCTTCACTTTAAATTCTTGTGTGTATGCCGATGTCTGTATCTCTGAATTAGAACTTGCTCTTGACATGCGCTTCGAGACCATATTGGTGTGTACCGTACACGGTATAGGTGCAATTAGATGACCTTGACATTCCTTAGGACTTAACCCATTTCTTACATATCTTTTCAAGCCAAAAACCCTTTCCGATGCTCATTTTTAGTATCGAAGATCCGCTTAGTATACCCTGTTGAGCCTAAACCCTTCGTTTCTTCAAAAAACCTAATTTTCACCCACTTCCCAAAAATCACCTCCAAACTTATCTTGGAATTTCTGAGGTTATGAAGAACAACCTTTTAGAATATCTGTTTCAATTATCCTACTCATCCGCATTCTCCAAAATCAAGCTTCTCAACAAATGGTGCGGGAAAATTAGCACACAAGAGAACTGGAAGGACGATGGTGCGGGAAAAATTAGCACCTGGAAAAGAATCAAAATGATCAAGATAGAGAAAAAGATTTCTAAAGGATTCAAAATATAAATTCCTTGGAAATTTTCTAAAAGAAATTCTGAAGAAAAGAAAAGAAAAGAAGAAAAAGAAAAGAAAAGAAAAGAAAATAGCTCCGCAAATAAAGCTGAAAGTTTCAAAGCATAGCTCTTCATGAAAAATCCGGCAAAAAGCTGAAATAGCTACCAACTCTCCGCTCCCCTCCGTTCTAAATAAAGTTGTTCATAATCTCAGTGATTTTAGGATAAGCTAAACACCCTCACAAACCACTAACCATACCCTTCACCCTCACCAAACATTACAACCCTCTGAATGTCTTGAGATAATTAGCACCGTCCTCACCTAAGTGGTGGAGATCCGATTCTCGATCAAGCCTATGACGATGAGTGCAGCATGACTGGCTATTTTGAGCGATTTCGTTTGAGCTAGATTGATAGGAAACCCGATACACTTTGAGTGAATTGAGTGACCACCTATAGTGAGATCGCCTAGTCATGTCTACTCCAAGATCATGAGATTTGGATGTACGCCTAAGAGAATCTCTTCTTGTTTATGGAAGGATCATCTTATCCTCCTCCACACTTTTTAGAAATAACTGACTTATATGAGGAAATGCTAATCTCGGAACAAATTCTCTGACTCGCCCCTAAAAACATGACCTAAAAATATTTTTCAGAGAGTTATTGCTTGAGGACAAGCAACGTCTAAGTGTGGGATAACTTGATGTGACGTAAAAAGTCATGTTTTTAGAAGCGTTATTCCTCACATTTTGAACCTTTCTTTAGTGAAAACATTCCAAAACATTGATTATTTACTAAAATACACTAAAGTGGTTCAAAAGTAGACGTTGTGATAAAAATCACTGAAAACACTCTAAAAATGCACTAAACACAACAT
This sequence comes from Helichrysum umbraculigerum, assembly GCA_949592205.1. Taxonomy (NCBI): domain Eukaryota; kingdom Viridiplantae; phylum Streptophyta; class Magnoliopsida; order Asterales; family Asteraceae; genus Helichrysum; species Helichrysum umbraculigerum. The sequence continues at coordinate 231,449,332 of CATIUR010000001.1, forward strand.
TTTAATACAGGCCGATTCCTCCGATCTCATTTTCCTGTCAAGACACACTTCCTAACTTCTACCATCTGTTGTACAGGTAAAATCGAGATGGAAAAATCTGGAATCAAGTGAAACGGCCAAAGGACGGAGAAACCACTACGCTTTCAGAGCCAATAAAAGTGATTTCGGCTACGCCTAAGCTCTACACATCCAATTTCTATGAGATTGGCATCATTAGAAGCGTAACGGAATTATGAAACCACAGGCGAAAGAATCAAGTCAAACGGACGCATAACGAAGGAGATACGGACGTTTTAAGCAACGAACGAAATCAGACGGAGACCGTATACGGCCTCAGGCACCGTATACGGCCCATATAAGACCGTATACGGCCTATACTACACCGTATACGGCCCCTGCAAGGCCGTATACGGCCCCCTACCCCATATCGTGCTCCGTTTGCTTGTACGTGCTGCTTCGTGAGTTGTACGTGCGATTTGGTGGTTTGCCTATAAATAGTGGACATCCCCAACACCTCAAACATACCACTTTTCTCATTTTATTTCTTCCTTACACTTTCTCTCTCACACACATCACTCTCTCTCTAGTTTCTCTCTCTAGAGGATTTTCTCTCTCTAGAATTGAGCTAGTTAGAGAGATAGTTAGGTAGAGGTAGCTTTTAGCTTTTGTACGGAGGCACTCCAAGACATTGTATTTGCGAAGATCTGTCTGTAATAAATTCGTATCATGTTCTATTTATATATCTCTTACTTTCCAGTTTTAAATATGTGTTGCTTTGTTTATGCTTGTTTAGGATTGTATGCTAGATATATAATGTTAGGCTAGACATTTCTTTGTGTTTACTATGATGTAATTATGTTAGAATAGTCAAAATGTTTATGCCATGCTGTTACTCTGCCCGTGTTACTTTAAACTGTGTATGAACTCGTAAACTGAATCTCGAATGTTTATCTATCCAACCTATGCTGTGGTTAGAAGCTTCCTGCTAGAACTTGGCCAATTACTAGTGGTACGTTCTCTACCTATTCTATACTTGATGATCAATGAACTTGGTATGGCTGTGTTCTCTAGGTTGAAACAAATCATAAGAGACACGGAGCATAGGATCAGAGATAGGTTAGATTCATGTTTATTTGTTATATATCTTTGAGAGAACTTTCGGGATATTTATGATTTAATTATTGGTTATCTGCTATGCTAGGATTATGGTGTTCTGTTATGTGTTACCCTATCGCATGTTCTTGTTTGATTGTTGCCTTAGGACCAATGCATACTAGAGTTATCTCCTTGGTTAATATCAGTAACTGTATAATTAGGTTTTCAAACATAGAATATTGGTTTACACAGTAGATTAACATGCATGGAATAGTTGTGATGGTTTATATCTGTAATGCTGAACAATTTAACTGATCGTTAGCCCGATTATCCCAACTTGGTCCGCGGGATTATCCCCGTTCGTGTTCTTGTTCAATCAACAATTCACGCTACGATACAGACGTCTCTGATGACTGTGACTGGGACCAGGATTCGAGGATAGTCGTCAGTTGAATTGGTCTATACATTTGGGAGAACTTCCGGTGTATCTGACTTCTATGACTGCTATCCACGTGACATGTTACTTATCTGATTGCGGACAACTCTACGTTAGATATTTAATAGGATCGTAGTTGTAGCTCATTAGGATATAGGAAATCTGCGGGAGTAATGTGGAACCCTAATTAATGTAACGAAAAAACCGTAAAACACCCTATTACTCGGTATAGTGCTGGAAACACCCATTGGTGGAGTACAAACGTATGGAAGCCGCGGAACGGTCGTAGGTACAATACTTTGCATTAATTATGTTTCTATCCTCTCCGGATTAGTCATCACATCTAGTAGCCTTACCCTTGACTATTCATCAAATAACATTTAACGAAATCATAGTAAACACTCGCTTATCCTCTGTTGACCGAGTCTCCGTACAAACCTCTTTAGTTCTGCTTTCTTTATTTAATTAGTATTTAGTTATAAAAACCAAACCTATCCAAAAGCTTTTTTAAAAACCCCAGCTGAATCTCCAAAGATAATAAAACTTCCTAGACTCCCATGCCCGTTGTAGTTTGAAGAACGACACCTGAGTCATACATACCACTTGCTGCCCTTTTAGGACTGTCAGTAGTATACAGCTTAGGATTCCCCTGCTCTACAAATTTAAAACTCACTGTTCGCCGCTTCTATTGCTGTTGGATCAACGACCGGAATCAAATCCGTCCGACCAATAGGGATGACGACAAATTTTTGGCGCCGCTGCCGGGGACTACAACGACCGATTTTAGGAATTTTGTTATCTTAGTTATTTAGCGATCCTTACGGAAGATCAATATCATCCGGAAGTTACAGTTTTTATCCCTAGGTTAGTTAGTTTTTAATTTCCCGTCATTAGTTAAACCTATCCTTTCCAAAACCCTATTTTCTTCTTAAAATAAGTTATGGCGAATCGTATCACTCTCGCCTCATCAACCCAACCACTGCTAAAGGGACGAGGAGGACCAATCGTATCACCAACCGACGAAACCATTGAAATCAAGCCACACTTCATTAAATTACTTAAATCTCAGTGTCAATTTCATGGTCTTTCGGTTGAAAATCCAAACGCCCATCTTAACAAATTCATCAACCTTTCCGACTCTTTCGAACAAACCGGATCCAGTGTCAAAGTCACCCGACTTCACCTGTTTCCTTATTCTTTAGCTTTCCGAGCTCAGACATGGTTTTATGAACTCGAACCCAATTAGATTCATACATGGGAGGAGATGGCTACTAAGTTCTTGGCTAAGTTTTTCCCTCCGTCCCTACAAACCAAGCTCAAAAATGAAATCATTAACTTTCGTCAAGGAACTACTGAATCATTAAGCTCAGCTTGGGAACGCTTTAAGAATCTGCTTGGAAGATGTCCGAATCATCAGTTGGCTGAAACGAATCTGGTCTGCACATTCTACAACAGTCTGAATCCTCATCACCAACAAACCCTCGATGCTGCTTCATCCGGAAATTTCATGCTACATACTTCAGAAGAAGCCTGGAAGTTGATTGAGACGATAACGATGCACCAACATGACTTGGAGTTTGATGAATCAACCTCGGAAGACAAAGACACTTCTACTCAAGCGTTCGACACTTTAAAAGCTCAACTCGAATCCATCTCTAAAGTTGTTAAGGATATGCAAGACTCTTCCAAATCTAGGAAGCAACCTCAACGGCTCTTCTCACACTCGAAGCCCAAGGAAGACGTTCTCGCCACTTCAGGAGCCACTGATCAAATCATTCATTCAAAATCTTTCACTCAGCGATTATCCAAACAACCTATCTCTCATTTGTTAGTTCCCTCTACACCCTCTACTTCCTTTCAATTGTCTTCTCGTCTAAACAATACGATTTTCAATAACTTCATGGTTGAGCAAAATAATAAAAACAAACAAATTGTTGATTTTCAAAACCAAATTGATTATTTGCTCAAATTTCAAACGATTTAATTAAAAACATGGAGGATAATGTTAAAAGATTGTTTTTAAAAGTTGAGGAGAAGCAAAGAGAAGAAGCGATTAGCAAAGCTATTCATCATTCATCTTATGATTATGATGATATCCTTGTTGTCACTAGAGGTGGAAAAGAGACTAAGAATGAGAAATCAAAAGATATTCCTCCAGACGAGCCTTCTAGTTCTTCTAATTTAGTACCTGTTGACACTCCTGTCACCTCTCCTGAACCAGAATCTTCCAAAGCCCCAGAAGTAGTTAAACCAACACGTATACCTTTCCCTGGTAGGCTTAAGAAAGAAAAACAAGAAGCCCAGTTTGGAAAATACCTAGAGATGTTCAAAAGCTTACACTTAAACGTTCGATTATTAGATGCTTTAGTTGAAATGCCTAGTTGTGCCAAATTCTTTAAAGAACTTATATCCAACAAAGAAAAACTCAGACAAATAGTTAACTTGCCCTTAGACGCAGAATGCTCTTTAATTATGCAACAAGGACTGCCCCCAAAGCTAGGAGACACTGGCCGTTTCACTATTCCTTGTTACCTTCAGGATGTTCAAATAAGTAACGCCTTGGCTGACTTAGGAGCTAGTGTAAACCTTATGCCATACTCGCTTTATAGGAAACTAGGATTAAGCGAACTTTTACCAACCCGTATGACAATCCAATTAGCTGATAGATCAGTTAAACTCCCTCGAGGAATTGCTGAAGATATTATGGTACGTGTTGATAAATTCGTCTTTCCTGTTGATTTTGTTGTTATGGATATTGAGGAAGACACTCAGGTACCACTCATCCTTGGTAGACCTTTCCTAAATACTGCCAAGGCCGTCATTGACGTAAATGAAAAATCTTTAAAACTTAGAGTGGGAACTGAGGAAGTCACCTTCAATGTCAATAAGCTAATGAAACTTCCTATGGGAGAAGACCTTGGTCTTGTAGATTCTATGCAGGGAATAATTGAAGAACACTTGGAAGAAATCCTCGCAGTAAGCAGCATTGATCCCCTTCCAAACACTGTCATCACAACAAGGAAAATCTGTGAAGAAGGTGCGGGTCTATGCTCAGCTATCTCGAATCCATCCATCGCATCAAAGGAAGTACTATTACCTTTAAAGAATTCCAACTTACAGCCCAACAGATTTATCACTGCTGTACCACTTGGGCAAGGCACTCCGGTGACCGGTCACTCTCTTGAGAAGAAGCCCTACTTCTGAAATCCCTGATTCGTCTCTCTCAAAAGAAGAAATTCTGAAGACTCTCAAGGAAATGGAGTCAATGCTTAAACCACCCGATCCGCAACTTTCTAAAAGTTGTGAAAACTTGAAACCAGAGATTACTTTTACCACATCTTCTTCAGCTCAGTTTCAGAGATTTGCACTCACAAAGGGCAACAAAGAAATAATCACTGAAGATAATGCAATCTCTCAATCTTCCCAAGTAAAATATGAGCTGAGAAAAGATGAGCTTTACAACAATGCAGAATGGGTTGAAATAGCATCAGCCGACATTCCAGAGGCACCTGCAGTTGAGTCAAATTATCAGACAACATATGACGAGCTTAAAAGAGACGAAATTGCAAGGATGAAACCTTCCATAGAAGAACCACCAGAATTGGAGCTGAAGGAACTACCCTCACACCTTGAATATGCTTTTCTCGAAGGAACTTCGCACTTACCAGTTATCATATCCAAAGATCTGAAGCCCGAAGAGAAAGCAAAACTCATTGAAGTTTTGAAGTCACATAAGAAAGCGATTGCTTGGAAGATTTCTGACATACAAGGGATCAGTCTGAACTATTGCCTCACAAGATCTTAATGGAAAACGACTTCAGACCATCAATTCAGAGGCAGAGGAGAGTCAACCCAAAGATTCAAGACGTGGTGAAAAAGGAGGTTATCAAACTCTTGGATGCTGGTCTAATTTACCCTATTTCGGATTCCCCATGGGTCAGTCCAGTTCAAGTCGTCCCAAAGAAAGGAGGCATGACGGTCATCGCTAACGAAGACAACGAGTTGATTCCAACACGAACCGTCACCGGTTGGAGGGTATGTATCGACTATCGGAAACTAAATGAAACTACACGCAAAGATCACTTCCCTCTACCGTTCATTGATCAGATACTCGAAAGATTGTCAGGAAACGAATTCTATTGCTTCCTCGACGGTTTCTCTGGCTATTTTCAGATACCTCTCGATCCAAAGGATCAAGAAAAGACAACGTTCACTTGTCCATACGGAACCTTTGCCTACCGACGTATGCCATTTGGCTTATGTAATACACCGGCGACATTTCAAAGATGCATGGTAGCAATCTTCCATGACATGATTGAACAATGCATGGAAGTGTTCATGGATGATTTTTTGGTTTTCGGAGATTCATTCACCACTTGTCTTTCTAACTTGAACAAGATGCTCACCCGATGTGAAGAATCGAACCTAGTTCTGAATTGGGAAAAATGCCATTTCATGGTAAAAGAAGGCATAGTTTTAGGACACCATATATCCAAAGCTGGAATTGAAGTTGACAAAGCAAAAGTCGAGACCATCTCAAAACTTCCACCACCCACCTCTGTTAAAGCCATCCGCAGTTTTCTAGGACACGCCGGGTTCTACCGTCGCTTTATCAAAGATTTCTCTAAGATATCCCGACCTATGACTCATCTCCTCAAAAAAGATACTCCGTTTGTCTTTACAGACGAATGTCTCAAGGCCTTCGATCATCTGAAAGATCTGCTTGTTCATGCACCGATCATGGTTACTCCAGACTGGAGTCTCCCATTTGAAATCATGTGCGACGCCAGTGATTTTACAGTCGGAGCAGTTCTGGGACAGCGGAAGGAGAAACAGTTTCAACCAATATACTACGCCAGCAAAACGCTCACTGACGCCCAAGAAAATTATACAACTACAGAAAAAGAGCTGCTAGCGGTAGTATTTGCTTTTGATAAATTTCGTTCTTATCTAATCTTGTCCAAAACTATTGTCTATACAGATCACTCAGCTCTGAAATATCTTTTTAAGAAGCAAGATGCTAAGCCTCGCCTTCTACGATGGATTTTACTCCTTCAAGAATTCGACATCGAGATCAAAGACAAAAAAGGAGCAGAAAACGTCGCGGCGGACCATCTTAGCCGATTAGACAAAAAAGGAGCAGAAGAGGATTTAGAAAGTATGTCTGAAGAAGAAGGGAATGACTTAGGTATTAACACTAAGGTTGAAGATACTAATTTAGGAAGGATACATGTGCCAGTAGTTAGTACGAAAGGTGGAATGATTCAGCTTTTAGAAGTTGGGAAAGATGATACATATCATATTATGGCTGTCATCAGGGCGTCTACTATTGACTTTACACCTGAACAAAAATATATAATTGAAAAAATTGAAAAAGAATATGAAGACTGGTATAATCCTAACCAAACCCAGATGGTGAACTATTTTGATAAGTATATAACTGAACTGAAGGATACGCTATATCAGCAAGAAGCTCAAGAGGAAGATTTATTTGAAGGTCAGAAAATTTTGTATTCATGTGTCTACAGAGCATTGACTAGATATCCGTTTCCTTACTCTGATAAACAAATTAGTTTATTGGAATCTTATAAGAATCAAATGGATTGGGCAACTGGAAATCCAACGCAGATGGCAGATATTTGTTTGATAGAAAAATTGCAGGAAGTAATTAGCTTATTGGAACAAAAAGATTATAAGAATTGCAGCACTTACTATGTAGACTGTACGGTGGAATATTATGTGCAACAAATAATTAATGATTTACACTATCCAGCACAAGATGAACTGAAGAGGAAAGTTCCGGATGGGATATCTGAAGTAGCATTAGTTAATGTGGTGAACTATGTGATTATGGAGCTTAAGTCAATTTTTCATGGGATGAATCATTTTTGTCGCATTGATCTATTTCATTTAGGATTATCTCAAATTTATACAAGAATGATAAATATGTTTAGATTTTCGGGATTGTAGTTTACTGAGCGTCAGAGAGAATTAATGAAAGGAATAGTATGGGAAGTTGAAGAGGTAGTAAGAGATCCTACAACTGGAAAGTATGAGATGTTACATTTAGGATTTTATGGTTTTATGGATGAATTAAGACGTAAGCATAAAGAACGTGAAATTAAGGAAGTAAATGGATATAAGGTGATTAATGAGGAAGGACAGGTAGCAAAGGCAATAAAGAAAATAATGAGGGAATTTTACGAATTGCAAATAGCAGCTGATGAACATCACCGACATTTTGAAGACTCCACTGCTAGAGTACCTGATATCACTAAAACCATGTTTAGATACTTTTTAAGAATCTTTCCCCCTGACCAGAAAATCCCTGTAACCTTTGTGCTACCAGATGGTTACTATGTTTCACCGCTAGTTCGAGGATGGGTTCATCAACCTTGATGACATTCGCACATTTTTATTCCCATTTGAGTTTTCATTTTGTTATTAGTTATGATTTCTTTTGATTAAACTTTCGTTATTTGTTTGTTGATGGTTATTAACTTTTTAATATATGTGTTATTTTAGGAATAATTGTCATGTTCGTATGTCATTTTAGTATTGAAGTGGTTGAATGTTTTCATATTAATCTCGGTTATCTTATATAAGGTATGGTACTTTTTAATTTAATAACCATATTTTATGCCTGCATAAAAAAATCATTTTAAGGTTCATATTGGATTTTATCCTCACTTTTATAAGTTTTTTTTTATGACATCGTAAAATGTCTATAATGTTGGTTTGATAAGTATGAGTTATTATAATACTTTGATAAAATAATGGAAGTAGGTATGAGAAATTTAACTATGCTAGACGCATAAATACATACCATATTCTTAATATATTGTTAATTTAGTGAATGAATGGTTTTTCTTTGAATATTGATATTATTTTCTTACCAAGGTGTGAATACATTAATCCAGTAATTATTTTTTTTAATTGTTCTTTATAATTAGGATTTTTGGAATCTGAATTGTATATATGTTTTTGCTATAAAGATAATTACTATAAAATATATTACTAGATAATAATATGAAACATTGATAAAGAAACTTTTAATCAATTATTTGAAGTAAATGAAGTTTGTTAAATAAGTTTAACATTATTAAAGAATTATTGTAGAAATATTGTGTGGCTATTTAGTAGACGTTAATTTTAGTTTTAGGATAAGTTTGAGAAACTATGATCAATAGAAAACATTGCTAATTGAATTAAATAGGGTTAATATAATAAAAGTTAAAATCGTTGCTATAAACCAATATGCGGCTAACATATTTAACCAACGGTTGAACATTTTTGAGAATCTTACCAGTATTGAGTTAGGAAATCGATAGTTGTAGGTACCCAGCTAGAGATTGAATACTTTTTAGATTTATTTGGAGATAATTTGAATAGCAGTAGTTTTATAAGTTTTTATTATAGCATGTGTTTAATTTGTTATTTATTTTAATGTTTGGTATGTTTAATTTAATTGTCTGTTTATTTTTAGAATATCGTTGCCACTTTTCGAAGTTAGTATATATATTTACAATACAGTACAATACAGTACATGCGTACAAGTACAGCTAAACAATGCATTATTCTTCTTAACAATGCATTAATTTTTGGAAATTTAATAAGTTTATCTTATTAGTTATGAACTTTGTGGGTATGTTCACTGGAAACCCTCACGAGACTATAACTCATCCACTCGGGATACCGAGGGGTTTAAAGGCTTATTGCATATGCTAAATGCAATCGTGATTAACTACGAAAGTGTGGATGTTGTATATTATTTTTTAAGAGATCAAGGAACCAACCAAGCAGATTTTTCTTAGCCGATGATGAAATTTATAATTTCAGTCAGGGGAGTTTTCTGTTCTATTTTTCTTTCCCTTACTCACTTTTGTTTATCAATTTTTATATAATGAGGGCATTGTATAATTTAAGTGTGGGGATAGGGTTCGTAAGAAAAAGAATTTCTTTAATTAATTATTTAAGTTTCTATTGTTCTTAAATTTTATCAAAAATTTAAAATTTTTTTAAGTTAATAACTAAGTATTTATTAGTTAGAATATTTTTGTTAAAAGTTTTGTTTTGTATTTAAAAGTTTAGACTTTAATATGGATTAACTGTTTTGTATATATAACGTAAGTTACTTAATAATAAGTGATATATAGTTACATGATATGATGTACTAATAGGCAATCTACATGAGGATTTGTGGATTTTAAAAAAATTAATAAAATAACTTGTTTATTATTTTATGGTACATAATATGATGTATGACATAAAAGTCTTAATTTTTAAATTTATTATGCAATAATTTTATATCTTTTTACTTATGTGGATACATTTGGGGGTATATATTGATGGTTTCCTCTATTATACGAAAGTATAGACCTGGTCTCTATTAATATATACTTTAAAATTAAGCAAACACAAGTCAAAAGTACTTGAAAAGTCTTAAAAATAAAATATACCTAATAAGGTCGCCAAAATGGTTTGACCAAGTCTGGTTTTGCTTAAACTTGAATCAAGTTATGTCGCTCTGTTGCATGAAAATGCAGACCTGTCACCAATGTCTTGATTCTTAAAAATGGATTTCATATATTTAAATGGGAATATAAAAGTAAATTGCATGATTAAGTTTAAGAGTATATCATATATGGAAATCATAAGTAATATACATACTAACAATAAAAGTGTATTCAGAAATATAAATATAGATTGTTTAAAGTGAACAAATATATTAGTAATCATTCATGAGCTATATATTACACCAATAATAATAATTTTATTTATACATTATAGTTATCCATGTTAATTAAATTGTTTAAATTTAATTTATGAAACAGATTTTTAGTATTGGTATTCTGATTCTTAAATATTAGTTTGATGCTTATTTTAAATTTTATTCAGTATTCTACTTGAGGACAAACAGAACTTAAGTGTGGGGATATTTGATAAGCATCAAATAGATAGTATATTTTATAGTAATTTATCCCTATATTTATATACATTTTAGTGCATTTATATGATTTTAGATACTTATTTTGTTAATATTTGCAGAGATGTATTTTAATTGAAGATTGAAGAAAAAGGGACGAGAACGAGTCTAAAACTGAAGAAAATAGAGCACTTGAAGATATGAAGCTTTAAATATTGAAGAATTGAAGACTAAAAGTGTTAAAATGAAGAATTGGGCCAAGAAAGAAGTTAAAGCCGTAGATAAAGTTAAGAGAGTCCAAAATTAAGCCCAAGCCCCTTTTTAAGAACATTCTGGAATTCAGTCCAACTGGCGGTTGGAAAGCCCAACCGGCGGTTGTTGTATTAGGGTTGTAAGGCGGTGGAGACACGTGGAGTTGGACCAGGATTCAAAAAGCCCAACCGGCGGTTGGAGGTCCCAACCGGCGGTTGGGAGGTCGGCCAGAAAAAGTATAAATAGAGGCTTAAGTTTAGGTTTTTGATATACGATTCAAGAATACCAAAACCGATTATTAGGGTTTAAGGTCGACTTAAGGTGCAATTTTGGAGGTTAAGGAGCTAGGGTTTGAAGGTTTTTAACCCTAGGAGAAGCTGGTTCGACAATTGGTTCGGTTTCTTTATCCTTGTAACTTTAATAACCTTATTGAGTTAATTTATGGATATTGTTTATTTGAATTACTTGTTAATTAGGTTTTCATTATAGTTATTGGAATGAATGTTTATTGAGTTTATTATATGAATTATATGTTTATGTTGGAACTATATTATTGAATGTTTATTATACAAGAATTGTCTTTATTATGATATATTGATGATTGTTCTTGACATAGTTAGACTGATTTATATTAAACGAGGATGACCATATTAAGTTTATATAAATTAAGTGATTGTGGTTATGTCTTGATCTTAACCTTATGCGATAGACGAAGAATGATTCATTAATATAAAGTAATACTGTGATTCACGCCATACCGATGAAATTGTATTGATAAACTGTTGATAGATCTTATTAATTAGTGATACTTTGCGTAACCTTATGACTGTATTGCTATGATGAAGATTAGCTTAACCTTAAGTAATTTTCTACATTAGTAATTCACCAGTAATAATAGCCAACAAAGCAAATAGACATAAGTACATATAATAGGTTTAATAAATAATAGTTTGAATAATTATAATCTTCTATCCATCTGAGTATTATTAAGTTGTTCCTAAAGCTTATCTATTAGAATCTGTATCAAAATATAAATATAAATATGTTCGTTCGGAACTAAAACGTCCCTCTTATCTTGTATATTATTGTAAATTGGATCCTTCATTCATTTGTATCATAATTGTAAATATTTGTAATTAGAAATAAATAGATAATTAGTTATAAATCAGAATCACGTTTCTTGTGTTCCTTGTGTTCGAATTTGGACTTACTTATTAAGCTATATTACATGAATGGGTCAATCTTGTCTGAATTGTGTGATAGTATTATTTGATATTTCCTTAATTTAAAACTTGTGATTATAATTGCCTATACTTTCACCACATCAAGTTTTTGGCGCCGCTGCCGGGGAACACTTAACCGGTTGAACTCTTGTTTTACCGGGTGAGCGGTGTATTTTAATTAAACTAATTATTTTACTTGTATAATTTTTATTTCTGATACTTTGCAAAATCAATAAGAAATATCGGCTCACCCATTGAGAATACTGACAAAAACAAAGGTATAAGGAGAGTAAAGCCCTACCTCATTGATTTATCATATAAGAGATAAGGTGCTTCTCGAAAGAAATAGGTTTTTAATAAGTTTCGCGCTGACCTATTTCTCCGCTTTTGTGTACTATCAACGGAGCTACCGAGATCTATTGACTAAGCTTTGTAAAAGAAATTTAATAATTTGATTAAATATGTGTAATTATGTAAATGTATTCTATTTGTATAATATGTTTTACTTGTATTATATGTGTTCTAAATTAAGTGATAATTTGTGTATACAGACTTCGTTAACTGTTATTGAAATGGAAAATAAGCAAATGAAAATTTTGAATGAAACTGTGGAATGCAAGGATGTCTATAACACACTCAAAATTCACCAAGGCAATTTTTTTTATTATTTGGAAGCGTATTAGACATATACAATTTAGATTATAAATATAAATATTATTGCCAAGATTACATTTAAATGATACCACATAGATTGCATATAAAACCAAAATGCAATCCACAAGGTATCATCCCATCATAAATCAATACAACTTGGAATGGTATGCCTTAGTGTAATTCAATTCACATATAACGATAAATCATTAATTAGTTAGACCAAAACAGAGCGAGCAGTATCAAACATCCCATTCCCATCATCTTGCTCACCCACAAAACCAAAATATCCCGCAAGAGTAATGAGGGGGATTAGCACAAAGTTAAGTGAACAGATCAATAACTAACAATCTAATTTAGCTTAACAATTGCCTACAACTAAGCAGTCAACAACTAGCTTCAAAGAAGATTGGTGGTCCTTGAGGCACCCTAATGCCGCGGAGGCCCCCAAGCAACGCTTACAATCACTGACGGCCAAATCAGTGATCTAACCAATAGTTTAGTACTATTACCGCTTCCAACATTAAGTCAATGAAAAACACATGTACAAAGCCCTAATGTTATCCAAGTAATAATACCCAAACCCGATCGCAATCGACCTCTGAACAATTCATATAATCCATACTCATCATGGCAATATATATCAAGATAAACAATACATCCAATAAACCAAGTTTACCCGTTGTAACCATATCGTTACAACCACGTTAAACTGAAGGTCTATGATCCACTCACCCTTACGGATGTAGTCTCCACTCAGAGATCTAATCTCACTGAGTCTTCGCTTTATCTGAAAACACAATCAAAACCCGAGTTAGATTCTCATCTCAAGCGTATTACAATATAATCATACGTATAATATCAATTAAGGGTACTTAATATCCTTTCAATACAATACAAGTAACTTAAATGCACAAGTCACAAGTTATCAAATTTGTCGGATTTCAACTTGCAAACGCGATCCTGGTGGTGAGGTGATGGATCGCGTTCTTCAGTTCAAACCAATCTGTAACCAATTTACACTGTCAAACGCGATCCGGGTGAAGAGCCTGGATCGCGTTCCAAAGAACAACATCAATACTACTCGGATTTAATACTAGCTAACGCGATCCGGACACCAGCGAGCGGGATCGCGTTTCAAAGAAGGAATCCTGACTGAGACAAAATAACGCTAGTGAACGCGATCCGGGTTACAAGGCTGGATCGCGTTTGACACTTTTTCAGCAACAAAACCCAGATCAGCAAGCATTTAAGCACGAATCCAAAATACCAAAATCACAATATCAGTTGTAATACATGATTTTAACACGAAATTGACTTCAAGTATCATCACATATCATTGTATAACCCCAAACAAATATCATCCAAGTCCTAATTCCATACATGCATCATTAATCTAACCTAACCTAATTTCAAACAAAACTCAATACAATAATGGGAGGTGGGCAATTCAACTTACAATTCACAAAGGGAATAAGATGGTGATGATGATGACTAGCTTGAATCCAAAACACAAGACTTGCTTCACTTCCTTTGATTTCTCTAGTTTCAAGTTTATGTGTGTGTGTGTTTTTGTTTTGAGAAAGAAACCAAAATCAAGTGGAAAAGGGAAAGGTGGGAGGTTAGGTCGGCCTAACCTCCACCTCCACATATTACAGTGTCAACCTATATCCATTCTAAATCTATTGTCTGGAACCTAAAACCAATTTGCGAGAAAATAAGTTTTATTATACCTTCAACTAAATTAATGTGAAACAATTAATAATTTATTTATCACAATAGGTCTTTTGACCATTTGACTTAAAATATCAATTCTCAATAAAGCCCAATTATTTCTAAATAAAATTTAAATACGAATAAAGTAAGAAAATACCGTATTTCTACTAGGCCCAAATCGAGGATGTTACAAATCTTCCCTCCTTAAGAAGATTTCGTCCCCGAAATCTCGCCTTGCCCAAACAAACTAGGGTACTGAGACTTTATGATTTCCTCCGTTTCCCACGTAAGGTTCGGCCCCAAACTATGATTCCACCTAATCAACACCATGGGTATATCCTTCTTTCGAAGTTTAGTCACCTTACGGTCTAAAAGTTCTACGGGCTCCTCTACGAGCTTTTGATTTAGGTCTACACGTAGGTCTTGCAATGGAAGAACTTGGGATTGGTCCTCCACATTGCATTTTCTTAAGTAGCACACATTAAATGTATCGTGAATACCCGCCAATTCCGGAGGAAGATCTAAGGACACCGTTTGATCATTGACGACTTGTCGAATTTTAAACGGTCCAATGAATCTAGGAGCTAGCTTACCACGTTTCCCAAACCGAATAACACCCTTCCAAGGTGAAACCTTCAAGTAAACCAATTCACCCTCTCCAAACCAAACGGGTCTACGACGCGGATCGGCATATTGCTTTTGTCTATCACGGGCAGCTTTTAACCTATCACGCGCTATAGCTACCTTATCGGCAGTGATTTGCACTATGTCAGGACCTGCAAATTGTTTCTCACCCGCTTCTAGCCAACAAGTGGGTGTTCTACACCTACGGCCATACAACATCTCATAGGGTGGCATGCCTATACTAGAATGGAAGGAATTGTTATAGGCGAATTCAACCAATGGTAAGTGAGAATCCCAAGACCCACCGAATTCCAAGACGCACACACGCAACATATCCTCTAAGGTTTGAATAGTCCGCTCAGACTGACCATCAGTCTGAGGATGATAAGCCGTGCTCAAGTTAACTCTAGTACCCAGTTCTCTCTGCAAACTCCGCCAAAAACCCGATACAAACCGCGGATCTCTGTCGGAAACAATGGACAACGGAACTCCATGCCTAGAGATAACCTCATTAACATACAACTGCGCCAACTTACTCAGTGATGCCGTCTCACAAGTAGCAAGAAAATGAGCACTTTTGGTCAATCTATCAACAATTACCCATACCATATCATTTCCCTTAATCGTTCGAGGTAATTTGGTTACAAAATCCATGGTAATATGCTCCCATTTCCACTCAGGAATCTCAAGTTGTTTCAAAGCTCCGTATGGTTTCTGATGTTCGGCTTTCACTTGCGAGCAAATATGGCAAGATTCAACAAACTGAGCAACATCCAGTTTCAAAGTAGGCCACCAATACAATGGTTTCAAGTCGTGGTACATCTTAGTACTTCCGGGATGAACCGACAATCTATATTTGTGTGCCTCTAACAAGATTACATCTCGAAGTCCACCGAGCAAGGGAACCCAAACTCGGGATTGAAAGGTTTTCAACCCCCGAGAATCATCAACCAATAAATTCTTCCTTTTCAACATAACCTCTGATTTCAAGTTATCATCCATCAATGCCTCTACCTGAGCCACTTTCAACTGATCAATCAAATCCGAAGAAACCTCCAAACGCATAAAACAAACTTTATCAGATTTTCCTTTCCTACTTAATGCATCCGCCACAACATTGGCTTTACCCGGGTGGTAACGAATCTCACAATCATAGTCTTTGATCAGTTCCAACCATCGCCTTTGTCGCATATTGAGCTCTTTCTGAGTGAACATATACTGGAGACTTTTGTGATCAGTACAAATGACACATTTCGTGCCATAAAGGTAGTGCCTCCATATTTTCAGTGCAAAAACCACGGCCGCAAGTTCCAAGTCATGGGTAGGATAGTTGATCTCATGAGGTTTCAATTGACGCGAAGCATATGCAATAGCACGGTCTCATTGCATCAAAACACAACCCAACCCGGCAGAAGAAGCATCACAATAAACAACGAAGTCATCGGACCCCTCAGGAAATGCTAAAATCGGAGCTTGACACAAAAGCTGCCTTAGAGTTTGAAAAGCTGTTTCCTGGTGTTCAGTCCACTGAAATTTTACATCTTTCCGAGTCAGCTTAGTCAGAGGACCTGCAATCTTAGAAAAATCCTTAATGAACTTTCGGTAGTAGCCCGCTAAACCCAGAAAACTCTTAATTTCGGAAGGTGACTTAGGTGCTTGCCAATTCATAACAGCCTCAATCTTGGATGGATCCACCTTAATCCCGTCTTTACAAATAATATGCCCCAAAAACTGAACCTCACGAAGCCAAAACTCGCATTTGGAAAATTTAGCAAACAATTTCTCCTGTCTCAAGGTGTCAAGAACCATACGCAAGTGCATCTCATGATCGGATTCAGACTTAGAATAAACCAAGATATCATCAATGAATACGATTACAAATTTATCAAGGAAGGGTCGACAAACCCTATTCATTAAATCCATGAAAATCGCAGGAGCATTAGTCAACCCAAACGGCATAACAAGAAATTCATAATGACCATATCTTGTGCGAAAAGCTGTCTTAGGGATATCCTCCTCACAAACCCGCACTTGGTGATAACCCGACCTCAAATCGATTTTTGAAAAATAAGAAGACCCTTGTAATTGGTCAAACAATTCATCTATTCGGGGCAAAGGGTACTTATTCTTTATGGTTCTCTTATTCAACTCCCTATAGTCGATACACATACGAAAGGTGCCATCCTTCTTTTTAACAAATAACACAGGTGCACCCCAGGGAGAGGAACTAGGCCTAACAAAGCACTTATCTAATAATTCCTGAATCTGGCTCATCATTTCGCGAATTTCTGAGGGGGCTAATCTATAAGGAGCCTTAGCTACAGGGGTAGAACCAGGACTCAAGTCAATTTTATATTCTACTTCTCTAATGGGAGGTAGGCCAGGCAACTCACCAGGAAAGACATCCGAGTATTCATCAACCACACGAACATCGAAGACCTTTTTCTTGTCTAACTTAGCATCAATAACATAGGCCAAATATGATTCGCACCCTTTAGCTAGAGATTTTCTAGCTTTCATCAAAGAAATCAAAGGAATACTACCCCTCTCTCGCTCCCCTCGAGCCACAACATAAGACTCGTCCGAAGTTGGGATTTTGATTAACTTTTTATGGCAATCTATGTTGGCTCTATTCTAACTTAACCAATCCATGCCTAAGACCGCATCAAAACCGGGAATAGGCATCAAAAGAAAGGAAACAGGGAAATTATGTCCTTCAATCAAAATACTAGCTCCAGTAACCGATGTGGTAACCGGAACTAATTTACCATTTGCTACTTCAAATTCAATAGGATTTGTAATAATGGTGGGAGCTAGTTTCAATCTATCATAGAAATGCATAGATACAAAAGAGCAATTGGCTCCCGAATCAAATAAAACGCATGCCGGTACAGAATTGATTAGAAAAGTACCGGTTATCACATCCTCCGTTCTGACAGCTTCATCAGCTGTCATCTGAAATGCTCGGCCCGATGCTGCTGGTGCACCCTTTCTTTTCTGGCCAGACGATGAAGACCCACCGAACGTACCCATCCTTTGCCTACCCTCACTACACTGACCCGCACGGTGTCCCTCCTTGTGGCAATTCCAGCACACACTGTTAGGAAAAGTGCAATCTTTAAAATCATGTCCAAGTTGCCCACACTTAACGCATCTACGAGTTTGAGGAGTACAAGGCCCCGTATGTCTGGATCTACAACCATTACACCAATTGGTTCTATCCACCTTAACACCACTTCCAGAACTCGGTTTCTTACCTTGAGGTGATCCTTGCCATTTCTTCTTTCCCGGACTCACCGAGGAGTCATCCTTGGGTTTCAATGGAGATTTTTCCTTAATCCCCAAGCCTTGTGCTCGAATATCACCATCCACTGAACGGGCTAAATCAAAAGCTTGGGTAAGAGTACCCGCAAGTCTCACTGTCGTCCGATAAGTATAGGGCAACATTCCAACAAAATGGTCAATTTTGGTTCTCTCATCCGGCACCCATTGGTGCACAAACCTCAACTTCTCTGTGAATTGGGATATAAGATCATCCATCGTCATATTGTCTGCCAATTGCATATCCAAGAACTCGCGTCGCAGACGGGTCATGTCATATCCCGAACAATATTTTTTACAAACCTCATTGTAGAAATCGGTCCACCTAATAGAAGCCTTTTGTTGAGGAGAGAATTGGGAGGTAATGGAATCCCACCAACCCATTGCCGGGCCTTTAAGAAGTTGAACCGCATAAGGAACCTTAACCTCTTCCTCACATTGGCATACCTCAAACTTTCTTTCAACATCCCTTAACCAATCCAAAGTAACGAAGGGATTGGTGCTTCCATGGTAATCGGATGGTCCACTAGATTTAAACGTCTTAAAGGAACAAACCTTCTTATGAAATGGCGGAGGAAATACCGGAAACTGATATCCCGAAGGCCCAGAAGATGAAATTGGGGTCGATGTCTGAAAGGTATTTCCATAAGACTGCTGGTGGTAGTATGGTAGTGATGTAGGAGTCTGAGATGTCACAAGAGTAGGTGGTACCGTGCTATAAACTGGTGGGGAAGTATGCTGAAACTGTTGAGATAACCGAGTTTGTTGCTCCAGAAACTGTTGCTCGATAGCCTTTAGTCTAACATTATCCCCTTCCAATTGTAACAAATAATCCTCTTGGGTCAAATCCTCAGCTGAGAAGGAGGTACCTGCCTGACCTTGACTAACATTCTGGATTTCCGGAGGAGTGACATCTGTTCTAGAAGTACCATTTGAGGTATCGGTCTGGTTTTCATGATCTGCCATTTCCTGCACCACATCACAACTCGCAACTCGTTAATTGTTAGTACTTACATACTAACCGATTCTTCTATCACAGCTAAATCTCGCACCCTGAAATGTTTGATTAACACAATTAGGTTTGGGATTGAACACTTAACCCATGCTCAATTCACCCAAACTTATGCTCTGATACCAATTTATAACACACTCAAAATTCACCAAGGCAATTTTTTTTTATTATTTGGAAGCGTATTAGACATATACAATTTAGATTATAAATATAAATATTATTGCCAAGATTACATTTAAATGATACCACATAGATTGCATATAAAACCAAAATGCAATCCACAAGGTATCATCCCATCATAAATCAATACAACATGGAATGGTATGCCTTAGTGTAATTCAATTCACATATAACGATAAATCATTAATTAGTTAGACCAAAACATAGCGAGCAGTATCAAACATCCCATTCCCATCATCTTGCTCACCCACAAAACCAAAATATCTTGCAAGAGTAATGAGGGGGATTAGCACAAAGCTAAGTGAACAGATCAATAACCAACAATCTAATTTAGCTTAACAATTGCCTACAACTAAGCAGTCAACAACTAGCTTCAAAGAGGATTGGTGGTCCTTGAGGCACCCTAATGCCGCGGAGGCCCCCAAGCAACGCTTACAATCACTGACGGCCAAATCAGTGATCTAACCAATAGTTTAGTACTATTACCGCTTCCAACATTAAGTCAATGAAAAACACATGTACAAAGCCCTAATGTTATCCAAGTAATAATACCCAAACCCGATCGCAATCGACCTCTGAACAATTCATATAATCCATACTCATCATGGCAATATATATCAAGATAAACAATACATCCAATAAACCAAGTTTACCCGTTGTAACCATATCGTTACAACCACGTTAAACTGAAGGTCTATGATCCACTCACCCTTACGGATGTAGTCTCCACTCAGAGATCTAATCTCACTGAGTCTTCGCTTTATCTGAAAACACAATCAAAACCCGAGTTAGATTCTCATCTCAAGCGTATTACAATATAATCATACGTATAATATCAATTAAGGGTACTTAATATCCTTTCAATACAATACAAGTAACTTAAATGCACAAGTCACAAGTTATCAAATTTGTCGGATTTCAACTTGCAAACGCGATCCTGGTGGTGAGGTGATGGATCGCGTTCTTCAGTTCAAACCAATCTGTAACCAATTTACACTGTCAAACGCGATCCGGGTGAAGAGCCTGGATCGCGTTCCAAAGAACAACATCAATACTACTCGGATTTAATACTAGCTAACGCGATCCGGACACCAGCGAGCGGGATCGCGTTTCAAAGAAGGAATCCTGACTGAGACAAAATAACGCTAGTGAACGCGATCCGGGTTACAAGGCTGGATCGCGTTTGACACTTTTTCAGCAACAAAACCCAGATCAGCAAGCATTTAAGCACGAATCCAAAATACCAAAATCACAATTTCAATTGTAATACATGATTTTAACACGAAATTGACTTCAAGTATCATCACATATCATTGTATAACCACAAACAAACATCATCCAAGTCCTAATTCCATACATGCATCATTAATCTAACCTAACCTAATTTCAAACAAAACTCAATACAATAATGGGAGGTGGGCAATTCAACTTACAATTCACAAAGGGAATAAGATGGTGATGATGATGACTAGCTTGAATCCAAAACACAAGACTTGCTTCACTTCCTTTGATTTCTCTAGTTTCAAGTTTATGTGTGTGTGTTTTTGTTTTGAGAAAGAAACCAAAATCAAGTGGAAAAGGGAAAGGTGGAAGGTTAGGTCGGCCTAACCTCCACCTCCACATATTACAGTGTCAACCTATATCCATTCTAAATCTACAGTCTGGAACCTAAAACCAATTTGCGAGAAAATAAGTTTTATTATACCTTCAACTAAATTAATGTGAAACAATTAAAATTTTATTTATCACAATAGGTCTTTTGACCATTTGACTTAAAATATCAATTCTCAATAAAGCCCAATTATTTCTAAATAAAAATTAAATGCGAATAAAGTAAGAAAATACCGTATTTCTACTAGGCCCAAATCGAGGATGTTACAATGTCTGTGTTGATGAACATTCTCTTAGGACATTTGATAACCCTACACTAGATACTATATCTGAAGAAGAGGAAGAGGATTTAGAAAGTATGTCTGAAGAAGAAGGGAATGACTTAGGTATTAACACTGAGGTTGAAGATACTAATTTAGGAAGGATACCTGTGCCAGTAGTTAGTACGAAAGGTGGAATGATTCAGCTTTTAGAAGTTGGGAAAGATGATACATATCATATTATGGCTGTCATCAGGGCGTCTACTATTGACTTTACACCTGAACAAAAATATATAATTGAAAAAATTGAAAAAGAATATGAAGACTGGTATAATCCTAACCAAACCCAGATGGTGAACTATTTTGATAAGTATATAACTGAACTGAAGGATACGTTATATCAGCAAGAAGCTCAAGAGGAAGATTTATTTGAAGGTCAGAAAATTTTGTATTCATGTGTCTACAGAGCATTGACTAGATATCCATTTCCTTACTCTGATAAACAAATTAGTTTATTGGAATCTTATAAGAATCAAATGGATTGGGCAACTGGAAATCCAACGCAGATGGCAGATATTTGTTTGATAGAAGAATTGCAGGAAGTGATTAGCTTATTGGAACAAAAAGATTATAAGAATTGCAGCACTTACTATGTAGACTGTACGGTGGAATATTATGTGCAACAAATAATTAATGAATTACACTATCCAGCACAAGATGAACTGAAGAGGAAAGTTCCGGATGGGATATCTGAAGTAGCATTAGTTAATGTGGTGAACTATGTGATTATGGAGCTTAAGTCAATTTTTCATTGGATGAATCATTTTTGTCGCATTGATCTATTTCATTTAGGATTATCTCAAATTTATACAAGAATGATAAATATGTTTAGATTTTCGGGATTGTTGTTTACTGAGCGTCAGAGAGAATTAATGAAAGGAATAGTATGGGAAGTTGAAGAGGTAGTAAGAGATCCTACAACTGGAAAGTATGAGATGTTACATTTAGGATTTTATGGTTTTATGGATGAGTTGAGACGTAAGCATCAAGAACGTGAAATTAAGGAAGTAAATGGATATAAGGTGATTAATGAGGAAGGACAGGTAGCAAAGGCAATAAAGAAAATAATGAGGGAATTTTACGAATTGCAAATAGCAGCTGATGAACATCACCGACATTTTGAAGACTCCACTGCTAGAGTACCTGATATCACTAAAACCATGTTTAGATACTTTTTAAGAATCTTTCCCCCTGACCAGAAAATCCCTGTAACCTTTGTGCTACCAAATGGTTACTATGTTTCACCACTAGTTCGAGGATGGGTTCATCAACCTTGATGACATTCGCACATTCTTATTCCCATTTGAGTTTTCATTTTGTTATTAGTTATGATTTCTTTTGATTAAACTTTCGTTATTTGTTTGTTGATGGTTATTAAGTTTTTAATATATGTGTTATTTTAGGAATAATTATCATGTTCGTATGTCATTTTAGTATTGAAGTGGTTGAATGTTTTCATATTAATCTCGGTTATCTTATATAAGGTATGGTACTTTTTAATTTAATAACCATATTTTATGCCTGCATAAAAAAATCATTTTAAGGTTCATATTGGATTTTATCCTCACTTTTATAAGTTTTTTTTATGACATCGTAAAATGTCTATAATGTTGGTTTGATAAGTATGAGTTATTAAAATACTTTGATAAAATAATGGAAGTAGGTATGAGAAATTTAACTATGCTAGACGCATAATATACATACCATATTCTTAATATATTGTTAATTTAGTGAATGAATGGTTTTTCTTTGAATATTGATATTATTTTCTTACCAAGGTGTGAATACATTAATCCAGTAATTATTTTTTTTAATTGTTCTTTATAATTAGGATTTTTGGAATCTGAATTGTATATATGTTTTTGCTATAAAGATAATTACTATAAAATATATTACTAGATAATAATATGAAACATTGATAAAGAAACTTTTAATCAATTATTTGAAGTAAATGAAGTTTGTTAAATAAGTTTAACATTATTAAAAAATTATTGTAGAAATATTGTGTGGCTATTTAGTAGACGTTAATTTTAGTTTTAGGATAAGTTTGAGAAACTATGATCAATAGAAAACATTGCTAATTGAATTAAATAGGGTTAATATAATAAAAGTTAAAATCGTTGCTATAAACCAATATGCGGCTAACATATTTAACCAACGGTTGAACACTTTTGAGAATCTTACCAGTATTGAGTTAGGAAATCGATAGTCGTAGGTACCCAGCTAGAGATTGAATACTTTTTAGATTTATTTGGAGATAATTTGAATAGCAGTAGTTTTATAAGTTTTTATTATAGCATGTGTTTAATTTGTTATTTATTTTAATATTTGGTATGTTTAATTTAATTGTCTGTTTATTTTTAGAATATCGTTGCCACTTTTCGAAGTTAGTATATATATTTACAATACAGTACAATACAGTACATGCGTACAAGTACAGCTGAACAATGCATTATTCTTCTTAACAATGCATTAATTTTTGGAAATTTAATAAGTTTATCTTATTAGTTATGAACTTTGTGGGTATGTTCACTGGAAACCCTCACGAGACTATAACTCATCCACTCGGGATACCGAGGGGTTTAAAGGCTTATTGCATATGCTAAATGCAATCGTGATTAACTACGAAAGTGTGGATGTTGTATATTATTTTTTAAGAGATCAAGGAACCAACCAAGCAGATTTTTCTTAGCCGATGATGAAATTTATAATTTCAGTCAGGGGAGTTTTCTGTTCTATTTTTCTTTCCCTTACTCACTTTTGTTTATCAATTTTTATACAATGAGGGCATTGTATAATTTAAGTGTGGGGATAGGGTTCGTAAGAAAAAGAATTTCTTTAATTAATTATTTAAGTTTCTATTGTTCTTAAATTTTATCAAAATTTTAAAATTTTTTAAGTTAATAACTAAGTATTTATTAGTTAGAATATTTTTGTTAAAAGTTTTATTTTGTATTTAAAAGTTTAGACTTTAATATGGATTAACTGTTTTGTATATATAACGTAAGTTACTTAATAATAAGTGATATATAGTTATATGATATGATGTACTAATAGGCAATCTACATGAGGATTTGTGGATTTTAAAAAAATTAATAAAATAACTTGTTTATTATTTTATGGTACATAATATGATGTATGACATAAAAGTCTTAATTTTTAAATTTATTATGCAATAATTTTATATCTTTTTACTTATGTGGATACATTTGGGGGTATATATTGATGGTTTCCTCTGTTATACGAAAGTATAGACCTGGTCTCTATTAATATATATTAAAAAATTAAGCAAACACAAGTCAAAAGTACTTGAAAAGTCTTAAAAATAAAAGATACCTAATAAGGTCGCCAAAATGGTTTGACCAAGTCTGGTTTTGCTTAAACTTGAATCAAGTTATGTCGCTCTGTTGCATGAAAATGCAGACCTGTCACCAATGTCTTGATTCTTAAAAATGGATTTCATATATTTAAATGGGAATATAAAAGTAAATTGCATGATTAAGTTTAAGAGTATATCATATATGGAAATTATAAGTAATATACATACTAACAATAAAAGTGTATTCAGAAATATAAATATAGATTGTTTAAAGTGGACAAATATATTAGTAATCATTCATGAGCTATATATTACACCAATAATAATAATTTTATTTATACATTATAGTTATCCATGTTAATTAAATTGTTTAAATTTAATTTATGAAACAGATTTTTAGTATTGGTATTCTGATTCTTAAATATTAGTTTGATGCTTATTTTAAATTTTATTCAGTATTCTACTTGAGGACAAACAGAACTTAAGTGTGGGGATATTTGATAAGCATCAAATAGATAGTATATTTTATAGTAATTTATCCCTATATTTATATACATTTTAGTGCATTTATATGATTTTAGATACTTATTTTGTTAATATTTGCAGAGATATATTTTAATTGAAGATTGAAGAAAAAGGAACGACAACGAGTCTAAAACTGAAGAAAATAGAGCACTTGAAGATATGAAGCTTTAAACATTGAAGAATTGAAGACTAAAAGTGTTAAAATGAAGAATTGGGCCAAGAAAGAAGTTAAAGCCGTAGATAAAGTTAAGAGAGTCCAAAAATTAAGCCCCTTTTTAAGAACATTCTGGAATTCAGTCCAACCGGCGGTTGGAAAGCCCAACCGGCGGTTGTTGTATTAGGGTTGTAAGGCGGTGGAGACACATGGAGTTTGACCAGGATTCAAAAAGCCCAACCGGCGGTTGGAGGTCCCAACCGGCGGTTGGGAGGTCGGCCAGAAAAAGTATAAATAGAGGCTTAAGTTTAGGTTTTTGATATACGATTCAAGAATAACAAAACCGATTATTAGGGTTTAAGGTCGACTTAAGGTGCAATTTTGGAGGTTAAGGAGCTAGGGTTTGAAGGTTTTTAACCCTAGGAGAAGCTGGTTCGACAATTGGTTCGGTTTCTTTATCCTTGTAACTTTAATAACCTTATTGAGTTAATTTATGGATATTGTTTATTTGAATTACTTGTTAATTAGGTTTTCGTTATAGTTATTGGAATGAATGTTTATTGAGTTTATTATATGAATTATATGTTTATGTTGGAACTATATTATTGAATGTTTATTATACAAGAATTGTCTTTATTATGATATATTGATGATTGTTCTTGACATAGTTAGACTGATTTATATTAAACGAGGATGACTATATTAAGTTTATATAAATTAAGTGATTATGTTTATGTCTTGATCTTAACCTTATGCGATAGACGAAGAATGATTCATTAATATAAAGTAATACTGTGATTCACGCCATACTGATGAAATTGTATTGATAAACTGTTGATAGATCTTATTAATTAGTGATACTTTGCGTAACCTTATGACTGTATTGCTATGATGAAGATTAGCTTAATCTTAAGTAATTTTCTACATTAGGTAATTCACCAGTAATAATAGCCAACAAAGCAAATAGACATAAGTACATATAATAGGTTTAATAAATAATAGTTTGAATAATTATAATCTTCTATCCATCTGAGTATTATTAAGTTGTTCCTGAAGCTTATCTATTAGAATCTGTATCAAAATATAAATATAAATATGTTCGTTCGGAACTAAAACGTCTATCTTATCTTGTATATTATTGTAAATTGAATCCTTCATTCATTTGTATCATAATTGTAAATATTTGTAATTAGAAATAAATAAATAATTAGTTATAAATCAGAATCACGTATCTTGTGTTCCTTGTGTTCGAATTTGGACTTACTTATTAAGCTGTATTACATGAACGGGTCAATCTTGCCTGAATTGTGTGATAGTATTATTTAGTATTTTCTTAATTCAAAACTTGTGATTATAATTGCCTATACTTTCACCACATCAATTTGGCATACACACAAACCTAACGAAACAAAGAGTTGAATGAGTAGGTTTTTAAAGTCGATATTTTATTGTTGCGTACTTGTGTAGTATAAGACCATAATAAGTAACTGAATGAGTACGTTTTCAAAGTTTTGATAAGTAACAATAACAATCGGTGGTCATTTTTCTTACCAAGCCAAATAGGCTATGATAATTTGTGAAGTGGGTATGCACTCTACATCCTAATTGTTTTGAGATTTCTAATTGATACTACGTAATAATAAATTAATCTTGTGACGTTCATCAAACATGGCAGAAATTAGAATTTTTAATTGCTTGAATTTGAAGTTGAGTGTTCACGTTATGTACATTTTCTAAACCAAACATTTTTATTTTTTGCGTTGTTATTATGTATATATTTTATATTTTAATTTAATCCCCATCATATGAATTAAATTACGTACTAAACCTTAAAATAAGGTAAGCATTGAAATTCATGTAACATAATTATATAATATTTGTAATTTTTATATATTGTTATGCTCTTTTATCATGAAAATTTCAAGTGTTTGATAACACAATTGACAAAATCAAATGTGGTAGCTCGCGTTGTCACGGGTCCATCACCTATTTATCATTACATTTAAATACGTGCAGTTTGCTACACAAAATATTTTCTAATATTAAAAAAATTAAAAGGAACGAAGAAGAGACATAAGTCACATAATTAAAGTAACAAATAAGATGTGGTAAAATATCGATGGATTAGAAGGAAGAAAAAATTTACATGACGAAAAGAAATTTAAATAAAAACTTATGATATTATTCATCAAACACTTGAAATGCAAATAAATAGCTCTACATTCTCCTTTTTAAAAAGAAGAAAATATATAAAAAACAAGCAGATGAAACTTGAAAGATCAATCGTATTTGTCATGATATAAATGTCAATTCCATGAGAGAGATATCATTGACCTATATGCCCGTTTTTCATAAACAATTTAAAGCTCTCACATCATATGAATATGTTTTATTTCTTTTGTCGTATATGATGTTCTTTATTTATTAATGTGACTAGTTCACCATATTATATGTTTGTTTACATGTTATTATAATAATTAATTGAGAGTTAATTGATGCATACTCCACAAAATTAGTGATTAGTGATGATAATTATAAGACAAAAGTGAAAGGAAAAAAAGGCTATTAAGAGAAACAATTGAAAACCCCTAAATAAACCAACATAATTGTGTAAGAATGAAACCGGTCCTAAAAGGTGATTACACTTGTTGTTAAACAAAAAGCTTTATGACAATCTAAGGTATGTTAAAAATGTTAATTGATTTGTACACCAATCGTACTTTATCACATTGTACGACACAATATTATAAAATACGGTTACTGATATATAAATGATCACTTTTAAGAAAATAATGTCCTATTTGAGACCTGAGAGTAAATGGTGGATAAATTTATCATTTGGGGTGTTTTGTATTTGAGGGTAAATTATACGTATGTGACATTAATATATGTGGTGCGCGACTTACCACTCAGAGAATTAGTGTGACATTAATATATGTGGTGCGCGACTTACCACTCACAGAATTAGGGTTAGTATCTTTAAGCGTTATAAATTTCTATCAGAGTAATAATCCGTAGTAATTATATGGAGACATAATAAATCAACTTAAAAACACATGATACACTCTAGTATAATACACGTTTTTTCACATTTTCCAATACATAGATAATTAGATAGAATCTACTCAAACTATTCATATTTTAAATGATTTATTTCAAAGGAACCACCAATATAATGATTAACTTTTCAGATAATGGAACGATGTATTCGTTGGTTCCAATTATTAACATATGAGTTATGAACGTCCAGAACGCCCGCAACGCGGCGTTCGCCGACGACGTTCTGGGGGCGTTGTGCGGCGGAGCACGGAGGGAGAATGGGTGTTTAGTGGGCCCCACTTCCGATTTTCTTTTCCTTTTCTCTTTTTCCTCGCGAGTTTAATCCGGAAAAAACAAAAAAAAAACGTTTATTTTAATTATATAAATTGTATTTAGTTTGTTAAATAAATGAAAATTAAATTTAATTAGTGGGTCCAAGGGGCAAAAAGGGGCGTTCTGGTGTTACCATTGCATGTGCTGAAATGGTGTTGTGGTGTTATGCTGACGTGGCGACTGAAAAATGGGCGTTCTGGTGTTACGGTTGCGAATGGTCTAAGCTTCGAAATCTCATAGGCCAATCATCATGAAACTTTTAAAAATATAATAAAGATGTTGGTGTTAAAGAACTATTTTCAACCCTTGTTCAATGTTTCAAAGCTGTAATCATTGTTGAAAGGGTGAATCTACTGCTTTCAACATTTGCACATTCATACAATTAACTTAAGTATACATTCCGCTAACCTTTGATTTCAAGTATAGATATAATCTTAGAAGGTAATCATAAATACCAAAAGAGTTTATAACTGTCTGATTTTGGAATCTATTACCTTTTTAGCGTCGAACATACCTTTCGAGTTTTTGAAGTTAATAACCAAGGTTTTACTAAGTCGTCGTTTTGATACCCCCCTTAAGTTGATCACTATTTTACGAGAATCAAGCCTACCACCACACAAACTCGATATAGGTAAAACTCTACACAAATACGTTAACTCTAAAATCAAATTAAATAGCTAAGTTTGACTTGTGTCTTGTTGTCAAAATGGGTACTACCAAGTAGGCATGAACAAAACCGGGTATTCGCCCAACCCAACCCGACCCGAACCGGGTTTTTTTCGGTGACCGGGTTCAAACCGGTTTTTCGGGTTTTTGACCGGGTTTCCAACCCGACCCGATTTCAACCCGGCTTCGAATTCAAAAAACCCAACCCGGTTTGGTACCCGCCGGGTACTAAGAAAACCCGAACCGGGTAGGGTAAAACCGGGTAGAATCAGGTCGGGTATTCGGGTTTAAAATCGGGTAGGGTATAAAATCCGGTTTTTTGTTCACCACTACTACCAAACTACCAAAGTACCAAGTCTTCCACTTTCTTAATGGGCTTATATATAATGATAGAGTGGACCTTAAACACCTCACATGGAAAGCCCGTTGCCCTTTCCTCATTCGTTCTATTAAAAAAAACAAATAGATACAATCATACATTCATACTTGCCTTTATTCAATTAAATTTCTCTCTGTCCCGCTACTGATTGTCGGAACAAAATGGAGACTATGAGTTTCCGGTCAAACTTTCCGCCACCGTTTTTCAATTTCATCATCTTCCTCGTCTGCATCATCTCGTTTCAGACATCCAGAGCTCAAACTGCTCGAACAGATCCTTCTGAAGGTACTTTCTGCTATCTGTACGTATTTCTACTAGCTCATTAGATTGAATTTGTGATTAATTTGATTAACATATGAAGAATTGAGTTTAATTCGTTAATTTTTAGTTATTTGTATAGATTCAGGAACGTGTATGCTCTTTATATCTATTTGAGTATTTCTGTTCTCTTAACATGTTAATCGGTAAATAATGAGTTGATTATTAGCTCACTAGACTTTAAACCCGTGTATACACACGAGTCGTTGATTTTTAATATGAAATTTCGTATTTAGTATCTTGTTTCTAATAATAAGTGTGTAAGTTAATACGTATATAAACATTTCGTTGGATTCATGATAATATTATTTTATATAGATTTATATAAGTAAATATTAAAATTTTAAAAGTTTATGAAACCAAATTAATGAAAAATTAATTCACCCTTTCAAGTAATTGTATTCCTATGGTGAATTGAAAATAAAAACATTTACATAGTGATTTGAATAATATTTTAATTAATGAATTAATTTTTTTATATATAAGTGAGTAGTTGATTAAAAAAATTCTTTTTTAGTAAGTTAAGAATCTTATTTTAAAATTTACTTAATTAAAAGGACTTAATTGAAAAATTGAATCTTAATTAGAATGATGACATAATATAAGTGTTTCCTATATATAATTTATAAGATGATACTGTATTTTGATTTAATCAGTTTTTATTCGTAACGAATCAGGTAAGTTTATGCTCTGTATATGTACCTCTATTAGCTATCAGATCAAATTCGAGCTTAATTTGATTAATGTATGACAAATTGAGTTCAGTTCTTCGTCGTTTGAAATTGGATTGATTATTAGCTCACGATATTTTACATTGTGATTCAATCGGTTTTTAATTTGTATAATAATCATATCAGGTCATATGATTGCAAACATTGAGTTCTTTATTTGTTTATTTTTTTTATTTTTATACTATAAATATAAATGGAATCGAAAATGTTATACTTCAGAATTTAATTACAATAGATAATAACTTATGTAAGTCTTACGTCAAGGTGGTGATATTTTCATTAAACATTTTGATAAATCATCACACTTGTACATTCAAAACTTACATCGTACAATTCCCCTGCCTCCGGGCACCTTAGAATAGATTTGATTGGAAGGAGGGTGATTTACGGTGAATCTATCAAAAATATTAATGAATTTATCATCACCTCAAGTATAAAAACAAATTTTGTGACATGAGAAGACCGACAAGAAAAGGGCTGTGTAAAGGGCTGTGTACGTG
Organism: Helichrysum umbraculigerum; assembly: GCA_949592205.1. Lineage (NCBI taxonomy): Eukaryota > Viridiplantae > Streptophyta > Magnoliopsida > Asterales > Asteraceae > Helichrysum > Helichrysum umbraculigerum. The sequence continues at coordinate 231,480,663 of CATIUR010000001.1, forward strand.
TAAGTGTGTAACTTCGAAACCAAAAAGGTTAAAACTTAAAATAGTTTGACAAAGTTTGGAGTCAATATTCAGTGGTCAAAGTTGGCGATTATATTTTTAGAAACCTTATTTAATTATATATTCGTTGATTAGATTAGATGTGGGATTTTATAAATTCTATAAGTGTTTGGGAAAAAAAGACCTTTCAACAACTTGTAACATATATTAATCGTTTAATTCCAATTTGCTGATTTGATAATTACAAAGCCACCCTGTTTGCTTTTGTGAATAAATTTTGTACGGAGTATTATAGAAGCACATATTTGACTGTATCCGAAAGTAAAACAAAAATGTCCATATTTAATGTCTAGGGTAATTTTTTTATTTGTTTTTTTATTATTTAAACCATTTAAAATAGTAGTACTACGTATTTTAATAACAATAATAATGATAGATTAACGTTGGGTTTTACTTTTTCAAGTTTGTTACATCGATTAAAAAATTTGGAATTTGGATGTTGATATAACAAAATGTGTGGTCCATCCTACCATATGAAAGTCTTGCAACTTGCAAGTGCTGCTACCCGCAAATGTGATGTTAGCCCAATATTTATATGGTACATTATAATATTATATTGAACTTGTTTATATTGGTCAAAATGCATGTTTTGACTTTTGTTATATCCTTTTTATGACGAAAAGGTTAAAAATAAAAATAGTTAGACAAGGTTGGAATAAAGTCTTGCATGTTTTGATGTATTTCCCTAGTTTAGAACTAGAAATCATATATTTAGAAATGTAAAATAATACGCACAAGTTGGATAAACTATTTTCTTTTTCTCAATTATTGAATAATGTGAAATAATTTTGACATGGCTACTATCAAACGATTCATTTATAACCGTGTTAATGAATTACTAGACTGTTTCCTTACGAAAATTTGTTTCATATGATATGTCTAAATACACATGTCTAAAGATGTCCTTGGTAGGGAATATAAGATATACTATAAGATAAGAAGAGAAAAAAACATACAAGACTTCAGTTAAACAAGGTATATATGAAGATCATGAGGTATCTTTCAGTTCCTAATTCCTACGTACCCTATATTTTTCAAATGTATATGTATATATTAATATATATGATTACACATCACTCATATTTACACGTACTAATTGTACATTTAGTGAAATACTTCAGCATAGATCAATAACTCATCATTCTCTCTTTTCATTTAAACAGTGAGAGCGTTAAGTACAATATTTCAAAAATGGGACGTTCAAATTCCGGGGAACCTGTGGAACATAAGTGGAGAACCTTGCAGCGGAACAGCACTCGGACCAGATTTCGATAAGGATTACAACAATCCATCAATTGAATGCAATTGTACATATGCCAGTAACACCACTTTCCATATTATCAAATTGTAAGTCTTTCGTTTTCTTCCATCAGTCACTGTGATATCTAGGAAAGTATTTTGTATTCCTAAAGTTTATTGACAAACATGTTATTTTTCAACAATTATTCATTAGATTTGAAGTTACATAATTACGTTTCATTGTTGTGAAATTACATATAAACCCTTTTTTGTTACGTTAAATGTTTTTCATCTTTTGCTCCCAGGAAAGTCAGTCAACTTAACAGGCAAGGGGTTATTCCTGAAGAACTCACCGCTCTAACTTATCTCGCCGTATTGTATGCATTTCTCGATCTCTAACCTATATTCTTGCTTTCTGTAAAAAATAACTGATCAAAATAGTCTTATAAAGCGTGAGATGTATACTTCTGTAGGAAAATTGATCAGAATGCATTCACTGGTACTTTGCCTTCGTTTCTGGGAAATTTTTCTGCAATGGTGATCTTGTAAGTGTAGGATATATATTCTAATATTGTCCTAAATCCTAATGTCTATGAATGAATATGATAATTCAGTATCACATGCATACGGATTTTACGCACTAGTGTGAAGGCTGAATTTTAATAATTGTTGACCTGTTTCTCTTAATACTTTCATCTTGATCAACTTGTATTGTTATTTGTCTTAACAGGTCTGTTGCGCACAATCAGTTTTCTGGTACAATACCCAAGGAGCTTGGAAATCTTACAGAACTAGCAATGTTGTGAGTCCCTTATAAAATTGTTTTATTTCCCCAAATCATTTTTTTGTGTGGTTCTTTCTATTTTGTTGTGTTCCATTAGCTTCTTTAGTTGTTTATAAGTTATAATTGGTTATTTACATGACCAATATGGTTATGTTGTCTATTTGTTGCAGGGCTGTGAGTTCCAATAACTTTTCAGGTACTCTTCCCCCAGAACTTGGCAACCTACCTAAGATGGAACAATTGTACGTTCTTATAAGTTAATAATAATAATAATGATATGCGCATATACAGGCGCACACACTGCTGAAGAAAACAGCATATAATGTAGTGTCTGATTAGAAGCTAAATCGTAAAAATTTACTAATATTTGCAGTTACCTAGACAGTTGTGGTGCTGGTGGTGAGATTCCCTCGACATTTGCCAACCTCCAAAATTTGCGTGTCATGTACTTATTTTTCCATCACATGAATCTTCTACTATGATGTTTTTCGAATTCAAGTGTGAACGATATACTATATGATCAGCTTAGATGCTTACTCCATGTTGGTTTTCAGGTGGGCATCAGACAGCCCATTCTCTGGAAAGATACCTGCTTATATGGGCAACTGGACAAAGTTGTTGAGTCTGTGAGTAATAATGATCATAATTGAAGGTGGAAAATCAATATGGGTTGTATTTTCTCTCAAAAGGGTCAAATAATTTTTTTTGCTATATTCCCATAGGTCATAGGTAATGCTTACAATATGCTAAATCATTATATCTGAAGATTTAGATTTTTATAAATCAATATTCATAGACTATACATCAATCACTTCTATAAAATGGACAAAAAGTGTTTGCGGGTCAACCTGATCGATCCCTTTCGGCGATAACAAAAATTACCGATTTCAAACTGAACAAATTTTGACCTGTTACCCAACCCGCCCATATTGCCACCGTTAGTAAAAGTGCACAATTCTCAGCTACAAAGGTATCATTCACTAATGTGCAGATGTTCCATTTTTATAGGAGACTCCAAGGAAATAACTTTGAAGGTCCTATACCAGCTAGTTTTGCAAATTTAACCTCGTTGACCTCTCTGTGAGTAATACATGCATTCTCTCTCTAGATATCCCTACTGTCTAGTTGTCCAAGTACTTGAACTACTCTTATACATTAAATTCTATGTATGTATAGACGAGTAAGTGATTTGCAGAATGTGAGTTCATCTCTGGATTTTATCACCAACTTGAGGAACCTAACTGATTTGTAAGACACACAAACCTCTTTGAAATATTCTGGAATTTTCAAATATACCAAGTTACTTACCATCTTTTAATATTATGACTAGAGTTATAAGAAATGCATTGGTTTCGGGTCCTATTCCGGCAGATATAATTCGATTGCAAGATCTTAAGACACTGTAAGTTGTTATGTAAATCAAATTAAACAATGTCACTCAATTATCTACTACTCTATGTCAACCATACTTCTCTCTGACAGAGATTTAAGCTTCAACAAATTAAATGGCTCAATTCCACAAACATTAATGAATATGAGTTCCCTTGTTTCATTGTAAGTTATCATTTAAACTTCCCTTACAATATCGAACAAGTGTGACTGTCTCTATGATACATTTTACTCTTATCTTACTTAATGTTGTCAGATTTCTCGGAAACAATAGTTTGTCTGGTTCTCTTCTTCCTGATAAAAGTGCGTTACTTCAGAACATGTAAGTTGACTACAGCTATTTGAACAATTTTAGTAGCATTTATCGATTATTTGCATTTCTTGGCACCTTTTACTTACACATGAAGGGAATTGCTATTTAGCATGAGTTTTATCTTTAAACAGTCTTTTATCTTTTCATTTCCTTGATTTAATAATAGATATTTTGCAGAGATTTGTCTTACAATGAACTATCTGGATATTTTCCACGGTGGGTGATTCCAACATGGTCAATGCCCAATCTGCAATTGTATGTTTACTTCTATGCTTTAATCTAATTATCTCATTTCAATTTATTTGCATGATTTTGCTAACATATTAAAAATTTTGCCGGTTATTTCAGGAATTTGGTGGCTAATAACTTTAAATTTGACAGCACAAACATAAGGTAGTCATTTTATTTGGCGTTAGTCATTGTTTGTAGATGTCAGATTTGCTAACTATTAAAATTAAGGGATTAGTGCACTAGTGCAGGGAAATGTACTTAACCTTAGACCGATTTCTATAGTGTGTACCCAACTTCAATTTGGTCTATTGTTTGTATCCATCTTCCAATATTGGTCTATTGTATGTATCTGACTGATGTGGCACCCCTTTTTGATGATGTGTCAATGACGTGTCAGCTGACATGGTGAATTATATGGTTGCCACATCATCAAATAACTCATCGGATACACACAATAGACCAAACTGAAAGATTGATACAAAGAATAGACCAAAATGAAGTTCGGTACACACTATTGAGATCGAGTAAAAGTTAAGTGCATTTCCCTGCACTAAACCCTAAAATTAAATGACCGGGCGCTTTGTAAGAATGACAGGAAGAAGTTAATAATTTAGTTTTACCCCTTATCATAAAATTCATCTGGAGTGTAAAGGGAGCTCAAGCTGATACATGCAAGACTCAATTATTGTTTGCAAACCTTTATGTTCATTTGACCAATTGCATCTCTGTTTGCAGTATTTTCCCAGGGTTAAATTGTCTTCAGCGAGATTTTCCTTGCAACAGGAACACGGCGCCTTGTAAGTCCATTCGTTGTATCTTGGCATATCTGTCAAAAATTTTATTTTTCAAATCATCCTCCAAGACGTTTTTTATTCATCAAATTTACTCAGAAGTGGTGAACTGGTGATTGATGACGATCTTTGTTGCTTGCTAAAGATTCCAGCTTTGCAATCAAGTGTGGTGGCTCAGAGATGAGGTCCGCCAATGGAATATTATTCGAGACTGAAAACTCTACAGCTCTTGGACCAGCTTCTTATTATTTATCTCAAGAGAAATGGGCAGTAAGCAATGGTGGTATTGTCCTTGACCGAACTGACCCATCATTTATAGCTTCTACCACAACTGCAGTTGATAACACGAGATATCCAGAGCTTTTCAGAACTTCAAGGAAGTCTCCGGGCTCCCTTAGATACTATGGTTTAGGACTTGAAAATGGTCCTTATACTGTAAGCCTGTTCTTTGCGGAGACTGTCTTTAACCGTACCAGAAACACCTGGCAGGGTCATGGGAGACGTCTCTTTGATATTTACATCCAGGTTTATAATTTTCTTTGTTTTTCTTCGATAATGTTCAATCTTGATTATCAGGTTATTTATACCTTGTTTGTTTGACTCTCGAGTAACCACTAGTTGGGTTTGGGTTGTTGTTTTTTTTTTTTTTTTTTTATCTCAAACGGGTACATATAAAAATAGTTAAAAGAGGAAAGGGCCAAATGGGTTGATCTATATTAATTCTTACAATGATACAACCTCCTAAATTTTCTTCATCCAAGGAGTAAATTATTAATGTAATATTAAAACGTGCGTCGAGAAATTTGAAAAGAAAACTTTCAAAAAATAAATTTGAAGCTTGACTGCATTTCTTTAAGTCTTAACAGGTGTACCTCCATGTCTAATTTTTTTTTTTTTCATTCTTGAATTCTAGGGAAATCGTAGACAGAAGGACTTTGATATATCAAAGGAGGCAGGTGGTGTTGGTAGAGCTATTGTAAAGGATTTTGATGTAACCGTGACACAGAATCATCTTGAAATTCATCTGTTCTGGGCTGGAAAGGGGACCTGCTGCATACCTCAACAGGGAGATTATGGACCTTTAATTTCGGCCCTCAGAGTTTCTCCTGGTACGTAACATGGAAAATATAAACACTTGTTTTCACAATTGTGCTAAAAAGTTGTCCTTCGTATCTACTTCTCATTCTAGTGATACATACACATATCAAAGTTGTTATTTTTATTTAATTTATCAGATTTCGATGTCAAAGGCAAGTCAAAGAAAACTGGAATGATCATCGGTATCGTAGCAGCCGTGGCATCTATCTGTCTTATTTTCTTACTTTTAGGTTTATACGTGAAAAGAAGAAGGTCAAAACGCCGTGAAGAAGAAGGTAAAGGTTATGATTCTGTTATTTATTCTTATCCTTTTAATCTTGTTTTTTTCTTCTTTTGAAGGGATATTTTATCTCTAATTTGTGCAGATTTTCTTGGAATGGGGCTTAAAGTAAATACCTATACCTATGCGGAACTGAGAAATGCAACTGCAGATTTCAGTAGTTCAAATTTGCTTGGGGAGGGTGGTTTTGGACCTGTTTACAAGGTTTGATATTACCTCATATAAGTACCATATATTTTACATATTTCGGCCCAGTTACTTATAAAAGGTCAGTTTGGCCTTTGTTTTATCTCAAATGCCTCACTTCAAAATAAAAAGAGTAAATTATTTAAATGGTCCCTGTGGTTTCCCAAATGTTCCATACGTAGTCCCTTAGTTTCATAAATTATTTGAATGGTCCCTTGTTTTGAAAGTTTGTTCACCAATGGTCCAAAAAGTTAACTGTCGTTAAGTTGTCGTTAAGTTCTAATGTTAAATCATAAAAATGACCAAAATGCCCTTCATGTTCTTCTCTTTTATAATGTTCTTCCTTACCTAAATTTCAAACCTTTAAATTTCAAACCTTTTTTAAAATTAATGATGTTTTGATGATCAATTCAAACTGATATAATATTTATTTTTATTAATTTTGTAATTATTTATGCTTATAAATGATTAGCTATTTTTTTCAAAGATATTTTTTTGAAAGATTTATACTTAGACCCAACCCAAAAAAATATTTATGAATTTGCTAACTCAGATGCAACCCAAAAAATAGAGTTGGCGGGTTTCGGGTTGACGCCTCAAAAATTCCGACCCTAACCAAGTTGAGTTCGTGTCAGGATTTTTGAGGCGCCAACTCGTCAAGCGAAACTCACCAACTCAATATTTTTTTGGGTTGAGTATGGGTCAGCAAATACATTTTTAGGTTGAACCCGACAAACCGAAATTTATTTTAATTTAAATATGACATATAATTTAGACCTTTTTATTAGCTTGAAATTTATAAGCTAGGCAATACCGCCCTAACCTTTTTATAAGCATAAATAATCATTTTTAAGCATAAATCTTTTGAAAAATAGCTTTGAAAAAAAAAGCTAATCATTTATAAGCATAAATTATAAAATTTCAATGTTAATAAAAATAAATATTATATCAATTTGAATTGATCATCAAAACATTATTAATTCACTAAATTATATCAAAACGTAATTATATAAAGAAAATATTAAAGGTTTGAAATTTGGATAATGTTAAAGGTTTGAAATTGGGGAAGAACATTATAAAAGAGAAGAACATGAAGGGCATTTTGTTCATTTTTGTGATTTAACATTAGAACTTAACGACAGTTAACTTTTTGGACCATTGGTGAACAAACTTTCAAAACAAGGGACCATTCAAATAATTTATGAAACTAAGGGACTACGTATGGAATATTTGGGAAACCACAGGGACCATTTAAATAATTTACTCAAATAAAAATAATTAACCAATAGAGGAAGTAAGGAACATGTCACATGGGTCACACGGGTTGAAAGTCTCCCAAAGTCTATCTATAATTGCGTACAACTTCCGAATTGCTTCTATTCAAAAATTTAGATTATTATTGTAGTAGTAAATGTTTTTAGTATGTATAATTAATGTAATCATAATTTATAAATCTTTGCATAAAAAAGGGGGTCAAATGTGTTAGTGGGTCAACCCAACCTGGCCAATTTTCACCCCGTACATCATATATCTTCTGTTATGACCCATTACCTACTCACCAACCCACCCATTTTGCCACCTTCATGTTTGCAAGTTTGAGTACCTCTTCCTTTACTTTGAAAGATGAAACGGATATACTTTGACTACAATTGTCCTGTTTTTTGAGCTTTCTTCTATTACCAATAATACATAATACATATCTATAATAATGTGCATAGTCTCTCTTGAGTTTGTGTTAAAAAATGTGGTGATGAGTCTTAGTACGTTACAGGGGATATTGAATGATGGAAGTGTAGTAGCTGTGAAGCAACTGTCAGTAGCATCTCACCATGGTAGGAGTCAGTTTATAACTGAAATTTCAACCATTTCAGCTGTCCAACACTGGAACCTTGTGAAGTTGCATGGTTCATGCATTGATGGAGCTAGAAGACTTCTGGTTTACGAGTATCTTGAGAACAAAAGTCTCGATCAAGCACTCTTTGGTATAACCTTGATACACCGTAATCATCTTTTAGTGACATACTTCACAATTTGAAAAAATTAAAAATAAAACAGGAAATAAACTAGAGCCTAGAGGTGGGAATTTTGACCAGTATAATTGTGAATAGGTCATGTTTTATCTCCAACAGTCAAACAGCTTATAAAAAACTGCTTAAAATAAATGGGTCAAACGGGTTGAATGTCACCATATTGTAACAAAAAATTCATAAAAATTACTAAATATTTTGCTTATTGATTCTATTATATTGAAAAAAATATAAATTTATAATCATGTTCAAAACAATAATTATCTAACAAAAAATATGCATCCGTTGGTAAAAGTGTTTTATCCAACCCTAGTAACCAATGAGATTTGATCCATACCCAAAGATTACGCGTTTGGAGTTTGGAACCCAAATGTGGGATGCAATTATCTTGCCACCTCTCGAAATTTTTTGACTATTTGCTGTTCCAATATTGTTAAATGCAATGGGAATTGTGGTTAATTGGAGTTTAAACACACATAAGGAGCTCATTTCAACAATGAAAAATAAAGAAAGGATTTAAACGTATGAAATCCTGTACATTGAGATGTTTACAATTCTGATAATACTTTCTATTTTAGTACTAGAATGGAAGTCCAGCCGATTTCCTGATCTGTCATTATATCAAAATCTACAAACCTAACCATCTTTATATCTTTTAGGAAAAACTGATGTGCTCCTTGACTGGCCAACCCGTTTCAACATATGCTTAGGAACAGCAAAAGGACTAGCTTATCTTCATGAAGAGTCAAGGCCTAGAATTGTGCATCGGGATGTCAAAGCGAGTAATATATTGCTTGATGGAGAATTATGCCCCAAAATATCAGATTTTGGATTAGCAAAATTATACGATGATAAGAGAACCCACATGAGTACCCGTGTAGCAGGAACGATGTGAGTTCCTTCACCCTTCTTACTAACATATCTTAATCATATTTAATAACTTACTAATCTTTCATCATTCGATATGCTACATAGTGGTTATCTAGCACCAGAGTATGCAATGCGTGGGCATTTAACTTCAAAGGCTGATGTTTTTGGATTTGGAGTTCTTTGTCTGGAGATTCTTAGTGGGAGGCCGAATTATGATGAGAAACTGGATTCCGAGCAAAAGTATCTTCTACAGTGGGTAAGATACCAAGCTAAGCAATTGAGCCGAGTCAAAGCTTGCTTGGCTCGACTCAAAGCTCTACTCATGAGAAATAGTTAGTAACGTTTTGATTTAGTTGTGTTCCGTCTCAAACGGGTCAAATTATAAATGTGTCGCTAATAAGGGAACTAATGGGTTGGAAGATTTTCGTAAAGTCTAATTTTAATGCTCACAACTTTCTAAGCCATTTTTATTATATTTTTGTAATAATATTGTTCTCAATTATAATTGACACGTGAGTTTTCATAGAAGTCGTCCCAACCACGTCCATTTCGACCCCTGATAGAATGACATGTTTCAACCCCAAATATGTTTTGACTCGCTTCAAACTGGCTCATCTTTCCACCTCTAGTCTTAGCTCTGCTAGTATGGATTCAGCTTCTACGGGTTAATATAGGCCTGTATAGGCTGCGGTTTTCAATTGCCTTATAATGGCTTGTATAGGTTCGTGTAAAGCTGAAACCAATACTCGACTCAGTTGGGTTCATATAAAATTAGAAGTGAACCTCTTAAACAAGAAAATACATGTTGGCACGTAGCTAAAACAAGCCTGTATAAGCTCCGTTTTTGGGTTGGCTTGTATACGTTGTATGCATTAAAACTAGACTTTCAACTGTTTTGGCCCGTTACCTTTTAGCTAACTGCCTGATTTGACCCATCTGATTTGTTTGAGATAAAACACAACCCAAAATTGACTCGTTCCTAAGTAAATGGACCAACTTAATCAAACAACTTCATGTTATTTCCAGGCATGGAGTCTATACGAATATAATCGACAATTGGAGCTAGTCGATCCATCTTTGACTTCTTTTGACGAGAATCAAGCTACTCGTATGATAGGGGTGGCTCTTATGTGTGTTCAAGCATCACCATCATTAAGACCGGCAATGTCACGGGTGATTGGAATGCTTTCCGGTGATATTGAAATAAATGCAGTCACAACAAAACCTAGTTATTTGACAGATTGGGATTTCAATGATATTACCAACACTTTTTATGACGATGAACTAATTTCGTCTGAAAATACAACCATGACTACAAATACTACAACTACTTCAACTGGCATCGAGTCGATGTCATCACCCATAATCAGGTCAGAGCTAATGAACAATGGGAGTCTTAGAGAAGGACGGTGACACATCATAACTGGTATTTATGTTCTTTATTCACATTTTTGCTTCTGAATTCCATCTGTTGATAACCATTTTGCTATTTTGTTCACAAGGATAAGGTCACATCTTTGTTTTTTTTATTAGTAAGTTTTCAATTGTCTGTAATTAGTAGAGTAATACAAGAGAGGAAGTAAAACACTGTGTTTATACGTGCTTTGAGAAAAATATAGGCAAGTGTATATCAATTATTTAAAATTCAAAAGTAACATTAACTAAAGAAAATATATTGCCTAAATAACCAGTGAACATCAGAGGCGATCTCACTGGTTTATTCCGGCGTGCTAGTTAGGCCAAACTGCTAGTCTGTTTGCCATAACATTTGGCTCAGCATGTGGGTCACGTAAAAAGTTACATATGACCCTTTTAAGTCGTGTCACTTCTCCACGTTTCTTATGCTTTCATTGGTTCATGAACTTATCCTCTAGCTGCTTGATTTCTTCTACATTATGGAACGACTTGAAGAAGCAGTAGATTGAATCAAATGTTAAAACATAAACACAGGACTACATGAGTTGTGAGTCAGGACTCAGGAGGTCAAGGTTTGGTGGGTTTGGATGTACTAGGTACAAATGGTTTGACCCAAAAGTTAAAGAAATCTTGAGAAACCTTATTTGTTGTTTTTAACCACTTTTCCTTTGTGGAAAAAATAAGGAGCAACCTAGGATTCCAGAAAAGTTGCCAATGTTTAATTTTGTTGGTATCATACCCAAATTCCTTTTCTATCCAATTTAAAAGTTAAAGTAGGGAATCAAAGCAAAAGGCTATATGGTGAGATTGTACTAGTATTAATAATTTATGTCTCCTGAAGAAAACATCATTCGGAGTTGTGTGAAAGTGACAATTTGTAAAAGAAAACATCAATCCATATGCAGACTCGTTTTCTTTTTATAAAACCAAATAAAGTTTGATTTCTTCAGATTAATTCCTCATTCCAAGGATCCTTTCTTACTTATACTTACACTTTTACCCTCACGTGCATAGCCACTCGTGAATACAGTGCCACGTCTTGGGTATAATACACAGCTTAATTTCTTGGACTGTTGTTGTACACAAATTTTATTTTCACTAACTTTTGGTGGTAATTTTGTTTATATTTACATACAAATATGATCAAGTCGGCTGTCTTGAACTCGGTGTTAAGATCACACGTTTGTGTATTAAATTAATCATACTTAAACAAGTTTAATTTAATAATTAGATTGATAAGTTGGACTCGTACGTACGTGGCGTTTTGTTAATTTAAGGAGTTGGTACTAGGAGAGGTGTATCTGTGTCGAGGTTGCGTGTTTCGTGTAAAGTTTTGTATACTTATGTTTGGCTTGTGCATGATATAATTTGGCAGTTTAATTAAGACCATAGAATGTCAGTTGAACGTATGTAATTAGTTCTATATAAAAGGCTTTAAATTACAAACTAATAAGATAATTAATGGGTTCAATAATTTGGTTCGGTCATTTCGGTGCGACGAGTTGAAAATTGTTGGAAAAAAAGGTTAAATAAAGAGATCGAGCAATTAAGAAAAAGAGTAAAAGAATTTACCTCTTATATATACTAATACTAGACATCAAACCCGTGTATACACACGGGTCATTGAATGTGAATTTGATTTTTATAATCACGCGAATTATATATACTATAAAAATCTATTTCGTAAAAGTTAAAAAAGATATGCAATGAAGTTCAAAAGTCCTTAAACGAAAGTAGTATAATAGATTGATTGCGTATATTAATTAATAATTGTAATAAAATACAAAGAATTAAGATTAAGATTATATTTATTTATTATTTTACTTATTTAAAGTTAAAATCCTCCTTATGCAAGTCTCCTAATGAAATTAGGAACCTAAAATTATAATAATTATATTGATAAATTAATATATAAATATATTTCAATACAAAATATGTATTTATGACATCATCTCATCCTAAATATTAGCTAATTGGACAAAATTAAGGAATTTAATTGGTTGATTGGGATTTTGATGATGTCATCATCCGCTTCCTATATATAATTTATATATTATATTAAGATTATAAATAAAAGAAAGTAAATAGTGAGTTAGTTCTAAACTTGGCTCAAATAACTGAATAAGCCTAACAAGTAACAAGCAAATGTTAAGGCATGAAGCAAGAGTCATACTGAGGTCGACTCCGCGTAAATAGTCAAACCAGTTGACTCTTGACTTTGTTGTTTGCAAGCTTTAATTTGAACAAGCTATGGAATCTTACGTAGTCTCACCTATACCACTAGTAAAAACGGGATAACGATAATGATGATAGTCCAAATATAAATATATAATTAAAAATGTAATTATTAATAAATTAAATATAACAAATAAATAAATGAGAGATGAGACAGAGAGTTATATATGAAAGAAAAATAGGCAGAGACATAATATAAGTAGAATAAGGTGGGGCTTCGAATGCTTGAAAACCCTCCATTTTCATATTCCATCAACTGAATTTGTTCATTTTATATACGTTCCGAAATTCCACACACATAAAAAAAAAAAAAAAAACCTACCAAAATGCTATGGCCACTAGCTAATTTTCTTATCTTTCCATCTCTCACTTTCATCATGTCTCTCATGCTACAATTTTTTTATTCTTTTATTTTGGTTCATACTTGCACTATCTAAAGTATTAAGCATCTTTTGTAATTAAGCTTGAGTACCTATATATAAATCCAAAATATATATATATATATATATATATATATATGGGTCAACAATCTATATTTGTAAGAGAAAATGACTTTTATTGTTGGGCATAATCTCATTAATCTTTCTTTCGTTCTAAGTATTTATATTTCATAGATATTGAGATTTATTTTTACCACGAAATTATAATTTCTCATGAAAATGTCAATATATTGCGAAAATTATAACATATCACCGTGAGAAGTTCACTTTATCGCATGAGTTACTCTATGAATTGATAAAGGGATAATAATGATTACAATTTGCTGAGATAAAGGGGCACTATTGTATTATTTGACTTGGAGTTATTGTATATATATCAATATATGTGCTCATGATTAAAGATTATAATAATTGCTCCCGATTTAAAAAGTGAGAAAAAGAGGAAGGACCATATATGTCGAAATGTATTTAAGAATCATGTCCAATAAATAACATAAAATGTGGAACAATTTAGTGAGCCATGATATGATCGAGCTAGCTGCTAGCCCATGATGTAGCAAATTGTAGCCATTCATAACCCTAATCTTACTTGATGAAAGTGGCCCACCTTCCATGCATCTATCTTCATCCAGTAAAAGGTGTGATTGAACATCAAAGTGGTGAGAAACATAAATGGAGGGTGTTAATGTACCAACTCTTACAGCTTTAGGTACAAGTACTAAAATGAGAATAAATCACACACATTTTCTGACTCCTTTTATGATCTTTATAAAAAAATATGTAACGGTTTTTTCTTTATTGAAATACTGATCGAATTCCGTTTTTATGTACCCAGTGAGTGACTGTGTAAACAAGATGTGTTGGATTTAGCTACCAACATTTTTAAAGTATTCATATTTAACTTTTTAAATAAAGGGAAAAGTACAATAAAAGGTATTATACTTATCACCTATTCCTATTTAAGGTACACAACTTTAATTTTTTAATTTATGGTATCGAACTTTCAATTTGTAATCAAGTTAGGGACACAAATTTCACAAATGACGAGTTGTCACCGAATTTCTTTTTTATAAGTAACAAATCTATTTAATCGATTAATATTCCTCGATCAATTTTAAAAAATATTGAGTATAATGGGAGATATTAAAGCTGAAAGTGGTAATGAGTTTTTGTTAATTTCTTTCTCTTCACTCAATATTTTTTTAAATTGACTGAGGGATATTAATCGATTAAATAGATATTTTACATATAAAAAAGAAATTCGGTGATAACTCGTCATTTGTGAAATTCGCGTCCCTAACTTGATTACAAATTGAAAGTTCAATACCTTCAATTAAAAAATTTAAAGTTGTGTTCCTTAAATATGAATAAGTGATAAGGATAGTACATTTTATCATACTTTTCCCTTAAATAAACAATGTATAGTAATCTTTGTTTTTAAAATAAAATTGTTGAGCTAATTGACTGAACGATATCGATACAAATTACATTTTAAAAATCATTGGTGTTGAAGTCGGTAACAATATCTATCATCAACTATACTAAACTACGTACGAGTACCATAATTGTAGCAACATAAATATGTTTTGTCTTGAAACTTATAGTATCACTTATACACTACAAAAAAAAAATGTCAATTCTTCACGCTTTTTTCTTCATGCTTTTATAAAGTGTTAACTTATTTGTCAAGTTATTCACACTTATAAGTGTGTACAAAATGTTCACACTTTTATGCATGAAGAAATTGAACTAATAACAATATCTATCATAATGTTCACACTTATAAGTGTGAAAAAATAGAACAAAGTCCACACTTAAAAGCGTGAAGATCATTTCGTAACACTCAATTTGTTCACGCTTCTTAAGCGTGAAGAATTTGGGTGTTAAGAAATGATCTTCACACCTTAAAGTGTTGCAAATTTTGAATTTTTCACGGTTATAAGCGTCAACATTGTGATACATATTATTATTAGTTCAATTTCTTCACGCTTAAAAGCGTGAACATTTTGTACACACTTATAAGTGTGAATAACTTAGCAAGTAAGTTAACACTTAATAAAAGCGTGAAGAATTTACACTTTTTGTCGCACCCCCAAATTATGCTGCGGAAGCGGGTCGGTTCGGGGCGCGACTAATCAATACACAAAGCACCAGATTACATAATGAACGACCACTACATGCGTCGTTTACAATTACATTGATAAAATAAAGGTTTTACACCGTTATAATATAGTTTACAAAAGCCCTTGAGTTCAAATGATAGAGATTCTATGGCATGACTAAATTATACAAAATATAGTAATGCATGACAATCTCTTGATGTCTGTATGCGACTCGAACTAATGGGCATCCTGAATGGCAGTCCTACTGCTGCTGAGAACCTGAGAATACATGCTAAAAGGTCAGCTATAAAGCTGGTGAGCTCACAGGTTTAATGATAAGATATGATGTATGAACCACAAGATTTAATAATGATGTTTGAAATTAATCAAATATAATGTATATAAAGTCATGAGCACATAGTCTGAGCTTAACTGAGATGTCAGGATCACAATTAAGTGCCTGAGCGAGGGTGCCTCTATGCGTATGCCTAATCAACATACGTATGAACAAATGATAATGCGTCCGTTTTGACCAGTCAGTGCTTGCTGACCCGGACGGGGATTGTCAGTCCCATATGGATCCATACACTAACATTCACGCTACAAGTATTACCAAACTATGCTATGAGGACTTAAAATGATTAGATGATTTTAACTCATGTAATATATATCGATGTTTTGATACTTGTGTTCAGATGTAAAACAAAATGAGCATGTATCTCACCCATAGGTAAAAGCATTTAAAAAGGGGCTATGAGACTCACCTGAGCCTAATGAGATGCTATCAAGCACAAATGATGGTTTACAAGACAAATGATGTCGTTCAATCGACTGAAACCTGCAGGGCGTCTTAGACGCGCAAGGTTTTATTTGATTAGATGACTTTACAGACCATCTATGCTAGTTGTTCCCTCAACTAGTTATGTCCAAATACTTTGGTTAATGTTTATGTTTAAAGTTGTGAAAATCGTATACGGCTCGTTGGTGATTAATTGTAATAATAATCTCAAAACGTTATTATTGAAATGTTGAAATGAAATACTTGTAAAGTGTATTTGAAGTGTTTAGTATTCTTATAGGTCATGTGTTGTTGTGTTGTTGTCTTACGTGATTACTAGTTGCTACCAATTCTAGTTATAATCTTGTTGCCTCTGTTAGTTATAAATGTGTTGCCCCTGTTAGTTATAAACATGTTGCCCCTGTTAGTTATAAAAGTGTTGCCCCTGTTAGTTATAAAAGTGTTGCCCCTGTTAGTTATAAACGTGTTGCCCCTGTTAGTTATAAAAGTGTTGCCCCTGTTAGTTATAAAAGTGTTGCCCCTGTTAGTTATAAACGTGTTGCCCCTGTTAGTTATAAAAGTGTTGCCCCTGTTAGTTATAAACGTGTTGCCCCTGTTAGTTATAAAAGTGTTGCCCCTGTTAGTTATAAACGTCAGATTTTTGACTTAACAAACCTCTCGTTTTCTACACTTTTTAGTCCAAACCAAGACCCACCAAAAATCACAGATGTTCCCCTATGGGTCTAGTGTAAATCTGCACTTTATGGTAATTTTATAAGTTCATCTACTATTTTTAACAAAAATCAACATGAAAGGTAGTCGGATTTGGTTCGGAAACGAGTAACATTCAAAGATCAACTTCTATACTTAAATCCGTACAGATATGGAAAAAATGTAAAACACGAAAGTTGTAGCTCTTTTCAATACGCAACTTTTAAAAAAAAATTGGTTGTCTAACTCATCTTAGAGCTCGAGATATTAACGATTTTGTGGGACTGTTTTTGAGAGACAGAATCTGTCATACATACATACTTATGAAAAACGTTTTTAAGATTTAGATTTGGACATTAACAAGTTGTATGAACAATATATCATCTATATAAACATAATACAAGTATTTTACGAAAGTGTCGGGATTCTTACAATGATCGAATGAAGAATCCGAAAAGGTGGAAGCGTAGCTCGCGTTCTCGTGATCGTTTTTGCTTCAATCAACTTGATGATCCAAAGAGGTTTTGATGGTGAATTATGGTGGTGAAAGTGGCTGATTTTAGAGAGAGAAAGATCAGAGATCAGAGAGAGAATGAGAGAGATTGAGTTGGTGATTGAATGAAGAGAGATGGGATGATGGTGGTGGTTAAAGTCAAGAAACTTCCTCAACAAGATCCACGTTTTGTGGATCTTGTTCCCATGGTTTATAAATATTTGGAAATATTTATAAAATGTTTTGGCAAAGTGTTAGTGATAGTTTGTGTAATCGTTTTACGATTATTACATATCATGACGTTTAAACTAGACGTTTTGCTTTTCGATACAACTTTCAATATTTATAGTGGAAGTATTTTATCAAAATACTTTACTTGAAGTTATGAAAGTATAACTTTGGTTGGTTTTGATTGTTGGGCACGAATCGTGCATTTTTGGGCGCCATGAGTGTTTTATACGATACGAAATACTTATAAAGTATTATCGAAATAATATTTAGGAATTAATAATGTTGTTAAATAATTTCATATTACTTAATAAAATAGGTTCACCAACGTCCATATAAATGAATCGGAATTTGGCCGATATGATAATGCACGATTTAATATAATCGCGTACTGATATATATTCATCAATATATATATTGATACCCACAATTAGCCTAATACACAGTACTAATTACATGTATTTCTAAATGATTAGGAACTAATAACTAGTCCTAATTTGACGGGTGTCACACTTTTGTTGTAGTGATATAGTCATGTATAGCAATGACCGTTGCTAACAACGTGTCTACTCTCACATGCAAGTCATAGACTTGGCTTAATTTTAATTAGAAGTGTCAAAATGGTCGGGTCGGGTCTAGATGAGTTTGGGTTTAAATGGATCCGGGTCTAAATGAGTCATTTAGGATGACGAGTCTAAACGGGCTGGGTCAAACGGGTCTCGAGTCAGGTTGACCCTTCAGGTTTCCACCGATTTTTTTTTATTTGAGTAAAAATGAAAAACACGAAATGAGGTGTTAAAAAAAATTACCCGTTAGACTCGTTAATTGTTATACAATTGGAGGTTATATCACGTACTTATTTAGACCCATCAAAAATATAGAGGGAGACCCAACAAAACCCATCACCTTATAGATATTATCTAGAGGTGGCAGTTCGAGACTCATGGGTCTAGTTGGGTTTTTCTAATTTTTATAGATGGTCTAATTGGGTAATTAAAATAAGGCTTAAGTATATAATTATTACCTATTGGGTCATAATGAGTAATAATGATATATTAAGATTTTTTTTAATTACCCAACTAGACCCATCTATAAAGATTAGAAAAACCCAACTAAACCCATGGGTCTTAAATTGCCACCTATCCAACTTGACCCATACATATCTAATATGTCTAAAATTATCACCTCTATTTTTTTTTTAATAATTATCAGTGTACATGACCATAAATGATACTAGTATGAATTTTAACAATGACAATGACCAGTGTAATTGTAATTATCAGTGTACATGACCATAAATGATACTAGTATGAATTTTAACAATGATAATGTCCAGTGTAATTGAAAATTATCGAAGGGAATTTTCTTATCATGTTTGAAGTTGTGGGTTCAAATTCAAAGGTGTACATATGTATATATTCATGAAAAAATATGTATATTCGTGGTAGGGTATGGGAGTTAATTGTCTTTTTATAAAAAATAATAATAATATGTGTAATTTCGAGAAAATCATATTACCATTTGTGTGCCTTAATTTTGATTGATCTCTGTTTAGCTATATGCCTATATATACTCTCTCTGTTCCAATTTTATAGTTCACTATTCCTTTTATAGATATCTCAAATTTATTGTCTACTTTTGTAAATAGATAAGTATAATGTTATAAAATTATTTTATACTTCTAATCTAATATACATATAAAACAAAAAAGTAAGTAAAAAGTAAATGATAAAACTATCATCTTACCAAAAAGTAAGTAAAATGGTGATGTCTATTAAACTATGTTTTTATCCGTAGTAGAAAATGAAATTGTGATCATATCTTAACCAATATTAGACCATTCACAGTTGTAACACCAAAACGCCCATTTTTCATGCGTCACGTCAGCATAACACCACAACACCAATTTTACCACTAGCAATCGTAACACCAGAATGCCCATTTTTTGCCCCGTAAGTCCCAAAACACCATTTATTTTGAATTAAAACAAGGGAAGAAAACAAAAAAGAAATTGGAAAAGGTTGTGGGTCCCGCACGAACATCCAATTTTTGCCCGTTTTGGGCTACACAACGCAATGAGGCGTTGTTGGGCGTTCTCACTTAGAAAAATGCTCAAAAACGTTGCGTTACGAATGATCTTATGTAGGGTTAATAAACAAATTACTTACTATACTTTACTAAAATGTTCAATTTCATTACCAAACTTTTATTTTGTTCAATTTAATTACTCAACTTATGAAACCGATTTACAAGTGTGATATCCTCGTTATAACTAAATCGAAGTTGAATTACCAAATCGATGGTACGTATCAAGAAAGGATGTAATATATCTATTTATATTTGAGGATTGCTCAAGAGAAGATAATTTATATGATGGAATAAATAAAATAGGATATTATTCTACAAAAATGAAAGTTCAGTAACGAAATTGAACATTTTCGTAAACTACAGTAACTAATATGTGTATTTACATATTACGTGGCATGAGGTGGACAAATGATTAGATACTTAAGTAACAATTTAATCAATTATTTAAATGTTTAGTAATTCAATTGAACAAAATAAAAGTTTAATAATAAAATTGAACATTTTGATAAAGTAGACTAATCAATCTGAGTATTAACCCTCTTATGCACGGTGGGAACACAAAGCCCCCCTCTTGGATTCCATTTTTCATGCTGGCCTGAGCACAGACAAACAGATAGCATCAATCTGACACCATGATCTTACCTCAAGTTAACCCATATTGAAAACAACAACATTCCAGTTAAGTCCATTGTCCCCACTCTTTATTTAGTCTTTATTCAAATTTACTCTTTTACCCTCCTCTATCATTTACTTGCCCCTCACCCAGTACTTTGTAGTTCAATAAAGATAACAAGGGGAGGGGTCACAAGAGATGGACAGAAAGCTTTAACTCCATTATTCAAAAGTGGAAAAATGGGAAAACCCCTTTCTGTACAATTCTTTTGCATTGCATTGCATTGCATTGATTAAAGCCTCAAAAGTTCTGTGAAGGGGCCATTGCTTCCTATCACTCTTGGGGTGCTTGCTGGTCCTTATATAAATTAAAACATATATTTTTTTTTTAATATTTACTACATTTTCATAACATATATACATATATATGCACCAAATGCATCAAGATGAATCTAATGATATGTATCCATTTGTGATAAAAGGTTCCCTCAGATATGCAAGCTTGTTCATTGAACCTTTTACATATATGTTTGTGTGAGGAGACATATATATATGCCTCAAAAGAAAGTATATATATGCATGCATATCCTTTTAAATACTTTTCATCTATATTATCTGTCATACCATGAATAATGTTTCATGGAAAAAGCTCCAATTCCATTATATAGACAACTTCTCTAACTAGATATATACAACCACATATACAAATATATATGCATACTTGTAAAAAAGACTGTAGATGTATACAAGGGTTAAAATATAGCTAACCGTTTGAATTAAGTCAAAAAGAACCCCATATACAATATACAATATGTTTGAAAAGAAACATTTTCTTTGAAACAATTTTGTGAGAAATCTTCCATATGAATAACGTGTTAAACTAACTTAATGGCAAGATCATAAATTCGAGTGGCCGAAAACTTGCTATTTCAGTTTCTTTTGGTTTGTAATTCCTTCTCAATAGAGAAACCTGCTTGAGAGTTCTCATTGTTGTACATCTTTAACAAAAAAAGGTAATCGAGTGACCAAAGTCGATCGTACTCATCAATCAAGAAGAACAAGATAATAATGAAAATAAGACATCAATCAAGAAGAACAAGATAATAATGAAAACCACACATTGCACTCATGCCCAAACTTTAAAAAGTTAGCAATACAATTAGCTAGCTTAACTTCATAATGATCATACATTCATTCATACCCTACCACAAACACAAAAACACAACTTAATAAAAAAAAGTTCAACGTTTCTTCTAATAAAAATCACACATTTCCCCAAATTCTCACACACTACTAAGTACTAACTCTATCTCTCTATCTCTTTTTCTCTATCATCAAAGAGATTGAAGATAACATTAATAGAGAAGAAAGACAAACAACTAATTACCAAACTCTATATGATCAAAATTACTAATAAAGAAAACTAAAAGTAATTTGCTAGCAAGCTAAAAGGATTATGATCATCTTACATGTGTATTAACATGGTTATAAACGGATGCCAAATGAGAAGCGAAAAAGAGCTCTATATCCGGTGGATCAAAGAAGGAAATCGGTGTTCTTCTCAATGTACAACTCGAACCAATTCTTCGCTTCTTTGGTGCCGGTGGACATGTCAAAATGTTGGGTATCTTGTACTTTTGTGCTTTAGGTGTTGTACAACCAATAGTACTAATCTCATGATCCATCTTCTTTGATACTCTTGAATTATCAGAAGAACATAACTTAATCGGTGATGATGATGATGATGATAAATTAGTCTCTTCTTTCTTCTTTTGATCAACAACTTTAACCCTATCAACCTTCTTCTTCTTTAGTGTTTTCCTTGCATTTTTTCTAGATGGTGCCATTGAAGATAAATATAAAAACAAAATCTTAGATAATATATAAAAGCAAAAGTTAGTTAGAGATAGAAGCCAACTAAGATCTTTTTTTTTTCTTTCTTTCTAAATTTGTATAAAAAGGAGAAGAAGTAAAAACACCATTTTCTAGATAATTGTTTAAAAACCTTGGAAAATAAAAAAACAAATGTTTGACTGAAAAAGTAGGATACTACAAATTAGATTAAAAGAAGTAAATGAAACAAATACTCCGTAACAGTTTGAAGAAATAGAGTAGAATCTAGCCAGATTAAAAAGAGAACAAAGATTCGGTGATAGAAAAACAGAAGAAGTTTAAGGAAGTACGAGAAAGAAGGAAACGCGGAAATGGAGAAGAAATAGGCGAAAAAAAGGAGCAGCAAAATTTGAAACCCTAGAAAGAAAGGAGGAGGCAGGTTGTGCGGTAGTGGGTAAGATATATACTCCTAGTGATAGCGATGATGATAGGGACTTGAGTCGTGCGGCCTGCCCGCTGCCCGGATTTTGTGCTCTCTTTTTCCTATTATTTTTTTGTTCTATTTTTAAGAAAAAATAAATAAATAAAAAAACTCTCTCTTATCTTTATCTTTGTGTTCATTTTTATTTATGGTCAAGATTAACAGAAGTCGATTGACTCTTGATTAATTATATGTTTTTATTTGGTGGGTTAGCTAGAGACTATGTTTGGATTTTAAATCAGTTAGTTTTCCTTGAAATCCATGCAAACGAATGAACGATCGATGGCAGCCTTGCATCGTTTTCATGACTCTTGGGTTTTTCCCGTTTACATTTATTTGAGTTTTTTAATTTTGCATTACTTAATATTATATATGTGTGATTATTCGCGGAGTATTTAATTTTGCGGATATGTGTGATTATTATATAATATGCGGAGTATTTCATGACTATAATTTAAATATTTTATAATAATTGAATTGGTATGATAAGACGGAAAGGAAAAGATTGGGGGTGTCTACGTTTTGTACCACAACAAAGGTGGAATAAGTGAATGTGGAGTAGTTTTGGTTGTTTGTTTTTACTTATCGTATGTATTAATTTATCTTTAATTTTAATCTTAATCAACCAATCACTAACCACTTTATATGTATTTTAGCTTTTATCCATATCCATCACCACGGGTTTTGAATAAATAAAATATTTTTTAATTTATGAAAAAGGTACGTACTGGTTCAAGTACTCAAACTTAATTTTGGACGGAAGTGAAAGAAGTGAATAGGGTGGTGCCATGTGTATCTAGGCCTGTAAGAGAACCGAACGTTTGGCGAACTATTCGCGAACTGTTCGGCGGGAAGTTCGTTTATGTTCGTTCGTTTCGTTATATGAACGAACATGAACAAATTTTTACGTTCGTTTAATTATATGAACGAACATGAACACATGTCTCGTTCGTTCATTTATGTTCGTGAACGTTCGATAACATGTTCGTGAACGTTCGGTTAATTGTTCGTTTGTTAACTAATAGTTTAATTAAATTAATACATATTTGTATATCTTATATTAATCTGAGCTAATATCCATCATATATGCGCAGATATGTGTGTGTGTGTGTGTGTGTGTGTGTGTGTGTGTGTGTGTGTTCGTTTGTGTTTGTTGAGGTTCGTTTAAGGTATTAACGAAGAAATGCATTAAATTATGTATTTGTTCGTGTACGTTCGTTTTTGTTCGTGAACAATCAAATTTTCTTAGTGAACGAACATGAACAACAAAATTTGTTCGCTTATCCGTTCGTGTTCGTTCGTTTGTTCGTCAAAACCTTAATGAACGAACATGAACAGACTCCGTTCGTGTTCGTTCGGTTCGTTTACAGGCCTACGTGTATCTCTATTTCTCATCCTCCTCATTCATTTCTCCACCTTTTTGATTTCTTTAACCTTATCATTTCTCATCCACTTTTTTTTTCCATAAATCTTTTTAGTGTTTTGTTTTTTTACATTAATTTTGTTTCCTATTATTATTTTTTTGTTTGAAAAAAAAAAACTTTTCTTATTCATTTTTAAAAGTGCTTGTTATCAAAAAAAAAATTCCAACCTTTATATTTAACCCTTTTCACAGCTTGTTTATCATTGTTTTTGTTTTTTTTTTCCGCGTTTTTAACCTTTTTTCTGTTGTTGTTTTATCCCACGTTGTTATATGTAAATACAATTTTAAATATAATATTTACAAAAAAAATTATGTGATGCACCATATTCATACCTTAAATAAAATAAATTTTGATATAACAAAACTATAACTTTAATGTATTGTAAAATTAAAATTATGATGTACAATATTTTATAAGTAGGATGCACCACGATTTATACACTAATGATGTTTATCATATATCTAAAAGTCGGAACGTCATATTTATAACTATGATGCACCATAATTTATAACTATGATGCACCATATTTTATAACTATGATGCATCATGTTTTATAACTATGATGCACCACCTTTTAATTCAATAACGATATTTATTGTATTTTTTGAAAGTCGATGCATGCTATTTTAAACACTCGATGCACCATGTTTTATAATTATGACGAACCATGTTTTTATAACTTTGATACACCATATTTTATAACTATGATGCACCACCTAATATTCATGTGCATCATTATATATAATATATGGTGCATCACAAATTTCAATATGATACAAAAAAAAAAAAATCTAAATAGAAAAAAAGTTAAAAACTAACTTTTTAGATTTTTAAAATGATAATTTTTTCAAAAAAAAATGTTAACAATTTTTATTTAATTATGTATTAATATTTTTTTAACAAAAGTGTTATAGAAGATTTTACATGTTTAAAAAAATTAATTTTTTAAAGTTTAAATTTTATTTTATTATAAAAAATTTTAACAAAAAAATAAATTAAAAAAATGAAATAGAAACAAAAAGTGAAGAAATAAAGAAAAGGGAAGAATTTGATATAAAAGGTGGAGAATGAGAAATGGAAGGGGAAATGAATGAAAAGGGTGGAGAAATTATGAGACACTTGTCACTTTCTTATTGGCTTCTCTCCCTTCCCTCATTTTTACCCCTTCTTCCAGAAACCTCACCCTATGAAAAATTGATAACAAGAGCCCTTAGTCTTTCATTAACGCTTTAAGACATCCATATAAAGTTGTACTAAGGTCATAACAAACTTTATCTCCCCTCTTGAATTTATGTTGACCCTCGAATTTCAGGTGAACGTAGAATAATTTATGTATGTAAGATTTTAGTAAAGAGAACCCTAATTAAGGACTCCTGTTAACAAAATCCTTAATTTATTTAGCGAATTTTTTCTTAATGTTGATGAACAGACAACCTAAATTAAATTAAGATATTCTGATTTAAAAATTTAACTTAAGGTATTTAGAAAAATTACTCGTACTATAATTAAAGTCCAATAAAATATGGCATATATGGTACAATCTTCATAAATACACCGAAAGAAAAGGAAATAATTATGAACAAGTGTATTAATTTATAAGATTTTGTAGTCAATGATGTATTCACAGACAGACACGCAAAATCTCATTCATTATATTGTATGATCCAAAGACAAGATATGTCCTTGCAAATATCAAGTGTATTTGGTCTGAAATTAGAAAAGAGACAAATAGTGAAAATCAATCATACAATTTTTTTATTTTTAACATAAAAAAAAAATTGTGCAATAAATTAAGGGTCAAAAGTATTTAGGGCATATATTGTGGTGCTTTTGTAATTACAGTATTTTGGGAAGAATGTTGTTGTTGAGGATTTTGTGATGTGATGGACGGTGTTCTGGACAGTATTCTGGAAAGTGCTCTTGACAGTATTCTGGAGTCAATTAAATACACTAATACATTCACCATACCACTAATGTATTAGTTTAATGGTATGGTGATTAAAAAAAATGGTATGGTTAGCTTTTTCAATTTTGAAAGAATATTAATATTAATTGTATTTATTTTTGGAGTATCTGGTCTCTGCCTGCTTTATAGGCCATTTAAGTATCAAATATATGTGCTAAATTTAACACTATATCTACTCTAGTTAATTGAGGTCTGTTGTTTAATTTTAAGATCACATGGACAGGCAAATTTATGAAATTTATTGGATACCACTGCCCATTGTTAATTTAAGTTGGGGCACATAATCCTATGACAGTTTTTAATAGGAAGTTTAAGGCTATGTTTGGCTACGGAGCTTATAGTAGCTTATGGAGCTTATGGAAGTTTAAGCTTATTTTTCCAGCTTCAAGCTTTGTTTGGTAGACAAAATAGTAAGAGCTTATTAAAAAAAATAAGCTCTTAAAAAAGAAGCTAGTAGAACTAGCTTTTAAATTAAGCTAAGCGCTTATGTAATGAAAAATTACATAAATACCCTTTATATAATTATCTATCATATATTTGTTTGTCCTTTTGTGTCAATTTACATATTTTAAGCTCAAGCTCAAGCTAGTTTTATCCAAACATTACAAAAAAGATAAGCTTTAGCTTCTAACTCTAAATATAAGCTCCAGCTACCAGCTCCAGCTATAAGCTTCCAGCTCCAGCTACCAGCTAGTTTTACCAAACACACCCTTAAATGGAAAATCTAATTCAACACATGTGTTTTTTAGTTTTTATCCAACCTATATACTCAATTTACTTTATTTCCTTAATTTAATCCAAGAAAATGATTTTCAAATTAAATTAAATTAAGGATAAAGATAGTTTTTCTATTATGCATTATTCAATCACCGGCCAGACTTATGTGTTATTTGGGGGCAGTGGAGGATGTTGGCAAGTGCAGTATGTGCCACCGCACAGGGCCACCAAATTTTAGGGGCCCCAAATTTTACGAGAGTTGTTATATATTAGTATATATATTCAATGTGGAAAAAAAACTATTGTGATACTTGAAGAATAAAAATAAAAGCGTGCACTTTCTAGAATACAAACATTTTGAAGAGAATCCAACTGATGAAGCGGATGTTTCATTTTCTGTCGAGGAGTCATTTAAATTGAATTATTTAATTTTGCGTTATTGATCAAATAATTGTTTCTCTTAAAAAAAAGATTCGAACAAGACATACAGTATGGCAAGACTTTTGGTTTATTGTTTAGTTCTAACAAGTTACTAACCATTGAGGACAAGAGTCTTAGTTCGTGTTGTAGTCATGTTAAAATATAGCACTCACGATTAGTGGACAACCTGATATTGATGCAAATGAACTCTATGTAAAGTTAAAGTTGCTTAAAAATTTCTTGTCTTGTGCCTATATAAGACCTATTGATATTATACATTATCTGAAACGAAACGATTGCTTTCCTAATTCGATTATTGCATATAGAGTATTCTACCATAGTTATAGCAACCGTAGAAATAAGTTTTTCAAAACTTAAGTTGTTGAAATTATATTATATTTGCACTCTACAATGTCACAAAAGAGGCTTAACGAATTGACAACGATAACAATTGATAATAATCTACTAAAGAGTATTGATTATAAATGTTTGATTTAATATTTTGTTTTGAAGAATAGCTCTTTTTAATGAAGAATGAAAATGGTTAGTTTCTCCAAATCGCTAGATGATGACTTTGTATTTTTATATATTTATATAACTTTCGTAATATTAATGCATATTTCTTTATATTCTTTTGAATTATTTTTGTTTATTTGGGGACCCTTTTTTTTATATCGCACATGGCCTCTTGAATTCATTTGCCAGCCCTGTTTGGGGGAAAAAGGTTGATAACCGGCAACTCCAACCGGCCCACAATCGGATGATTAGTTAGCGATGTTGTGAAATTCCAATTCAAAATATATTAATATATGGACACTTAAAATGTGACCAATGGATATATATCTATACTGTATAAGGATATGTATAA
The DNA here is from genome assembly GCA_949592205.1 of Helichrysum umbraculigerum. NCBI lineage: Eukaryota > Viridiplantae > Streptophyta > Magnoliopsida > Asterales > Asteraceae > Helichrysum > Helichrysum umbraculigerum. The sequence goes on from CATIUR010000001.1 coordinate 231,508,740, forward strand.
TGTTTAATTACTCGTACTATTATTGTTATTCACATTGATAGGAAAACGTATAGGAGTAGTACGTAGTAAGATACGACAAGTTAGAGGCCTAGGATACCCCCAATCTATTAAATTTAAAAATACACACGTGCACATGTACTTGAATATTTGGGGATTTGTTTGGTGCATTTTTTCCCTTCATTGATTCATTTTTCTTTTCCCCCCGTAATAACATTGTTTTGTGTGAAGAGCTTGACATCCACAATTTAAATACTACGTATCAAGTATCTAACTTTGTTTTCAGGAATCAATCAAAGATTAAACAAAGGAAATGAATACCGGCCTTTATAAATAAGAGTGGCGGATTAAAAGTTTAGAGTAACGTAGGTATTCTAATTTTTGTGGTCTGGTAGCTCAAACAGATAATGCAAGTAACAATGTAAGTTTTCATAAGAAATTTACATTACATATTGGTGAAAGAGACTCGTAACAACTGCTACTCTTACATTTACATGATTGTCCGCCCATAATAAAACAATATATATTCGAATAGTTAAATTAACTTTTTTACCTCCATTTGTTAATAACCTTATTTATTACGTTGACATCGAAAAAAAAAAATACTACATATGTTATTAATTAACCACATTGGGATAAGGCAAAGACCTTTAAACGATGTTGAATTTTTAATGAATTTCGTTATATAGTTCGGTTTAAGGTGGGTATTTTAAGAGAATATCAAAGCGATTAGCGAAAGCATTAATTTAAATAAATATATTTTTCGATTTACAAAACAAAATGAAGTATTTCACATATAAAATTTAGATATGTAAGAAGTAAATTACAAAATCTCCACTTTTTAGTCTTTATATGCTATTTGAGCTCAAACTACTCCCACTCAATAATTTTAAGCCTTTTAAAATCATCAGTCGAAAGATATGTAATAATATCAATATCATATTATTGCGGGAATACATAAACTTAGAGATTATTAGCAATTTGAAACGTAGTTTTCAAGAATTAAGTTCATACCAAAAGAGATCATATTGTATATAAAGGTAAAATTATATACGAGGCTGCTTTCGTTATTTTCTCGAAGCTATATATGAGCTTGAGCAAAATCATCTAACACCCTAACATCTACGATAACTTCTAAAAGGTAGAAGAATACTTGCGCAATATGACATACGATATTTTTAATTCAGCGACATGTTAGAACCATTTACAAGCTAGTATTGTGAAAATCAAAGAAATAACATGTTAAATATTGTAAAAAAGTAGTTTTACGTCAAACATTGGATGTTTTTTTATACTGTAATCAACTTGATTTAAAAATATATATGTTTTAATTTGTTACAATTTTGATGATAAGGATCAAATTGGTTCATTTGTACGACGATAGTCATGATTTTATCGATATTAAAACTTAAATATTCCAAGATGATTAACACTTCATGCATTTTGTTGAAAGTGATGACCGGAGAGTTTAAGGATTTTATCTATGATTTATTTTATGCCGAAAGTTGCACTTTTCGGTTAAGTAATAATTTTGTTAGTTATTAACGTACCAATGTTAATGCACACTGTTTCTTCTTATAGAAGGCCCTAGGGCTGTATTCTATTTAGTGATTTAAAGATACAAAATGAACAAAAGTTGTTTTTTTTTTTGAAAGGCTAAATATATTATAAAAAAGTCTACTAGCAAGACGCTAGAAAGACATTAGAGTACAAGCTCCAATAATACACACCATGTTCTTGGAAAAGTTTGCTCTAAATCCGAACTGAGAAGGGACTAAAAGGGATGAAAAAAAACCTGAATGAATCAGGAAAAAATCCCCGAGAATAGGGGCCGAGCCACCGGTTTTCACCCTATTTCGTTTTTGATAGCCCCTCGTGAGGATTTAGAAACAAGCAATATCCAAAAGCACCAATGACATAATATTACTTATTCTAATTACAATTCTTAATGCCAACCAAAAAACCAAAAACCTCCTGCTTCCATTTTCCTTCAAGCCCAGATTTGTCTTGCTTCCATTCGAAAACAACAATTCACCATAATAATTAATCAAAAGTAAAATCCAACCATTGCTTTTCTTCAATCTTCCTTTTGGAGAGACGGTTTTAACAAGCCCAGATTTGTCTTGCTTCCATGAACAAACGTTGTTAACATTCAATAAGATGCAATTGGTTAACTGTTTAAAAACGCATACGTCCTAGTAGATACCAATTCGATAACAACTGATTTGCTAGGGTATATAAACTATGATGAGCTAGTAATAAGAGTTTAGAAATAATGGTTCTAAAACAAAATCCAAAACCAGAAACTTTATTTGGTTCTAACAAACAACACCGGCCTAAGCATTTTTACTTCCTATGATACCGTATTATGTTGTCACTCATTTAACAACCATCTTTCCACATCATATCCATGAAAAAATTATTCATTACAGTACAGCTAAAGTCAAACAAGAGATTAAAAACAACATGACAATACAAATTATCGGGGCCTTGTAACAGGATCTTTCAGCTCCTCATGCGATGACATGAACAGTTCAATGTAACGACTGCCAAGTGTCATCCGATCTTTGGCTAATGCAGCTTGTGCGTCTTCTACACTTGCAAATACGACAAATGCTTCTCCTGTTGATCTTCCTTCTGAATTATATGTGATATGGATCGATTCTTCGGTCAGTGTGAATTCCTTGAAGAAATCGATAATCTCTTCTTTTCCAGCTGAAAATGGTAAACCTCTCATGCGCAACACTGGGGTATCTTCTTCAGGAGGTTTTGGCACATTTGGTCTGGTACCCAAGAACAAGTCATTAGAGTTGGCATTTTAACAGATTTGGATATACGATATTTATACATCTTCCACTTTACCACTACAGCAATATCATTTCTTTAACCAAGAAATTTAAATAAAATAAATAAAAAACCACCACCCTGAGCCACTCACAGACCCAGCTTCTCGTTCTGCTTTCTGCCTCCCTAGATGTTCATTTTAATCATGTATTTTGTTTTAAAAGCTAAATAAAAAGAAAACACACTTCAATAGTAATATACGTCTGTAATATCTAATTATGGCTTTAGCAACGTAAAAATATGGCTTCTCATTCTAAGATATATATCAGAACAAATATGCCGAATTGTCCATCATTATTGATGGCAATCAATACATAAAGACACAGAGCATATAGATTAATTGGATAAACCTTAAAACAAAGTTCTTTACATAGAAAAAAGTATAAAGAAAGTCGAAACTCATAAGTCTTAAGCCAGAATATATATTAGTACCCTGAACTTTTAAAGGTACACCCAATAGTACCCTGAACTTGGAAACTCAGTTAGCTTTAGGCACTAACTCACTTGACTCGGTTAGATGACATGTCACGTGACTTGGTCCCTCCTCAAAATTAAAAAGAAAGACTGAAAGAAGATACAAAGCTGAGATTTTGATTACAAATCTTCTTTCTTCATTGTTTGTCCTCAAAAATGAATTCCCCAAATCAGAGATTTAACAATTAGTTTTCAACAGTGAATAAAACCATAGGTAGAAACAAAATGACACACTTTCTACGTGAGATTCAACCAAATTTTTGAAAGAGGGATTTTTTTTCTTGTGAATCTAAACCGTGAAATCCATGGCGTTATAATAAACACAGGGATTCATAGTACTTGTATCTAATCTAACACCAAATATAGGAGTAACATAATTAAACCTTATTCATGTCTTTTTTGTGATTATTGTTAGCTTTGACTAAAATATGAAGATCCGTCGATGTTTCCATCTATTTGAATGTGATTATGTATCCCCCTCAACCAATAGCCCATTTGAAAAGGCAATTGGAAGTAGATTACGAGCTTCAATGAATCATATCAGTAACATGATTCCACTTGTAAAGTAATTCACTATATATGGGTAAATGGTTGAATTTAATTGCTTGTCCTGATTCATGTTCAACAAAAGAGAGAGAGAGAGAAAAAAATACATCAAGGTAGACTGAAGGTCACATGAGATGTCATGTGACTGAGTCACTTGAGTAGAGGCCTAATTTAACCGAGTTTCCAAGTGCAGGGACTATAGTGTACCTTTAAGAGTTCAGGGTACTCAAAAACCTAGTCAACCAAGTTCGGGGTACTTATATATATTTCGGCCCAAGTCTTATGATCCTAGGTAACTAACTAACTATGGCACCTAAAATGATTATTCTAACAAAATATATACCGACTCATCACATCCAAACTTTTTATTTGACCAGTTTAAGATGAAGATATAATCTAAGTCAAACCCATCTACAAGAAAATGGGTTAAATATTTGTAATTGTCACATCTAACCATAACCATCAAGAAAATTAAAACCACATGTATACAAATGCAAGGTTTAAAGTCTGCATATGTATCAAACTTTACTCAAAACTCTAGTATACATCCAAGCTTATAAGATACTATTGTATGCATAAAATTTTAATTTATTGCTATCGTATGTATTTAAAGAGGTCATGAAATATATATAATAGCAACATATTGGATGTTTGATACATTTTCAAACACTTAACCTTAGAAGCAAATAATATATAGAGGAAAAGAACACTCACCGGCCCTTAGAAACTGCTTCCTCCCATTCTTCGAGTGTTGACGGAAATAACTCGATATAGCGACTCCCAAGACACGTTCCATCCTCCATCATGGCCGCTTTTGAATCTTCAGGACTTTCAAATTTCACATACGCCTCACCAGTTACCCTTCCCTCTGAATTAACCATAAAATAAATTGAATCATCTGATAAATATGAACCCTTAAAAAACTCCACAATATCATCCCGATTAGCTGAAAACGGCAACCCACGTAAACGCAGCACTCCCGTATGTTCGGCATATTCCTTTGCAGGATCGAGTGCCCGTGGTTTACGACGAGGAGACCGTGAACGGGCCCTACGTGAATCAGAAACCTCAATCGCTATAGATTTATAATACTCCTGCCTACTGCTCCTAAAAACTTCAACATATCGTTTACCAATATTTTGTCGGTTTCTTTGAAGAGCATACTCAACTTGAAATGCGTACCCGAGAACACAAAATCCTTCACCTGCAAACTTCCCATGCCGGTGGAGAAACAACACATCGACTACATCAAGGCCATGGAAGAACTCAATAATGTCTGTTTCTGTACAGTCGAAAGGTAGGCCCCGCAGTCTTACAACGGGGAAAGCGGGAGGTTGGTTCACGTAAGAGTAAGCTGGTGGGCTGTACATAAAGTTTGAAGCTTGAGGAGCACCATAATACGATGAACCCTGATCAACTACCCGTTGTCTTTTTAGGCCCATTTCACGCCCATCACCAGCATCCACGTATTTACTTAATATGATAAAACAAAATAAATAAATAGATAAATGAAAAAATCATGTCAGTGTATCGTTGAACCAAAATTGAATCAGAAAAATAAACTAAAAAATCTTTGTATGCAAATACTGGTCAACATTGTTATAACTCATAGTTCATTTGACATTCTTTCAACATTTTAACAGATACGCTTAGATATTAACCACACGTAAATACGCAAACTTACGATTACAGTGTACGTACCGAAGGCCATCATCTAATTTATTACAAATTATATTCAATACAATGTGTACATCAAATATTAGCATCCAACATGATAAATTTATACTTCTGATTCGTAAATCGTATACCGATTAATAGCACCAATATCATAAGCTTCTAAGATCTTATTAACTTAGCATTTGAGATACACTAGGTTAATCAAAAATAACCTAAAAAACCTAATTCATCACCATTTTGGAACAGATGTACAATTAACCAATTAATCTTGCATTTCAAGTATTGATCTATATTTCTAGGGTTAATGTAAATCAAGCATACGAAAAGCAATTGAACGATAAAATAAGTTATGATAAGGATCAGTACATATGATAAGTTTGTATGAATTTAAAAAAGCCACAAAAAAAAGTGGAAGAGCGAACCCTAGCTTAATAATTAGTCAAATCATATAATTTTATTCTAACTATTGCATATATATATACGTAAAAGCTGATCTGGATTACAGAATAAAATAAGATTAAAAAGTGTCTTACCCTCTATAAAACATCTTATTTGGTAGCAGAAATCTGAAATCCCTCTTTTTGGTTTTTTAGGGTTTATACGCTTCGAGTTTCAACGAAGAACTCGGAGAATTGATAATTTGGTTGAAAAATAAAAAGATTCGAGGATGAAACGTGCCGATACGACGTCGTTGAATGAGATAGATTGGGCTAGTTGGTAGCCAATAGTCCAATACAAGTTACTGGGCTGAACCAGAAAGATGGGCCATGTGGCCCGTGTATCGTAACTTTAACATTTTTAACTTTGGTCACGCAGTAGGAAATCTTTATCAATTTCGTTCGGTCGTTGGCTCGTTGCTAACAAAATTGAATTAACAATAACAATTATTATTTGATTTGAAGCTAGGCGTAGTTAGGAGATTTTTGTATTAATCTCAAAAGTTAATTTTCTTGAAGCAACAACTCTATACGCTTATGTTAACTATTGTGAAAATATTCTTACGGGCATATTACCAATAGCAATTGATACCAATAGTTAATACGTATATTGGAAAAGAATAAAGTTTGACACAATACTATTACGATTCGCCATTTTTAATAAATTTCAATTTACGTTGCATTACGTAGGTATTTTGCTAATTATGTTACTATACACACCAAAGACAAACATAACAACCTAAACAAAATTAAGAGCTAACGAATCGATAAGAACTTAGAAAAAGACTTATAATTGAAATAATACAATGCTTACTAAAGACCAACCGAGACGATTAACATATGATGATAAACGAAATTTAGGTAGAAAAGTAGTTATACGTAATTGTATTGAACATGGTTAACTTCCGGAAAAAGCAAAATCGAAGGTGGAAGTAGTTAAGCGAAAAAGAAGTTTGATAACCTTTTCCACAAGTAACATGCTCTAATTGCAAATCAAGAAGCCAAAACTCATTACATGCATATGCAAGAGCCCCTACTCTTGCTCAAACTACATCTCTCACCATACACGTTTTTATAGGAGGACACAAAATTCCTCCTTTTGATTTGATGATTTTATGCATTCCAAAAAAAGAATCCTTATTGGTTGGAATATTTAGGACCTCATATTTATTTCTGGTCATTGCTTATTTCTTCCCATAAGTTCTATTCAAAAATTACTTGTTTTCATTTGTACTTGTTCAAACCTTTCTAATTGTACCCACCCATTTCTTCATCCATATTCATGAATCTTGGTTTTTAGTCATCAAGCTCCAAACTTTATAGATACCCACAATATCTTTCTAGTAATTTTCATCTGGGTATCTCTTGTTTCTTCATAAAGATTCTCGTTTTTAAAGATTTTGGTAAAAAGTTACAATTTTTAGCATAAAGAAAGCTTCTTTTTTTGTTGTTAATTGAAGGATGGTTGGGGGTATATCTGTGGTGGTGGATTCACATACTTCACCATGTTTGTGTTTGGATTCATTGACATCAAAAGCTCATATGAATCACAAAATCAGTGAGCATAAATCATTGGGTAAAAAGCAATTGTTTCGTCCTGGTTTGGAATTGAAAAGTTCTTTTGTTCACTCAAATTACACTGCAAAAACACCTTGCTTCAATAAGCAGAAGAAAGCTAAAGGTCTTGTTGTTGTCAACGAACTTGGTGGACAATATGAGGACAGTTTTCGCGATGTTCAAGCAGTAAGAACTTGCTAAATCTCTCTCCTTTTTTCTATTACTCTAAAGTTAAGTATTGAACTAAAATATATGATGCTCTACTTTCAGTAGTTCAAATTTGGAGTCTATAGATAGGATCCAAGTTTCTAAAAAGAATACAAAATAATACTCAATTCTTTAGTGTTTTTATGCTTTATAACTTGATTAATGAATCAAAACTGAAAGTACATTAGTAACATTCCAAGCCAAGAATTATTCACTATATTACGCATAGTTTTTTTCGCGGTACACAGATGTCCGTTCTGCAGGTGACTATTTTAATGAAATATTTAAAATCAGGTATTCGGTTTTGATAAGTTTAGACGTATAAGTTAGTCTTTGGATGTGGTACTATTGTTTGAAGCTAACCATCAGAAATCCAAAAGTTCCAGTTTCTGATAAGTTTTGATCATTAACGAAATGAATAGCTTGAATGACCAAAAAATATTTTCATTTGTGAAAGATAGAGTCAAATTTTGTCAAATGGGAGTAAAAGTTTCTGAAGAACTGTATGAGTAAATACATATTTGAAGCAGCTGGCATTAAACTCGTTATCCAAAACTAACTATTTTACCTCATATAACTGAATAATAGTAATCATAATAATTTTAATCATTAACATTTAGCGGCTTCAAGTTATGATAGTCGTTAGTTAGATATTCAGTTTGAAATGTAAATCCAAACACCCCTTTAGTTTTAGCTCTAGAGCATATGCATTCGTGTCGAATAAGTCTTTTGCTATGAGTTTTATGACTAAAATACTTTTGTTATTGCAGCAACTGTTTAATCTATTCACATACAAAGCAGTGAGGACTGTTATGAACCAACTTTATGAGATGAACCCAACTGAATATCGTTGGTTCTATGAGTATGCCTACTTCCATATTTCGATCATTTCTCATTATTGATTTACAATTTCTAGAAACTAATTCTCTGTTTTTCTTATCATTTTTTGATACATACAACAGTTTTGTTGTGGTAAACAAACCTAATGATGGGAAGCGCTTTCTTCGTGTCCTCCAAAAGGTATATACTTAATTTGAAACCTTATTAAAAATCACCTGCATATATACATAGGGGAAGGTATCATTAAAATTTCCTGGTTTATGAATATATATATATATATATATATATATATATATATATATCAATCACATACTATAGTTTCCATCTAAATTAGCACTATAGAACTAAGAATGGAGTTTATTTTTCGATGACCTGAATGAAAATGAAAGACTGTCTCATTATATTGGTGTAATTTGTTGCAACAGGAGAAACATGAACTCGCAGAAAGAGTAATGGTGACCCGCCTTCACCTCTATGGAAAATGGATTAGGGTATCAAATGAGTAACTAATATTATCATCTAGTCACTAATGTTTTTTAACCTTCATAGACAATAATTGTTGCTGATTTTGTGTAATAGAAAGTGGATCATGCGGAAATGTACAAAGATCTGTCGGATCAAAACTTGGCATTGATGCGTGAGCGGCTGATGGAGACAGTGATATGGCCTTCTGATGATGCAAATTGGGATACCGTTGCCTGAGGAATTAATGTGCTACGATTGTTATTTCAGTCTTTGTTTAGGTAGATCATGCGCACGGTTACCAAGGAAGAACTATAGGAAAATCTCTTGATATGTATATTACATTGTACATATGATCGTTGTTAGATTGGCTTAATAATCCTGATGTTATTCAATTATGTCATCTGAATTTTAATATTTTATGTTAACTACAAGATCTATAACACAAAAGTCCCAATAATTACGAGTAAGATGGACAGAGTACTGAGGGATCTCAACAACTAACACTACAAGAAAAATCCCCTTTAGTGACCAAATTATTAATGACGACTCATAAAATGGTCACTAATAAATTTATTAATGACCATAATAAAGTGGTGACATAATTCTCGTCTCTATTGAAAAATCTGTGACCAACACTAACAACTCGTCACTAAATGGTCACTAATATAAAAGATTAGAGACCAAAAAACACAAATGGTCACTCGGCAATATTCATTATGTTGGAAAAGTCCGTGCATTTGAAGGGTGTGACCAAAAATAGTGGTCATTAAATTAGAGACCAAAGTATAGTGGTCATTAATTTGGAAAATTATTGGAATGAAAATTTTGTACGTAATTTTTAGTTAACAAGAGGAGGGAATTTTTTGAGTTTTTGTAAGTATAATATAATAAGCTAAAGCTCTACATATATATTCTTTTTATAAAATACTCCGTAATAAAGTAGTGTGATAATAATAATAATAATAATAATAATAATAATAATAATAATAATAATAAGTAAATCTAATCTAATAGATTACTACGTATACTATTATTAATTATAGTTATAATTATAATAATAATAATTAATATTATTATAAGTAAATCTAATCTAATAGATTACTACGTATACTATTATTAATTATTATAGTTATAATTATAATAATAATAATAATAATAATAATAATAATTATTATTATTATTATTATTATTATTATTATTATTATTATTACACAATAAAATGGATTTTCCTTATGAAGTGCACGGGAATAATTGTCTAGCCCAAATCTCCAGGCCCAACTGCACAAGATTCGAATCGTGACTTTGCCCTAATTAACTCCACCAGTCCACCACCACAAAAAAATAAACACCGCTAAAGAGGACACCGCACCACCGCCACCATTCCGCAACCGTACACTTACAATGACGGTCCGACACCAAAAGACGCCGTTGCACAACTACAAAACCACTAGTAATCATCATCGCCATCATCTCTAATAATCATAGTAATGAGTATTATATTTTCAGCTATTATCGTTACCGTCATTATCTACCTCTCAGACCGCTATACCCGTACATTTAATGACCGCGTTTCTGTTAAGGAAAACGATGATGTTCGTCGATCATCACGTGATCTCAGATCTACAACAATGATGATGATGTCACGCTTTTGCTTCCGATTTCTACTTTATCGTAGCTCACCGTGAAAATCGATGTCGGAGATTGCGTTGTTTATTTATTGAATTTCGAAGGTGTAGATCAATTCTGGTTGCTTTCCTTATGCTCAGATCAGCGTAAGTCTACTTTTCGGCGATTCTGTTTTTAAGCTAGATAAGTTGTTTGATTTAACTATTTCACCTTATATTTGGTGCGATTCTTTAATTAAAAGATTTTTTAAGCTAGGTTTTGGTGTTCGTTTAGCTAGTTGTGCTCGTTGAAGCTTTGGAATAAACTGTTTCGAATCTCATGATTTGTGAAACTTTGTTTATTTATGCTTCAATTCGTCTAAGTCTTTCAAACTACATGTCGATTCAAGCTCCAATTCGCCTGTTATTTTACAATTATGTTAGTCTAATACTTATATTTGCATTTGCTAATAAATGTATATATACTTAATTTTTTGCGTTCTGTTTCCTTTTAGTTCCTACGTTTACATAAACAAGATGTGGTTAATCACATAAAAAGGAGCAAGTGTATATATAGATTAATAGTTGCATATAGCTATTTACTTTTGAAGGGAAGTTGTGTTTTAACTTGGAGTACATCACCGTCAATTGGCAGGGTATTGAGATGAGGATTTCGAGAAAGAGAATGAGATACAATCGACAAGGTATATCATTCTCTGTATGAAGTTGTTTCATATGTAGTTGCTACTTAGGCATGTGAAATAAGTTGTATCAAGAGTTATCCCAAAAGAATTAGGAACGATGTTATGAATAGAAGAATGTCAAGTCAATATATAAGGATATACTCATGTTGCTTTATGAAATGTCATTTAAGGAAACGTATATAGTAGCCGATATATATATATATATATATATATATATATATATATATATATATATATATATATATATATATATATATATATATATATAACTCATGCACATAATGTGAATCTTGGTATATATTTTTTCTTTTTTCATTGGGTGAGGGGATTTGGGAAACAAGTAGTGGTTACTAAAATGATGTTTATGATTATGAACCTGCTAACTTTCTAGCTTGTATTATATGAAAATTTGATCTACATTAAAGCTTAACTTCCTTTTCCTTTCTTGTTCATGTGGTAGGCTGATACATCCATAACAACCGAAAGCCTTACAGTGAGTGTATGTGCTTTGGGGTATTGTAACAAACCATGAAGTAATGGTTACAATCTACAACAACTAGCTACATTTTCCTAACAAACCTTATGTTTTATTTTATGAGATAAGGAATAACTCAGTGTTCTATCTGTTTCTTTATTTTGTTCAGGGATTGAAGTGGAGGCTGTGCTAGCTAATACAAAGAAAATACTCAACCACTCTATGTCATTGAGTTTGTAGCTGAAATTTTTATGGTTGCTTCTGTCTCAATTAATATTTACCTTTTTATTTCATGGTTTGTGATCTAATACTACATTTTATGTTCTTTTTGACCGCATGTAAAGCAGATTTTCATATCCTTGTTCTTTACTGAACAGATGAGATGATGTTGGTGTTATTGTGATCTTAAATGGAGAAACAAAAGGTATTGTACAGTCAAATATGGGTAATTTCTACTACTACATACTTAGCAATTAATTTTGAATTTTGTTGCATGATGTTGGGCAGGCTAAAAAATGCTCTTTCCTACTATTAATGTATTTGAATGTAGCCATTGGATGATGAGGCAAACCTACAGACTATAATTGGTAGTAGTTATATGATAGAAAACGGATTTGTCAAGTTACACTCTTCACTTTAACTCCAATTGGTAGTAGTTATATTGTTTGTGTTTTCAAGTGTATATCTCATATAAAAATATTAGAAACTTGAGTCAAGTTGAAACATTTTTTATGCTTTTTACCAGATTTGGTCTAACGACTAACATAATTGGTTCAATAGTCTAATCGATGGTTTGTCAGAATTGTAGGATTTGGCTATTCCAAAGACCCAATTATTATTATGATCTTATGCAAATTCAGGTAAGATCTTGTTTTGCTTTCTTTCTATATATTTGGCACGCTTTATTTCTCTAACTTAATATACATGTAATATGTATCCATCTGTTTAGCGTTATTCTTACGCTGATTAGTTTTTTGTTGGATTTAAATACCTAGATCTGCAGTTCCTTTTTCTCTGCATCGGGTTCACAGATCATTAAGCATATCAGGTTCGTAATTCATCAACTCGTGATTAGATATTAGTGTGTCTCTGTGTGTGTTTTGGACTTTTGGTTCTGTTATCTAACATATATGTACACATCATTTTGTATTATATGTTTTGAGGTGTTTATTTTTCAGGTTTCTAATGAAATTTGTTTGACAGTGATGGATTGATGGGAAGCTGCAACTTGTGGTGGACCCATATCAACTTCTTGAGAGGTACTTTCATGCAGTCTTGTTAGCTTTATATATATAATACTATGGTTATGATGTGTGCGATGAACTGCTGATCATGTACATTGTTTAACTATTAGAGAGGATCTTACCAAATGATCGTGGCATGAGTCATCCATACCCATAGGTTCAACAAGCTACGTGGTCAAAGGGTGGAAGAGAAGTTGAGCCAGAAAGGGCTTGATTTATATGTTAATGCTGATCATGTACATTATCTTATATCTTAAACAAGATACAATTGTTATATACTTTTTGAATAGGCCATAGGTGAAGCTTGTTTCTAATCTTTATTAGAGTCGTGAACGACTTGTATGATAAGTATACATGAATCATGAATAAAAGTTGTATTTTGTATTTTAATTGTATATATTTTAATTGCTTTCAATTTTGTGAGAATTTTGTTTTAGCATTGGGAATTTGCTGCTTTGCCCATATATTTAGAGTGGTGACCAATTTCTTAGTCTGGTCACTAATGGAGTTTTGAACTGGGCAGAATACTAGGCAGGTTGTATTGACCAATAGAAAGTGGTCACTGATTTTGTGAAATTAGTGACCAGTTTCGCTGATTAGAGACCAAATATAATGACCAAAAAAGTGGTCACATATTTCAGTGACCATAGAATTTCGTCATTAATTAGAGACCAAGTTTTAAATCTGGTCCCAGAAGGCTTTAGCGACGGACCTATAGTGACCACTGGTGACGACCTAAATTTTGGTCTCTAAACCTGTTTTGTGACCAATATTAACCCTTTAGTGACCAAATATCGATCGTCACTAAAGGTGGTTTTTCTTGTAGTGTAATAAGCTTCAAGATCACTACTTTTATAAAGGGTTCATGTTCCAACTAATACAGAGGACTTCAGCATGCTGAATTTCTATATGCTTATGTATCACATTAGATCACAACACTTTTTAACCATATGGGCATACGCCTGCCACATACTTGCACAGAGCTTTGTTACAAACACTCCTATGGTCTTTATATCTAGAGAAAAGTTACTAGTACAAGGATTGTTAAACGATCATAAGAATGTAACTTTTGGGAATCACACAAATCAGTTATTCGCAAGATGGCAGGCTAATTAAGCAGCCAAAATCTGCACACAAAAAATAATTAGAATAGCATATAGGGCTAATCAAAAATGTTAAAAACTCTAGAGCTCATTAGACATAAAACTTGTATGTACGCATTCCAGTATAATAAAGAAAAGAGGAGGAAATCTTCTTAAGCAACATAGAATTGTAACACCCTAAATTTTACTATATTTCATATCGAATATAAATAGTAATATTAGGTAACAACTGTACATCTTATGCTATTTTGGATTAATAATACATGGTCAATTAACAGCGTATATATATCATTAACAGTTGGTTTTGGTACATACGACACATATCTCACCAGTAGTCCTTGCAAGAGCACGATCCATCTACAAAATGGTGAAAGCGAATAGCATCCCTGATAATTATCGTCCTCTTTGAAAGCTTGGAAACATATTTACTGAATTCATGACAATCACCGCAAATCCTTAAATTCTTGGTAATCAAGATTGGTGAACTTCCACTCATACTAATCAATCCAAAAGCAATAGCTAGTTTCTCACTGTGGCTTGAAAGCCTTGCCATTTTCCTGTCATCATCTTCATCATGAAGAACCCAACTCAAATCAGGAACATACCCCATTTCTTTGACAAAAGTCAACAATAAAGTCAACTTTTTATAAATAATTTGAGACTGTGGATGTGATTTGTCTCCTGCTGCAAATAAATGAAGTGTGCTTTTGATGACAATCCAACTTCTGCCTGCTGGCTTTTTCAAATTCCTTTTTTCAATAATCAATCTCAAATTTCTTACTTCGGACCAAAGACCAGCAGCAGCATAAATATTGGATAATAACACGTAATTTCCAGCGTTTGTTGGCTCTAATTCAAGAAGCTTTTCAAAAGCACTTTTGGCCATATGAGTATCGGAATAGATTCGACAAGCACCAATTAAAGCTCGCCAAATAGACGCATCTGGCGCCATAGGCATTGTGTCTATAACACTTTTGGCTTCATTTAAGAACCCCCCTCGAGCAAGAAGATCAACCAAACAAGCATAATGTACGAGTTCAGGAGTTACATAAAAATCTTGAACCATGGAATAAAAAAGGTGTAAGCCTTTATCTATCATACCCGAATGGCTACAAGCAGATAAAGCAGAAACAAATGTTACTCGATTCGGTTTAATCCCTTCTTTGACCATTTTTGAGAAAGTCAACATAGCATCGTAGCCACGTCCATGCATTCCATAACCAGCAATCATCGCATTCCATGAAATGATATCTTTTTCTCGTACAATATTAAAGATTTTTTCAGCATATTCCAAACTACCACATCTTGCATACATAGTTAAGAAGGCATTTGCAAGAGATAAATCAAGATCCAATGATACAAACCTTCTTAACGTGTAAGCATGTAAACATCGACCTTGAGGAAGATTAGATAGATGAGTATATAACGACAAAACGTTTATGATAGTGACAAAGTTCGGTTTCACCCTTGAAATCATGTAGTGGAAAAAGAGCAAAGCTTTGTACTCTTGATCTTTCTTAATATAACTAGACATTAATGAGTTCCATGAGATCAAATCCTTATCGGGATAATTCTCAAACAATGTCCGACCACTTTCTTCATCATCACAATTCATGTACATTTCCGTCAATGCACTGTTTACAGACGCATCAATATGGACCCCACACTTCATCACGTAACCATGGATGGATCTACCAACATTTAAAAGTTCTCCGCTATCAATAGCAGAGACAATTGATGTTATGGTTTGAGAATCCGGTTTCATTTCCAATTCCAGCATTTGGATGAAAATGTCACAAGCTTGAACATTTAGTTTATTGTAGACTAAAGCAGAGATGAAAACATTGTACGAAACTACGTTCAACTCCTTCATTTTAATAAAAATCCTTGTGGCATCTTCAATACGGTTAAACAACGAGTACATATTTACCAAACTATTTCTGATATGTGTGTTTCTTTCCTCACCTATCTTAAAAGCATAAGCATGTAAGCTTTTACCATTTACCAAACCATCAGAAAGTTGTACACATAAACCTAGCATGATGACTATGGTACGTTCACTTATCTGAACGCCATCCAACTGCATCTCGGTGAACAGGTATAATGAGTCCTCTATGAAACCACTTTCAATAGAACAAGATAAAATAGAATTCCATAAAGCAGCATCTCTTGATGGTATCGAGTTAAATAGCTCAAAACAAGATCTTAAATCTGCAAATTTGGTGTACATATTTAATAACGCGTTTATTGTATGCATATTGCTATAACCAAATTTGATAACCAGTTGATGAACTTGCAATCCGAGTTCAAGGTTTCCAAATTCAGCACACGCTTGTATGACAACTAAGATTGTAACACAGTCGCATTCAATTCCATTGTTGACCATCGAAATGAAAAGCTTAAATGCTTTCAAGTAATCCTTATCATTAACATAGCCACTTATCATAGTATTCCAACTTATTGTGTTTCTTGAAGTCAGTGTTTCAAAAACAAGACACGCGATAGACGGATCAAATTTCAAATAAAATCCCATTAAAGCAGAATCCACATAATGGTTCGAATTAAACAAACCGTGCCTCATACAATACCCGTGTATCTCCTTCCCTAACCTCAACTCCAGTAGCTCCCCACACACTTTAAGTATCTCAACAACAGTTACCGCATTCGCTTTCAAATTCCCCTTTTGCATACGAGAAAACAAACACAAAGCTCGCTGATACTCACAACAACCAACACACCCAGAAATCATAGCGTTCCATGACACGACATCTCTCTCAGACATTTCATCGAACACCCTGAGTGCATTCTCCAACAACCTGCATTTCGAATAAAAATCCACAAGCGCAGTTTGAACCCGAACATCATGAACCAATCCAGTATTTAAAACAGCATCGTGTAGTTTCTTTCCTTTCTCGATGGCTTGTAGCCGGCCACATGCCTTGAGTACTAGCGGCAAAGTGGCGTTATCCGGCAAAATACCCAATGATTCCATACGAGTATATGTGTCAAGTATAGCACGGTCATCTTTTAGCTTAGTGTGGTGTTTGATTATGGAATTCCAGTGTTTTGATTCATGTGTTTGTGTTGGGATAAAATGAAGTTTTTGGATGTTTGAGGATAGAGATAACGGGACATCCATTTTTGAAAGGTAGTTGGCATTTGGCGGGTAGATACTACTCCGTAAATGATAAGAAAAATAAAACAAAAGCAATGATATTTTCTGTTTTACTACTACATTCATTCACCTATATATGAAAACTGTAAAGCAGTTATGTTTCATAAATCATAAGTAATTTATATTTATATTATATTTAGGTAATATATATGACGAAATAATGATGTTAATATTATTTTTTAATTTTGGTATAAGAGTATGTAATGTTATAAAATAATAAATGTAGGGTAAGATTCAAACGAGTACACCAATTTTGAGTGAGAATGAGGGAACCAACAGATTTCTGTCATATGTCACTTTATTCTCTCTCCTCCACACTTTATTCTCTCTCCTCCACATTTTTAAAAATTAAATATCTCACAAACGGTAAGTCGAAAAATCATGAAAATTGCACCATAAAATTCAGCATTTTCTCCTCTTCGATTTGCCGTCCCTCAAGGCATACTTTTAACAAATTTTTTTTTTCTCATTTTTTGGTGGGTTTCACAAATTAGTAACACATGTGTTAGTGATTAGTTGTACATTTAATTTGTGGTTAAGGTTAGGGTTTAGGGTTAGGTTTAGGGTTTAGTAGGGTTTATGGTTTAGGGTTTATAAGGGTTTAGGGTTTAGAAGGGGTTCAAGGTTTAGGGTTTAGAAAGATTTAGGGTTTAGCGTTTTGTAAAGCGTTTAGGGTTTAGGGTTTGGGTTTTAGGGGTTAGGGTTTAGGGTTTGAGGTTTGGGGTTTCGGGGAGAAACCCCAAACCTCAAACCCTAAACCCTAACCCCTAAACCCCAAACCCTAAACGCAACACTTTAACACATGTGTTAGTAAATGTGAAACCCACCAAAAAAATGAAAAAAAAAAAACTTTTCGAAAGTATGTCTTGAGGAACGGCAAATCGAAGAGGAGAAAACGACGAATTTAATGGTGCAATTTTCATAATTTTTCGATTTGTCGTTTGTGAGATAATTGATGTTGGGGGTAAATGGGTTTTGTACATGTGGAACATTCTCTTTGTACACATGGCTTGATATCATTGGTTCCCTCATTCTCACACAAATTCCTATTCTCATTTGAACCCTACCCAATAAATGTAATGCATCAGTTGACGTTTTATAACTCCCTTTTTGAAATTTATTTGGCTTATAAAATCTTTTTATCACTTGATCGGTTGATCCTTGTTATAGAAAGGAAAAAGAGCAAACATCCATGTTCTTACGCTAATACGGATCAAGATGCCCAAAATAATTGGGCTTATGATTTGATGACATTAAGGCTGTACTGGTGTAGTGGTGTAGCCCACTTTTATTGGGCCAACGCTCATTCCTGACTTCCTTCCGACTACTTTTTTTTTTTTTTTTGTTATAAGATAAGATTTTACATTAAATTGTAGAATTAAATTTAATAGCTGGATACATGATAAAATGGTTGGTTTAAAGTTTAATACATGGAATCACATTTGTGAATATACAAACTGAAAAGAATCAAAGTTTAATACATGGAATTACATTTGTGAAAGAGTCGGATAGATTCTTGTATAGCTTTCCCAATAAAAAAAAAACATACATGGAAATAAAACTTTTAATGGAGAATTGTTATACGTTCTCGGAATACCAATAAAAGATTTGTAAGTCATTAAAGAGTTGGGGTTCGAGTCCCAATCGTTTTTCAATTTTTAACTTGACTCGTGACTTGTAAAAATATACTTTTTTTTTTCATAAAAGAACCATTTCTTTTTACGACCGTCTTATAAAAAAAAAGTAGTCATAAATAGCCCTTACTGGATCTTGATAAATTGAAGTTGATAAATTCATAACTTCTATAGTTTTACGCTTTCATTTTTATAATTGTCTAATTAGCTACCTTTTATTTATTTTCCACATTAGACAAGGTAGATATTTTTGTATCTTTATAGTTTATTGGCGGCATATTCATTGCAATTGACATTATTACATAATGTTTTTTCACTTGAAATTTAATTTAAACATGTTTGGCAACATGATTTAAACATTTTTCCGACCACTCGAAAGCAAAATCTAACAATCAAACTTTTGACTGTCATTTGGAAAACTAAAAAGTATTTTTTTCCCGGCTCAAAACATAATGATTCTTTTTAGGCCATTTAAAGTTAATACTTTTCTTTTTCAAAAGAATATAGCATAAAATTTGATGATAAAAATCTAGAGAAGAGTTCAATTGAGACAATTTATTTTGTGTGAGAATGGGGGAACCAACCACAATATGCCATGTGTCACTTTTTTCTCTCTCATCCACGTTTTTAAAAATTAAATATCTCACAAACGACAAGTCAAAAAATCATGAAAATTGCACCATATTTTTCAGCGTTTTATCCTCTTCGATTTGCCGTCCATCAAGGCATACTTCCGACGAACTTTTTTTTTTTTCATTTTTTTGGTGGGTTTTACATATTAGTAACACATGTGTTAGTGATTGATTATACATTTGATTTAGGGTTTAGGGTTAGGGTTTAGAGTTAGGGTTTAGCAGGGTTTAGTGTTAGGGTTTAGCAGGGTTTAGTGTTAGGGTTTAGCAGGGTTTAGGGTTTAGTATGATTTAGGGTTTAGAGTTTTATAAAGCGTTTAGGGTTTAGGGATTGGGGTTTAGGGGTTAGGGTTTAGGGTTGGGAGTTTGGGGTTTCGTCCCCGAAACCCCAAACTCCCAACCCTAAACCCTAACCACTAAACCCCAAACCCTAAACCTAAACGCAACACTGTAACACACGTGTTAGTAATGTGAAACCCACTAAAAATAATGAAAAAAAAACTCGTCGAAAGTACGCCTTAATGCACGGCAAATCGAAGAGGATCAAACGCTGAATCTAATGGTGCAATTTTCATAATTTTTCGATTTGTCGTTTGTGAGATATTTAACTTAAGGGGTAAATGGGTTTTGTATTCTCTTTGTAGACATGACACCATATCATTGGTTCCTCTATTCTTACACAAATTTTTAGTCTCATTTGAACCTTACCCTAAAAATCTATGTTGAATGATTAATTAGTTGTACAAAACAATTTAACAAAATAAAACGGAAGGAGCGACGTGCATTGCTCCTATACCTTACATTGCACAATTCAAGCTAGGGGTGTAAATGAGTAAAATGATTTTACGAGTAAATCGAGCTCGACTCGTTAAATTTTGATTCGAGTTGACCATAAAAGAGTTCGAGTCGAACTTGAACGTATTTTGGAGCTCATATAATAAATAAATGAGCTCTAGCTCGAACTTTTCATATCGAGCTCAAACAAACTCGTTAACCCAAAACGAAGTTATCAGTTATATACATTACTAGTTACTAGTTTTGTATATACGGAGTAATAAATAACATAAAATCTAATTTACATAATAAAATGATTATATTTGATACTCAATAAACAAATAATAGTAATTCTTATAATACATAGTTAAAGATTATGAAAAAAGATTAATAAATATTGTATATAAAAAAAATAACAATAAAATGAATACTCCGTAATATTAAGTAATAAACGATTTAAGCCCTCATTGAGCTTGATTAACTATATATCTAACGAGTCAAGCTCGAATTTGGTATATTAAGCTTGAAAAGCAAATAAGTTACATTTTCGTAGCTTATTGCATATTTGATCGTATAAGATCACACTGATATGATATAGAACGTGAAATAAACAATGAAAATAAACAAATTTAAACACCGGGTAAAAGTTACTCCAAACTCTTCAAGTTTCAACTTTGTTATGTTGATTTGAATATAAATGTTTGAAAATGATAAAATTAAAATAATCATACGAGATAATGAAAATGTGTAAATAAAGTTAGGTGTGAGATTAGAGGGGCAAGAGAGGCAAAATTAATCTCACCCATTGATCTCTTCGATCAACGATCCGTATTTACTACATTTTACGTCAGATTCACTGCATCTTATTTTACATTTAAATGCAGTGAATCTAGACCGCTAATCGAAGTAATCAATGGTTGAGATAGAGAGTTGGCTGCCCCTCATATAGGGGCTGCTTCTCTGAACCTTACCCATAAAGTTAAGCGAAAAGAAGGTTAATTAATAGAGCAAAAATGATTGGACTAATAAAAAATTAATTAATAATAACATGGTATAAAAAGTTAGAAGATTTTACCAGAAACTTACGTAAATAATCGGTCACCATATCACTATCAAAACAAGTACCTTCAAATAGCATCAACACCTTGAGTTAGTTATCAAGGCTTCTAATTTCTTACGCTCAAATCATTCATTTTACACCATCCACTTTCATATCTCATTTAACTAAAGGTGATTGATATATGCCCTTTTTTCCCATAACTAATCTTCTTTTTTTGATAAATTAATTAAAGATAATATTGATTAAACATCCACTTTAGTAAAAAAAAATAAAAAATCATCAACTTACTTAAATATCTAGAACACATATAAACAATAATATAAGTAGCCACATTATATTGATCAAAATCATTCTTTAATAGAATACATATAGGTAAACATGACAAAAATTAATAACATATCAATCGACTTGATTAGAGCAATCAACATCAACATAGCAATATGAATGTATATATATAGGTCACCAAGCAATGGGGAATTTTTAATTTTGACCTAGCGATCTTTACTCTTTGTGATCGACTAATCTCGAAACTTGTATAGTGATCGCGGTTACAGATGTTTACGAGAATAATCTAACTCGGAAGTCGAATCAAAGGTATAAAGCACAAAAGCATAAAAATGATTAAAGTCTAGACTTGTAAGTTTCATTCATATACACATTCATAGGATGTATGTGATTATTTTGGAAATTTCACGGGTCAAGCTATCAAATCCTATCCTATCTCTTTTCAGCGAAATGGATACCATCTAGAACATAATGATTAGGTTGTACCAACCATAGTGACAAAACAAGATGTCAATTACATGTATTTTTGAAACAATTTGTAAATGTCACATTTATTTCATAAAGAATTTACATGAATATATATTTTATTATAAATATCAATAGTGAATACCTAACTAAAAGGGTTTTTTATATATCATGAATCATCATATGTCAAAGACACAACCAATGGCAACTTGTGTTGAACACTATATATGAATGAATAATGTTATTATGTACTTAAGGGAAAGGTAATGGGTAACTAGACTAGAACCATCATCATTGTTAGTTTGATTTTCTAATGATAACGAATTTGAGGTAAATATATAACTCATCATTATAAGATACATTTGTCAACTACTCACCAAATAGTAATTTACTTTGTTAATTTAATGATCTGTCCATTTTTTATTAAATTAAAAAAAAAATAAAAAATTCAAGATCTATATGTCTATGTTGTATAGTGATAAACATACATTGTTTTATCGACATCAATTGATATAATAAAATAATATGCACTTAAATTCAATTTAATTACTAACTTTTGGTGGAGCTAGCTTAGGAGTATACATATTTTTCCCTTAAAAATAGGCATAAAATCAATGTTAATTATTTAAATTGTTGACATACCACATATGTAGTGAATGTTTTCACTCTTTATATTTTTATACATTGAATTTTGAGATATGTAGCTATCAATTTATTTTTATTCATTTATCACTAAAAGTGTTGTATAATATTGTTGTATTATACAATAATGTAAACCAAATTTAACGGTACATGGATAAATATAGGTACGTAATGTACGAATTATCACCGGTACAAAAGCTATACATGGCTCTACTAGAATAGTAAGCGTTGGCTTGGTTATGTCATATATATGTCCTAATTTGGCATATGTACTACTGTTGGATAAAGCCTATGAATATATAAACAAGCTAGCTAGTAAAAATGTGATTGCCTTTAACATGTTAGTATGTTACTAGAGGTATATATGCATAGAACAAAAGAAAATTATAAAAATAGTCAAACCTTATATATATATATATATATATATATATATATATATATATATATATATATATATATATATTATCAGTTGGTTTCCCGTACAGTTGACAAATTAACATACCTAACT
Source organism: Helichrysum umbraculigerum (assembly GCA_949592205.1). NCBI lineage: Eukaryota > Viridiplantae > Streptophyta > Magnoliopsida > Asterales > Asteraceae > Helichrysum > Helichrysum umbraculigerum. Next base: position 231,532,089 of record CATIUR010000001.1, read on the forward strand.
ATAAATTTCAAAGAACAATTAAGTATTTTAGCTATTTATTTATATTAATTATCCGTAGATCTTCAAAATTACTATCGATTAATGTAAAAGAACAAATTAAAAGGTCAAAGTTGGAAAAAGCACACTCTTTATTATTTTATTTTTTTGAAAAGCAAAGCGAAACTTGTATATAAAAAATCAACCTAGCTCAAATGAACGTGCCAAAATACAACAGTCTAGAGTGGCTTTTAGTCAAGCTGTAAGAAAGTAATAGAGTGACTTTTTATTGAACTGGTCGAATTCTATTTATTTATCGACTAATGGTCTACATATGTTTTTAACATTTTTAAAAATTAAAAGTTATAATGTAATAGTTATGTTATCATTAACGACAACTTGGTTAAATCATATTAAAGCTAATCATTCTGGTTTTGTGTACGACAATAATTTATATTACATTTCCCAAAATGGATATAAAAATCATTCAATAACTTCTTCTTTCTCAACACATTTTTTACTTTAATGTAAAGATGAAATGACGTTTGTAACTTTTGGATGATAATTAAACATCTTTAGTTGTCTGCTTATAGAAAATAAAAGGTACGTTGCAATTAATTCTCTAAAACAGATACTCCGTATATGATAGGTAGCTTCAAGAATTTTCATTTTTCAATTTATAATTCTAAAATAATATATAATATATATATATATATATATATATATATATATATATATATATACACATTATTAATGTACATTGATTATGGTATACTACCTTAAATAAATTTATTGATAGTCAATGTAGTACAAGGCACAAGCAAACATTGTAACCTTTTTGTTTAGATAAAATACATATATATTTTGGGATGTCGGGTTTCACGTGTTGATACTGTTTGGTGAAATATACCCATAATCACCTTTGAAATTACATAAAGAGGGCAGCTTTTACTAATTCTTCCACATTATTAGTTCTTACTGTCTTAAGTTATTATTGTAAAATGACATTTTTTTTAAGAAATGATTAAAGTAACTTAAAAGATTATTAAAGGATCATTACCATAGCAATATCGAATTATCGACAACCATTATGTAGTAGATTAAAGTCTTAAAACCGACACAATATACATATAAATTGGTTCCACGTATATTAATCATCTTTAATCATATCAAAATTTGCATTTTTCATCATCTAAAATCCGGGCAAACGATATCATTGATATATATGCTTCGTAGTTGGTACCCATTTCTTGTAGTTTGATGCTATTTTGTCACCTTGATAACTTTAACCTTAACGAATACATTGAATTAACAACTTTGAATATATTTAACTAACTAATTAAGTTATGTAAGTTTGTCCCAAATAAGAGCAATGTAGACTCATTTGTAATAGTTAAGCTTATTTAACAAAATATATATTAAATCAAAACTACAAAAATAAATTAATAAAATTATTTTTTTTTGAAAACGGCAAATATATTAATAAGAACTTCAACTTAGCAAGAAGCTAAGAGAAGCAAAAGACAATACAATACAATCAAAAAGAAATGGAGAATGGAGAACAATTCCAATTCGCCAAAATACATGAAACTTTACTTCTATTTGTTACCCACGAGAATGTAATGGAAACAATTTCATCCACAATAGCCGAAGGAGACTTGACCATATTTTTGAATACTCTCTCGTTTCTCGCCTTCCAAATACACCATATCATACCATATTGTGACAACCGTCAATTTAGGACTATACTTTAGTGCCTAATTAAGTCTTAATACATGTAATTTGTTCTATGTTAGGCTAATTAATGTATCAATTATTATATATATTGTTGAATATATATCTACAATTATACGGTTTGTTTAAATCGTACGAGTTTCAAATCGAATGAATTTCGATACAATAAATACGGACGTTGGTGACCAACTTTCATTAAATAACGCTTTTATGTCAAAAATATTATTATTATAATATTGCGTATTCATTCGTATCGTACAATCAGAAAATTTCACAATTTAAAATGTAAAACGCGCAAACAAATTAACTTACCTTTTTATAATTCAAATATAAAGTGATTAGTAAAATATTTAAATAAAATATAGCGTAATAATTTGTATTTTAAAATGTACCAATTAATATCTAAAATAATTATTTAACGTTTAAACGACGGAGCAAACGAATACCGCACGGAGCGGAAACGCGGGGCGAAAATGGGGGTTTAACCTCCCACTCCCACCCCATTTTCTTTCATTTCTCTTTTTCTCTATCTCTCTCCCCTCTTATTTCTCTCAAACAAACCAACACCAAAAATCAACGAAAAACGCAAAATAAACATACTAAACGACCTCGGATCTTCAAGCCCCTTTGGAAATAAACGACCACCTCGTGACGATCTACACTTCTACCTTTCCGGATTTTCATTTCGTCAATTTGTAAGTTTCCGACAAAATCCCGAAATCTCTCGATTCTTAGTATTTTTCACTTGTAATTGTTAATATAACATATATATGTCCATTAACATGTATAGAACACGAATTTATAGCTTGAAAACGAGTTTAAAACGGATTTTTGGCCGGAAAAATCGTGACAGCCGGACTTTCTGGGCTGGTGTTCATCCATGCGACACAAGCCTTGTGTCGCATGTTGTGTCGTATTTTGGCCTTTGTGTCGCATAAACTCCCTTGTGTCGTATCTTGTGTCGTACCCAAGAATTAGTGTCGCAAGTTTTGCGACACAACCACTATGTCGCATACCCCATACGACACAATCACTATGTCACTGTTGAATCAGCATTTCGCATCCATGCGACACAACCCTTGTGTCGTATGGACATTGTGTCGCACTCCTATGCGACACAACCCTAGTGTCGCATAATCCATTTAGTGTCGCATGTTTGTGTCGCATAAAACAGCAGATTTTTACTAAGTGTCGAGACTCAAAATTTATCACTCGATTTTACCCGAATTCAGATCCCAGATGCGTTTTTCGTCAAAGCAATATAGTAGAAATAAAAATTTTCCAAGCTGACCTGGCAGCTCGACCCCAGCCAGGGGCTCTGCCCCTTGGACCCCGCCAGGGGCTGCCGCCCCTTGGACCCCGCTACCAGGGGCACTGCCCCCGGACCCCCGTACTTAGATTCCGTAACGACTTCTAAAACATAATCAAAACACATTTTTCAAGTAAAACGCCACGAAATCAAAATAATAATAGTTGAGAGTATTATTACAAATCCGTCACCAACGGGCCGTACATGTTTTCAAACATATTTCAGAATCAAACAAGTCGTTGTAACTTGTATCAATTCAATCAAACAAGTCGATGTAACTTGTAACAATTCAATCAACCAAATCGTAGTAATTTGGAGATATATATAAAGTTGTATAACAACTACAAAGGTAGCCTTTCGAGATACCGGTACAATTAATAACAATCAAGTGTCGTGAACACATTCAGGTTTCAAGTCTTTGGACATCAATTCACTGCTAATTACTTCAAGTTTATTAAATTAAACACTTCAAGACTCAGGTGAGTTTCATGGCCCCATTTTCACTACTTTTACTAGGGGTGTGATATTACTACTTCATTTTGTTTTACAAGTAGAACGCAAGTGCCAAACTTCAAATACTACATGAGTTTCAAGCTAATCAATTTAAAGTCCTCCATAGCATAGTCTCTAGTATTTATAGCGTGAATGTTAGTATATGATATCATATGGGATTGACAATCCTCATCCGGGTTAGCACGCACTAACCGGTCAAACGGATGTATTAGCATTTGGGAAGACGAGTGTGGATTAGACACTCGTAGGAGGCATTTCAAGTTAGGTTTCCTTAATTGGGCCTGACAAATCAAGTTAAGCTCAGACTATGTGCTCATGGATAGTATAACTTTTATTTTGCTTAATTGCATTTTAAATTCATTATAAATCTTGCGGTTCTGACAACTATACAATTGACATACAAACCTGTGAGCTCACCAGCGTTTTTGCTGACCCATTTTAGTATTTATCACAGGTACCCCGCAGTAGGTTGGCTACACAAGCAGGAATTATTAGCTCGAGTCAGCATACATACAACTAGAGATTTGATTGCATTATTATATTTTGTAAAAGTAATTATGCTTTGTAATCTCTCAATTTCAGGAAATCGAGCTAATGTAACTATATTTTGATGTAAACATTTACTTTATCTATACAAGTTTAAAACGACGCATATAGTGGTCGTTCATTATATCTTATGTGCTTTGTATATTGATTAGTGACACCCAAATCAAGCTTCCGCAAATCATTAAATTTGGGGGTGTCACAGATTGGTATCAGAGACTAAGGTTATAGTGAACTAGGTTGCATTTAGTGGGCCTAGACTATGACCGTTAGGCAGTATTCCTTATTAGTTATGACTAGTTCAGAGATTACATCATACGACTTTAATTTAACATAACCTGATCAACTATGTACAATTAAAGAAAGATGATGTGAAATCTGAAAGAGTCATGTTGAACAGGAATGCATTAGTGGACTCTGACCTCGAGAGAAACGGGACTCAAAACACGTCTGTGCTAGACACTCAATAGGTTATTATGTGATATATATATATTTACATGAATAGACCTCATTACAACTTTAGGCTATATTATATTATATTATATGAATATAGGCCCCTTTCTTTCAAACGTTTTGTCTCGGAATGACAAACACACCACTAGTTCATCATACTCGGACTAGTATCTTATTTCATTTCCTTGTTCTTTCTTACTCAGCATCATGCCTCCACGTCGTCAAATTACCCTTAGCGAAGCTGAGATCGCGGGAATCATTGCCCGCAGTGTGACCGAAGCCTTGGCTACCCGAACACCACCTGGTAGTGAGGACACCGCAGCCAATACTCCACCACCCAAACCCTGCTCCTATAAGGACTTTCTTAGCTGTAAACCGCTATACTTCAAGGGCACGGAAGGTGCCATTGGCTTGATCCGTTGGATTGAGCGTATGGAATCTGTTTTCAGTCTCTGCGACTGTACTGAGAACAACAAAGTCAAATTCGCCGCTTACACCTTTCAGGAAGGTGCACTCACGTGGTGGAAAACCCACGCAAACTCTGTAGGTCTTGAAGTTGCAAACCGACTTCCTTGGGCCGAACTGAAAAAGAAACTGACAGAAAAATACTGTCCCGAAGAGGAATTGCACAGGCTGGAAGAAGAATTCTGGCATCTGGAGGTACAGGGAAATGATGTTGCTGATTATACCACCAAATTTCAGCAGTTTGCTCTATTATGCCCGGGTTTGGTCGAACCAGAAAGTAAGGGCATTAAGAAATACATTTGTGGACTCCCCGAGAACATCCAAGGAAACGTCGCCTCATCCAAACCAACCACCACTGAAAGTGCCATTCGATTGGCCCACGAACTCATGGCTCTAGTCGTCAGCCGTGAGACCTCCAACAACTCATCCTCCAACAACAACAAACGCAAATCCACTGAACACCACCACAACTCAAACAAGAAAAACAACGCCATCCAGGTCTACACCTCCAACTCTGAAACCACCCGCAGCTACACCGGGGACAGACCTTATTGTCCCAAGTGTAACTACCACCATTTCGGTCAGTGCGGTACTCCTTGCAACAACTGCAGGAGGTACGGGCATTTGACTAAGGATTGCCGAACCCCCAAATCCAACAACAACCCCTCTGACAAAAATACCCGACAACCTAAGTCCTGCTACGAATGTGGAAACCCAGGACACTTCAGGGATTCTTGCCCAAAGTTGAAGAATAAGGGCAACAACAACAACAACCACCGCAACAACAACAACACCAAAAGTAACGCCTTTGTGATCAACTCAGGGGACGCCCGTCAGGACCCGAATGTGGTCACGGGTATGTTCCTCCTCAACAATTTAACTGCTTCCATTCTGTTTGATACTGGTGCCGATAGGAGTTTTATTTCCGATGAATTTTGCCCTCTACTTGACGTTACACCTGTTGCTTTAGACGTTAAGTACACTGTAGAGCTAGCAAATGGCAAATTGATAGAAACAAATAGTGTGATACCTAATTGCACCTTAAATCTAGCCGACGAAACCTTCTCCATAGATCTTATGCCTGTTGAGATAGGAAGTTTCGACGTCATCATAGGCATGGACTGGTTGTCCAAACATCGCGCCGAAATCATTTGCTACGACAAAGTTGTTCGCATACCTCTCGCCGTCGGTAGAACCCTGATCATACAGGGGGAGACCGGTGGGACGAGGCTTAACATCATCTCTTGTCTTAAAACCCGGAAATTTCTGAGAAAGGGTTATCCATCAATCCTCGCGCACATCATGGAGAAAAAGTCGGAGGAGAAGCGACTTGAGGATGTTCCAATTGTTCGAGACTTTCCAGAAGTCTTTCCTGAAGAACTGCCTGGTCTACCACCACCAAGACAGGTTGAGTTCTCAATCGATCTTGTACCAGGTGCTGCGCCTGTGGCCCGAGCACCATACCGTTTAGCTCCATCCGAACTTCAGGAGCTGTCCACCCAATTACAGGAACTCCTGGAACGAGGGTTTATCAGGCCGAGTTCTTCACCTTGGGGAGCTCCGGTCCTATTTGTTAAGAAGAAAGATGGTTCTTTTCGAATGTGTATCGACTACCGAGAGTTGAACAAGTTAACTGTCAAGAACCGGTATCCACTCCCTCGAATCGATGAATTATTCGACCAACTTCAAGGGTCGAGTTGTTATTCAAAGATTGATCTCCGATCCGGTTATCACCAATTGCGTGTCCGCGATGCCGATATTCCAAAAACCGCTTTCAGAACCCGTTACGGGCATTACGAATTCCAAGTGATGCCATTCGGCCTAACCAATGCACCGGCTGTATTCATGGATCTTATGAATCGGGTGTGCAAGCCTTATCTTGACAAATTTGTCATTGTCTTCATCGACGACATCCTCATATATTCACGAAACAAAGAAGAACACGCGCAACATCTCAAAACCATCCTTGAACTACTTAAACACGAGGAGCTCTATGCCAAGTTCTCTAAGTGTGAGTTCTGGATCAAAACCGTTCAATTCCTTGGTCACGTGATTGACAGTCAGGGGATTCACGTTGACCCATCAAAAATCGAAGCTATCAAAGATTGGCAATCGCCAACCACTCCGACTGAGGTACGGCAGTTTCTAGGACTGGCCGGATACTATCGACGATTCATTGAAAATTTCTCCAAGATAGCCATACCACTCACGACTCTGACCCAGAAAGACAAAAAGTTTGACTGGACTGAGAAACAAGAGTCGGCATTCCAACTCTTAAAGCAAAAGCTTTGCAGTGCTCCTATTTTATCATTACCCGAAGGCACTGATGACTTCGTGGTATACTGCGATGCTTCACATCAAGGTCTCGGTTGTGTGCTCATGCAACGAGACAAAGTCATAGCTTATGCTTCCCGACAACTCAAGATTCATGAAAAGAATTACACCACCCACGACCTTGAGCTAGGAGCTGTCGTTTTTGCCCTCAAAATCTGGAGACATTACCTTTACGGTACCAGATGTACAATCTTTACCGACCATAAAAGCCTTCAACACATATTCGATCAGAAGGATCTCAACATGAGGCAACGTCGATGGGTCGAGTTGCTTACTGATTACGACTGCGAACTCAAATATCATCCAGGCAAAGCAAATGTCGTTGCTGATGCCCTCAGTCGAAAAGAGCGAGTGAAACCACTTCGGGTTCGAGCCCTCAGTATGACCATTCACAACAATTTAAACATTCAAATTCTCACTGCTCAACTCGAAGCCTTAAAACCCGACAATGTCAAAGATGAAGCCTTACGGGGCATGGACAAACAATTCGAAATCAAACCTAACGGGATTAGGTATTTCTCAAACCGAATCTGGTTGCCTAAATTTGGGAACCTACGCGACTTGGTGATGGATGAAGCTCACAAGTCCAAATATTCTATCCATCCGGGGTCCGACAAGATGTACCACGGTATCAAAGACTTCTATTGGTGGCCGAACATGAAAGCTGAAATCGCCACCTATGTCAGCAAGTGCCTTACTTGCTCCAAAGTCAAAATCGAATATCAAAAACCTTCTGGTTTACTTCAACAACCCAGTCTTCCTGAATGGAAATGGGAACAAATTTCCATGGACTTCATAACCAAACTACCCAAATCCTCGAACGGTTGCGATTCCATTTGGGTGATCGTAGATCGTCTCACAAAGTCTGCTCACTTCCTGGCAATCAAGGAATCCGACAAAATGGAACGCCTCACCAACATTTATCTGAAGGAAATCGTGGCCAAACACGGTGTTCCAATCTCAATTATCTCCGATAGGGATAGTCGTTTCACTTCACAATTTTAGCAATCACTTCAAAAATCGCTGGGTACTCGACTTGATATGAGTACCGCATACCATCCTCAAACTGACGGCCAAAGTGAACGAACCATTCAAACACTGGAAGACATACTACGGGCCTGCGTAGTAGACTTCGGTGTGAACTGGGAAAAACATCTACCATTGTGCGAGTTCTCGTACAACAACAGTTATCATACCAGCATCAAAGCTGCACCCTTCGAGGCACTGTACGGTCGTAAGTGCCGGTCACCTATCTGTTGGACCGAAGTTGGGGATAGCCAACTCACAGGTCCAGAAATCATACACGAGACAACCGAGAGAATCGTAGAAATTCAAAACAAACTCAAAGCCGCGCGTGATCGTCAGAAAAGTTATGCTGACGTGAGACGCAAGCCACTCGAGTTCCAAGTTGGGGATCGAGTTCTACTCAAAGTATCGCCTTGGAAAGGCGTCATCCGATTTGGCAAACGAGGGAAGTTGAATCCCAGATACATTGGACCATTCGAGATCCTTGAAAGGATTGGTCCAGTGGCTTACCGATTGCAGCTGCCATCTGAACTCAGCAGCGTGCATCCCACATTTCATGTTTCAAATCTGAAGAAGTGTCTGTCTGATGAGACACTTATCATTCCACTCGATGAAATTCGAGTTGACGAGAAACTTCACTTTGTTGAGGAACCCGCCGAAATCATGGACCGTGAGGTCAAACAACTTAAACAAAGTCGTATTCCCATCGTCAAAGTTAGGTGGAATTCGCGGCGCGGTCCGGAATTTACCTGGGAACGGGAAGGCCAAATGCGACTCAAGTATCCTCAACTCTTCACTGATTCAACGTCAAACACCACTTCAACATAAATTTCGGGACGAAATTCTTCTAACGGGGGGAGAATGTGACAACCGTCAATTTAGGACTATACTTTAGTGCCTAATTAAGTCTTAATACATGTAATTAGTTCTGTGTTAGGCTAATTAATGTATCAATTATTATATATATTGTTGAATATATATCTACAATTATACGGTTTGTTTAAATCGTACGAGTTTCAAATCGAATGAATTTCGATACAATAAATACGGACGTTGGTGACCAACTTTCATTAAATAACGCTTTTATGTCAAAAATATTATTATTATAATATTGCGTATTCATTCGTATCGTACAATCAGAAAATTTCACAATTTAAAATGTAAAACGCGCAAACAAATTAACTTACCTTTTTATAATTCAAATATAAAGTGATTAGTAAAATATTTAAATAAAATATAGCGTAATAATTTGTATTTTAAAATGTACCAATTAATATCTAAAATAATTATTTAACGTTTAAACGACGGAGCAAACGAATACCGCACGGAGCGGAAACGCGGGGCGAAAATGGGGGTTTAACCTCCCACTCCCACCCCATTTTCTTTCATTTCTCTTTTTCTCTATCTCTCTCCCCTCTTATTTCTCTCAAACAAACCAACACCAAAAATCAACGAAAAACGCAAAATAAACATACTAAACGACCTCGGATCTTCAAGCCCCTTTGGAAATAAACGACCACCTCGTGACGATCTACACTTCTACCTTTCCGGATTTTCATTTCGTCAATTTGTAAGTTTCCGACAAAATCCCGAAATCTCTCGATTCTTAGTATTTTTCACTTGTAATTGTTAATATAACATATATATGTCCATTAACATGTATAGAACACGAATTTATAGCTTGAAAACGAGTTTAAAACGGATTTTTGGCCGGAAAAATCGTGACAGCCGGACTTTCTGGGCTGGTGTTCATCCATGCGACACAAGCATTGTGTCGCATGTTGTGTCGTATTTTGGCCTTTGTGTCGCATAAACTCCCTTGTGTCGTATCTTGTGTCGTACCCAAGAATTAGTGTCGCAAGTTTTGCGACACAACCACTATGTCGCATACCCCATACGACACAATCACTATGTCGCTGTTGAATCAGCATTTCGCATCCATGCGACACAACCCTTGTGTCGTATGGACATTGTGTCGCACTCCTATGCGACACAACCCTAGTGTCGCATAATCCATTTAGCGTCGCATGTTTGTGTCGCATAAAACAGCAGATTTTTACTAAGTGTCGAGACTCAAAATTTATCACTCGATTTTACCCGAATTCAGATCCCAGATGCGTTTTTCGTCAAAGCAATATAGTAGAAATAAAAATTTTCTAAGCTGACCTGGCAGCTCGACCCCAGCCAGGGGCTCTGCCCCTTGGACCCCGCCAGGGGCTGCCGCCCCTTGGACCCCGCTACCAGGGGCACTGCCCCCGGACCCCCGTACTTAGATTCCGTAACGACTTCTAAAACATAATCAAAACACATTTTTCAAGTAAAACGCCACGAAATCAAAATAATAATAGTTGAGAGTATTATTACAAATCCGTCACCAACGGGCCGTACATGTTTTCAAACATATTTCAGAATCAAACAAGTCGTTGTAACTTGTATCAATTCAATCAAACAAGTCGATGTAACTTGTAACAATTCAATCAACCAAATCGTAGTAATTTGGAGATATATATAAAGTTGTATAACAACTACAAAGGTAGCCTTTCGAGATACCGGTACAATTAATAACAATCAAGTGTCGTGAACACATTCAGGTTTCAAGTCTTTAGACATCAATTCACTACTAATTACTTCAAGTTTATTAAATTAAACACTTCAAGACTCAGGTGAGTTTCATGGCCCCATTTTCACTACTTTTACTAGGGGTGTGATATTACTACTTCATTTTGTTTTACAAGTAGAACGCAAGTGCCAAACTTCAAATACTACATGAGTTTCAAGCTAATCAATTTAAAGTCCTCCATAGCATAGTCTCTAGTATTTATAGCGTGAATGTTAGTATATGATATCATATGGGATTGACAATCCTCATCCGGGTTAGCACGCACTAACCGGTCAAACGGATGTATTAGCATTTAGGAAGACGAGTGTGGATTAGACACTCGTAGGAGGCATTTCAAGTTAGGTTTCCTTAATTGGGCCTGACAAATCAAGTTAAGCTCAGACTATGTGCTCATGGATAGTATAACTTTTATTTTGCTTAATTGCATTTTAAATTCATTATAAATCTTGCGGTTCTGACAACTATACAATTGACATACAAACCTGTGAGCTCACCAGCGTTTTTGCTGACCCATTTTAGTATTTATCACAGGTACCCCGCAGTAGGTTGGCTACACAAGCAGGAATTATTAGCTCGAGTCAGCATACATACAACTAGAGATTTGATTGCATTATTATATTTTGTAAAAGTAATTATGCTTTGTAATCTCTCAATTTCAGGAAATCGAGCTAATGTAACTATATTTTGATGTAAACATTTACTTTATCTATACAAGTTTAAAACGACGCATATAGTGGTCGTTCATTATATCTTATGTGCTTTGTATATTGATTAGTGACACCCAAATCAAGCTTCCGCAAATCATTAAATTTGGGGGTGTCACACATATATAATAGACATGACGATTTTTCTTCTATTTGGACATTTTCCCCAACTTGCACCAAAATTAAGTAATTCAATTACCGAATTGAAACTAGGCAATTGAATACCACACCAATCAAAGATTAACCTCCTTATTTCCGAAGCATTTAAACATCTTATGAAAACATGATCAACATCCTCATCCTCCATATTACATACTTTGCATCTAATCGATCCAACTTCCATGCCTCTTTCTGATAACAATGTTGCCACCGGAATTCTTCCTAAACCAATTCTCCAAATGAAACAATTGACTTTCAATGGTACTGTTTTCAACCATTTCATATCCATGTATCCATCCTTATATACTTTTTCATCTATCAAACATCTTGCCAAGCAAACCTTGTATTGACCATCCGCCGTTAGCTTGCATGATATGTGGTCTAGCTCATTATTTAAGCTAACAGACGACACCAGGTGCAACAAGTCACAAAATTCTGTTATAAGACCTTGCTCACATGGATTTCTTGACCAATTCCACCGAAAACCTCCTGAATAAATTCTATCACTTATCACACAATTCTTACGACATTCCAGAGAAAACAGATTAGGAAATCTATTTCGAAGTGGTGTGTTTCCCAGCCATACGTCTTTCCAAAATGAAACCAAGTTACCATTACCCACTTTATCTCGAAAAAGTCAAACAAATTGAACCCCAGCTTCACGATGTCTTCTTGTGCATTCGAAATGTTCTTCCATACACCATTAATTGTTTTTCTTGACATTATACACCATGGTTTATTTCGAAGTTTATGAACAGCCATAATCACCTCTTTCCAAATGCTTTCATTACCATCTCTTAACCTCCACCACCATTTCATCAATAATGCATAATTTTGTGCCATCAATGAGCCCACTCCAAGACCTCCTTTCCTTTTAGATGCAATAACCTTAGACCAAGCAACCCAATGGATTTTTTTTACATTTTCAGTCCCTCCCCACAGGAATCTTCGTCTGATACGTTCAAGCTCCTCAATGATGCACTTAGGAGCATGAAATAGCGAAAAGTAATACAGGGGTAAACTACTAAGGACAGATTTTACCAACGTTAATCTACCTCCGAATGAAAGATTATCAACCTTCCAATTTGAGAGCTTGGATTTGAATCTATCAATGACCTCAACCCAATTTTTCTTAAGGTTCATATTTGCCCCGACTGGAACCCCTAAATATTTGAATGGAAAAGCACCCGAAACACATCCAAGCTGAGCAGCCCAATTTGCCACATGAGCTAACTCAACCCCAACCCCATAAACTTGAGATTTATGAAAATTGACTTGAAGACCCGAAGAAGCATGAAAACATCTTAATATGCGAGCAAGATTTTTCATATTACTCGTATCACATTCACCCACAAATAACACATCATCGGCATAAAATAAATGAGAGATGCATGGACCGTCAATTCCAATCTTTTTTCCACAGAACCTGCCCTTCTCAATTGCCGTATTCATTGCAATATTTAAACATTCCATTGCAATAATAAATAACAGCGGAGACAAAGGGTCACCTTGCCTAACACCTTTGGTAATTTTAAACTCGTTTGTTGGAGAGCCATTGATTAAGACGGAAGCATAAGATGATGAAAAACAACCCAAAATCCAATTTCTCCATTTGACACCAAAATTCATTTGAGACATAACTGAATCTAAGTAAATCCAATTAATAGAATCAAATGCTTTTTCGAAATCAACTTTAAAAAGAAACATTTTTTCTTTTGATTTTTTTGCCCAAGAATATAACTCGTTAATCACCAATGGGCCTTCTAAAATATTGCGGCCCTTTATGTATGCAGATTGTACATTTCCCACCACTAAATTCACAACCTTCTGTAATCGACAAGAGAGTGCCTTGGCGATTATCTTGTACATATATCCTATAAGAGATATGGGCATGTAATCAACAAGGTTAATCGGATCACATACCTTAGGAAGAATGCAAATGAAAGATGAGTTGCAGCCTCTGGCAATTTCCCCAGTGGCTTCAAAATGCTTGACAAAACGCATGATATCATCAACAAGATCATCAAAATGGGCTTTAATGAATTTGAATGATAAACCATCCGGCCCAGGCGCTTTTTCCCCTCCACAAGCCCAAACAGCTTCTTTAATCTCCATAGCAGTAAACTCCGATTCAATTGATTCCCTAATCATGTCAGGCAATTTACGAAAACGAGGATTAATGAATAATGGCCGAATAGGCCACTTTTCACAAAATTTACTCGAGAAAAATCTCCATGCTTCATTCTTAATACACGTTGGATCAGTGACCCAATTGCCATTAATTGATAAACCATGAATATGGATTTTCCTAGCCTTCACTTTAATGGAACAATGAAAAAATGAGGAATTTTCATCGCCTTCTTTTAACCATTTGACATGGGCTTTTTGTTTTAGATCCATTATGCGAAAATGATCCATTTTTTTCTTTTGCATAAGCCCCAACCGAAATTCATTAACCTCAGCTGCAGATAAAGGCCTTCTTTCCACCATCTCATCCAACTCTTGTATTCGAAGATTTAATCTTTTGGCATCTTTATTCTCCTTTTCCATCTCACAATACCACCAGTTTTTTATTTCTGATTTCAAATGCTTAAGTTTGGCAGCAAGAAATAAATCCGGGGGACCAAAACCATTGAATGAGGCACACGCATTCTTGATCATATCAGAGAATCCATCCCTTAGAAGCCATGAATTAAAAAATTTAAAAGCAGAAGGCCCAAAATCCACAGTCGAATTACATAATATAATAGGGGAATGATCAGAAAATTCCCTTGCTAGAGCAGTCACCGAAGCATTTGGTTGAAAACCAACAAAATTCGAGCATACCAGAATACGATCTAATTTACTTAATTTGGAACAATCTGTGCTAAGATATGTAAATCGTCTACCTCCCATCTTCAATTCAACTAACCCCGATGATCTAATGAATTCGTTAAAATCTTTGGCCGATGCATTGCAAACTGAGAGTTAATACGCTCATCTTCCTTCCTAACAGCGTTAAAATCGCCAAAAAATACCCATGTACCCTGGAACGAATTTTTTAAAGCATTTAATTCATCCCATAACCTTTTCTTTTCCACAACCGATTGCGGAGCGTATACATTCACCAAAAAAGTGGATCCAACCCAACCTTGCCATTTACCTCCTACCATAACAAAGTTGCGAGATTTCCTAACCACTTCAAGAGAGAATTGAGTTGGATCCCAGACAGAAATTAAACCACCCGATCTTCCACGGGAGTTTACATGCTGGAACTCAAAATCTTTGTTACCCCAACACCCAATAATATCAATATTTTCAACCTCTGTGAACTGTGTTTCTTGCAACCCTAGAAAAATGATTTTGTGATAATGTTTGAGTCTATTGATCCATTCAATCTTGTGAGACTCACCCACCCCCCTGTATATTTAATGAAAGCAAATTCATTGAATACCTGTGTGAGCACCTTCACCAGCCAGGATGTTACAAAGGATCGGATCATTTTCCGAAATAACAAAACCAACATCAACGCCAACCTCAACCGTTTTGGTGATTTCCGGAATTGAAGAATCAGAATGAGAATTTGACACATCACCACTGGAGCACGAAGTGTTAACATCACTTGACCTAACCTGTTTGTTAAGATCGATGGAGGAATTGCTTATCACCGGATTTGATCTAGAATGCAACGAAGAATCATTATTTTGCACATCCCTTGTAGGAGAGAACCTCCTGCGCTTTTTGGATACGGAACCCTTTGACAAGCCCATACAATTTGTTGGTCTGTTTGGCAATGAAGCACAAAAAGGCCCAAAGTTTGGCCCATCCAGCATTGGAGAGGCTCAAGGAATGTGAATATTTGGGGCAGATTTAATACCCAATGAGACATCAGCCGGCACATTAATTGGCTCCAAGATTATCGACTCTTCGACAATCGTGTTATTCTCGGGAATGCCAGATGAATTGAAAGCATCAATCGATTCACCTTCAACCGGAAAAGTGACATCATTGATCGGAATGTTTTCATCCGATCTTTCCGCCACCGCTTGTGGCCGGAACTCACCATCTTCCCATTCGTTATTATTCCACGTTTCTGAGATGCCATCGCTATCATCTTCATTATCTTCATTATCAAACTCATCATCACCAGCTTTGCTTAAGTCATCCATTTTCGTATCGTGA
The DNA here is from genome assembly GCA_949592205.1 of Helichrysum umbraculigerum. NCBI lineage: Eukaryota > Viridiplantae > Streptophyta > Magnoliopsida > Asterales > Asteraceae > Helichrysum > Helichrysum umbraculigerum. Next base: position 231,548,086 of record CATIUR010000001.1, read on the forward strand.
AATACATTGTTCCCCCATGTGCCTTCTTCATCAAATGGTTTCAGATTAAAATTTCTTTCAATGATACGAATGGAAAATACCTTCTCATCATCTACTTCAACCCACACCTCTTTATTAATCAATGTCTTTGTGCCTGTTAAGATACATCCACAACATGCAGATGAATCCATTTTCCATATGTCTTCATCAATCATTAGAACATTGCCCATTTCACCCAGTATTTTATTCATATTCTCCATGGTTCTATATTGCATTGGAAGACCAACAACTTCTACATCGGCAACTCTTTGATAATTTACATCTTTAGTGTAATCACCCATTCTAATCCATTTGAACCATTTGTTCCAACACACACTGTTGTTTAGAAATCCAGTTGCCTCAGATGCTTCATCAAATCCTATTAGAACATGTAATCCTCCATAAAAGAACACCCTTTTAAAATTAATACCTTCATCTATGAGTAGATTAGATATACCTTTTAATATCTCCGAATCCTTGACTTCACCGATTAGAAATGTGTCTGCTAGTATTTTGTCAATTTCCTGAGAGGCTTTGAGTTTTATGCTGGTAGGCTTGTCCGAGGATACATCGTTGCCACCCCTGACTGCATTTGCAAAACTTTTTTTACCCCTAAAACCCCATGCAGTCATAGGAGTCACCTTTGGTTGATTATTTTTGGGAATGAAGTTTCTCTTCTGTCCTAGTTGCCTTGCCTCAGCTTTCCTTTGAGACTTAGATACATTAGTTACAAGAACTCTATTACCCATGCATATTTTACCCATCGAATCTTCAAAATGATCTACGTTATCCACATCAGCAAAACGGACGAACCCGAAGTTACTGCCACTTCTGTCCCTTTTCCTCGCCATATATACGTCCACAAGATCACCATATTTGTTAAAAACCTTCTTAAGATCATTAACACCGCATCCATCAGGAATGTTTCCAACAAAAAAAGATACTATGTTGTTCTCCCATGTATTCCGATTGAAACTCCTGTTTTTCCGTCGATAAACTGTTTCCCAATCTCCGATTTTGGTAGAACGACCTTTCATATTTTTCCCAATCTGAAAAAGACTATGACTTTTACGTATAAACTTTGAACAAGTGGTAAAAGATTAATGTGAAGATTTAAAAATTTATTATCAAATGATAATGTTCAATGCATTAATTAAAGTTAAAACTTTCCTTAATAATTTGAAATTATATATAATTCAATTTATGTTTGTATTTAATTCACTGAAACTTTACTTTTATTTATGATGTATTAAATGTGACATTTGATTAAAAATGAAACTTTAAATTTAATTACTGTCTATAGATGTTCTTATTGACAATCCTTAAGACTGTTATTATCATTTTTCAATTAATAAATAAGTAATCAATTGGAAGTCAAATTAGTTGAAAGAAAGATGATGAAGCAGTGAAGAATTATCCTTGGTACTTGAACTTGATGATTGATTATGGAAGGAAACATTAATTATGTGTTCAATAACTTGAGACAAATGACACGACAACAACTAATTTAACCAAACTCCATATAAATTGGGTAATGCGCAAGAACAAGACCACCTATTACTTTCCACTAATCATAAAGATTTTTCACCAAATTAACAACATTCTTTTGTCTCTAAATAATCCCCCTTTCCACAAATAAACAGTGCTATATATATTTTCATTAAAGCACACTAATCATATTTTGCAACTTTGGAATTAATGCATCCATCCTTTGTATTTATTATCATTAAAGCACACGAATAATATACAAGGATCATTTTATATATTTGACATCATCATCATGTATGTATGAAAGCATAGAAATTTACTGTTACGTAAAATGTGTAAAAATCTTAGTTCATGAGGTTTTGTGGTGTCCGATCCGTCATGTTGTTGCGATTTTTAGGCATTCTGTTAAGGTAGGCATTGGCTTTTGGAGTGTTGTTTCGATGCAGTGTTGTGAGTGTATTCATCTAGCTTTATGGTCTTTTTGATTCGAAATTGTTGTTCTGAGTCACTCTTTAGTCATTATAATTTTTAGCTTCTTGCTAGATTTTCTAATGAAATTCCCTTTTTTGCTGTAAAAAAAATGATCATATGAAAAGTTCTTGAATTAATATATACTGTGTAGTAATCTCGGTTTTCATATCAAACTTAGTACAAGTTTTGAGAATAACGTGACATTGACCTTTGAAGAAAAGTTATTGCTTATGACTTGAAAAAAATAGTACTACAAATTTCATATTAACATAATATGATTTAATTAGAGCTCTTTTTTTTTTTTTCTTTTTTTTGCTTCATATAAATTAGAGCTCTTTAGTTAATTAGAGCTCTTTTTTTTTTGCTTCTTATAAATTCAGATGTTTTACAATGAGTTATGAAGATGAGATATTTCAACGTAACATAGGGTACACATATAGACACGTACACGTGTTACGTGTATATTATTTATTATAAGACCACTCGCAATGGGCTTGCGTGGCAGGCGTTCAGAGCATGGAGAACATCAGAACGCCAGCAACGCGGCGTTCTGGGCTGGCGTTCTGGCGGCTTCGTGGGTGGGAAAACGGGGAAGAAAAGGGCGTTCAGGGTGGGACCCACTCGATTTCCATTTTCTTTTTCCTTTTCTTTCGCGAGTTTAATCCGATTCAATATAAAAGAAAATTAAATTTAGTTAGTGGGTGGGTCCCAGAGAGTAGGAAAAAGTAGCATTCTGGTGTTATGTTTAGGGGCGTTCTGGTGTTATGCTGACGTGACACCTGAAAAAGTGACGTTCTGGTGTTACGAGTACGAGTGGTCTAACTCTTTTGTAATGAAGTGTATCTTTTGAATATTATTAACGACCCATGATGATCAATTGGAGATGACCAAATTGTTCTTACATGATGAAGTACATGTACATTTCGATATATATCTATACAAAGTAAATTTTGCACAATGGCCCCCATTACATCTATGTTTAGGTGCCATTTTATTCTACAATCTTCAACATTTACTACTACAGAATATGGAAATTGAAAGAGGTTCCACTTTCCAAAAAAATGGCAAAAGAAGTTGTAGGGAAATTAAATCTACTTTTCGTTATAAGATTTAATCAAGTGTAGGAAATGAGGAAGCTTCTCTCATGAGTTCTTCAAAGTCCCATTCTTCAACTTTTAGTTCATCTCCTCCTTCCCAACAATTTTCGAACCCTGCTGCTATGGCTTGTACCTTGTGCTTGTTATTGTTGTAACATTGGTTCATGATGATATTGTTCATATTGTTAGTCATGATCAAGGTGTTCCTATCATCAAGATTTCCGCTTTTCATATCTTGATTATTATCGTTAGGTATGTTATCTAATGGTGGGATATTAAAAATCTCATCTTCTAACCCTAAATTCCCTCCAAAGATCTCATAACATCCATGATAACTAATTCCATTACCATCTATTCCAACTTGTGGTGTTGTACCATAGCATGATCCATGCATGATGGGCATGTTTCGACCATGATGATCACCTATTAGGGGCAATGGTTCCATCATTTGGTTCAAGTTCATGGCTTGCAAGGATGATGATGACGATGATCGTCGCGTTGCATCCATGTACATAGCTGCCACGATGTTGCTAGAATCGTGCATGGACATCAATCCGCCCATGATATTGTCCCTATGTTCGGAAGATGATGAATCATGACTTGTGTTTGGTGATGATGAGTTTGATGTTGATTTCTTGAGTCTCTTTTTTACCGTCGAATTCCAATAGTTCTTGATTTCATTGTCCGTCCGACCTGGCAATCGTGCTGCGATTTGGGACCACCTAAATTGAGAAAATAAGTTATAAGTTAATTATGATTATATTACACGTAAAATACGGTATGATCGAATGCATGAAATGCATGGACGTTGGCTTCATTTATAAACAAAGTATTGAAATGGACAGTGGAGTATCTTCAACTCAAAGGTTACATGTGGACACACACCTCAATTATCCTTTTCCCTTTTAGCCTTGTACCAAATTCATAATAATCTATACGGTACAATTTTACTTCGCATGATAACCACATAATTAAGAGTTTCAACAAATATATATAAATATAAAGCTTATCTTAGAAATATTCAATAGATCGATTGCTTAATTAATTTTAATTATATGTTTTATTTTAATGTGATATTTCAAGTAATTAAATATTTTTCCTAGCTAGAATCATTGTGGATTTATTGGTCGCTTAAAGTTAATGATAATGTAACGTTAAATGTATATATATAATATAATATAGTTTTTTGAAATGTTTTTGGTGTGATGTTGAATTGTACAAGTGTATGATGCATGTTAATATGTAATAATTATGTCTTGTTACTCTTTCTTTGATCCAATTATGAAAGATAATTATTGTTATCTCCATTAGGGATTTGTTAGACGATTGAGGTCAAAAGCACAAAGATTAATTTCGCATCGTAAGTTGCATATATAATTATATAGGACCATGACTTTGACATTGTACTTGCTAATTTAATAGATTATTATATATATGCATATTGATTAATACGTGTATTATAGTCATCCATGCACCTATATATATAAATATTCCACACATATATATACATAGAATGGTGATGCATGTATATGTTTAGCCTATGGAACAAGTTATTACATTTAATTCAATCTTAAAATCATTTAATATATATAATTAACTAAAGAGGTCATTTTTAATTCTAGGTGGTGATAACTAATTTGTAGTGTTTCTTAGTGGGAGTCATGTTTTATCACGTACAAATTGTGTATTGGTAGACGTCATCTGAAAATTGATCTTAGCTTCAAACGTGAAACGCACTCTATATGATGAAAATTACGCAATTAATTAATTATTCGATATAATTAGACGTATGTAGCTCACACTTCTACTGTATTTAATTTATTCGTAAACGTGTTTTTGTGAGTGTTGAAATGACTTCTTCTATCTTCTAGCTTTATTTATTCTTTTTTTTTTTGGGTTTTATATTTTAAATTATTCATGTTATAATCAAAATCAGTAATTTTGTTAATTATACGTACGATGATACATACATATAGATTTAAGATTTGAAATAATGAGATTATTAGTTTATGATATATTTTTACTCAAAAAGATATTATGGATATTAATAACTCCGTAATAAACAATGAACAAGCTTAAATTCTTCACCCACCTTTAAATTGTTATTATATCAAATAAATGTTGTGTATGTATAGCTGTATACACACATATCATATCTCCATTTTATTACTTTGTTTTCTGCTATATTTTCTACAAAATATATGATATAAGACAAAGATGTAAGTACGGATTGTTGAGCTTAATTTCGTATTAGAATGAAGAACACGTTGAGAAATTAAAGTTAGATTGTATATAAATAGAGATACATATAAACAAAAATTGGATTGTTGAATCAAATGTTAAAAAAGTTATACGAAATAAAAATCTAACCTGTTGCCAAGAAGGGAATGAAGATGAACAATCAGTTCTTCTTCTTGAGGTGAAAAGGCGCCGCGTTTAAGGTCCGGCCTCAAGTAATTAATCCACCTAAGCCTGCAACTTTTACCACATCTTTGCAATCCAGCATTACGAGCAATGTCACTCCAACAACCTTGACCATTACTAATCATATAATTCATAAGTTTCTCGTCTTCTTCAGGTGACCACAACCCTTTTCTCATTTTCATTGACATCATCGCATTAGTAGTACCGTTTGATAACATATTATTCGTGTCGTTAGTGTTCCCTCCTATTGGCTTCCTCATTAATCTTCTATATATTTACACACACACAATGAAACACAATGTGTGTGAATTGATAGAGAGATGAGAGAAAGTTAGAGTTTTTGAAGGTTATATGCTTATAAAAAGTAGTTCTGATTTGGAGAAGTTGATTAGTTTATAAATAAACAGCCAAATGTACCTGTGTTTGTTTGTTTGCGGAAGAGAGAGATGAATGGGATTGGTGATGATGATGATGATGACGGCAGTGGGGTTTGCTTAGAAAGGGGTCATGAAATAAATATAAAATCTATTTAGGGTTAATTTGTAGGATAAAAAATAATAAAGCCAATAAACAAATGCTTAACCTTGAAATTTTTGTAGAATATATATGGCCGGTATCGCGCGTAATTAAGCCAATAAAATGTCGGCAAGCAAGTTTTTCTTTATCATAGAATATATATGTTTCTAATAGTTTCATAACGTGCATTGACTTGATGAGTTGATTATGTATAAACTTAAATTAAATTACTTTTTAATAATAGGCCTCAAAATACATACATATACATATGATATAACAAAGAGAAAAAGGTCAATTTAGCTTGCTAGTACTAAAGTAAAGATATTTTCATTGATTATATAGAATATATTTATAATATATAATATATAATATAATAATATATATTCTTATTCTTATAAATATTTAATAAGCACATAAAACAATATGATCACGATCTAATTAATAGTTATAATGCGTCATTCGTAGTGGGAAAGGTGGTAACACAAACAAAAGTTAAAAAAACCGATGTAAGAAAAACACATATGACCGAACCTAATTTAAAAAAAAAAAAAAAAAAAAAAAACTTCTGTAATTCTATATTGAATTGCTGTTACTCCAATCCGATCTAGAATACATTTCGTCACTATCAACAAGATCGCATGTAACCAAAAATATCAAACTATTTTTCATGAAGCAAAATTTCGAATAGATCGATACAACCTTTTCTTTTTATACATGCATGCATCCATATATGTTTACGTACATGTATATATATATCATGGACGTTTTGATCTAATTGCATGTAATGCACATCTAAAATATGACAGATTTATGGACTGCACGGCAACATACTTTCGTTTTTATTCTAATGTCACCAATGCACCTAGCTTGAACCCGAGACTTTGTGCTATTTGTGACAAAGATGTCAATACCTTTTATCAACTGAGCTATACGCCATTAACCGTTAACGACAGCAGTTTTGATGATATGTCAGACGATGTGGCTACATTTTAGATACCATGTCAGCAATAATACCAGATCTATACTTGGTGAAGAAGTCATCGAATACGTAAATAAAAAATATATAAGTGAAGGTTTATTATACGTACACAATAGAACATATAACGTGTAGTGTAACACATTTTAACGCATTTAACATTACATACCAATAATACTTATGAGATTGTGGTTCCTAATCTGTATATAAATGAACCTTATATATGTACATGTATGTAAAATTGTAAATATATAATATAGATATAAATTGTTTATATAGAGTGAGAGAGAGAGGGATAGGATGATAGGGAAATAGGGTAGAGGTGATGGTCGTTGGATAAACAAATATGGAGAAACGGTCTGGAGAAAGAGAGGCTGTTGTCTTGTCTTTTGACTCCATGCGTTGTGTTTTCCCTTTTCCATCATCCCTTCATTCTTAATCAATATAATATAATTAATTAATTAATTAATTCAATTAAAAAGAAAATAATATATCCTCAACTACAAACGTTACATTTTGTCATGGAGAATTCACACATCAACTCATACTCAACCTTATCAATACCACAAGCCACAAGGCTATGTTAATATGTCCACCAAAACACAGTAGATTAACCAGTAATTAACAATCATCTATTATCTATTATATTAATTAAAAAATATCAATAAATATAAATCCATGTCATGAGTAAAATCAAACACATACATATACTAGTTTTAATTTTAAAGCCGATTGTTACCCATTTTCCTGTTTTGAGAAGGAAAATATGAAGAACTAACCTTGATGGTTGTTTCGTTAGGAAGCTAAGATTTTTGCTTCCACTACACATAATCTTTGTTTACCTATATTATATTATTATGAATATATAAATAAAATAATATATAATACACGTGTAATTGAAGACAAGAAGTAGTTATGGTAGTATATTATATAGTATCTATACACGTGGAAAAGTAAAATAGAAGAAAATAGAATATGATCCAAAAACTGGTTTCAAACTTTTAAGCCATCCATTGTAAAAGAAGGAAAAAAAGTAGAAAAGACTCCAAATATGTGGGGAACACATATCAACCAATTGGGAAACAAAACAAAGGAAAATGGAAATAAAAAGTTACCTTATCGATGAAAATACGAAATAAAATTCATCATAATAGAACTTTTTATAAAGGTTATAGCAAAAGGAGAAATTCGTCTACATGTTAATTCTATGTATATTCTTAACGTACAATAATATATATAGTTTGAGTTACACATAATGCTGTTGTTGGATAACTTTATAGCATAAGTTCTAGGTTATTGACTGTTTGCAAGTAAAACTTATTTATTCAACCATTTTGTTAGGTAATGCAACCATTTAGTTAATCTTATGCACACTTATACTCAATATATCAATTTTACGGGCACGTAATTTTGCCATGTAATTAATAAACCGTTTATGAGTACGCAAAAACAATTGAACGTTTTATTACTAAATATTCGTTCTTTTTTTAATACTAATTATTAAGGGGGAAATATATAACCCATGCTGCTAAACTGTATGGTTTAATTATCTGTGCAGTAAGTGTAAATTGAAGGACCAATATTGTAAATATAATAAACTTTAAAGGCTGAAAATGTAATTTTTATTTGAAAAAATGATTTCAATCACACCAAACTAAATTATTAATTAAGGCGAAAAGCTTTCTTGTGATGTTTTAAAAATTTTAGGTTGAAAATTATTTGAGTGTGAGCATGGCACATAAAAATGAAGGGTTGGACTTGCTTATGAGTGTATATATAGTAGTCACGTGGCATGAGCTAGCACATCAAATTTTTAATGTGACCAAATTAACATTATTGTTCTTATCATAGTATTTAATTTTATTACGAGTTGTTTTGATATTAAAATATAATTTATGTTGATTAATATTAATTTTGAGGTTAATCTATAAAACTTTTATTTGCTTTTGACATTGTTTTAGAATAAAGCGAGTCAACTTTAATGCGCTAATTGCGAACTGCTTTTTAAATCTGTTAATTTGAATTGTCATTATTATTATGATTTTAAAGTTTGAGTTATTAAGCTAAACAAGTTTAACCACCAGATCAAAACATCATAACTAAGAAAGTATCTTACCCAAGTGGTAAAAGTGAGGTGGGAGGCTTGCCTCCCTGGAGGTCTGGGGTTCGAGCCCAGGCAGTGGTAAATGGGGGGAATTAAATTTAGTCGTTCAAAAAAAAAAAAAGATTAGCATACAATATGAATTTATATATATACCAAAGTAATTAACATCAATAAAAGCAATGGGGATCCTTGATTTGAAGTTACTTGTAGTACAAGTATCTTGGTTTTTGTAAACCCGTAATACAAATAAAGAATTCAACAAATAATGCAAAGAGTAAATTGCATGAATGGTACATGTAGTTTACACACATTTTCACCGTTAGTCCATGTACTTTGTTTGTTGCATGGACAGTCCAAAAATTGAAAAGTTGTTGCATGCTTAGTCCCTCCTCTACTTAAAATGACCAAAATACCCTTGGTGAAGCTATATATTTTGCTTGGTTAAAGAAGGGTATTTTGGTCATTTTATGTAGAGGGGGACTAAGCATGCAACAACTTTTCAATTTTTGGACTGTCCATACAACAAACAAAGTACAGGGACTAACGGTGAGAATGTGTGTAAATTACAGGGACCAATCATGCAATTTACTCTAATGCAAATTTTCATAAGAAATTTACACTTTGTATAGTATAGGTATCTCAATTTTTGTAAACTCGTATCAACAGCTACCATTATCTTTAACATGGCTCCGCCCCTAATAAAGAGACACTTGTATAAAGCTAACGAGAGCATAGAGCTCATTAATTTGACTCGAACGAATATATCAATACTCAGAAATAGTAGATGATCAAATATTATTTCGTACAAACAATTTGATTGAATTAAAATCGGATGAATGCGTTAATCATGTTTCGTAAAAACAATACGTTGTATGATTTACAGCTTACACATTAATCATAACCCATTATAATAGTTTGATGCATAATATTCAGGGCTGAATAAAGCTATAGACGAGTCGAGTTTTAATAAAGTAGCAACTTATACTTGAGCGAGTATCACTTAATCGAGTTGGGGTACAACAACGGGCTCTTAAAAGTATTAGAAATCAATCATCTTTTTGAAAGGATACAGTAAATTAACTTTGAGCTCATTATCATTTGTCTCAAAATTACTACATTTTTCTAGTTTGCTTTATCGAAATAAGCCGTACTTTTATAGATCTTTTCCCATTTACATAATTTTTGCTTTATCAAACACAAAATTTGTGGAATCATACAGGTTCACAATTTCATATGATCATATATGTAGATTTTTGAAGTTGCTAAATAGTCTGAAATACACTTATATGCAAGATACGTACAACTAGCAGTACGTCAGTACCACTACAACAAAAAAGTTATTTATTCACATTTTTTTCTACACACTTTTAAAAAATATGAACTTTTTTTTTCCAATTTTTCACACTTATAAATGTGTATAAATTTTTAACATTTATAAGGGTGAAAAATCATCACATGTTCACACATACAAGTGTATAAAAAAAAAGTTCACACTTATTGGTGTGTACAAATATAAACTTGATCACACCTAAAAGTGTTAAACTAAATTTGTGACACCCAATTTGTTCACACTTCTTTTGTGTGAGGAAATGAGGTGTGACAAGTTTATTTTACATTTTTAAGTGTGATCAAGTTTATGTTTATACACATTAATAAGTGTGAACTTTTTTTTCTTACACTTTTATGTGTGAAAATGTGATGATATATCAAGCTTATAAATGTTATAAATTTATATACATCTATAAGTGTGATAAATTTAACAAAAAGTTCACATTTTTTAAAATTGTGAAGAAAAAAAATGTCAACAAATAGCCTTTTTTGTTGTAGTGTACATATTATTTTCTCGTATAACTTTGGCTCGTGATAATTGTGCTATTTGAGTTTGAAGCTAGTTTGAGCTAAACTTTAGTCTACATCAAAAAGACATGTTACATCGTTTAAATAGTATTACAAGTTTTTTTTTTTTTTTTTTTTTCCAAACCTTTTTTAAGGTGTGAAGTTCAAAATAAAGGAACCTTTTAATTACTACTGTACAAGACTACAAGGTATCCAAATGGGGCCCATAGTAAATTACACAATGCCCCCACCAAACCTCCACAAGGCCTTGACCCATCTCGGCCCAACCCTCTTCTCACCAAAGATACCGTTTCATACTTTCATCCGACGATTTATTGTAGCATCAATTTTCAACCACATTGAATAAGAATTTACGAAATATAAGTTACATTCATCATAAATGTTTGGTTTGGTAATTGAAATGACATATCTAGTGTTTGCTTTTTTAATCATGTTTTTGCCTTGCAATATGATCAAGCATGTCTGGGCCGATCGAATTGACTATACTTGGTGAATTATTAAACATCGTTTATTAATAGGACTATAAAGTTATAAACACAAGATGAAGATTTGGTCCATTCGGGTTTAATTAAGTTTTTTAATACTTAATACTTTTCCTATTTCAAGAATTAATAAAATGGTAAACAGATATTCCTTGAATCCTAAGATACACGACGTGTTTTAATAATAATAAAAAATATAGTGAAGCATAAATAAAACAAGAAAAAAACATGGACTATACAAAACAATATATGTTGACTCGTTTATTATGCTTGTTATATATATTATAGACCTATGTCATTTATTCATCAATGGTCCGGGTTCGATTCATATTTGTAGACTTTGTTTCCTTGCATTTTTTTTGGGTAAAGGGGAAAGATTCCCCGGCGAATGTTTCCTTGCATTTTAAGAGAAGTTATTACCACTTTTTTTTAGAGGCAAGAGGGTTAATATTAAACATTTAAACATGTTATGCATGTAACATTCATGATAAATATATGATTTAATAATTTGTAATTGTATAATTGTTGAAAATCATGCAAGAAAAAGTATGCAATGAGAGGGACAAGTTGTGAAATAGAAAGATTTGGGATCAAGGAAGCATGACCCTTCAAGTTTAAGCTATTGATTGCTAATAATATTGTTTGGAATCTATTATTATTAAAAAAAAAAAAAAAGTATATAATAAAGTGGCACACAATAACAAAGCTACATGTGGTAAATGTGCATAGATTATTTCTTGACTTATTTTAGAAGCCTTTTTCATTTGAATGCAACTCAACAACTATAATTAGTATCATAAAAGTATTTCCTTCCTGTTCATTTCTCTTATCACCATTTATGAGAACTCGGATATCGATCATATTTCGGCTAAAGCTTATGTTATTTGTTAATCAAATATATGTGCAAACACGAAACACATGATTTTCATTGAAGTTACATACGGTTATCATTGAAGTTACGATTATCATTCAAATTGGATACAAGACTAGGAAAAAGTTCGAGATCGATCTTATATATAGATGTAGATTTTATGAAGGAACTCGTTATGTTTTTCGAATAACATGAAGGGAAACCTAGCCATAATGAACAAGTTGAATAAACTATAATGTTCTATATATACTCACATGTAGGTCGGTCTAATATATTGTATACTCGCGTTCGTATCGGGAAATACAAGCTATATAGAAAAGAAGGCGGGACTTTATACAAAGAGACACACATTGATCTTTGTGGATGATTAACACGTCATTCAACAAAGAGACAAACGTTAGATTCTAGCTTGTAGATGGTTATTACTATTCGTGGTTAGCTTTTATTACCTTGACATATCTAATAATAAATTAAAACTTAATCGATCTTAATGATACCATATTATTCGCTTTGATCATTATTTCAAGTACGTTTATCTGATTTTCGTCATTTACGCGCAAAGCTCATGTGGTCCTATAGACCTAATTGATGTCTTTGTCATTCTGTCATTATTCCGTTGCACACTCGATCAATCACAGTTCGCAAGTATAATTTACCATAATTGTTGTTTTGATTAGTTTATGAATCCTTAGTTAATGGTCCCAAAGAAGGGTTATTTTTAAAGTGATTGATCTTTATGGAGTTCTTCATAAGCAAACTCTGCAATCTCTAGTTTCAAACTTCTAACAGCAAACGAAGTATTCAACTCAATATGTTGTATCCACATCTACTTTAATTTGTTACCAAACATAATTATTCTATATTTATAAATTTCGATAAACTTAGCGTTAGAATAACACTTGTTTAGCCTTAATTATTTTCATAATGACGTATATATTATCACTAGTTATGAAGTTGGTATTAGTGTTTACAGAAAAATTTCAGAGACGAAATACGCCGTAAATACTTAGCTACTACGTACTAAAAGTTTATACAAAATGTATACCTTATAACTTCAAATAACTTAAACCAACGTACATTATGATTCACCAAATCATGCCGTTTCTGTAATTAAAACAACGATTATGGACCACAAAATGTAATTTTATTTTATTAGAGAAAATTAAAAAGTTGAATGGAACGTTTGGAAGGCACTCCAAATGCTATCAATTTAACCTTTTTCGTGTCTTTCCATTTACTATTTGTGTAAGCCTCTAGTACGTTCACATTGATTATACACCCCAAAATAAGCAAGCATACCTTAAAGTAGATTACCGTATTAAGTAAGCTACAAATTATAATAAGGCTTTTAAGTAAAAATTATGTCAAATAATATGGTGGTTTATTTATTCACCGACACTATCTATCTATTTAACAAATATATCCCATATATATATAATCTTAAATGTTTCATCGGTCAAAGTAAATAAAGAAAGATTCGTTTATCGCTCATTTCCGCTAATCTTTCAACCTCAAATGTCATGAAAAAATAGATGTTGTGTAATATGGTTCTTCTTTTGTATTCTAGCTTAATTCCCAAAACACATCATCTAGTATTTTAACCAGGCCCGGAGCTCGAAATTAGGTGGCCCGATGCCACAACAAAAAAGTGGCCCCTTTAAATAATTTTTTTATATATACATGACATAAAAAGGCTTATCACTACTAAGATGATAGACCCAACTTCTTAGAATTGAAGTCTATATTTTAAATTATGGGCCTTTTTATGTGATCAAACAAATTAAAAAATACAGTAGCTAATATGATAGGCCGAAAGTGTTTAGATTTGTATTGTTATGAAATATGGGCTTGAAAATGAACTTACATACATGAACTATACGTAAAATCTGAAGGCCCAACAGAAATGGGGGCCCTGTGCGGTCGTCCATACGGCACACCCTCATCTCCGGGCCTGATTTTAACTAAATTGGTAAAAAAAAAATAAAAAATAAAAAATGCATGCATGTCTATGATATAGAACTTTGACAAAAGAAGTCGGTACGTGTTTTTTTTTTTTTTTTTTGTTTCTTCACCAATACTAACGTCTGTCTCTATCGAGGGTTTTGATAAATGGGGTATATGAATGAAAGGAAACGAATCAACGATTTACAGTGTTTGGTTTTAAGAATCGGGAATAAAACCCTCACAATGATGGTTGTCAAATAACTAGATGACTTTAATCATGATACCTATTAATTCACATCTCATCCTACTATCAACCACATAATAATAATAATTCTGTTAGACAAACACGTACAATTCTAGCTACTCAAAATATCTCCACAATAATTTCGATGTATGTCAACTCATAGGTAAAACGAGTCATTGAGTAAGATTCGTCGTCTACCATGCATCTTTCTGATATTATTTCATCTCATGATGTAACATCTGTTTTTCTTTCTTTTTATAGTATTATTTTCAAAAGCCGTCATCGAGTACTTGACATAAAAGGAAATAAACAATTAAACATTTGCTTTCTTTAGAAATTTTTGACAAAAAAGTTAAACTTGTTATGTAATCACCAAGTATTGGTTTTTTATAATCATATTGTTACATACATCAACTTAGAGTAGTACATAAATGTTTCCAATAATAATTGATTTGCTACCTAGCTTGATCGTCAAGATTTAGCAATTTATAATTGATGTAACAATAACCTTAAAGTTATGGTCTTTAAATTACATTTATGAAATCCTAAAATGCAGAGGGAATAATAATAATATAACCAATTTTAAAGATCATTTAAAGGAGAGAGCGATGTCCTAAGTGCCATTTACATGTAAGTTGCTATGCTCTTGTTCATACGTCAAACCCCTTTTACTTTTATGATAAATTCTCCTATATAATTATGTACACGTTACTTTCATAATGGTACCCATTATTTCAGCACAAGATTAATTTTTATTTTTAAGAACGTCAAATATATAACACACACTATTTACAATCACGATATATATATATGGGGTGGATCAATATATGGGGAAGTAAGATCTAAATGGAAGAGGGAAGTGAATCTGGACCATTGGATCTACTCATTAAAAAAAAAAGGCGGAGGGTCATTTTGGTAATATCGCACAAAAGTGAGGGCAACTATAGAACATGCTAAATTGAATCTCATCTGAAAACCACGCTCATTCAATAGGAATTAGGGCACAACCACTGAAATCAAATACAAATTAATGAACGAATTTCATCAATCATCGATCGATTAAAACAAATTTACAATGATTTGATTATACGATTAAAGGACCGGAGATACAAAAAAGCACCAGAAAACTATAAATCGCTAGGAAGAACCAAACGGTAAGAAAATGAACAATTACATAATCTTTTGAGTTGTTTCTAAAATTTGTATTAACTAATTCATTATTTTCATCTTTCTACAGTTTTATAATCTGAAGCTTTATATTTTTAAAATACTTCACATGTAAAACAATATGCTAATATGAAATTATGACAAACTTCACATAAAATTTGCTGTGAAGCTTATACTTATAAAGACTTCACACAGTTTTATGATATGAAGCTTTTAATTTTTAAAATACTTCACATGTAAAACAATATGTTAATATGAAATTATGACAAACCTCACATAAAATTTGCTGTGAAGCTTATATTTATAAAGACTTCACACAGTTTTATGATGTGAAGCTTTATATTTTTAAAATACTTCACATGTAAAACAATATGTCCATTTTGCAATCTATACTAAGAAAACAAAATACTTTCGTGAATGTGTGTATGTACGAATAAAATACACCGGCCATTTTGCAATCCTATTATGGGTTGTGCTTTAATGCTATTACTCCATAAAATCCATTTAAGTTTAAATACTAATAATTATTATTATTATATTACATAATGTAATGTAATCATATGTGTAGTTAACTCCATTATTTATTGATTCACACAAGTGTTCTAAACTGTGAATGTTAATAAAATAGCTTCATCGTTTCAGAAATTATGTGAACATAACAAAAACAAAAAATAAAAAATTGATGTGAAGCCAAAAAAAAAATTGATTCACAAAAAATACATTTTTAAGCAAAAATAAAAATAAAATTTGATTCACAAAAAAATACATTGTGAAGCAAAGAAAGAAAATTTTGATTCACACAAAAATGTATTTTGAATGAAAAATGAAGTTCCACTTATTTACCAAAATGCCACCACCCTTTTCCAGATTTGTCAATAATTACAAAAATACCACCTCCATTTTGGACCATTGATGTTAAATGAGTGGCTATGATTTGTTCTCATCGTTCTCACGGAATCCCCTTGTTCTTACCAGAATCCAACCCTGTATATATATATATATATATATATATATATATATATATATAGGTGGAGGTTCATATGAGAACCAACTAAAAGTTGAGAACCTTGAGAACCACTACATTACATGCTTGTTCGCATGTGATTTAACTTCATTCACATGTGAACATTGATTTATGTTAGATTTGTAAAGAAAAAAATAAAAAAAAAAATCCTAAATTATAGCGAAAAACACAAAAAACAAATATATGTTCACATTTGATGATAATGTGAACAAATCATGTAAAAAGTGTTTTAAGACTTGATTTTCGAATTTTTTTCTTTACCAATCTAACCTAAATCAATGTTCACATGTGAATGAAGTTAATCACATGTGAATAAGCATGTAATCTAGTGGTTCTCAAGGTTCTCAACTTTTAGTTGGTTCTCATTTGAACCTAACCCGGAAGCTCCAATCTTGAGGGAAGGGGAAGTTATTTTTAGCCGTCGGATCCTTCACCACTGGTCAACATATCCATATACTTTTGGTTAGGGGTGGCAATTCGGGTTGGGTCGGGTTGGCGGGTCAGAAATGATCAACCCGAACACAACCTGATTCTAAAATCGGGTTGGGTATTTCAACCCAACCCAAAACCCGACAACCCGAACCCAACCCGACCCAACCCGAATTACAAATAATGCAAGAAATTTTCACGTTATTTTCGAGTTTTCAGGTCAGTTTTGGGTCAGTTAAGTCACATTGATCAATCTTTAAAAAAAAAATAGCTAATCTAAAAGCATAAATAATTATAAAATTTCAAAATTAATAAAAATAAATATTATATCAATTTGAATTGATCATCAAAACATCATTAATTTACTAACTTATATCAAAACGTAAAGATATCAAAGAAAAAATTATAAATCAGTGACTGGAAAGGTCTAAATTATGTGTCATATTTAAATTAAAATAAATTTATATTGATATTAACTGAATTTCGGGTTGTCGGGTTCAACCTAAAAATGCATTTGCTGACCCAGACCCGACCCAAAAAAATATCGAGTTGTCGGGTTTCGGGTTGACGGGTTGGCGCCTCAAAAATTCCGACCCTAACCTTATAATATTCGAGTTGGGTTCGTGTCGGGTTTCGGGTTCACGGGTTGATTGCCAGCCCTACTTTTGGTAAACTATACTGTAAGGGAATATACATGTGAGGGGCTTTTAAGTAATTCTAACTTCAATGTTCTAGTTAACAGCACTTTCTTTGTTTTATTCATGATTAATTTTTTAAATTCATGGTTGTGTTTACAGCTCGTATCCTTAAAATCAATTGTCAATTAAAATTTAATTCATATTATTAATTCATGAATTGAATTCATTACAGCAACCTTCTACTTTGTTTATTTTATTCATGATTAATTTTTTCAATTCATTATTTTATTTACAGCTCGTATCCTTAAAAGTAACTTTCAATAAAAATTCAATTTATATTATTAATTCATGAATCGAATTCATTACAACAATCTTCCCACTAATTCATTACGAATTATAGTTCACAATTCAAGACTATATCATATTCTTCAACAATTTGGATTAGGTTTTAGTGTTCATATTTATATCATATACTCTGTTTTCATTCAATCTTAATTAATTTTTCAATCTGGAATTTTGTTCATGTGATGAATCTGTATAAAAGGATACGTATATTCAGTAATCGTGAATTACGTTTTACAATTCGACTATATATCGTATTTGTCATCAAAAATTGCAATTTAGGTTTTTAGTAGCAATCAGGTGCTCATAGCGACATTTCAAGTAAATGTTACTAATTATATGTCTATATCTTTCCCCATTTTATATCGAATTGTTTCTATTGTGTTGTTTCTTGTAAAGTAGTGACTTTTACGTTTATATAAATGATATGCTATTTTCAAGTATGTGTAAATTTTCAGTTAACATACATCTTAACGAACAATAAGTTTCAGTTAGTTTGTTAGTCTGCTATGGTAGTATTCACTATTGGATATTAACGAATACATATTTTTAACTTGGTTTAGTTGTTATGTATTCATATTTCATAGTTGTTGTTGTTTAGAATGTTCATTCATGAGTATTTAGTTGCAATTATCAGTAAACAAAAATCTAATGATTACTTCAAGTTCATGAATTGTGATCCTTTGACTGATACTTTACTCTTTTTATAGTTTTTCGTTTTGAAAAATCGATTTCCCATTCCGATGTTGAATGTGAAAATAACTGAAGAAAGAAATAATAACAAGATTATCATCTATATGTCTCATTGATAACATACATATGTAGGACCTACATTTCATAACATAAAAAAGATGTTATCGATTCGTACCAAAGAGATGTAGGACCTAGTTCATGAATCTGCCGGTGATAAGATTGATAATTACAAGGAAGCTAGAGGTGAAGGAAATAAGAAAAAGTCTAATTGATCTACTACAAAAAAACATAGATGAATCACTAGTGAAGCACACTGATAATTCTGTTGGTGATACGTCTTCAACAGTTCCTGCTCCAATTTTTGATGAAAAAAAGGATGACAAAGTTGGTTTGTCTATTGCTGAAACGAATGGCATTTGAGAGAAAAGATTTAAAGATAACTCTTTTATTAATGTTGGTAAGCAAAGTGATAATCGGTTTCCCGACCCATATTTAGATTGGTGAATGTTATAATTTGACATTCTTTTCACTAAATATTGAAGGATAACATTCAATATGATGGATATTTAGTGATAACATTCGTTATGATGAATATTAAGTGATAACATTCATTTTGATGAATATTAAGTAATAACGTTAATTGATAAATGTTACACTTAAATTTAGTTGATGATTGTTATAACTTAATATACATTAAGATTGAATGGATATAGCAAAAAATGAATGGGTCGGTTGGTATCATAGTCAAAATTGGTTGGAATTATAACAACTCAATAACGGATCCAATATTCAAGTTTCAAGGGTATATTATGACACACTTACAAACCCGACCCATCTTCAGGTCAATTAACATTCATTTTTAATGAATATTAAGTGATAACATTTATTATGATGAATATTAAGTGATAACATTCATTTCGATAAATATTAAGTGATAACATTCATTCAGATTAATATTAAATAATAACAGTTGATAATATTGTAAGAATATAATTTCAGGTAATGATTGTTATAAATTAATACTAATCATGACTCTTTGTAAAAAATTTTGTTGTTGTTGTTGTGTACTCATTATATTCATCGCCCACGAATCCATTTGATGACTATTCATTCAAGTTCTATTTTTAAGTTACATACTTATCGTTAACAAATTGATGAATATTAATAATACAAAATAGTTATATATGGGGCGTTCAAGAGGAAATCACTTTTATTTTTTGCGGGGGAAGGGTAAAGTGTAATATTCATTACGGAGCATCTTAACTTCGCCAATACAAATGTAAAAAAAATAATATTAATTTTATTAGTAAATAGTAATCAAAATCGTTTTACTAGTAAATAGTAATCAAAATCGATGCTATAAAGAATATATTAACAGATGAAATTCATTTTTAAGTCATAATTGTTAACATTAATCACAATCAATGTTAATTTAACATTCTTCACGATGAATGTAAAACATAACATTTTCATAAAATTTTAACTTTAACATTCATCATAATGAATTTTAACTACCATTTACCACGATGAATATTAACGATTATGAATATAATATTCATTTATTGATGTTATAGCCTACAAAAAGAATTTATCAATGAAGCTTAACATTCATAGCATTAATTATGATCAACATTTATTAAAATTTACCTTTTAATTTTTGACATTGAAATTGTCGAAGTTAAGATGCTTCGTGCTGAATATTACACTTCTCCCTTCCCTCAAAAAAGTGTTTCCCCCGGATCATCCTACTTAGTTATATAATCATAAATTATATTTTATCAAATATATATGAAACCTAAGGTTATATCATCAGAGCTAAATAGTGATCATACATACACATTAATCATTCATTATAATTGCATTACATCAGTCACAATAGTATACTTTATACTGTTAAAAGTTAATACTAAAACTTTAGCACCTGAATCAAAATTGGTCACAATTAGTTGGCCTTCAAGATCACCGGTTTGAACCACCTTAGTCTTCGGATGATCAACTTTAGACACCCGAAAACTCAACTCATCTTTGAGAACTTTAATATGAGCTTTAGAATACTTGAGTTTAACGTTTAAAATATAACACCCCTTATTTAATAGCCATTTTTTTACACATCGAAAGCGTAAGTCCAAATATTATTAATTTACATAATAAATTACAACATAACAAAAGTTAGATTGATCCAGACATTATACATAATTGGGCGTTATATGAATTTCCAAAACATAACATAACATAAGTTTCAAACATGATCAGAGTACACCATCGTCAAACATTCCTTCCAATCCAACCTTCTTGCCCAAAACATATCAAACATAACCTACAAGAATATAGTGGTGGGATTAGCACGAAGCTAAGTGAATAGATATGTAACTAACAATCTAACTCAGCTTAACAAATCTGTTTACAATAATTAATCGTAAACACATAATCATCTCAGAGGATCGGTGGTCCTTGAGGAACCCTCAGTGCCGCGGTGGTCCTCCAAGTAACACTTATAACCAACTACAGGCCACGCAGTGGTTTTACCGATAACTCATTGCTATCTTTACCCAACATAGAATCTTATTCACAACACATATTCACAACATCTATGTTGACTAACCTATAGCAATCAAGTCCAACCGTAGTTGACCTCCACAACACATAATGCCCAAAGGCTATATCTCACATAATTACATGTATCAGGTCATATCAACAGTCTATAAACATCAGAACTATGTTTACTCGTAGTAACCAAATATGTCACACCAATTTACACTGAGAGTCACAAGTCCACTCACCTGAATATCTCAGGATCTAAACTCAGAAGTCTTATATTACCGAGTCTTCGGTTGATCTGAGAACACAACATAATTACAAATTAGTAACTCGTTCTATAAGCGTACAACTTATGTAAAATGTAATATTAACTCAATAACAGTAAGTATACCAATTGTCGAGTACAATTTAGTATTACATCATTATATCATACATACGACATTTATCATACAAGTATTAAAGCTAGCAAAGGTCATCAAATGTTAAAACTTAAAAGTTCAGAAAACAGGGGAGTACCCGCCGGGTAAGGGTTCAACCCGCCGGGTAGTACCCTTCTTGTAACACCTGCATAATTAGGATAATTAATTATGCCAAATTGTTTGTAACTAGTTGTAATTAGTATGTAATAGGACTAATTACAGGCTCTATTTGTATATATATAAGGTGATTTATATATATATGTGTGTACTTACGCGATTTGGATGAATCGTACGAATTAACCGGACGGAGTCCGACACAGTTTACTTGGACGTTGGTGACAGAAATTTACTTAAATAATGAGAACGTATTTTGTTATATTAAATACGCAATTGAACGAACACTATTTATATATTATCGCGACGACATTTTAAATAATGCAACAAAACGTATTAAACGCGAATTAATAATTTAAATACTTCGACAAATGTTTTATTATTAATTTCAAAGTATTTTTATTTAAATATTCCAGTTACATTTTAAAATATAACGGTTTGGTTAAAATACTAAAAACAAAGGATTAAACGATTAGGACACGGTGTAAACACTGAGTTTTAGGGAGCGTTTTCCCCTCCCTCCCCCTTTGGATCAGCCAACCCCAACCAACCCCTCCTCCCATTCTTTCATTTTCACCATTTCAAACACACACACATCTTCCAAACACTCTCAACCAAATCCACACCAAATTTTCGGAATACAAACCGACCCACGAAAATTACATATTCGGAATCACCAACACGAGTGGAACAAGAATATCAAGATCGTTTTCATCATCTCATCCTCCATTTAGCTCGATTTGCAAAAGTAAGAAATTTCTAAAATCTTAGATCTATTCAATTTGGTGTAATGTTTTGATGTTTTGATGTGTACACAACTTAGATATAACCTAATACATGAAGAATACACGATTTTATAGCTCAAAAATGGGTTAGATTTGCGTTTTTGGTCGGAAAATCACGAAACCCGAAAGTTTCTGGACTGATGTTCATCTTTGCGACACAACGTTTGTGTCGCATACTATGTCGCATAAACCATGTTGTGTCGTATTTTATGTCGTACTCTGTGTCGTACTTTTGTGTCGTAAACATTATACGACACAACCCTTATGTCGCTACTGATTTAGCATCGCAAGCTTTTGCGACACAATCACTGTGTCGCAGGGCTCTTGTGTCGCATTCCTATGCGACACAACCACTGTGTCGCATACTAAACTTTAGTGTCGCAGATTGTGTCGCAAAAACACAGAAAACCAAAATTTTAAAGTCAAAGTTACTGTACAAAAAAGTCAAATTTTACTGTAGCAGTACTGTAGCAATTTACTGTAGCAAAGTCAACATTTTAGAAATTTTGCTACAAACCGTCACCAACGGGCCCAAACATGTTTTTCAACAAACGAACAATTACAAACATACGGACAAACATTGGCTATACTAGTTGTGTACAACTAAACGAAACGTCTCGTGAGACGCATACTTACATAACTTCATATGAATAGGCAATTGAAGGTTACGGGTTCAGAGAACCTACTTGCTTTACTTACTACTTGCTAATTGCAACTGATTACTACAAGACTCAGGTGAGTCTTACGGCCCCACTTTTACTGTTTTATCTTATTGGGGGAGATACATGCTACTACTATTTTCCTTGAACACAAGTACTAAACTGTTTACTATACCAAACGGAATTGCATGAGTTTACTTACAAACAGAAGTCTCTCCATCATATATCGTTAGTTATGGACTTAAGCGCGAACACTAGTTAATGGATCCATTAGGGAAATGACCCTCCCCGCCCGGGGCAGTAGCGCTGCCACGTACTGATTTACACGTATAAACGGGTGACTACTTATTCGTTACTGATGCTTGCTCATTTACGAGCATGTCACGGGAGCAAAATTATTACTTACGGGTTAAGCTTCGATTATGAGCCTCATGGCAACGGTATAAACTTACTTACTTACATTTGCGGGATTGCAAATACTGGTTTACGATTTCTGGATTGAAATTGCTGATTTTACGCCTGCGGGCATTACTGATGAAATCTCGTGTTCAAAGCTGATATTAATTACAAACCTGTGAGATTCACCAACCTTTTGGTTGACACTTTTTAGCATGTTTTCTCAGGTACCCGGATGGAGTAGGATTACTCCAGGATTTTAGCTAGAGTCACATGATTTCAACACAACTGCATTAACGGAGATTCTTAGCATTATCTTTTGTATATTACGATTATGTAATAGAATCTCCCGCTATACGCGTGGACTCTAGGGGAAACTACATTTTGTATACGAAAACACTAAGTTTTCAAACATTATATCTATGGAATGTAACTAATTTACAAACGTTGCATATAGATGTCGTTTGCTTTATCTTTGTGCTGTGATATTTGATTAGTAACACCCCAAACTATGCTTCCGCAAAATAGTGAATTTCGGGGGTGTTACAGATTGGTATCAGAGCCTAAGGTTATAGTGAACTAGGTTGCATTTAGTGGGCCTAGACTATGACCGTTAGGCAGTATTCTCTTATTAGACATGACTGGTTCAGAAATTACAGCATACGACTTTAATTTAACATAGCCTGATCAACTATGTACAATTAAGGAAAGATGATGTAAGGTCTGAAATGATTATGTTGAACGGGGATACGTTAGTTGACTCTGACCACGAGAGAACCGGACCATTACTTGATATGTGCTAGACAATAGGCTGGATATGATATATGTATATATATTAGCCTCGTCTTACTTACATTCTGCCACAGGAATGGCAAACACACCACCTAATCCATCACACTCTCACTCACATGGGTCACGGAACCCACGAGTAGCCAGGAGGAACACAAGGTCGCCTCGAAACAGCCCTTATCCTGTACATAACTCTCAGAACTCGGCACATCTCACGTTGCCAGTATTGGCTACCCAATTCCGCCGTCAAGAGCAAAGACTCGAAAGTCTTGAACGGGAACAACACCGAATGACCTACCTGCTTCGCCAAGCACTTGATCACATATCCCAACTCCAGCGAGAACAAGAAGATACCAACCTCTCTGTAAGCATAATTCAGGATTCAATGACCGCCGAATTAGGTGCGGATGAACTTGTACGAAACCGACTGGAGGAATGTGAACAGCGTTCACAGGAGACTGAGGATCACTCTCGAACACTAGCACAACGACTGGCCTTGGTGGAAGACAACGCCAGGCAAACCAACGGACTAGTAGAAACCGTGGACCGCCTTGTCGCGCTGATGGAACAAATTAATCTACAGGAAGACTAGTGTAGTCTTTGTCTTGTAATCTATCTCGTAATCTAATGACTATCTAGCGCTACTCTATAAACTAGTCGGATGTAACAATTCCCGACACCTTTTTGTAATATCTCTGTAGGATGTAACCTTTGAACTCACATTATCTATCAAACTTTCCTTGTTATTTCAACTCACATTAATTGTCATTTTCCATGTTGATGTTATGTATTACTGCTTTTATACATGTACATCTGTGACAATTAAAAGTTCCTACAAAATCTCATGTATCTTCATTTCGTTTATTGAAGAGTCATGCCGCCAAAGACAAGACCATACACAGATGCCCAGATTACCTCCCTTATAACCCAGGCTGTTACTGAAGCCTTGGCTCGGAATACTCCACCAAATTCCACGAGGAACAGCGATGCCGCTGAAACCCCTACTGCTAAACCCTGTTCATACAAAGACTTTCAGAACTGCAAACCTCTAAACTTTGCAGGTACTGAGGGAGCTATCGGTCTAGTACGCTGGATCGAGAAAGTCGAATCCGTATTTCTGATCTGCAACTGTGCGGAAGGAGACAAAGTTAAGTTCTCCGTTAGTACTTTTACTGACACCGCACTCACCTGGTGGAACACATATGCCCAGACTATGGGTGTTGCTAATGCTTACCAACTCCCGTGGGAGGAGTTGAAGAAGATGTTGAGGGGCGAGTACTGCCCCAGGGATGAATTGAAACAACTAGAAGTGGAATTTTGGAACCATAAGATGCAGGGTGATGACATCACCGGATACACAAACCGTTTCCACCAACTGGCACTTCTGTGCCCAACCATGGTCGATCCTGAGTACAAGAGGATCGAGAAATTCGTTGATGGTCTTCCTGAGAGACTCCAAGACCTGGTGACTTCATCCAAACCAGGTACTATTCAGAGCGCCATCCGTATGGCCCATGAACTAACGGCAAATTCTGTCCGCCGTGGCACCACCTCAACCCCATCTGCAAACAACAAACGCAAGTGGGAAGGAAACCCCAACTCATCCAACCAAACCTCCAACAAAAAGCCTGAGTACATTAAGGCTTATTCATCGGGGACTTCGGAAAAGAAAGGGTACAGCGGGAACAAGCCTTACTGTTCCAAATGTAGCCGCCATCATGACGGTTCTTGCCCTTGCTCCAACTGCAAACGGTTCGGGCATCTAGCCAAGGATTGCCGAACCAACATTTCTACCCCCAACACTAATGCACCAAAGGCCT
Source organism: Helichrysum umbraculigerum (assembly GCA_949592205.1). Lineage (NCBI taxonomy): Eukaryota > Viridiplantae > Streptophyta > Magnoliopsida > Asterales > Asteraceae > Helichrysum > Helichrysum umbraculigerum. Next base: position 231,574,391 of record CATIUR010000001.1, read on the forward strand.
GCTTTGGGTGCGGAAATTCAGGGCACTTCAAGAAAGATTGCCCAAAGCTGAAAAACAACAACAACCCTGCTCGCGGTAGAGCTTTCGTTATCAAGGCTGGGGAAGCCAGACAAGACCCGAACGTCGTGACGGGTACGTTCCTTCTCAACGACCTTACTGCTTCTGTATTATTTGACACCGGTGCCGATAAAAGCTTCATTTCTGAGAAATTTAGCCCTTTACTTGATATAACTCCCACTGCCTTAGATGCTAAATACATTGTAGAATTAGCTAACGGCAAACTGATTGAGACTGATAGCATCATACACAACTGTACACTTAACCTCACGAACGAAACGTTTTCCATTGATTTAATCCCTGTCGAGATCGGCAGCTTCGATATTATTGTCGGTATGGATTGGTTATCCAAGCACCGAGCTGAAATCATCTGTCATGACAAACTCGTTCGCATACCTCTTGTCTCCGGTGGAACCTTAGTCCTACAAGGGGAGACCGGCAGACGGAATCTGAATATTGTCTCCTGTCTGAAAACTAGAAAATATCTACGAAAAGGGTATCAAGCCATCCTCGCACATGTAACGGAGAAGAAGTCGGAGGAGAAGTGACTTGAGGATGTTCCGATTGTGCGGGATTTCCCGGAAGTCTTTCCTGAAGACTTGCCCGGACTTCCGCCACCTAGACAAGTTGAATTTCAAATCGAACTTGTGCCCGGAGCTGCACCCGTGGCACGAGCCCCTTACCGTTTAGCACCATCCGAAATGCAGGAGTTGTCTAACCAACTACAGGAACTCCTGGACAGAGGATTCATTCGACCAAGTTCCTCGCCTTGGGGAGCTCCGGTCTTATTCGTGAAAAAGAAAGATGGATCTTTCCGCATGTGTATCGATTACCGAGAGCTGAATAAGCTAACCATAAAGAATCGGTATCCACTTCCCAGAATCGATGACCTATTTGACCAACTCCAGGGATCGAGTGTTTACTCAAAGATTGATCTACGGTCAGGTTATCATCAACTCCGAGTCCGTGACAATGATATCCCAAAGACAGCTTTCCGAACTCGTTATGGGCATTACGAATTCCAAGTGATGCCATTCGGGTTGACCAACGCACCGGCCGTATTCATGGACCTTATGAATCGGGTGTGCAAACCATATCTTGACAAATTCGTCATTGTGTTCATCGATGATATCCTGATTTACTCTCGCAACGAGCAGGAACATGCTCAACATCTGAAAACCATTCTTGGACTTCTTAAACACGAAGAGTTATATGCCAAATTCTCTAAGTGTGAGTTCTGGATTCGAACTGTTCAATTCCTCGGGCACGTGATTGACAGCCAAGGAATTCATGTTGACCCCGCCAAGATTGAAGCAATCAAGGGCTGGGAGTCACCGACCACTCCAACCGAAGTGAGACAATTCTTAGGTCTTGCTGGTTATTACCGCCGATTCATCGAAAATTTTCAAGAATAGCTGTTCCCCTAACCACACTGACTCAGAAAGATAAGAAGTTCGATTGGACTGATAAACAAGAGTCAGCTTTCCAACTATTGAAAAACAAACTTTGTAGTGCACCGATCTTGTCCTTACCCGAGGGCACCGACGATTTCGTAGTTTACTGCGACGCCTCACACCAAGGACTTGGTTGTGTGTTGATGCAACGGGAAAAAGTCATTTCCTATGCCTCACGACAACTAAAAATCCACGAGAAAAACTATACGACCCACGACCTCGAGTTAGGTGCTGTGGTCTTCGCATTAAAAATCTTGAGACATTATCTCTACGGTACGAAAAGCACTATCTTCACTGATCACAAAAGTCTCCAACACATATTTGATCAGAAGGATCTAAACATGGGGCAACGTCGCTGGGTTGAGTTACTTAGTGACTACGACTGCGAGATCAAATACCATCCGGGCAAAGCTAACGTAGTTGCCGATGCCTTAAGCCGAAAAGAACGAGTGAAACCCCTTCGAGTCCGAGCACTTTCTATGACAATTCTTAACGAGCTCCCTGCTCAAATCCTTACCGCTCAACTTGAAGCACTCAACGATGAAAACTTGAAAAATGAAGCCTTGCGAGGCTTGGATAAACAATTCGAAATCAAACCCGATGGAACTCGATACTTCTCTAACCGGGTGTGGTTACCCAAATTCGGAAACTTGCGAGATTTGGTGATGGCTGAAGCTCACAAATCTCGATACTCTATACATCCTGGTTCTGATAAGATGTATCATGACGTCAAAGGGTTGTATTGGTGGCCTAACATGAAAGCTGACATTGCCTTGTACGTCAGTAAATGCCTAACCTGTTCCAAAGTCAAGGCCGAACACCAAAGACCCTCGGGGTTGCTCCAACAACCTGAAATTCCTCAATGGAAATGGGAACAGATTTCCATGGACTTCATCACCAAACTACCGAAAACTCCGAGTGGTTGCGATACCATTTGGGTGATCGTGGACCGTCTCACGAAATCTGCTCATTTTCTGGCCATCAAGGAAACCGACAAGATGGAGCGTCTGACTCGCATCTATGTCAAAGAAATCATCTCGCGACACGGTGTACCTATCTCGATCATCTCGGATAGGGACAGCCGTTTTACTTCTAACTTTTGGCAATCGCTACAAAAATCTCTTGGTACTCGTCTGGATATGAGTACTGCTTATCACCCGCAAACCGATGGCCAAAGCGAGCGAACTATTCAAACACTAGAGGATATGCTACGAGCCTGCGTAGTTGACTTCGGTACTTCTTGGGAAAATCACTTACCGTTGTGCGAGTTTTCGTACAACAACAGTTACCATACCAGCATAAAGGCTGCACCCTTCGAGGCACTTTACGGACGTAAGTGCCGATCACCTATCTGTTGGACTGGGTTAGGAGATTCCCAACTCACGGGTCCAGAAATCATTCAGGAAACTACTGAGAAAATCATCGGTATCCAAAACCGGCTGAAAGCCGCACGTGATCGTCAGAAAAGCTATGCTGACGTGAGACGCAAACACCTTGAGTTCCAGGTAGGGGACAAGGTACTTCTCAAAGTGGCACCGTGGAAGGGTGTCATTCGATTCGGAAAGCGAGGCAAACTAAATCCTAGATACATCGGACCATTCGAAATCCTGGAAAGGATTGGTCCAGTGGCATACCGCCTGCAACTTCCTGCTGAACTTAGCAGCGTACACAACACATTCCACATTTCTAACTTGAAGAAATGTCTGTCTGACGAGACACTGATTATACCGCTCGACGAAATTCAAATCGATGATAAACTTCATTTTGTCGAGGAACCTATGGAAATCATGGACCGTGAGGTCAAACGATTGAAACAGAGTCGTATTCCCATCGTAAAGGTCAGGTGGAATTCTAGGCGCGGCCATGAGTTCACCTGGGAACGGGAAGACCAAATGCGACAGAAATACCCACATCTCTTCCCAGATAACGCACCGTCCGTGCACTCAAGCTAATTTTGGGACGAAATTTCTTTAACAAGGGGAGAATGTAACACCTGCATAATTAGGATAATTAATTATGCCAAATTGTTTGTAACTAGTTGTAATTAGTATGTAATAGGACTAATTACAGGCTCTATTTGTATATATATAAGGTGATTTATATATATATGTGTGTACTTACGCGATTTGGATGAATCGTACGAATTAACCGGACGGAGTCCGACACAGTTTACTTGGACGTTGGTGACAGAAATTTACTTAAATAATGAGAACGTATTTTGTTATATTAAATACGCAATTGAACGAACACTATTTATATATTATCGCGACGACATTTTAAATAATGCAACAAAACGTATTAAACGCGAATTAATAATTTAAATACTTCGACAAATGTTTTATTATTAATTTCAAAGTATTTTTATTTAAATATTCCAGTTACATTTTAAAATATAACGGTTTGGTTAAAATACTAAAAACAAAGGATTAAACGATTAGGACACGGTGTAAACACTGAGTTTTAGGGAGCGTTTTCCCCTCCCTCCCCCTTTGGATCAGCCAACCCCAACCAACCCCTCCTCCCATTCTTTCATTTTCACCATTTCAAACACACACACATCTTCCAAACACTCTCAACCAAATCCACACCAAATTTTCGGAATACAAACCGACCCACGAAAATTACATATTCGGAATCACCAACACGAGTGGAACAAGAATATCAAGATCGTTTTCATCATCTCATCCTCCATTTAGCTCGATTTGCAAAAGTAAGAAATTTCTAAAATCTTAGATCTATTCAATTTGGTGTAATGTTTTGATGTTTTGATGTGTACACAACTTAGATATAACCTAATACATGAAGAATACACGATTTTATAGCTCAAAAATGGGTTAGATTTGCGTTTTTGGTCGGAAAATCACGAAACCCGAAAGTTTCTGGACTGATGTTCATCTTTGCGACACAACGTTTGTGTCGCATACTATGTCGCATAAACCATGTTGTGTCGTATTTTATGTCGTACTCTGTGTCGTACTTTTGTGTCGTAAACATTATACGACACAACCCTTATGTCGCTACTGATTTAGCATCGCAAGCTTTTGCGACACAATCACTGTGTCGCAGGGCTCTTGTGTCGCATTCCTATGCGACACAACCACTGTGTCGCATACTAAACTTTAGTGTCGCAGATTGTGTCGCAAAAACACAGAAAACCAAAATTTTAAAGTCAAAGTTACTGTACAAAAAAGTCAAATTTTACTGTAGCAGTACTGTAGCAATTTACTGTAGCAAAGTCAACATTTTAGAAATTTTGCTACAAACCGTCACCAACGGGCCCAAACATGTTTTTCAACAAACGAACAATTACAAACATACGGACAAACATTGGCTATACTAGTTGTGTACAACTAAACGAAACGTCTCGTGAGACGCATACTTACATAACTTCATATGAATAGGCAATTGAAGGTTACGGGTTCAGAGAACCTACTTGCTTTACTTACTACTTGCTAATTGCAACTGATTACTACAAGACTCAGGTGAGTCTTACGGCCCCACTTTTACTGTTTTATCTTATTGGGGGAGATACATGCTACTACTATTTTCCTTGAACACAAGTACTAAACTGTTTACTATACCAAACGGAATTGCATGAGTTTACTTACAAACAGAAGTCTCTCCATCATATATCGTTAGTTATGGACTTAAGCGCGAACACTAGTTAATGGATCCATTAGGGAAATGACCCTCCCCGCCCGGGGCAGTAGCGCTGCCACGTACTGATTTACACGTATAAACGGGTGACTACTTATTCGTTACTGATGCTTGCTCATTTACGAGCATGTCACGGGAGCAAAATTATTACTTACGGGTTAAGCTTCGATTATGAGCCTCATGGCAACGGTATAAACTTACTTACTTACATTTGCGGGATTGCAAATACTGGTTTACGATTTCTGGATTGAAATTGCTGATTTTACGCCTGCGGGCATTACTGATGAAATCTCGTGTTCAAAGCTGATATTAATTACAAACCTGTGAGATTCACCAACCTTTTGGTTGACACTTTTTAGCATGTTTTCTCAGGTACCCGGATGGAGTAGGATTACTCCAGGATTTTAGCTAGAGTCACATGATTTCAACACAACTGCATTAACGGAGATTCTTAGCATTATCTTTTGTATATTACGATTATGTAATAGAATCTCCCGCTATACGCGTGGACTCTAGGGGAAACTACATTTTGTATACGAAAACACTAAGTTTTCAAACATTATATCTATGGAATGTAACTAATTTACAAACGTTGCATATAGATGTCGTTTGCTTTATCTTTGTGCTGTGATATTTGATTAGTAACACCCCAAACTATGCTTCCGCAAAATAGTGAATTTCGGGGGTGTTACAGATTGGTATCAGAGCCTAAGGTTATAGTGAACTAGGTTGCATTTAGTGGGCCTAGACTATGACCGTTAGGCAGTATTCTCTTATTAGACATGACTGGTTCAGAAATTACAGCATACGACTTTAATTTAACATAGCCTGATCAACTATGTACAATTAAGGAAAGATGATGTAAGGTCTGAAATGATTATGTTGAACGGGGATACGTTAGTTGACTCTGACCACGAGAGAACCGGACCATTACTTGATATGTGCTAGACAATAGGCTGGATATGATATATGTATATATATTAGCCTCGTCTTACTTACATTCTGCCACAGGAATGGCAAACACACCACCTAATCCGTCACACTCTCACTCACATGGGTCACGGAACCCACGAGTAGCCAGGAGGAACACAAGGTCGCCTCGAAACAGCCCTTATCCTGTACATAACTCTCAGAACTCGGCACATCTCACGTTGCCAGTATTGGCTACCCAATTCCGCCGTCAAGAGCAAAGACTCGAAAGTCTTGAACGGGAACAACACCGAATGACCTACCTGCTTCGCCAAGCACTTGATCACATATCCCAACTCCAGCGAGAACAAGAAGATACCAACCTCTCTGTAAGTATAATTCAGGATTCAATGACCGCCGAATTAGGTGCGGATGAACTTGTACGAAACCGACTGGAGGAATGTGAACAGCGTTCACAGGAGACTGAGGATCACTCTCGAACACTAGCACAACGACTGGCCTTGGTGGAAGACAACGCCAGGCAAACCAACGGACTAGTAGAAACCGTGGACCGCCTTGTCGCGCTGATGGAACAAATTAATCTACAGGAAGACTAGTGTAGTCTTTGTCTTGTAATCTATCTCGTAATCTAATGACTATCTAGCGCTACTCTATAAACTAGTCGGATGTAACAATTCCCGACACCTTTTTGTAATATCTCTGTAGGATGTAACCTTTGAACTCACATTATCTATCAAACTTTCCTTGTTATTTCAACTCACATTAATTGTCATTTTCCATGTTGATGTTATGTATTACTGCTTTTATACATGTACATCTGTGACAATTAAAAGTTCCTACAAAATCTCATGTATCTTCATTTCGTTTATTGAAGAGTCATGCCGCCAAAGACAAGACCATACACAGATGCCCAGATTACCTCCCTTATAACCCAGGCTGTTACTGAAGCCTTGGCTCGGAATACTCCACCAAATTCCACGAGGAACAGCGATGCCGCTGAAACCCCTACTGCTAAACCCTGTTCATACAAAGACTTTCAGAACTGCAAACCTCTAAACTTTGCAGGTACTGAGGGAGCTATCGGTCTAGTACGCTGGATCGAGAAAGTCGAATCCGTATTTCTGATCTGCAACTGTGCGGAAGGAGACAAAGTTAAGTTCTCCGTTAGTACTTTTACTGACACCGCACTCACCTGGTGGAACACATATGCCCAGACTATGGGTGTTGCTAATGCTTACCAACTCCCGTGGGAGGAGTTGAAGAAGATGTTGAGGGGCGAGTACTGCCCCAGGGATGAATTGAAACAACTAGAAGTGGAATTTTGGAACCATAAGATGCAGGGTGATGACATCACCGGATACACAAACCGTTTCCACCAACTGGCACTTCTGTGCCCAACCATGGTCGATCCTGAGTACAAGAGGATCGAGAAATTCGTTGATGGTCTTCCTGAGAGACTCCAAGACCTGGTGACTTCATCCAAACCAGGTACTATTCAGAGCGCCATCCGTATGGCCCATGAACTAACGGCAAATTCTGTCCGCCGTGGCACCACCTCAACCCCATCTGCAAACAACAAACGCAAGTGGGAAGGAAACCCCAACTCATCCAACCAAACCTCCAACAAAAAGCCTGAGTACATTAAGGCTTATTCATCGGGGACTTCGGAAAAGAAAGGGTACAGCGGGAACAAGCCTTACTGTTCCAAATGTAGCCGCCATCATGACGGTTCTTGCCCTTGCTCCAACTGCAAACGGTTCGGGCATCTAGCCAAGGATTGCCGAACCAACATTTCTACCCCCAACACTAATGCACCAAAGGCCTGCTTTGGGTGCGGAAATTCAGGGCACTTCAAGAAAGATTGCCCAAAGCTGAAAAACAACAACAACCCTGCTCGCGGTAGAGCTTTCGTTATCAAGGCTGGGGAAGCCAGACAAGACCCGAACGTCGTGACGGGTACGTTCCTTCTCAACGACCTTACTGCTTCTGTATTATTTGACACCGGTGCCGATAAAAGCTTCATTTCTGAGAAATTTAGCCCTTTACTTGATATAACTCCCACTGCCTTAGATGCTAAATACATTGTAGAATTAGCTAACGGCAAACTGATTGAGACTGATAGCATCATACACAACTGTACACTTAACCTCACGAATGAAACGTTTTCCATTGATTTAATCCCTGTCGAGATCGGCAGCTTCGATATTATTGTCGGTATGGATTGGTTATCCAAGCACCGAGCTGAAATCATCTGTCATGACAAACTCGTTCGCATACCTCTTGTCTCCGGTGGAACCTTAGTCCTACAAGGGGAGACCGGCAGACGGAATCTGAATATTGTCTCCTGTCTGAAAACTAGAAAATATCTACGAAAAGGGTATCAAGCCATCCTCGCACATGTAACGGAGAAGAAGTCGGAGGAGAAGTGACTTGAGGATGTTCCGATTGTGCGGGATTTCCCGGAAGTCTTTCCTGAAGACTTGCCCGGACTTCCGCCACCTAGACAAGTTGAATTTCAAATCGAACTTGTGCCCGGAGCTGCACCCGTGGCACGAGCCCCTTACCGTTTAGCACCATCCGAAATGCAGGAGTTGTCTAACCAACTACAGGAACTCCTGGACAGAGGATTCATTCGACCAAGTTCCTCGCCTTGGGGAGCTCCGGTCTTATTCGTGAAAAAGAAAGATGGATCTTTCCGCATGTGTATCGATTACCGAGAGCTGAATAAGCTAACCATAAAGAATCGGTATCCACTTCCCAGAATCGATGACCTATTTGACCAACTCCAGGGATCGAGTGTTTACTCAAAGATTGATCTACGGTCAGGTTATCATCAACTCCGAGTCCGTGACAATGATATCCCAAAGACAGCTTTCCGAACTCGTTATGGGCATTACGAATTCCAAGTGATGCCATTCGGGTTGACCAACGCACCGGCCGTATTCATGGACCTTATGAATCGGGTGTGCAAACCATATCTTGACAAATTCGTCATTGTGTTCATCGATGATATCCTGATTTACTCTCGCAACGAGCAGGAACATGCTCAACATCTGAAAACCATTCTTGGACTTCTTAAACACGAAGAGTTATATGCCAAATTCTCTAAGTGTGAGTTCTGGATTCGAACTGTTCAATTCCTCGGGCACGTGATTGACAGCCAAGGAATTCATGTTGACCCCGCCAAGATTGAAGCAATCAAGGGCTGGGAGTCACCGACCACTCCAACCGAAGTGAGACAATTCTTAGGTCTTGCTGGTTATTACCGCCGATTCATCGAAAATTTTCAAGAATAGCTGTTCCCCTAACCACACTGACTCAGAAAGATAAGAAGTTCGATTGGACTGATAAACAAGAGTCAGCTTTCCAACTATTGAAAAACAAACTTTGTAGTGCACCGATCTTGTCCTTACCCGAGGGCACCGACGATTTCGTAGTTTACTGCGACGCCTCACACCAAGGACTTGGTTGTGTGTTGATGCAACGGGAAAAAGTCATTTCCTATGCCTCACGACAACTAAAAATCCACGAGAAAAACTATACGACCCACGACCTCGAGTTAGGTGCTGTGGTCTTCGCATTAAAAATCTTGAGACATTATCTCTACGGTACGAAAAGCACTATCTTCACTGATCACAAAAGTCTCCAACACATATTTGATCAGAAGGATCTAAACATGGGGCAACGTCGCTGGGTTGAGTTACTTAGTGACTACGACTGCGAGATCAAATACCATCCGGGCAAAGCTAACGTAGTTGCCGATGCCTTAAGCCGAAAAGAACGAGTGAAACCCCTTCGAGTCCGAGCACTTTCTATGACAATTCTTAACGAGCTCCCTGCTCAAATCCTTACCGCTCAACTTGAAGCACTCAACGATGAAAACTTGAAAAATGAAGCCTTGCGAGGCTTGGATAAACAATTCGAAATCAAACCCGATGGAACTCGATACTTCTCTAACCGGGTGTGGTTACCCAAATTCGGAAACTTGCGAGATTTGGTGATGGCTGAAGCTCACAAATCTCGATACTCTATACATCCTGGTTCTGATAAGATGTATCATGACGTCAAAGGGTTGTATTGGTGGCCTAACATGAAAGCTGACATTGCCTTGTACGTCAGTAAATGCCTAACCTATTCCAAAGTCAAGGCCGAACACCAAAGACCCTCGGGGTTGCTCCAACAACCTGAAATTCCACAATGGAAATGGGAACAGATTTCCATGGACTTCATCACCAAACTACCGAAAACTCCGAGTGGTTGCGATACCATTTGGGTGATCGTGGACCGTCTCACGAAATCTGCTCATTTTCTGGCCATCAAGGAAACCGACAAGATGGAGCGTCTGACTCGCATCTATGTCAAAGAAATCATCTCGCGACACGGTGTACCTATCTCGATCATCTCGGATAGGGACAGCCGTTTTACTTCTAACTTTTGGCAATCGCTACAAAAATCTCTTGGTACTCGTCTGGATATGAGTACTGCTTATCACCCGCAAACCGATGGCCAAAGCGAGCGAACTATTCAAACACTAGAGGATATGCTACGAGCCTGCGTAGTTGACTTCGGTACTTCTTGGGAAAATCACTTACCGTTGTGCGAGTTTTCGTACAACAACAGTTACCATACCAGCATAAAGGCTGCACCCTTCGAGGCACTTTACGGACGTAAGTGCCGATCACCTATCTGTTGGACTGGGTTAGGAGATTCCCAACTCACGGGTCCAGAAATCATTCAGGAAACTACTGAGAAAATCATCGGTATCCAAAACCGGCTGAAAGCCGCACGTGATCGTCAGAAAAGCTATGCTGACGTGAGACGCAAACACCTTGAGTTCCAGGTAGGGGACAAGGTACTTCTCAAAGTGGCACCGTGGAAGGGTGTCATTCGATTCGGAAAGCGAGGCAAACTAAATCCTAGATACATCGGACCATTCGAAATCCTGGAAAGGATTGGTCCAGTGGCATACCGCCTGCAACTTCCTGCTGAACTTAGCAGCGTACACAACACATTCCACATTTCTAACTTGAAGAAATGTCTGTCTGACGAGACACTGATTATACCGCTCGACGAAATTCAAATCGATGATAAACTTCATTTTGTCGAGGAACCTATGGAAATCATGGACCGTGAGGTCAAACGATTGAAACAGAGTCGTATTCCCATCGTAAAGGTCAGGTGGAATTCTAGGCGCGGCCCTGAGTTCACCTGGGAACGGGAAGACCAAATGCGACAGAAATACCCACATCTCTTCCCAGATAACGCACCGTCCGTGCACTCAAGCTAATTTCGGGACGAAATTTCTTTAACAAGGGGAGAATGTAACACCTGCATAATTAGGATAATTAATTATGCCAAATTGTTTGTAACTAGTTGTAATTAGTATGTAATAGGACTAATTACAGGCTCTATTTGTATATATATAAGGTGATTTATATATATATGTGTGTACTTACGCGATTTGGATGAATCGTACGAATTAACCGGACGGAGTCCGACACAGTTTACTTGGACGTTGGTGACAGAAATTTACTTAAATAATGAGAACGTATTTTGTTATATTAAATACGCAATTGAACGAACACTATTTATATATTATCGCGACGACATTTTAAATAATGCAACAAAACGTATTAAACGCGAATTAATAATTTAAATACTTCGACAAATGTTTTATTATTAATTTCAAAGTATTTTTATTTAAATATTCCAGTTACATTTTAAAATATAACGGTTTGGTTAAAATACTAAAAACAAAGGATTAAACGATTAGGACACGGTGTAAACACTGAGTTTTAGGGAGCGTTTTCCCCTCCCTCCCCCTTTGGATCAGCCAACCCCAACCAACCCCTCCTCCCATTCTTTCATTTTCACCATTTCAAACACACACACATCTTCCAAACACTCTCAACCAAATCCACACCAAATTTTCGGAATACAAACCGACCCACGAAAATTACATATTCGGAATCACCAACACGAGTGGAACAAGAATATCAAGATCGTTTTCATCATCTCATCCTCCATTTAGCTCGATTTGCAAAAGTAAGAAATTTCTAAAATCTTAGATCTATTCAATTTGGTGTAATGTTTTGATGTTTTGATGTGTACACAACTTAGATATAACCTAATACATGAAGAATACACGATTTTATAGCTCAAAAATGGGTTAGATTTGCGTTTTTGGTCGGAAAATCACGAAACCTGAAAGTTTCTGGACTGATGTTCATCTTTGCGACACAACGTTTGTGTCGCATACTATGTCGCATAAACCATGTTGTGTCGTATTTTATGTCGTACTCTGTGTCGTACTTTTGTGTCGTAAACATTATACGACACAACCCTTATGTCGCTACTGATTTAGCATCGCAAGCTTTTGCGACACAATCACTGTGTCGCAGGGCTCTTGTGTCGCATTCCTATGCGACACAACCACTGTGTCGCATACTAAACTTTAGTGTCGCAGATTGTGTCGCAAAAACACAGAAAACCAAAATTTTAAAGTCAAAGTTACTGTACAAAAAAGTCAAATTTTACTGTAGCAGTACTGTAGCAATTTACTGTAGCAAAGTCAACATTTTAGAAATTTTGCTACAAACCGTCACCAACGGGCCCAAACATGTTTTTCAACAAACGAACAATTACAAACATACGGACAAACATTGGCTATACTAGTTGTGTACAACTAAACGAAACGTCTCGTGAGACGCATACTTACATAACTTCATATGAATAGGCAATTGAAGGTTACGGGTTCAGAGAACCTACTTGCTTTACTTACTACTTGCTAATTGCAACTGATTACTACAAGACTCAGGTGAGTCTTACGGCCCCACTTTTACTGTTTTATCTTATTGGGGGAGATACATGCTACTACTATTTTCCTTGAACACAAGTACTAAACTGTTTACTATACCAAACGGAATTGCATGAGTTTACTTACAAACAGAAGTCTCTCCATCATATATCGTTAGTTATGGACTTAAGCGCGAACACTAGTTAATGGATCCATTAGGGAAATGACCCTCCCCGCCCGGGGCAGTAGCGCTGCCACGTACTGATTTACACGTATAAACGGGTGACTACTTATTCGTTACTGATGCTTGCTCATTTACGAGCATGTCACGGGAGCAAAATTATTACTTACGGGTTAAGCTTCGATTATGAGCCTCATGGCAACGGTATAAACTTACTTACTTACATTTGCGGGATTGCAAATACTGGTTTACGATTTCTGGATTGAAATTGCTGATTTTACGCCTGCGGGCATTACTGATGAAATCTCGTGTTCAAAGCTGATATTAATTACAAACCTGTGAGATTCACCAACCTTTTGGTTGACACTTTTTAGCATGTTTTCTCAGGTACCCGGATGGAGTAGGATTACTCCAGGATTTTAGCTAGAGTCACATGATTTCAACACAACTGCATTAACGGAGATTCTTAGCATTATCTTTTGTATATTACGATTATGTAATAGAATCTCCCGCTATACGCGTGGACTCTAGGGGAAACTACATTTTGTATACGAAAACACTAAGTTTTCAAACATTATATCTATGGAATGTAACTAATTTACAAACGTTGCATATAGATGTCGTTTGCTTTATCTTTGTGCTGTGATATTTGATTAGTAACACCCCAAACTATGCTTCCGCAAAATAGTGAATTTCGGGGGTGTTACAGATTGGTATCAGAGCCTAAGGTTATAGTGAACTAGGTTGCATTTAGTGGGCCTAGACTATGACCGTTAGGCAGTATTCTCTTATTAGACATGACTGGTTCAGAAATTACAGCATACGACTTTAATTTAACATAGCCTGATCAACTATGTACAATTAAGGAAAGATGATGTAAGGTCTGAAATGATTATGTTGAACGGGGATACGTTAGTTGACTCTGACCACGAGAGAACCGGACCATTACTTGATATGTGCTAGACAATAGGCTGGATATGATATATGTATATATATTAGCCTCGTCTTACTTACATTCTGCCACAGGAATGGCAAACACACCACCTAATCCGTCACACTCTCACTCACATGGGTCACGGAACCCACGAGTAGCCAGGAGGAACACAAGGTCGCCTCGAAACAGCCCTTATCCTGTACATAACTCTCAGAACTCGGCACATCTCACGTTGCCAGTATTGGCTACCCAATTCCGCCGTCAAGAGCAAAGACTCGAAAGTCTTGAACGGGAACAACACCGAATGACCTACCTGCTTCGCCAAGCACTTGATCACATATCCCAACTCCAGCGAGAACAAGAAGATACCAACCTCTCTGTAAGCATAATTCAGGATTCAATGACCGCCGAATTAGGTGCGGATGAACTTGTACGAAACCGACTGGAGGAATGTGAACAGCGTTCACAGGAGACTGAGGATCACTCTCGAACACTAGCACAACGACTGGCCTTGGTGGAAGACAACGCCAGGCAAACCAACGGACTAGTAGAAACCGTGGACCGCCTTGTCGCGCTGATGGAACAAATTAATCTACAGGAAGACTAGTGTAGTCTTTGTCTTGTAATCTATCTCGTAATCTAATGACTATCTAGCGCTACTCTATAAACTAGTCGGATGTAACAATTCCCGACACCTTTTTGTAATATCTCTGTAGGATGTAACCTTTGAACTCACATTATCTATCAAACTTTCCTTGTTATTTCAACTCACATTAATTGTCATTTTCCATGTTGATGTTATGTATTACTGCTTTTATACATGTACATCTGTGACAATTAAAAGTTCCTACAAAATCTCATGTATCTTCATTTCGTTTATTGAAGAGTCATGCCGCCAAAGACAAGACCATACACAGATGCCCAGATTACCTCCCTTATAACCCAGGCTGTTACTGAAGCCTTGGCTCGGAATACTCCACCAAATTCCACGAGGAACAGCGATGCCGCTGAAACCCCTACTGCTAAACCCTGTTCATACAAAGACTTTCAGAACTGCAAACCTCTAAACTTTGCAGGTACTGAGGGAGCTATCGGTCTAGTACGCTGGATCGAGAAAGTTGAATCCGTATTTCTGATCTGCAACTGTGCGGAAGGAGACAAAGTTAAGTTCTCCGTTAGTACTTTTACTGACACCGCACTCACCTGGTGGAACACATATGCCCAGACTATGGGTGTTGCTAATGCTTACCAACTCCCGTGGGAGGAGTTGAAGAAGATGTTGAGGGGCGAGTACTACCCCAGGGATGAATTGAAACAACTAGAAGTGGAATTTTGGAACCATAAGATGCAGGGTGATGACATCACCGGATACACAAACCGTTTCCACCAACTGGCACTTCTGTGCCCAACCATGGTCGATCCTGAGTACAAGAGGATCGAGAAATTCGTTGATGGTCTTCCTGAGAGACTCCAAGACCTGGTGACTTCATCCAAACCAGGTACTATTCAGAGCGCCATCCGTATGGCCCATGAACTAACGGCAAATTCTGTCCGCCGTGGCACCACCTCAACCCCATCTGCAAACAACAAACGCAAGTGGGAAGGAAACCCCAACTCATCCAACCAAACCTCCAACAAAAAGCCTGAGTACATTAAGGCTTATTCATCGGGGACTTCGGAAAAGAAAGGGTACAGCGGGAACAAGCCTTACTGTTCCAAATGTAGCCGCCATCATGACGGTTCTTGCCCTTGCTCCAACTGCAAACGGTTCGGGCATCTAGCCAAGGATTGCCGAACCAACATTTCTACCCCCAACACTAATGCACCAAAGGCCTGCTTTGGGTGCGGAAATTCAGGGCACTTCAAGAAAGATTGCCCAAAGCTGAAAAACAACAACAACCCTGCTCGCGGTAGAGCTTTCGTTATCAAGGCTGGGGAAGCCAGACAAGACCCGAACGTCGTGACGGGTACGTTCCTTCTCAACGACCTTACTGCTTCTGTATTATTTGACACCGGTGCCGATAAAAGCTTCATTTCTGAGAAATTTAGCCCTTTACTTGATATAACTCCCACTGCCTTAGATGCTAAATACATTGTAGAATTAGCTAACGGCAAACTGATTGAGACTGATAGCATCATACACAACTGTACACTTAACCTCACGAACGAAACGTTTTCCATTGATTTAATCCCTGTCGAGATCGGCAGCTTCGATATTATTGTCGGTATGGATTGGTTATCCAAGCACCGAGCTGAAATCATCTGTCATGACAAACTCGTTCGCATACCTCTTGTCTCCGGTGGAACCTTAGTCCTACAAGGGGAGACCGGCAGACGGAATCTGAATATTGTCTCCTGTCTGAAAACTAGAAAATATCTACGAAAAGGGTATCAAGCCATCCTCGCACATGTAACGGAGAAGAAGTCGGAGGAGAAGTGACTTGAGGATGTTCCGATTGTGCGGGATTTCCCGGAAGTCTTTCCTGAAGACTTGCCCGGACTTCCGCCACCTAGACAAGTTGAATTTCAAATCGAACTTGTGCCCGGAGCTGCACCCGTGGCACGAGCCCCTTACCGTTTAGCACCATCCGAAATGCAGGAGTTGTCTAACCAACTACAGGAACTCCTGGACAGAGGATTCATTCGACCAAGTTCCTCGCCTTGGGGAGCTCCGGTCTTATTCGTGAAAAAGAAAGATGGATCTTTCCGCATGTGTATCGATTACCGAGAGCTGAATAAGCTAACCATAAAGAATCGGTATCCACTTCCCAGAATCGATGACCTATTTGACCAACTCCAGGGATCGAGTGTTTACTCAAAGATTGATCTACGGTCAGGTTATCATCAACTCCGAGTCCGTGACAATGATATCCCAAAGACAGCTTTCCGAACTCGTTATGGGCATTACGAATTCCAAGTGATGCCATTCGGGTTGACCAACGCACCGGCCGTATTCATGGACCTTATGAATCGGGTGTGCAAACCATATCTTGACAAATTCGTCATTGTGTTCATCGATGATATCCTGATTTACTCTCGCAACGAGCAGGAACATGCTCAACATCTGAAAACCATTCTTGGACTTCTTAAACACGAAGAGTTATATGCCAAATTCTCTAAGTGTGAGTTCTGGATTCGAACTGTTCAATTCCTCGGGCACGTGATTGACAGCCAAGGAATTCATGTTGACCCCGCCAAGATTGAAGCAATCAAGGGCTGGGAGTCACCGACCACTCCAACCGAAGTGAGACAATTCTTAGGTCTTGCTGGTTATTACCGCCGATTCATCGAAAATTTTCAAGAATAGCTGTTCCCCTAACCACACTGACTCAGAAAGATAAGAAGTTCGATTGGACTGATAAACAAGAGTCAGCTTTCCAACTATTGAAAAACAAACTTTGTAGTGCACCGATCTTGTCCTTACCCGAGGGCACCGACGATTTCGTAGTTTACTGCGACGCCTCACACCAAGGACTTGGTTGTGTGTTGATGCAACGGGAAAAAGTCATTTCCTATGCCTCACGACAACTAAAAATCCACGAGAAAAACTATACGACCCACGACCTCGAGTTAGGTGCTGTGGTCTTCGCATTAAAAATCTTGAGACATTATCTCTACGGTACGAAAAGCACTATCTTCACTGATCACAAAAGTCTCCAACAC
This sequence comes from Helichrysum umbraculigerum, assembly GCA_949592205.1. Taxonomy (NCBI): domain Eukaryota; kingdom Viridiplantae; phylum Streptophyta; class Magnoliopsida; order Asterales; family Asteraceae; genus Helichrysum; species Helichrysum umbraculigerum. The sequence continues at coordinate 231,592,063 of CATIUR010000001.1, forward strand.
ATATTTGATCAGAAGGATCTAAACATGGGGCAACGTCGCTGGGTTGAGTTACTTAGTGACTACGACTGCGAGATCAAATACCATCCGGGCAAAGCTAACGTAGTTGCCGATGCCTTAAGCCGAAAAGAACGAGTGAAACCCCTTCGAGTCCGAGCACTTTCTATGACAATTCTTAACGAGCTCCCTGCTCAAATCCTTACCGCTCAACTTGAAGCACTCAACGATGAAAACTTGAAAAATGAAGCCTTGCGAGGCTTGGATAAACAATTCGAAATCAAACCCGATGGAACTCGATACTTCTCTAACCGGGTGTGGTTACCCAAATTCGGAAACTTGCGAGATTTGGTGATGGCTGAAGCTCACAAATCTCGATACTCTATACATCCTGGTTCTGATAAGATGTATCATGACGTCAAAGGGTTGTATTGGTGGCCTAACATGAAAGCTGACATTGCCTTGTACGTCAGTAAATGCCTAACCTGTTCCAAAGTCAAGGCCGAACACCAAAGACCCTCGGGGTTGCTCCAACAACCTGAAATTCCTCAATGGAAATGGGAACAGATTTCCATGGACTTCATCACCAAACTACCGAAAACTCCGAGTGGTTGCGATACCATTTGGGTGATCGTGGACCGTCTCACGAAATCTGCTCATTTTCTGGCCATCAAGGAAACCGACAAGATGGAGCGTCTGACTCGCATCTATGTCAAAGAAATCATCTCGCGACACGGTGTACCTATCTCGATCATCTCGGATAGGGACAGCCGTTTTACTTCTAACTTTTGGCAATCGCTACAAAAATCTCTTGGTACTCGTCTGGATATGAGTACTGCTTATCACCCGCAAACCGATGGCCAAAGCGAGCGAACTATTCAAACACTAGAGTATATGCTACGAGCCTGCGTAGTTGACTTCGGTACTTCTTGGGAAAATCACTTACCGTTGTGCGAGTTTTCGTACAACAACAGTTACCATACCAGCATAAAGGCTGCACCCTTCGAGGCACTTTACGGACGTAAGTGCCGATCACCTATCTGTTGGACTGGGTTAGGAGATTCCCAACTCACGGGTCCAGAAATCATTCAGGAAACTACTGAGAAAATCATCGGTATCCAAAACCGGCTGAAAGCCGCACGTGATCGTCAGAAAAGCTATGCTGACGTGAGACGCAAACACCTTGAGTTCCAGGTAGGGGACAAGGTACTTCTCAAAGTGGCACCGTGGAAGGGTGTCATTCGATTCGGAAAGCGAGGCAAACTAAATCCTAGATACATCGGACCATTCGAAATCCTGGAAAGGATTGGTCCAGTGGCATACCGCCTGCAACTTCCTGCTGAACTTAGCAGCGTACACAACACATTCCACATTTCTAACTTGAAGAAATGTCTGTCTGACGAGACACTGATTATACCGCTCGACGAAATTCAAATCGATGATAAACTTCATTTTGTCGAGGAACCTATGGAAATCATGGACCGTGAGGTCAAACGATTGAAACAGAGTCGTATTCCCATCGTAAAGGTCAGGTGGAATTCTAGGCGCGGCCCTGAGTTCACCTGGGAACGGGAAGACCAAATGCGACAGAAATACCCACATCTCTTCCCAGATAACGCACCGTCCGTGCACTCAAGCTAATTTCGGGACGAAATTTCTTTAACAAGGGGAGAATGTAACACCTGCATAATTAGGATAATTAATTATGCCAAATTGTTTGTAACTAGTTGTAATTAGTATGTAATAGGACTAATTACAGGCTCTATTTGTATATATATAAGGTGATTTATATATATATGTGTGTACTTACGCGATTTGGATGAATCGTACGAATTAACCGGACGGAGTCCGACACAGTTTACTTGGACGTTGGTGACAGAAATTTACTTAAATAATGAGAACGTATTTTGTTATATTAAATACGCAATTGAACGAACACTATTTATATATTATCGCGACGACATTTTAAATAATGCAACAAAACGTATTAAACGCGAATTAATAATTTAAATACTTCGACAAATGTTTTATTATTAATTTCAAAGTATTTTTATTTAAATATTCCAGTTACATTTTAAAATATAACGGTTTGGTTAAAATACTAAAAACAAAGGATTAAACGATTAGGACACGGTGTAAACACTGAGTTTTAGGGAGCGTTTTCCCCTCCCTCCCCCTTTGGATCAGCCAACCCCAACCAACCCCTCCTCCCATTCTTTCATTTTCACCATTTCAAACACACACACATCTTCCAAACACTCTCAACCAAATCCACACCAAATTTTCGGAATACAAACCGACCCACGAAAATTACATATTCGGAATCACCAACACGAGTGGAACAAGAATATCAAGATCGTTTTCATCATCTCATCCTCCATTTAGCTCGATTTGCAAAAGTAAGAAATTTCTAAAATCTTAGATCTATTCAATTTGGTGTAATGTTTTGATGTTTTGATGTGTACACAACTTAGATATAACCTAATACATGAAGAATACACGATTTTATAGCTCAAAAATGGGTTAGATTTGCGTTTTTGGTCGGAAAATCACGAAACCTGAAAGTTTCTGGACTGATGTTCATCTTTGCGACACAACGTTTGTGTCGCATACTATGTCGCATAAACCATGTTGTGTCGTATTTTATGTCGTACTCTGTGTCGTACTTTTGTGTCGTAAACATTATACGACACAACCCTTATGTCGCTACTGATTTAGCATCGCAAGCTTTTGCGACACAATCACTGTGTCGCAGGGCTCTTGTGTCGCATTCCTATGCGACACAACCACTGTGTCGCATACTAAACTTTAGTGTCGCAGATTGTGTCGCAAAAACACAGAAAACCAAAATTTTAAAGTCAAAGTTACTGTACAAAAAAGTCAAATTTTACTGTAGCAGTACTGTAGCAATTTACTGTAGCAAAGTCAACATTTTAGAAATTTTGCTACAAACCGTCACCAACGGGCCCAAACATGTTTTTCAACAAACGAACAATTACAAACATACGGACAAACATTGGCTATACTAGTTGTGTACAACTAAACGAAACGTCTCGTGAGACGCATACTTACATAACTTCATATGAATAGGCAATTGAAGGTTACGGGTTCAGAGAACCTACTTGCTTTACTTACTACTTGCTAATTGCAACTGATTACTACAAGACTCAGGTGAGTCTTACGGCCCCACTTTTACTGTTTTATCTTATTGGGGGAGATACATGCTACTACTATTTTCCTTGAACACAAGTACTAAACTGTTTACTATACCAAACGGAATTGCATGAGTTTACTTACAAACAGAAGTCTCTCCATCATATATCGTTAGTTATGGACTTAAGCGCGAACACTAGTTAATGGATCCATTAGGGAAATGACCCTCCCCGCCCGGGGCAGTAGCGCTGCCACGTACTGATTTACACGTATAAACGGGTGACTACTTATTCGTTACTGATGCTTGCTCATTTACGAGCATGTCACGGGAGCAAAATTATTACTTACGGGTTAAGCTTCGATTATGAGCCTCATGGCAACGGTATAAACTTACTTACTTACATTTGCGGGATTGCAAATACTGGTTTACGATTTCTGGATTGAAATTGCTGATTTTACGCCTGCGGGCATTACTGATGAAATCTCGTGTTCAAAGCTGATATTAATTACAAACCTGTGAGATTCACCAACCTTTTGGTTGACACTTTTTAGCATGTTTTCTCAGGTACCCGGATGGAGTAGGATTACTCCAGGATTTTAGCTAGAGTCACATGATTTCAACACAACTGCATTAACGGAGATTCTTAGCATTATCTTTTGTATATTACGATTATGTAATAGAATCTCCCGCTATACGCGTGGACTCTAGGGGAAACTACATTTTGTATACGAAAACACTAAGTTTTCAAACATTATATCTATGGAATGTAACTAATTTACAAACGTTGCATATAGATGTCGTTTGCTTTATCTTTGTGCTGTGATATTTGATTAGTAACACCCCAAACTATGCTTCCGCAAAATAGTGAATTTCGGGGGTGTTACAGATTGGTATCAGAGCCTAAGGTTATAGTGAACTAGGTTGCATTTAGTGGGCCTAGACTATGACCGTTAGGCAGTATTCTCTTATTAGACATGACTGGTTCAGAAATTACAGCATACGACTTTAATTTAACATAGCCTGATCAACTATGTACAATTAAGGAAAGATGATGTAAGGTCTGAAATGATTATGTTGAACGGGGATACGTTAGTTGACTCTGACCACGAGAGAACCGGACCATTACTTGATATGTGCTAGACAATAGGCTGGATATGATATATGTATATATATTAGCCTCGTCTTACTTACATTCTGCCACAGGAATGGCAAACACACCACCTAATCCGTCACACTCTCACTCACATGGGTCACGGAACCCACGAGTAGCCAGGAGGAACACAAGGTCGCCTCGAAACAGCCCTTATCCTGTACATAACTCTCAGAACTCGGCACATCTCACGTTGCCAGTATTGGCTACCCAATTCCGCCGTCAAGAGCAAAGACTCGAAAGTCTTGAACGGGAACAACACCGAATGACCTACCTGCTTCGCCAAGCACTTGATCACATATCCCAACTCCAGCGAGAACAAGAAGATACCAACCTCTCTGTAAGCATAATTCAGGATTCAATGACCGCCGAATTAGGTGCGGATGAACTTGTACGAAACCGACTGGAGGAATGTGAACAGCGTTCACAGGAGACTGAGGATCACTCTCGAACACTAGCACAACGACTGGCCTTGGTGGAAGACAACGCCAGGCAAACCAACGGACTAGTAGAAACCGTGGACCGCCTTGTCGCGCTGATGGAACAAATTAATCTACAGGAAGACTAGTGTAGTCTTTGTCTTGTAATCTATCTCGTAATCTAATGACTATCTAGCGCTACTCTATAAACGAGTCGGATGTAACAATTCCCGACACCTTTTTGTAATATCTCTGTAGGATGTAACCTTTGAACTCACATTATCTATCAAACTTTCCTTGTTATTTCAACTCACATTAATTGTCATTTTCCATGTTGATGTTATGTATTACTGCTTTTATACATGTACATCTGTGACAATTAAAAGTTCCTACAAAATCTCATGTATCTTCATTTCGTTTATTGAAGAGTCATGCCGCCAAAGACAAGACCATACACAGATGCCCAGATTACCTCCCTTATAACCCAGGCTGTTACTGAAGCCTTGGCTCGGAATACTCCACCAAATTCCACGAGGAACAGCGATGCCGCTGAAACCCCTACTGCTAAACCCTGTTCATACAAAGACTTTCAGAACTGCAAACCTCTAAACTTTGCAGGTACTGAGGGAGCTATCGGTCTAGTACGCTGGATCGAGAAAGTTGAATCCGTATTTCTGATCTGCAACTGTGCGGAAGGAGACAAAGTTAAGTTCTCCGTTAGTACTTTTACTGACACCGCACTCACCTGGTGGAACACATATGCCCAGACTATGGGTGTTGCTAATGCTTACCAACTCCCGTGGGAGGAGTTGAAGAAGATGTTGAGGGGCGAGTACTACCCCAGGGATGAATTGAAACAACTAGAAGTGGAATTTTGGAACCATAAGATGCAGGGTGATGACATCACCGGATACACAAACCGTTTCCACCAACTGGCACTTCTGTGCCCAACCATGGTCGATCCTGAGTACAAGAGGATCGAGAAATTCGTTGATGGTCTTCCTGAGAGACTCCAAGACCTGGTGACTTCATCCAAACCAGGTACTATTCAGAGCGCCATCCGTATGGCCCATGAACTAACGGCAAATTCTGTCCGCCGTGGCACCACCTCAACCCCATCTGCAAACAACAAACGCAAGTGGGAAGGAAACCCCAACTCATCCAACCAAACCTCCAACAAAAAGCCTGAGTACATTAAGGCTTATTCATCGGGGACTTCGGAAAAGAAAGGGTACAGCGGGAACAAGCCTTACTGTTCCAAATGTAGCCGCCATCATGACGGTTCTTGCCCTTGCTCCAACTGCAAACGGTTCGGGCATCTAGCCAAGGATTGCCGAACCAACATTTCTACCCCCAACACTAATGCACCAAAGGCCTGCTTTGGGTGCGGAAATTCAGGGCACTTCAAGAAAGATTGCCCAAAGCTGAAAAACAACAACAACCCTGCTCGCGGTAGAGCTTTCGTTATCAAGGCTGGGGAAGCCAGACAAGACCCGAACGTCGTGACGGGTACGTTCCTTCTCAACGACCTTACTGCTTCTGTATTATTTGACACCGGTGCCGATAAAAGCTTCATTTCTGAGAAATTTAGCCCTTTACTTGATATAACTCCCACTGCCTTAGATGCTAAATACATTGTAGAATTAGCTAACGGCAAACTGATTGAGACTGATAGCATCATACACAACTGTACACTTAACCTCACGAACGAAACGTTTTCCATTGATTTAATCCCTGTCGAGATCGGCAGCTTCGATATTATTGTCGGTATGGATTGGTTATCCAAGCACCGAGCTGAAATCATCTGTCATGACAAACTCGTTCGCATACCTCTTGTCTCCGGTGGAACCTTAGTCCTACAAGGGGAGACCGGCAGACGGAATCTGAATATTGTCTCCTGTCTGAAAACTAGAAAATATCTACGAAAAGGGTATCAAGCCATCCTCGCACATGTAACGGAGAAGAAGTCGGAGGAGAAGTGACTTGAGGATGTTCCGATTGTGCGGGATTTCCCGGAAGTCTTTCCTGAAGACTTGCCCGGACTTCCGCCACCTAGACAAGTTGAATTTCAAATCGAACTTGTGCCCGGAGCTGCACCCGTGGCACGAGCCCCTTACCGTTTAGCACCATCCGAAATGCAGGAGTTGTCTAACCAACTACAGGAACTCCTGGACAGAGGATTCATTCGACCAAGTTCCTCGCCTTGGGGAGCTCCGGTCTTATTCGTGAAAAAGAAAGATGGATCTTTCCGCATGTGTATCGATTACCGAGAGCTGAATAAGCTAACCATAAAGAATCGGTATCCACTTCCCAGAATCGATGACCTATTTGACCAACTCCAGGGATCGAGTGTTTACTCAAAGATTGATCTACGGTCAGGTTATCATCAACTCCGAGTCCGTGACAATGATATCCCAAAGACAGCTTTCCGAACTCGTTATGGGCATTACGAATTCCAAGTGATGCCATTCGGGTTGACCAACGCACCGGCCGTATTCATGGACCTTATGAATCGGGTGTGCAAACCATATCTTGACAAATTCGTCATTGTGTTCATCGATGATATCCTGATTTACTCTCGCAACGAGCAGGAACATGCTCAACATCTGAAAACCATTCTTGGACTTCTTAAACACGAAGAGTTATATGCCAAATTCTCTAAGTGTGAGTTCTGGATTCGAACTGTTCAATTCCTCGGGCACGTGATTGACAGCCAAGGAATTCATGTTGACCCCGCCAAGATTGAAGCAATCAAGGGCTGGGAGTCACCGACCACTCCAACCGAAGTGAGACAATTCTTAGGTCTTGCTGGTTATTACCGCCGATTCATCGAAAATTTTCAAGAATAGCTGTTCCCCTAACCACACTGACTCAGAAAGATAAGAAGTTCGATTGGACTGATAAACAAGAGTCAGCTTTCCAACTATTGAAAAACAAACTTTGTAGTGCACCGATCTTGTCCTTACCCGAGGGCACCGACGATTTCGTAGTTTACTGCGACGCCTCACACCAAGGACTTGGTTGTGTGTTGATGCAACGGGAAAAAGTCATTTCCTATGCCTCACGACAACTAAAAATCCACGAGAAAAACTATACGACCCACGACCTCGAGTTAGGTGCTGTGGTCTTCGCATTAAAAATCTTGAGACATTATCTCTACGGTACGAAAAGCACTATCTTCACTGATCACAAAAGTCTCCAACACATATTTGATCAGAAGGATCTAAACATGGGGCAACGTCGCTGGGTTGAGTTACTTAGTGACTACGACTGCGAGATCAAATACCATCCGGGCAAAGCTAACGTAGTTGCCGATGCCTTAAGCCGAAAAGAACGAGTGAAACCCCTTCGAGTCCGAGCACTTTCTATGACAATTCTTAACGAGCTCCCTGCTCAAATCCTTACCGCTCAACTTGAAGCACTCAACGATGAAAACTTGAAAAATGAAGCCTTGCGAGGCTTGGATAAACAATTCGAAATCAAACCCGATGGAACTCGATACTTCTCTAACCGGGTGTGGTTACCCAAATTCGGAAACTTGCGAGATTTGGTGATGGCTGAAGCTCACAAATCTCGATACTCTATACATCCTGGTTCTGATAAGATGCATCATGACGTCAAAGGGTTGTATTGGTGGCCTAACATGAAAGCTGACATTGCCTTGTACGTCAGTAAATGCCTAACCTGTTCCAAAGTCAAGGCCGAACACCAAAGACCCTCGGGGTTGCTCCAACAACCTGAAATTCCTCAATGGAAATGGGAACAGATTTCCATGGACTTCATCACCAAACTACCGAAAACTCCGAGTGGTTGCGATACCATTTGGGTGATCGTGGACCGTCTCACGAAATCTGCTCATTTTCTGGCCATCAAGGAAACCGACAAGATGGAGCGTCTGACTCGCATCTATGTCAAAGAAATCATCTCGCGACACGGTGTACCTATCTCGATCATCTCGGATAGGGACAGCCGTTTTACTTCTAACTTTTGGCAATCGCTACAAAAATCTCTTGGTACTCGTCTGGATATGAGTACTGCTTATCACCCGCAAACCGATGGCCAAAGCGAGCGAACTATTCAAACACTAGAGGATATGCTACGAGCCTGCGTAGTTGACTTCGGTACTTCTTGGGAAAATCACTTACCGTTGTGCGAGTTTTCGTACAACAACAGTTACCATACCAGCATAAAGGCTGCACCCTTCGAGGCACTTTACGGACGTAAGTGCCGATCACCTATCTGTTGGACTGGGTTAGGAGATTCCCAACTCACGGGTCCAGAAATCATTCAGGAAACTACTGAGAAAATCATCGGTATCCAAAACCGGCTGAAAGCCGCACGTGATCGTCAGAAAAGCTATGCTGACGTGAGACGCAAACACCTTGAGTTCCAGGTAGGGGACAAGGTACTTCTCAAAGTGGCACCGTGGAAGGGTGTCATTCGATTCGGAAAGCGAGGCAAACTAAATCCTAGATACATCGGACCATTCGAAATCCTGGAAAGGATTGGTCCAGTGGCATACCGCCTGCAACTTCCTGCTGAACTTAGCAGCGTACACAACACATTCCACATTTCTAACTTGAAGAAATGTCTGTCTGACGAGACACTGATTATACCGCTCGACGAAATTCAAATCGATGATAAACTTCATTTTGTCGAGGAACCTATGGAAATCATGGACCGTGAGGTCAAACGATTGAAACAGAGTCGTATTCCCATCGTAAAGGTCAGGTGGAATTCTAGGCGCGGCCCTGAGTTCACCTGGGAACGGGAAGACCAAATGCGACAGAAATACCCACATCTCTTCCCAGATAACGCACCGTCCGTGCACTCAAGCTAATTTCGGGACGAAATTTCTTTAACAAGGGGAGAATGTAACACCTGCATAATTAGGATAATTAATTATGCCAAATTGTTTGTAACTAGTTGTAATTAGTATGTAATAGGACTAATTACAGGCTCTATTTGTATATATATAAGGTGATTTATATATATATGTGTGTACTTACGCGATTTGGATGAATCGTACGAATTAACCGGACGGAGTCCGACACAGTTTACTTGGACGTTGGTGACAGAAATTTACTTAAATAATGAGAACGTATTTTGTTATATTAAATACGCAATTGAACGAACACTATTTATATATTATCGCGACGACATTTTAAATAATGCAACAAAACGTATTAAACGCGAATTAATAATTTAAATACTTCGACAAATGTTTTATTATTAATTTCAAAGTATTTTTATTTAAATATTCCAGTTACATTTTAAAATATAACGGTTTGGTTAAAATACTAAAAACAAAGGATTAAACGATTAGGACACGGTGTAAACACTGAGTTTTAGGGAGCGTTTTCCCCTCCCTCCCCCTTTGGATCAGCCAACCCCAACCAACCCCTCCTCCCATTCTTTCATTTTCACCATTTCAAACACACACACATCTTCCAAACACTCTCAACCAAATCCACACCAAATTTTCGGAATACAAACCGACCCACGAAAATTACATATTCGGAATCACCAACACGAGTGGAACAAGAATATCAAGATCGTTTTCATCATCTCATCCTCCATTTAGCTCGATTTGCAAAAGTAAGAAATTTCTAAAATCTTAGATCTATTCAATTTGGTGTAATGTTTTGATGTTTTGATGTGTACACAACTTAGATATAACCTAATACATGAAGAATACACGATTTTATAGCTCAAAAATGGGTTAGATTTGCGTTTTTGGTCGGAAAATCACGAAACCTGAAAGTTTCTGGACTGATGTTCATCTTTGCGACACAACGTTTGTGTCGCATACTATGTCGCATAAACCATGTTGTGTCGTATTTTATGTCGTACTCTGTGTCGTACTTTTGTGTCGTAAACATTATACGACACAACCCTTATGTCGCTACTGATTTAGCATCGCAAGCTTTTGCGACACAATCACTGTGTCGCAGGGCTCTTGTGTCGCATTCCTATGCGACACAACCACTGTGTCGCATACTAAACTTTAGTGTCGCAGATTGTGTCGCAAAAACACAGAAAACCAAAATTTTAAAGTCAAAGTTACTGTACAAAAAAGTCAAATTTTACTGTAGCAGTACTGTAGCAATTTACTGTAGCAAAGTCAACATTTTAGAAATTTTGCTACAAACCGTCACCAACGGGCCCAAACATGTTTTTCAACAAACGAACAATTACAAACATACGGACAAACATTGGCTATACTAGTTGTGTACAACTAAACGAAACGTCTCGTGAGACGCATACTTACATAACTTCATATGAATAGGCAATTGAAGGTTACGGGTTCAGAGAACCTACTTGCTTTACTTACTACTTGCTAATTGCAACTGATTACTACAAGACTCAGGTGAGTCTTACGGCCCCACTTTTACTGTTTTATCTTATTGGGGGAGATACATGCTACTACTATTTTCCTTGAACACAAGTACTAAACTGTTTACTATACCAAACGGAATTGCATGAGTTTACTTACAAACAGAAGTCTCTCCATCATATATCGTTAGTTATGGACTTAAGCGCGAACACTAGTTAATGGATCCATTAGGGAAATGACCCTCCCCGCCCGGGGCAGTAGCGCTGCCACGTACTGATTTACACGTATAAACGGGTGACTACTTATTCGTTACTGATGCTTGCTCATTTACGAGCATGTCACGGGAGCAAAATTATTACTTACGGGTTAAGCTTCGATTATGAGCCTCATGGCAACGGTATAAACTTACTTACTTACATTTGCGGGATTGCAAATACTGGTTTACGATTTCTGGATTGAAATTGCTGATTTTACGCCTGCGGGCATTACTGATGAAATCTCGTGTTCAAAGCTGATATTAATTACAAACCTGTGAGATTCACCAACCTTTTGGTTGACACTTTTTAGCATGTTTTCTCAGGTACCCGGATGGAGTAGGATTACTCCAGGATTTTAGCTAGAGTCACATGATTTCAACACAACTGCATTAACGGAGATTCTTAGCATTATCTTTTGTATATTACGATTATGTAATAGAATCTCCCGCTATACGCGTGGACTCTAGGGGAAACTACATTTTGTATACGAAAACACTAAGTTTTCAAACATTATATCTATGGAATGTAACTAATTTACAAACGTTGCATATAGATGTCGTTTGCTTTATCTTTGTGCTGTGATATTTGATTAGTAACACCCCAAACTATGCTTCCGCAAAATAGTGAATTTCGGGGGTGTTACAGATTGGTATCAGAGCCTAAGGTTATAGTGAACTAGGTTGCATTTAGTGGGCCTAGACTATGACCGTTAGGCAGTATTCTCTTATTAGACATGACTGGTTCAGAAATTACAGCATACGACTTTAATTTAACATAGCCTGATCAACTATGTACAATTAAGGAAAGATGATGTAAGGTCTGAAATGATTATGTTGAACGGGGATACGTTAGTTGACTCTGACCACGAGAGAACCGGACCATTACTTGATATGTGCTAGACAATAGGCTGGATATGATATATGTATATATATTAGCCTCGTCTTACTTACATTCTGCCACAGGAATGGCAAACACACCACCTAATCCGTCACACTCTCACTCACATGGGTCACGGAACCCATGAGTAGCCAGGAGGAACACAAGGTCGCCTCGAAACAGCCCTTATCCTGTACATAACTCTCAGAACTCGGCACATCTCACGTTGCCAGTATTGGCTACCCAATTCCGCCGTCAAGAGCAAAGACTCGAAAGTCTTGAACGGGAACAACACCGAATGACCTACCTGCTTCGCCAAGCACTTGATCACATATCCCAACTCCAGCGAGAACAAGAAGATACCAACCTCTCTGTAAGCATAATTCAGGATTCAATGACCGCCGAATTAGGTGCGGATGAACTTGTACGAAACCGACTGGAGGAATGTGAACAGCGTTCACAGGAGACTGAGGATCACTCTCGAACACTAGCACAACGACTGGCCTTGGTGGAAGACAACGCCAGGCAAACCAACGGACTAGTAGAAACCGTGGACCGCCTTGTCGCGCTGATGGAACAAATTAATCTACAGGAAGACTAGTGTAGTCTTTGTCTTGTAATCTATCTCGTAATCTAATGACTATCTAGCGCTACTCTATAAACTAGTCGGATGTAACAATTCCCGACACCTTTTTGTAATATCTCTGTAGGATGTAACCTTTGAACTCACATTATCTATCAAACTTTCCTTGTTATTTCAACTCACATTAATTGTCATTTTCCATGTTGATGTTATGTATTACTGCTTTTATACATGTACATCTGTGACAATTAAAAGTTCCTACAAAATCTCATGTATCTTCATTTCGTTTATTGAAGAGTCATGCCGCCAAAGACAAGACCATACACAGATGCCCAGATTACCTCCCTTATAACCCAGGCTGTTACTGAAGCCTTGGCTCGGAATACTCCACCAAATTCCACGAGGAACAGCGATGCCGCTGAAACCCCTACTGCTAAACCCTGTTCATACAAAGACTTTCAGAACTGCAAACCTCTAAACTTTGCAGGTACTGAGGGAGCTATCGGTCTAGTACGCTGGATCGAGAAAGTTGAATCCGTATTTCTGATCTGCAACTGTGCGGAAGGAGACAAAGTTAAGTTCTCCGTTAGTACTTTTACTGACACCGCACTCACCTGGTGGAACACATATGCCCAGACTATGGGTGTTGCTAATGCTTACCAACTCCCGTGGGAGGAGTTGAAGAAGATGTTGAGGGGCGAGTACTACCCCAGGGATGAATTGAAACAACTAGAAGTGGAATTTTGGAACCATAAGATGCAGGGTGATGACATCACCGGATACACAAACCGTTTCCACCAACTGGCACTTCTGTGCCCAACCATGGTCGATCCTGAGTACAAGAGGATCGAGAAATTCGTTGATGGTCTTCCTGAGAGACTCCAAGACCTGGTGACTTCATCCAAACCAGGTACTATTCAGAGCGCCATCCGTATGGCCCATGAACTAACGGCAAATTCTGTCCGCCGTGGCACCACCTCAACCCCATCTGCAAACAACAAACGCAAGTGGGAAGGAAACCCCAACTCATCCAACCAAACCTCCAACAAAAAGCCTGAGTACATTAAGGCTTATTCATCGGGGACTTCGGAAAAGAAAGGGTACAGCGGGAACAAGCCTTACTGTTCCAAATGTAGCCGCCATCATGACGGTTCTTGCCCTTGCTCCAACTGCAAACGGTTCGGGCATCTAGCCAAGGATTGCCGAACCAACATTTCTACCCCCAACACTAATGCACCAAAGGCCTGCTTTGGGTGCGGAAATTCAGGGCACTTCAAGAAAGATTGCCCAAAGCTGAAAAACAACAACAACCCTGCTCGCGGTAGAGCTTTCGTTATCAAGGCTGGGGAAGCCAGACAAGACCCGAACGTCGTGACGGGTACGTTCCTTCTCAACGACCTTACTGCTTCTGTATTATTTGACACCGGTGCCGATAAAAGCTTCATTTCTGAGAAATTTAGCCCTTTACTTGATATAACTCCCACTGCCTTAGATGCTAAATACATTGTAGAATTAGCTAACGGCAAACTGATTGAGACTGATAGCATCATACACAACTGTACACTTAACCTCACGAACGAAACGTTTTCCATTGATTTAATCCCTGTCGAGATCGGCAGCTTCGATATTATTGTCGGTATGGATTGGTTATCCAAGCACCGAGCTGAAATCATCTGTCATGACAAACTCGTTCGCATACCTCTTGTCTCCGGTGGAACCTTAGTCCTACAAGGGGAGACCGGCAGACGGAATCTGAATATTGTCTCCTGTCTGAAAACTAGAAAATATCTACGAAAAGGGTATCAAGCCATCCTCGCACATGTAACGGAGAAGAAGTCGGAGGAGAAGTGACTTGAGGATGTTCCGATTGTGCGGGATTTCCCGGAAGTCTTTCCTGAAGACTTGCCCGGACTTCCGCCACCTAGACAAGTTGAATTTCAAATCGAACTTGTGCCCGGAGCTGCACCCGTGGCACGAGCCCCTTACCGTTTAGCACCATCCGAAATGCAGGAGTTGTCTAACCAACTACAGGAACTCCTGGACAGAGGATTCATTCGACCAAGTTCCTCGCCTTGGGGAGCTCCGGTCTTATTCGTGAAAAAGAAAGATGGATCTTTCCGCATGTGTATCGATTACCGAGAGCTGAATAAGCTAACCATAAAGAATCGGTATCCACTTCCCAGAATCGATGACCTATTTGACCAACTCCAGGGATCGAGTGTTTACTCAAAGATTGATCTACGGTCAGGTTATCATCAACTCCGAGTCCGTGACAATGATATCCCAAAGACAGCTTTCCGAACTCGTTATGGGCATTACGAATTCCAAGTGATGCCATTCGGGTTGACCAACGCACCGGCCGTATTCATGGACCTTATGAATCGGGTGTGCAAACCATATCTTGACAAATTCGTCATTGTGTTCATCGATGATATCCTGATTTACTCTCGCAACGAGCAGGAACATGCTCAACATCTGAAAACCATTCTTGGACTTCTTAAACACGAAGAGTTATATGCCAAATTCTCTAAGTGTGAGTTCTGGATTCGAACTGTTCAATTCCTCGGGCACGTGATTGACAGCCAAGGAATTCATGTTGACCCCGCCAAGATTGAAGCAATCAAGGGCTGGGAGTCACCGACCACTCCAACCGAAGTGAGACAATTCTTAGGTCTTGCTGGTTATTACCGCCGATTCATCGAAAATTTTCAAGAATAGCTGTTCCCCTAACCACACTGACTCAGAAAGATAAGAAGTTCGATTGGACTGATAAACAAGAGTCAGCTTTCCAACTATTGAAAAACAAACTTTGTAGTGCACCGATCTTGTCCTTACCCGAGGGCACCGACGATTTCGTAGTTTACTGCGACGCCTCACACCAAGGACTTGGTTGTGTGTTGATGCAACGGGAAAAAGTCATTTCCTATGCCTCACGACAACTAAAAATCCACGAGAAAAACTATACGACCCACGACCTCGAGTTAGGTGCTGTGGTCTTCGCATTAAAAATCTTGAGACATTATCTCTACGGTACGAAAAGCACTATCTTCACTGATCACAAAAGTCTCCAACACATATTTGATCAGAAGGATCTAAACATGGGGCAACGTCGCTGGGTTGAGTTACTTAGTGACTACGACTGCGAGATCAAATACCATCCGGGCAAAGCTAACGTAGTTGCCGATGCCTTAAGCCGAAAAGAACGAGTGAAACCCCTTCGAGTCCGAGCACTTTCTATGACAATTCTTAACGAGCTCCCTGCTCAAATCCTTACCGCTCAACTTGAAGCACTCAACGATGAAAACTTGAAAAATGAAGCCTTGCGAGGCTTGGATAAACAATTCGAAATCAAACCCGATGGAACTCGATACTTCTCTAACCGGGTGTGGTTACCCAAATTCGGAAACTTGCGAGATTTGGTGATGGCTGAAGCTCACAAATCTCGATACTCTATACATCCTGGTTCTGATAAGATGTATCATGACGTCAAAGGGTTGTATTGGTGGCCTAACATGAAAGCTGACATTGCCTTGTACGTCAGTAAATGCCTAACCTGTTCCAAAGTCAAGGCCGAACACCAAAGACCCTCGGGGTTGCTCCAACAACCTGAAATTCCTCAATGGAAATGGGAACATATTTCCATGGACTTCATCACCAAACTACCGAAAACTCCGAGTGGTTGCGATACCATTTGGGTGATCGTGGACCGTCTCACGAAATCTGCTCATTTTCTGGCCATCAAGGAAACCGACAAGATGGAGCGTCTGACTCGCATCTATGTCAAAGAAATCATCTCGCGACACGGTGTACCTATCTCGATCATCTCGGATAGGGACAGCCGTTTTACTTCTAACTTTTGGCAATCGCTACAAAAATCTCTTGGTACTCGTCTGGATATGAGTACTGCTTATCACCCGCAAACCGATGGCCAAAGCGAGCGAACTATTCAAACACTAGAGGATATGCTACGAGCCTGCGTAGTTGACTTCGGTACTTCTTGGGAAAATCACTTACCGTTGTGCGAGTTTTCGTACAACAACAGTTACCATACCAGCATAAAGGCTGCACCCTTCGAGGCACTTTACGGACGTAAGTGCCGATCACCTATCTGTTGGACTGGGTTAGGAGATTCCCAACTCACGGGTCCAGAAATCATTCAGGAAACTACTGAGAAAATCATCGGTATCCAAAACCGGCTGAAAGCCGCACGTGATCGTCAGAAAAGCTATGCTGACGTGAGACGCAAACACCTTGAGTTCCAGGTAGGGGACAAGGTACTTCTCAAAGTGGCACCGTGGAAGGGTGTCATTCGATTCGGAAAGCGAGGCAAACTAAATCCTAGATACATCGGACCATTCGAAATCCTGGAAAGGATTGGTCCAGTGGCATACCGCCTGCAACTTCCTGCTGAACTTAGCAGCGTACACAACACATTCCACATTTCTAACTTGAAGAAATGTCTGTCTGACGAGACACTGATTATACCGCTCGACAAAATTCAAATCGATGATAAACTTCATTTTGTCGAGGAACCTATGGAAATCATGGACCGTGAGGTCAAACGATTGAAACAGAGTCGTATTCCCATCGTAAAGGTCAGGTGGAATTCTAGGCGCGGCCCTGAGTTCACCTGGGAACGGGAAGACCAAATGCGACAGAAATACCCACATCTCTTCCCAGATAACGCACCGTCCGTGCACTCAACCTAATTTCGGGACGAAATTTCTTTAACAAGGGGAGAATGTAACACCTGCATAATTAGGATAATTAATTATGCCAAATTGTTTGTAACTAGTTGTAATTAGTATGTAATAGGACTAATTACAGGCTCTATTTGTATATATATAAGGTGATTTATATATATATGTGTGTACTTACGCGATTTGGATGAATCGTACGAATTAACCGGACGGAGTCCGACACAGTTTACTTGGACGTTGGTGACAGAAATTTACTTAAATAATGAGAACGTATTTTGTTATATTAAATACGCAATTGAACGAACACTATTTATATATTATCGCGACGACATTTTAAATAATGCAACAAAACGTATTAAACGCGAATTAATAATTTAAATACTTCGACAAATGTTTTATTATTAATTTCAAAGTATTTTTATTTAAATATTCCAGTTACATTTTAAAATATAACGGTTTGGTTAAAATACTAAAAACAAAGGATTAAACGATTAGGACACGGTGTAAACACTGAGTTTTAGGGAGCGTTTTCCCCTCCCTCCCCCTTTGGATCAGCCAACCCCAACCAACCCCTCCTCCCATTCTTTCATTTTCACCATTTCAAACACACACACATCTTCCAAACACTCTCAACCAAATCCACACCAAATTTTCGGAATACAAACCGACCCACGAAAATTACATATTCGGAATCACCAACACGAGTGGAACAAGAATATCAAGATCGTTTTCATCATCTCATCCTCCATTTAGCTCGATTTGCAAAAGTAAGAAATTTCTAAAATCTTAGATCTATTCAATTTGGTGTAATGTTTTGATGTTTTGATGTGTACACAACTTAGATATAACCTAATACATGAAGAATACACGATTTTATAGCTCAAAAATGGGTTAGATTTGCGTTTTTGGTCGGAAAATCACGAAACCCGAAAGTTTCTGGACTGATGTTCATCTTTGCGACACAACGTTTGTGTCGCATACTATGTCGCATAAACCATGTTGTGTCGTATTTTATGTCGTACTCTGTGTCGTACTTTTGTGTCGTAAACATTATACGACACAACCCTTATGTCGCTACTGATTTAGCATCGCAAGCTTTTGCGACACAATCACTGTGTCGCAGGGCTCTTGTGTCGCATTCCTATGCGACACAACCACTGTGTCGCATACTAAACTTTAGTGTCGCAGATTGTGTCGCAAAAACACAGAAAACCAAAATTTTAAAGTCAAAGTTACTGTACAAAAAAGTCAAATTTTACTGTAGCAGTACTGTAGCAATTTACTGTAGCAAAGTCAACATTTTAGAAATTTTGCTACAAACCGTCACCAACGGGCCCAAACATGTTTTTCAACAAACGAACAATTACAAACATACGGACAAACATTGGCTATACTAGTTGTGTACAACTAAACGAAACGTCTCGTGAGACGCATACTTACATAACTTCATATGAATAGGCAATTGAAGGTTACGGGTTCAGAGAACCTACTTGCTTTACTTACTACTTGCTAATTGCAACTGATTACTACAAGACTCAGGTGAGTCTTACGGCCCCACTTTTACTGTTTTATCTTATTGGGGGAGATACATGCTACTACTATTTTCCTTGAACACAAGTACTAAACTGTTTACTATACCAAACGGAATTGCATGAGTTTACTTACAAACAGAAGTCTCTCCATCATATATCGTTAGTTATGGACTTAAGCGCGAACACTAGTTAATGGATCCATTAGGGAAATGACCCTCCCCGCCCGGGGCAGTAGCGCTGCCACGTACTGATTTACACGTATAAACGGGTGACTACTTATTCGTTACTGATGCTTGCTCATTTACGAGCATGTCACGGGAGCAAAATTATTACTTACGGGTTAAGCTTCGATTATGAGCCTCATGGCAACGGTATAAACTTACTTACTTACATTTGCGGGATTGCAAATACTGGTTTACGATTTCTGGATTGAAATTGCTGATTTTACGCCTGCGGGCATTACTGATGAAATCTCGTGTTCAAAGCTGATATTAATTACAAACCTGTGAGATTCACCAACCTTTTGGTTGACACTTTTTAGCATGTTTTCTCAGGCACCCGGATGGAGTAGGATTACTCCAGGATTTTAGCTAGAGTCGCATGATTTCAACACAACTGCATTAACGGAGATTCTTAGCATTATCTTTTGTATATTACGATTATGTAATAGAATCTCCCGCTATACGCGTGGACTCTAGGGGAAACTACATTTTGTATACGAAAACACTAAGTTTTCAAACATTATATCTATGGAATGTAACTAATTTACAAACGTTGCATATAGATGTCGTTTGCTTTATCTTTGTGCTGTGATATTTGATTAGTAACACCCCAAACTATGCTTCCGCAAAACAGTGAATTTCGGGGGTGTTACACTTCTTCCAGCAACTATGAACCAGGTTAAAACCCAGATCCGATTTTTATAACTAAACTCACAAGATCATGTTACATGATCATTTTTAACACAACAAAAGTAGTAACTAACATCCTATATCACCAACTATCATATAGTACCATCATATCATAAGTTTTCATCTTCAATTTTATACTAATCCAACAACTAATTAAACAAACTTATAAACCATGATTAAGAGTACTTACAATCAAATAACAAAATGATGATGATGATTTTGATGAAGAAACAAGATCAAATCACAGCTCCCTTTTTGTTTTCAAACTTTGGTTTTAGAATTTCTTAGTTCTAGGGGTTTAGGTATCAATTTTTGAGATTTCAAGAACAAACTTTCCAAATAGGGAAAGTTGGTAAATATAGGTCGGCCAAAATTTTTTTAACCGACTCCGTATCCACTTAAAATAGTCCTCTTCTAAACATATTGTCTGGAACCTAAAAACCATTTACAATTCCAACAATTTTATTTTACCGTTAACTATATAAAGTTAAAACAAGTAATAATTTACTAGTCATGAAGCGCCCCAAAATCAAGACCATTTTTTTTTTACAATGTCCCATAGTAAATTACGACTCGATCATATCATCACTAGGGCTTTTAAATATTTGAAAAGACTTTTGACTGAGTGGAGGCCCTCATATAAGACAAACATGAAAATCTGCAATATGGTTTAGGAAATCAGCCATATGGGTCAAAATCTGCAACATGGTCTCTAATATCAGCACTCAGCTTTCTTGTCTGGAATTAGGCCCTTGTCTAAGACATTTTCAATTAGACTCAAAACAGGAACTTCATACGGGCATATCTCCCAAACCGTAAAGAGTTAAGATCTGAAATTTTGCGTGCACATTCATATGGTCAAAACGAAGACTTCCCTTTTTGCACTTTTCCAAATTTCTCGAAAACGCAAGATTTGGACTCATGGGTATTTTTCGGCTATTTTAATCACTTTTTGACAACCACTCAAATCACAAACCACTCACAACTGAATTCTACTCTTTTGCACACTTTCTTGACACTTTGAAACAAGTCTAACACCCTTGGTCAAACCCACATAACTACATTCTAACCCGATTGAACTCCTTTGACCCGTTTAGTGCCCATTTGGACACTTTTACCAAATCTACTACATAACACCACCACATTACCCAATACCACACATGTTTGACTCTTACAACATTGTTGACTATATGTCAACTTCACATTTGACCAACCAATCACTAAGGACACTAAATCACTTTTCACCACTTTGACCCAATTCAAACCAATCATATGACTTCATACTCTTGACAACCACATACACTAGACATCATAACTTTATTTGACTTTCAAAGTCAATTACTACACATTGACTAACAAATTTAATTCGAAAACTCTTTGTTTGGGCGATTTACATAATTGATTATCAAAACAACAATTCAAAAGAAGAAAGCATGTTCTAACCACAAGCATGCTCCATAATCCATATCAACATCACTTATACACCTTCTATTCACGTGTCGCTAGCAAAACATCAACCTACAACATAAACACTCAAACGGGTAAGCACCACTGCTTAGTGAGTACACAGGCAATCAAACAAGCAAACTACATAACACTTAACATATATCAACACAATACATAAGCACAAAACCACTGGGCTCTGAACACTGAACACTAAACACTGAACACTGAACACTGTGTTAACCGCAGTTAACTTTCTGATCACTACCGAATCATTACACATAATCATACCACATGATCTAACTAACAACAATCAAAACACTAATCAACACAGCCTTTAACATAATCTAAAACACACATAAGAAATAAAACATATAACAAACAACCTTCACGTGATTGTATGATCCTCTAGCTCGGAAGCTATCCGGAAACACATACAATCAATTCATACATTGTTCACTATATCATCACTATTTAATCCACATATGTCAACAATATATCTTCCACCCGATTGTGTAGCCTTTTACTCAACAGCAATCTGGATCCAACACAATCGAATCATATACTATTCTTCGCCAATTCTTTCCTTTACCTTTAATCTAGTGACTTACTCATTACTTGGCTAAAATCAAGCTAATGAGAAAATCACTACTTTTCTTACCAAATAACACTTAAACACATAACAATTAAGCACAATTAAATATAAACAAGTAATTTAACACAATAACTAAATTAAACAATTATAACAAATAACTTATTATTTGATTGTGTAAACCTCTAGCCCACAAGCTATACGGTACTACACAATCACATCACCTGTTTAACCCCCGTATCACTCACCACAATCTCTTAGACGATTTCACCATCTTGATCAACATAAGCCTCCATGTCTCTAGTCACCTATTGCATAAACACATAATCATAACGACACTTTTAGACACTAATAATTATCGACTTCAATCATATTCAATCCCTCCCCCACTTTGATTACACTTACTTTGATTCTTTAATTAACTACACTAGACTTCATCATATGATCACTTATAAGTTTTCACTAATCAAACTCTTACCACATAGTATTCATCATCATAATCATACTCTATAAGTATCACTAATTTCATAATTAAACTCATTAACATAATCTTAACATAATACACATGAATCACCATGAACACTCTTTTAATAATTCATCACTTATCAACTTTACTACTTAGAATTCATGTTCTATCTTCATAATTATACTCTATTAGCATTACTAATCATGTATTTAAACTTATTTCATCATTCCATACAATTTAGCATAAACCCTAGAATTTCTCATAAACACTAAATCATGATTCATCACTTTCAACATGTTATATTATTACCCATGATCATAGAAACACCTACTAACATCAAATCATTCAATTTAGAACCCCAATTTCGGATTAGAACCCTCAATTTTACAAAACCCATCAAAATCTCATAGAACCCCAAAACCCTAGATTAAATACATGAAGAAATCAACTTACATATGGTTCATGATGATCAAAGATTGATAATTCCAATTTCTCTAGCTTCAATTTATGATTTAGAAACTGATTTTAATTTGCCCTAGCTCCTCCCACGTTTTCTTCCTCGCGTATGTGAAAGTCAGAGTGTTTTGGAACATTTTAGAAGGAAATGAATTAATTCAAGAAGCTGCACATACATATCTGTTAAATTTTATCCCCCTTTAAACTCTATTGTCTGGAACTAAGAAACTATTCTCGTATTCTATTATTTCGTATCATTTAAAACTATAACACTTTAAATAAATATATCCCCGTGCACTAAAATAAAACTTTATATTTTTGGGGTGTTACAAGTCACAATGACTCAAAATAAATAATAAATTTCCTAACTCATAATATAAATTAAATAAAGCTAAAAAATTACCAGAATACCCTTAGGCCTTTATAGTGGGTGTTACATAAAATCTTTACGGTAAAAATTTAAAGTTTGAAATCAATAGTAATACCCAATAGATCTGGACTATAAACATCATCAAAATGGAACATAAAATCAACAACTTTGTCTCTCTCAAAGACAACCTTTAATGATGATTTCATCATATCCAGATTCCTTCTATGAAGTTCAGAAATCCTTCTCGAATTCAAAGCTTTTGTACGTCTAAGATTGTACTCATTAAGTAGTGTTGTAACACCCCAAAATTTGAAGTATTATTTTAATAAACGTAAAAGTATTTATTTTGGATTATTATTATTATTTGAGTAAAAATAATAATAACTGTGATCGGTTTTTTAAAGTTCCAGACAATAATAATTGAAGGGAATAAAATCAATTAAAACAAGATATACACAAACACGTACGTACATATCTCTTTTTCATTCCCAAAAGTTCCAGAGAAAAACTTAGAGAGAAAGAAATCGCACGGGACAAAAGGGAGGACTAAAATCAGTCCCAAACATCAAATTGAAGCTACATAATTCACATTCAAGCTTTTCTAACTATTCTAATCAAGGTATGATCATGTGTTTTTCATGTATCTAACATTGAAAATGGGTTTTAAGGAGTTTGAGTAATTGATGATTTTTAAAACGAATCTAAAGTAGGTTATGATTGAATTATGATGTAAAAGTGTAGAAATCATTGTTGATAACACTAATTCAATCCATGACTTGATAATTTGATTGGTATGTATAGTGATTAAAGATGGGTTTTGGTTTGATTCTTTTTAATTGTTATAAACTTGCCCTAATTACAAGTTAGGGAAAATGTTATAGTGTTATTAAAAGTGATTAAAGTAGTAGTTCAAGTGATTAAACACTTGAGCTAAATATGATCATGAAAGATGAACTTTCCCTAGCTTAACTAAAAGTGGTTACGGTTTTATGAGTTAGTGATAAATCAATTTACTTGTAGTTGAAAGAGTTCTTATAATAATGTGTTAATAATGATAAGAGTGTTGATGAATGAAATTAAATCATATAAGTAGTCAAAACCTTGTGTTGGAAAAATGGTGATTAGTTGACTAAAAGTTAAACTTAATCAACTCATGGGGATAAAGGGTTGATGACGATGATTAGTGGATTATGATGATTATTAGTTGCTAAATGTGTTGTTACATTGATGTATTATGATAGATGATCAAAAGACGTGGCATTCATAATCAAGTGTTAAACCGCATATTTGCCTAAAAAGCAAAGGTGAGTGATATGGGGGTTAAATGGGTTATGGTTGTGTGATTTCGGATTGCATACGTGCAAAAGGTTCACACAACCAAGGGAAGTTGTTTGTCGTGTTTCATATTTGTTGATTTAATTGATTGTTAAAAGATGTGATTAGTTGTTGAAAGAAAATTTTGAGATGTGGAAATATGTGAAATTATATGGAATGAGCATTGTAGAGATTGGTTATTGATCAGATTAGCTAACTTATGTTAGCACAGTGATATTGATGAATATGTGAGTTGCACATGATGTTGTTGAATACGTGCTTGATATTGCACGTAATGTTGTTTTAGTATGCATACTGTCGTGGTATAGTACTAAGTGATGTTGTTAGTATGCTTACTGTTGTGGTACAGTACTAAATGATTAGTTGGCCGTGGATCCGCGTAGTGAAAAGAATAATCTCTACAATTTTTCAGTAGTTATTTGCCTAAGCATATATGTGTTGTTAATATTTGCTATGTGTTATTTCAGTGGTGTATTATTCATTTAATTGCTCATATACTCACTAATCATTTTGCTTACCCCTTCAGTTGTTTTATGTTGTAGGTGCAATGGTTCGGTTGAACCAAATGAATATAATGTGTTGATTTTGGTTGCGAGAAGGTAGAGTGGATTGGAGCTTGCTTTTATGGTTAGAAAAACTCTACCTTCTTTTGAATTGTCATTGTGGTTATCACTTGTATAAATCGCCCAAACAATACATTTTAGAGTCAAGTTGTTGGTCAAATGTGAAGCTTTTGATATTGGGGGTATAGTACCTTTGACATTGGAAAGTCAAAGAGGAAAGTGGTAAATTTGTATTGTTGTTGTTCACGTATCACGAAAGTCAATGTGAATGATAATTATGTAAATTGTCATGTTTTGATGATAATCGAGAAGTCGTGTAGTTATGGAGTAATTTTGGATAAAATGTGGTTAAATTGTCAAGAGTCAACTTTTATGGCATTTGGAAATTATGTTGTCTTTGGAATGAGAAGTCGATGGTAGATTTTAGTGTTAAAAGAATAAATTGTTAATGGGTCAAGTAGTGTCCAAATGGGTCATAAAAGTGGGTTGACCTGTTATAATGAAGTAAACTAGAGATTTGATGTCAATTATTGTTGACTTTTGAGTCAAAATGGTATTTAAGCTTGTTGGTAGAAAGCTGCAAACTTTAAACCATTGATTTTGAGTTGTGGTGTTAAAAGTGGTTAATACGACCATATTTTGGGTTACGGTCCAGATTTTAAGTTAACGTGAATTTTGAGAAAGTGCAAATTAGAAAACCTTCATCATTTTGTCGTAAGGAAGGTGTCTGCAAAATTTGGTAGCCTAACTGTTAACGAGTCAAAAGTTATGCGCGTCCGAAGTTTGTATTTAAAATTGAGTAGTGCAGGCCTGAAGAACTACCCGACTGGTAGCAGTATTACCCGGCGGGTAATTAGCTTACCCGGCTGGAAAATTGGTACCTAAAATGGAGTCTTGGTTCTGTGAGGAATTATGCAATTTAACCCGGCTGTTTGACCATGTACCCGGATGGTACTCTTTGTACCCGGCGGGTACCCAGCCCTACCCGGCGGGTACCCTGCCTCTTTTGGTAACTTTCATTTTTAAAGCATATTTGAGTAGTTTGGGATACGTGTCGAACTAAAGTATTTCATGATGAGTAGAAAGACATATACAAGAGCATAAAAAAAAAACCTAAGTGTTAGCCCTAATAGACAAGCCACGTGGCTTTGACTGAAAACTAGAGTTTGTGGCCGACGTCAGCCGTAGCGAGCTCGATGATGCTAAAGACGAGAATTTAGTAAGCTTAATAGAGCTCAACGATGAGGTATGAACGGTTTTTACCGGCGGAAAGTTCCGACTTACTGAGAGTGAATCATCGTTTGACTGAAAAACACAAAATTAAAACATATTAAAGCGATATATACACTTAAATTGAAGAATTTTAGGTAGATTATTGAAACTTTTCTTACCGTTTTGTTCTTCCCCAATTTCTGATTTATCTTCGCTTTTTTCTTCAGATCTTGTATTTTTGGTTTTGTTGATTGTATCAACACGAACGTGTTTTCATTTAAGTAATCGATTATTGATGAAAATTGCTCATCAAATTGTATTTGGATAGTGATTTCAAGTAGATTGTAGGGTATGCCCTAATTCTGATGAATGAGCGTGAATTCTTTTTTGTCAGATTCAATTTTAGAATGCGGTGTTAATACAACAACTTTTGCTCCAAATTACCGAAGTGCCCCTCCGCTATTTAATTTTGAATGAACTGATCTTCTTTTTTTTTGGCGAAAAACATAATATATATAAATAAATAAGTCTCTTTATCAATTTGTTGAAGAGACCTCAAAGATACATAATCAAGAGTACAACCGGAAAAACCAAACCCAAAGACCCAATAACAAACCAATTGGACTTGGACACAACTAATGAGCTACATTTATAATAACAATCTACGTAGAACAATTTTGACTATAATCTAGAAGTAGTCCCCGCACTTGCCTTTATTAAAAGATAGAACGAACTCCAAAACTTTGATGAGACGAACATAACTATATAAAACCATCTTTAAAAGATGATTCTCGATGCATAAGTTGTTTGTGTTTCCTACATAATCCTTGTGTCGCCAAGCGAATTGAATGAAACTTACAACGCCATGAACTGATCGGACGGTCATTTAAATGAATTATACTTACGATACGAACTGTGCGGACTGAATTTTTTTAGCTCGGGCAGTCTATAACTGTCAGGGGCACGCAATTCGTCGATTTAATTTAGTGAAATTCTTATATCCATCTTAATTACAAAATTAATTCAAACATTCACGTAAGAGATTATTAGATTTTCATTCATAGCCATTCGCGCGAACATTCAACTTCAATTCATAATCAATTTCATTCAATCATTACCTGATTATCAGTAAATCGTAAAATGAAATGTCAATTGAATCCATAGAAGCACATTTGTAATCAACTAAATCAATATTTACTAAGTATTATGTTATATTGAGTAGATGCATCAGTAGATGCATACAACAAAAACTCATTATAACAAATGCATACACATGATACTTAGAGTTATCATGTAAAACATGTCTTATATACAGATGCATACAGTAGTATTAGGCTTTAAAGTCAGTCTTTTAATTAGTAGTTGGCTTTATGGCTTTATAGATAGATAAAGTATGCTAACATACTGACCTATACCAAATGATCACAGAAGTATACTGAGTACTCACTATAAAGTGAGTACTCAGTTTAGCCTGAGTAAATGAACTCATATTCAGTTGATAACTCCCCATTAGCCTATGTTTATGATGAACGCCAAAATGTACTATTTTATAGTGCTAATTACCCCTTAGTTTGATTAGTTTCTTATGCATTTTATTTGAATTCGATACTCATTTCGTTTATATTTGCATTTAGGAATTAGCTGGAGCTTGAATCGTAAAAAGAAGCAGAAATCGAGTGAGAATCAAAGAAAAGAAGTAAAATGAAGGAAGCATAAAGAGTAGAGGTCGATGGTGATAAAAGTTGGAAAATCTGATCCATACGGCGTATGGAATCCATACGGCGTATGGATGAAGTGAGCTGGGCCGCCAGAATACGCGGGTCAGACCCATGGGCTTTTCAATCCATACGGCGTATGGAATTCCATACGGCGTATGGATTGCTTCGGTAGAAACCTAAAAAGATCACTTTGCTCTCATTTTGTACACAACACACAACTTTTTCTCCAGACGTTTTCTCTGATTCCAAACCCTAATTCCAGAGGTTTTTGAAGGCTAAAGATCAAAGAAAATCAAGGGGGTTCGTTCATTCAATCATTAATTCACTATTTCGGTTCGAATACGTTTCTCTCTTTCATTTCATTATGAGTATTGAATTGTTTATGAATCTGATTTCTTGTGAAATCATGATTGGCTAAATCTCTTGTGTATTTGCTTAGATGATAATACTTAATTGATGGATTAATTATTGAAATTGCGAATCGTATTGAATTTTATTCAAGTTTATGTGTTTATTCGTTGATCCTTGGTTATTGAATGAATATTGCTAATTACCTAACGTGGTTTTATGATTAATTGAGATTGAGTTCCTTTTGATTATAAGATTATTGATGATTATTGGTTTTAATTGATAAATATCACCGAATAGATTGAGTTTGACGGGTTAGGGTTAATAATTGGTAATAATTGTTTAAGAACAAGATAACTAGAAATAGTTACAGACTTTGTTGATTCAAGTTATAAGAATAAATCACATAAATGGTGTTGAATTAATATAAAACACAATTAGGTGGGCAATGTTAAATTGAACTGTTAGCGGGTTGAAAACAACTTCATGTCTTTCTTAATTGTGTTAATTCAATTTATCTTGTAAGGAAGATTGATACAATTGTTATAGCACAATAAAATCCATACGTGAGCATTCTAAATAACATGATTTCCAGATTTTAAGGAAAGTAATCTAAGCAAATGCATTTCTTTAATCATTTGAATTAAATCTTTAATTAATTAAGTCATTTTTACTATTCCTTTATTTTATAATTTATTTTTAGTTAATAATTCATTGCTTTTATAATTGTTTATTAATTGTTCGATCGGAACTAAAACGTCCTCACTTTTTACTGCTTTAATTAATTGTAACAATCTCCAATTTGTTGATATTGACATCCGTTCCCTGTGTTCGAATCGGACTTACTGAGCTATACTATATATGACCAGGTATTCTTGCCTGTGTTGTGTGTAGTAAGTTAGGTATTTTCATTTTTAAAATTAAAGCCCTGTTTACACAGCATCAAGTTTTTGGCGCCGCTGCCGGGGAGCGGTTTGTTTCAATTAAATAAATTGGAAGTTGTCTTTTGTTTTTTACTTTTAGTTAGTTTATTATTTGTTTGGTATTTTATTTAGGTAATTTCCTTTTCACTTTAGTTCATAATTAGGTAGTTAGGTAGCTTGTTCTGCTGACTTGTCAAGTACGTTACAGGAGTTTATGACCCGATCAACTGTTCCAGACCCAACCGACCCTTTTGAAGGACCCGAACGCATATTTCATCAAAGAAGACGCGCTTCTTCCGCGCCACCAAACTCACCGTTAATCAATACCTTTCTTAGCGACGACTTCGAGGTTTTTACCAATAACCTTTTTACCCCACGAACCAGAAACTACCGTTCGTATCTAGAAAGCGATTTCGGAGAGTGCCTACGATTTCTTTTTAACGATCAACCAGATAACACAATGGCAGAAGATATCGCCAACATAACTCTTGAGGAGTATTCGAGTCGGATGCATAACGACCGTGGCACTAGAGTAGTAAGGCCTGCAATTGCGCAAGATGTGGAGTTTGAAATCAAAGGACAGTTCCTCAAGGAGCTTAGGGAGAATCCGTTCCGTGGAGAAGAAAGGGAAGATGCTAACGATCATGTGGAAAGAATTGTGGAGATAGCCGATATGTTCAACGTTCCGAACATCACACGTGATCAAGTCATGCTCAGAGTTTTCCCTATCACACTTAAGGGAGCAGCTAAAAGATGGATTCAAAACGAACCAGCTGGATCCATCACCGCATGGGAAGACCTTCGCACGAAGTTTCTTAAGATGTATTATCCTCCTTCCAAAACTTCAAAGATGATTGACGAGATCAGAAATTTCAAGGAAGAAATGGATGAGTCGCTACACCAAGCTTGGGAGAGATATAAGGACCTGATGCATAAGTGCCCGCAGTACGACCTGAACGATCAGCAAATCGTGAGTATTTTCTATAAAGGAGTGGATCGTGCCACGAGACAGCAACTGGATTCCCAAGAAGATCCCTCGTGATGCTTTGACTGCCATTCGCGACCAAGCGAAACACTCTCAGTTATGGGATGATGGCACTTCTAGACGGAAGAGGTCTGTGAATGATGAAGATAGGTTTGCAGCCATCACCGCTAAGCTGGACAACATGGGCAGAGATATTAAAAAGGTTACCGAAACTGTCCATGCTATCCAAGTGGGATGCGACAACTGTGGAGGAAGCCATTTAGTGAAGGATTGCCCCGAAATAAAAACGGGAGAAGCAACTGAGGAAGTTAAGTATGGGGAAGCTCAAGCACCATACTGTCAGGGCGGTGGAAATTTCTTCAGGAGACCATACCAAGATGGAGGGCGTCAGTTTCGCCAAACTCAACCAGGTTTTTACACCAAGGATCAACAAGCGGGATCATCAACAGATAAACAAACCAACTTAGAAGAGATGATGGGAAAGTTTCTTACCTCAAATGAGAAATTCATTACCAGTTCTGGACAAAGGATGGATGCCACTGATGTGACATTGAGAAACCAAGGGGCTGCAATCAAGCAGATTGGAGGAAATATTTCTAATATCGCTAAAGTTCTTCAAGAGAGATTTCCTAGAACTCTTCCTGGATACACGGAAACCAACCCACGTGATCAAGCTAAGGCTGTGATCACCAGAAGTGGACGAATTCATGAGGATTCAGGTGTTAAGAAGAAAACTGTTTCCCAACCCTTACCTGAGAAAGAAAAGGAAGTAGAAGTTGTTGAAAGTCCTAAGGTGGACACTGAGGCTGACCAAATTGCAAGAGATAAGCAATATGCTAAGGATCATGCACCGCCGCCACCTTATCCAGCAGCTTTGAGAAGAGGGAAGGATGATGCTCAATACCACCAGTTTCTAGAGAATCTGAAGCAACTGCACATTAACATTCCATTTGTGGAGGCGATTGCCCAAATGCCCAAATATGCAAAGTATTTGAAGGAACTTTTAACCAACAAGAGCAAGCTGATGGAGGCAACCACGGTAACAATGAACGAGAGATGCTCAGCAGTTATGCAGAATAAACTTCCGCCAAAGATGAAGGACCCTGGGAGTATTACTCTTCCCTGCCTGATTGGAAGTTTAGACCTCACTCATGCATTAGCTGACTTGGGGGCAAGCATATCAATAATGCCTTATACAATGTATGCTAGACTCAAGTTAGGAGAACCAAAGCCAATTAGAATGTGCATTGAGTTAGCGGATCGTTCAGTCCAGTACCCGAAGGGTATGATCGAGAATGTGTTAGTTAAGGTTGATATGTTTGTTTTCCCTTGCGATTTCGTGATTCTGGACATGGTAGAAGATTCTAAGGTACCTATCATTTTGGGAAGACCTTTTCTAGCCACTACGAGGGCATTGATTGATGTTCATGATAGAAAGATCACTTTAAGGGTAGGAGATGATGAAGTAGTATTTGATGTCAACAAGTCAATGCAATACCCTGCTGCAGTTGATGATACTTGCTACTTTGTGAGTGCTAGAGAAATGACTGATGATGAAGAATTCCTCCAAAGTCTCATGGAAGATGAAGACCTTGATCCCATGATTCTTGAAGGATGGACGGGAAGCATAGAAGCAATTCGAGATATTGAAGAATTCAATAAGTTGCTTGAGGAGCTAGAATTCGCAAGTGATGATGAGTTAGATAGTGATGAAAATCAGCCGATAGAGAGCGAAGAGTTGGTTGAGATTAATGGTATTTTAGTCAAGAAAGAGACTCGCATCACTATGCATGGGATTCCTTGTTCTAGAATGGAGGTGTTGGCAGTTAAATCTTCCTTTGAAGAACCACCAAAGTTAGAACTAAAGGATCTACTGACCCATTTGGAATATGCCTACTTGCAAGGAGAGTCGGACCTACCGGTTATCATTTCATCTCAGTTATCTGCAACCGAGAAAGAAAGCCTGCTGAAAGTTCTGAAGGGACATAAGCATGCTATAGCATGGACGATTGGTGATATCAAGGGAATCAGCCCATCATATTGCACGCACAAGATCATCATGGAATCTGATTTCAAACCAGTTGTGCAACCATTGAGACGGTTGAATCCTAAGGTTACGGATGTAGTGAGAAAGGAAATCATTAAGTTGTTGGACTCTGGATTGATATATCCAATTTCTGATAGTCCATGGGTTAGTCCCATTCATGTTGTGCCCAAGAAAGGAGGTATGACAGTGGTTATTAATGAGAAGAACGAGTTAATCCCCACGAGAACTGTCACTGGATGGAGAGTATGTATCGATTATAGGAAGTTGAACGATGCGACACGCAAAGATCACTTTCCCTTGCCGTTTATTGATCAGATGCTCGAACGTCTAGCTGGAAAAGAGTATTATTGCTTTCTAGACGGTTTTTTCGGATACTTCCAGATTCCGATAGATGCTAATGATCAAGACAAGACTACTTTCACCTGTCCATTTGGAACTTTTGCTTATAGAAGGATGCCTTTCGGTTTGTGTAATGCACCCGCAACATTTCAGCGATGCATGATGGCGATTTTTCATGATATGGTGGAAGACAGCATGGAAATATTCATGGATGATTTTTCTGTTTTCGGAAATTCGTTTGATAAGTGTTTGGCAAATCTGAAAAGGATGTTGCAGAGGTGTGAAAGTTCAAATCTCGTCTTAAATTGGGAAAAGTGCCATTTCATGGTACGTGAAGGAGTTGTTTCAGGGCATAAAATATCAAGTGCTGGTATTGAAGTTGATCAAGCCAAGATTGAGGCCATAGCAAAGCTACCTCATCCAACGAATGTTAAAGGAATACGAAGTTTCTTAGGACATGCTGGGTTTTATAGAAGATTCATCAAGGATTTCTCAAAGATAGCGCGTCCTATGAACAAGTTGTTGGAGAAAGATGCTAAGTTTGAATTTTCAAGGGAATGCCAAGATGCGTTCAATCTCTTAAAGGAGAAGTTGGTATCTGCCCCGATTATGATAAGTCCAAATTGAGATCTTCCATTTGAATTGATGTGTGATGCCAGTGACTACGCTGTAGGAGCAGTTTTAGGCCAGAGGGTTGATAATAAGTTTCAACCTATTTATTACTCAAGCAAGACTTTGACGAGTGCACAGGAGAATTACACTACGACTGAAAAGGAATTGCTTGCTGTTGTTTTTGCTATTGAAAAATTTTGCTCTTACTTGGTTTTGTCAAAAACTGTAGTGTTCACCGACCATTCGGCACTACGATATCTGTTTAACAAACAAGATGCAAAGCCAAGGTTGTTGCGGTGGATTTTGTTGTTACAGGAATTTGATATAGAGATTAGAGATAAGAAAGGAGCTGAAAATCTGGCAGCCGATCATTTATCTCGATTAGAAAATCCGGAGCTGGATAAGTTGGACGAAATAGAGATTCAAGATAAATTCCCTGATGAAAGCTTGTTAAAGGCAATTTTGAATGAATTTCCATGGTTCGCTGATATCGCAAACTTCCTAGTTACGAACACTCTTCCGTCAGGATTGGATTTCAATCAAAGAAAGAGATTTTTCTCTTCTTTGCGATATTACTTCTGGGAAGACCCGTACTTGTTCAGACAGTGTGCTGATGGAATTGTTCGAAGGTGTGTAGCTGGAGAAGAATGCGACATAATTTTGGAGCATTGTCATGATGGTCCATCTGGAGGACATCATGGTCCTAATTACACTGCAAGAAAAGTGTTTGAGGCAGGTTTTTATTGGCCAACCATTTATAAGGATGCATTTAAGTATGTGAAGGAGTGTGATGCATGCCAGCGTACCGGGAGGATTTCTAAGAAGGATGAAATGTTGCAAAGTCCAATTATGGAAAATGAGATTTTTGATGTCTGGGGAATAGACTTTATGGGACCGTTTCCACCTAGCAATGGAAATAAATACATCATTGTGGCTGTGGATTATGTTTCTAAGTGGGCTGAAGCAAAAGCATTACCCACGAATGATGCTAGAGTTGTGGTGAAGTTTTTAAAGCAGCTATTTTCACGTTTTGGAACACCGAAAGCTTTAATTAGCGACCGAGGGACGCATTTCACAAATGCTCAATTGGAAAAAGTGCTGCGAAAATACGGAGTTAAACATAAGTTTTCAACTGCTTATCATCCACAAACGAGTGGTCAAGTGGAAGTGACCAATAGAGGGTTGAAGCGTATTTTAGAACGTTCAGTTGAAGGAAACCCTAAGAACTGGTCATATAAGTTGGATGATGCGTTATGGGCGGCACGAACAGCTTTTAAGTCATCAATTGGAACGACACCTTATCGTTTAGTTTATGAGAAGGCTTGTCATTTACCTTTTGAATTGCAACATAAGGCATATTGGGCTATTAAGCAGTGCAATCTGGATGAGCAATTAGCTGGAAAGGAAAGAATGGCACAGTTAACTGAGTCGGAGGAATTAAGAATAAATACTTATGATAATTCGAGACTGTTCAAGGAAAGAATGAAGAAATGGCATGATGCTCGTCTTAAGTCGAATCATACATTTGAAAAAGGGGACAAAGTTCTATTGTATAGTTCTCGGTTACATTTATTTCCTGGTAAGTTGAAGACACGCTGGACATGACCTTTTGTAGTTGAGAAAGTTTATCCATTTGGTGCTGTTGATTTACAAGGACATTCTGGAAAAACTTTCAAGGTCAATGGAAGTAGGTTAAAGAAGTACTATGGTGATGTAAGGGATTCCAAGCGTGATTTGGAGATGGAGTTGAATTAAGTTATGAAGTAAAAGGTCGAGCTTACCGACGTGATAAACAAAAGCGCTTTCGGGAGACAACCCGTTGTTTCGTTATTTTGTTTTATTATTTTTGTTTGCAGGTTTGAACTTTGTGGGTGTGTTCTCTGATAACCCTCACGAGACTATAACTCGTCCGCTCAGGATACTGAGAGGTTTAAAGGCTTGTTGCATGTGCTAAATGCAATCGTGTTGCCTACGGAAGTGTGCTGTTGTATTTTATTTCTGAACGAATGCCTTCATGGATCCTTCTTCCAAATCAGGGGAGTTTCTGTTCACTTCTTTTCTATTCCCTATATTATTGTTTTCTTTTGCAATGAGGACATTGCATATTTTTAAGTGGGGGATGGGGAAAAGAAGTCTGTTTGTCCTTAAGATATGAATGGTAAATATTGGCAAAATTTAAAGTTGAAAGGCATTCTACATGTTAGTCATCTTTCAACTAATTTTTTGTTTTAAATTATATTCTATATAAAGTTTAGCAATCTTGTAACATGTTTTGGGAATACAAGGAATGAAGTAATCGTAAATTTTAATATTAGATAGTTCATCTTGTGATGTATCGATAGGCAATCTATTTGAAGGTTATTGAGCTATTAAGAAATCTAATACTTATAGTAGGGATTTACCTTAAGAGGATCTTTAGTAAGGTATGATGTTAATCTTAATTCTCATTTGATAGCGTGTTATAATCCATAATTCTGGGATCCTAATTGTCATCATTTGGGAATATACTGGGTGTTGACTCCTCTGTTGTACGAAAGTACAGACCTGGTTTCCGTCAGTATATTTGATATCAAAATAGATAAATATAAAGGAGTGCAAAGGACTCATAAATTGAAAAACCAAAGCCAAGTTATATCGCTCTGTTGTACTAAGGTACAGACCTGTCACCAATGTCTTGGCTTGAAAAATGATTGATTTATTTGGATGTTGATTATTTGGAGAATTGTGACACGTTATTTGTATGAGAGTATTTTGCTATTGTGAATCAAGGGTAAGGCCTGCTAGAACAATAATAAGTTGAGCTCAATTTCTGAAATTTAGATTGTTTAAGTGGACAACAATATCGGTAATCTAAATGAATTATCTTTTATACATAATAATAATAATTTAGAATTGTTTTCCATTGAGAGTTTCTTGATTGCTAAGTTTTAAGTTAGAATTGATTTTAAGATGGGATTTTGGTCTGTTGAATGCTACGGAGTATGTAAGTCCTTTTGCACTTTTGTTTGCCGTTCATATTTAAAGTTTTGAGTTTTTGAATCGATAGTCTACTTGAGGACAAGTAGGATTCAAGTGGGGGATGTTTGATGAACGCCAAAATGTACTATTTTATAGTGCTAATTACCCCTTAGTTTGATTAGTTTCTTATGCATTTTATTTGAATTCGATACTCATTTCGTTTATATTTGCATTTAGGAATTAGCTGGAGCTTGAATCGTAAAAAGAAGCATAAATCGAGTGAGAATCAAAGAAAAGAAGTAAAATGAAGGAAGCATAAATAGTGGAGGTCGATGGTGATAAAAGTTGGAAAATCTGATCCATACGGCGTATGGATGAAGTGAGCCGGGCCGCTAGAATACGCGGGTCAGACCCATGGGCTTTTCAATCCATACGGCGTATGGAATTCCATGCGGCGTATGGATTGCTTCGGCAGAAACCCTAAAAAGATCATTTTGCTCTCATTTTGTACACAACACACAACTTTTTTCTCCAGACGTTTTCTCTTATTCCAAACCCTAATTCCAGAGGTTTTTGAAGGCTAAAGATCAAAGAAAATCAAGGGGGTTCGTTCATTCAATCATTAATTCACTATTTCGGTTCGAATACGTTTCTCTCTTTCATTTCATTATGAGTATTGAATTGTTTATGAATCTGATTTCTTGTGAAATCATGATTGGCTAAATCTCTTGTGTATTTGCTTAGATGATAATACTTAATTGATGGATTGATTATTGAAATTGCGAATCGTATTGGATTTTATTCAAGTTTATGTGTTTATTCGTTGATCCTTGGTTATTGAATGAATATTGCTAATTACCTAACGTGGTTTTATGATTAATTGAGATTGAGTTCCTTTTGATTATAAGATTATTGATGATTATTGGTTTTAATTGATAAATATCACCGAATAGATTGAGTTTGACGGGTTAGGGTTAATAATTGGTAATAATTGTTTAAGAACAATATAACTAGAAATAGTTATAGACTTTGTTGATTCAAGTTATAAGAATAAATCACATAAATGGTGTTAAATTAATATAAAACACAATTAGGTGGGCAACGTTAAATTGAACTGTTAGCGGGTTGAAAATAACTTCACGTCTTTCTTAATTGTGTTAATTCAATTTATCTTGTAAGGAAGATTGATACAATTGTTATAGCACAATAAAATCCATACGTGAGCATTCTAAATAACATGATTTCTAGATTTTAAGGAAAGTAATCTAAGCAAATGCATTTCTTTTATCATTTGAATTAAATCTTTAATTAATTAAGTCATTTTTACTATTCCGTTATTTTATAATTTATTTTTAGTTAATAATTCATTGCTTTTATAATTGTTTATTAATTGTTCGATCGGAACTAAAACGTCCCCACTTTTTACTGCTTTAATTAATTGTAACAATCTCCAATTTGTTGAAATTGATATCCGTTCCCTGTGTTCGACTCGGACTTAATGAGCTATACTATATATGACCAGGTATTCTTGCCTGTGTTGTGTGTAGTAAGTTAGGTATTTTCATTTTTAAATCTAAAGCCCTGTTTACACAGCATCAGTTTACAACATACACACATGACACATTGACACTAGAATATTGTTTTTGAAAAAAAAAAATCACTTTTTACTCCCAATAATAAAACTAATATATTTTAAAGACATGTAGGAACTAATATTCAATTCACAATGAAGTCTGTATCCATATTTACTTCTACTACATGTACGCATGCCATCTGTGTCATGTGGGATTTTAATTTTTTATTTTAAAACCAACAATAAAAAATTGTCATCCATGGATTTATAGTGAGTCAAATATTAAACAAATTCAAAGATTTATAGCTTTGTACAAACTGAGTACTTAGTACTGTGAAATGATACCCAGTACCTATAAGTTGAGTACTGAATTTAGACTTTCAAAGTGTATATATGTGAATTATATATGATATATTTTTAATAAGTTTATATGAACACACTAAAAAGTCTTTAAATAAAAATAAGGTCAGTATCTAAAGAATTATCTGGAACCAAAAATTGAATTTACTCTAAAGAATACTAAGGTCGTTGTTCAGTTCCCTTTTCAATGGGTTGTTGGAAAATATAACAATAAAATGAGTACTCAGTACTGATTATGTCCACGAACTAAGTACTCAGTCCCACACAAATCATTATAATACTGAATACTGAATATTATAGTACTCATTATAATACCGAATACTCAGTATTACAATTACTGAGTACTCAGTATTACAATAATGAGTGAGTATTACAATACTGAGTACTCAGTATACTCAATACTGAGTAATCAGTATACTCAGAGCATCAGCTTTTTTTGTTTACATGCATCTCCACATGAAAATTGAGATGCATCTCCACATGCATCTAATATATACAAAAACCACATGCATCTGAACATGCATCTAGTATTTTTTATTTTATTTTTTTTAAATTGATCTACAACAACTCAAAGAGAATCAAAAACTGAATTGGATTATATAATTTGTTTGACTTAATTTTTTTAAAATTGAATTAAATTTGAATTAAAGGTTCTAGGTTTATGGAATGTGAATCAATTTTCGCGCAGTATCGTGAATTAAATGAGAATGTTAATTTATTAATTTGCCCCTGTTCGGATTTATTTAACTAGTAGCGCTCTGATTCTTTTTAACTAGTTCTCACAATTCTCATGCGGATTTAGTTCACAGCGGATCTGCACCCTATATATATATATATATATATATATATATATATATATTGCAACTCTTTTTGGTGTCCTTGTTCTATCTTGAATAGCAAAGGTAATTTATGCAAGTTTGAGAGCAAAGTAGATGAAGGTTTCTTTGTTGGATACTCTATTCAAAGCAAAGCTTATAGAGTGTTTAATCAAAGAAGTAGGATTGTGGAGGAAACCATGAATGTGACCTTTAATGAACACACTGTTAATGCTGTGGGAAAAGGTCTAGATTGGTTGTTTAATATTGATGCACTAACCCATTCTTTCAGATATACATATGAGCAATCAAGTGCGGGTACAGGTGAACCAAATGTAGCAGAAAAAAATAAGGATAATTCATCAGAATATGTTCTATTTCCAGTATGGACAGCTGATCCACCTGAAGTGTTTAAATCAACTCCACAATAACCAACACAGATTTCAGATGCATGCACATCAAAGCAACCAGGACAGAGTATAGAAGAAGATGATCCAACCATGCCTACTTTGGAAACAGAATCTGAAGGTGAAGAAGATGAAACAGAAATAGAAGTTGAGTAAATCATAGAGCCAACAAGGGTTTCATTGGAAAGGCTTTCTTTGACAAAATCAAGTAGTGAGACGGATCAAAATTATACAAACTTAGAATTTAAGATACCAGTGACACCTACATCACATTATACTGTTCATAGGGATCATCCCTTAGAAAATGTGATTAGTGACATTGGATCTGCTGTTCAAACCAAACAGCAGACTAGAAACAATGAAGAAGATAATTAATACTTCTTTATTTGTTTGTTTTCTTTATCAAATAGAGCCAAAGAAGGTTGTTGAAGCTTTGAAAGATCCAAGTTGGATTGAAGCAATACAGGAGGAGCTGCTTCA
Source organism: Helichrysum umbraculigerum (assembly GCA_949592205.1). NCBI lineage: Eukaryota > Viridiplantae > Streptophyta > Magnoliopsida > Asterales > Asteraceae > Helichrysum > Helichrysum umbraculigerum. The sequence continues at coordinate 231,631,978 of CATIUR010000001.1, forward strand.
ATTCAAGATTCGGGAAGTTTGGACATTGATGGATCTTCCAAAAGGAAAAAGGGCAATTGGCACAAAGTGGGTATAAAGGAACAAGAAGGATGAAAGGGGTATAGTGATCAAGAACAAAGCAAGATTGGTAGCACAGGGTATACACAAGATTAAGGGATAAGATTATGATGAGGTTTTTGCTCCTATTGCTAGGATTTAAGCAATTAGATTGTTCTTGGCAAATGCTTCATTCAAGGGATTTAAAGTATGCCAGATGAATGTGAAGAGTGCATTTCTATATGGCACTATAGAAGAAGAAGTATATGTATGCCAACCACCAAGGTTTGAGGATCCAAAGTATCCTATTAGAGTATATAGGCTTGACAAAGCTCTATATGGCTTACACCATGCACCAAGAGCTTGGTATGAGACTCTATCAATTTATCTACTGGAGAATGATTTCAAAAGAGGTGCAATAGATAAGACCTTTTTCACCAAAAGAATTAATAATGATATCCTACTAGTACAAGTCTATGTAGATGATATTATTTTTGGTTCTACAAGGGATTCTCTATGCAAAGACTTTGAAACACTCATGCATCAGAAGTTCAAGATGAGCTCAATGGGGGAGTTAACTTTCTTTTTGGGTTTACTAGTCAAACAGCAGAAGGATGGGATCTTCATTAGTTAAAGGAAATATATCAACGACATTCTAGAAAGGTTTGGATACTGATGTGTAAAATCTAGTTATAAAATAAACAAAGAAAAACCTTGACTTAACTATTACACAACTAGGTAAGTATACCCTATCGTGTATAGAATAGCTACAGTAAGTCCAAGTTCGTTCCACAGGGAATGTGTATTTAAGAATTATAATTAAAAATGTAACTAATTTAAATACAGAAATAGACTTGGGGTTTTGTGACCGAATTGTCACTTTGCTTAAACTACTAAAATTTGAAAGACATGTGGACTCAGAAAGAGTCAAATTGATGGTTTAACTTTTAGATATTAAAAACGACACTTACTTGGATTATTTCACTAATGACTTCGGGGTATTTAGTTAAAACCAGTTTATTTAGCAATTTATATTCATCTCAATTAGACTAGGCTTAACGTTCGCTATCACCTACACCCTAATTTCAATTTACTAACTTACAATTTAATCTAGTGAAAGACATTAGCCAAAATCACAATCTTACACGTTTAAGTTCAATTATTTAACTTATGCCAAATCTGCGTCCACAATCATTGGTTCAATCACACATAGACATATAATTGATAGATGACATAACTTTGTGACAAACATTCGATATAGTCACTAATTAAATCACCATTAAGTTTCAACAAATCATCTAAACTCAAATACGTAAGGGTTTCAATTAAACGTAAATTAAATCGCATAAAACTCGAAAGATTACACCCCTAATCATTAGTTATTTCATTCAAGAAAGTGTTAGGGTATTTAGATACTCATAATTAAATAAGAACAATCACAATAAACAATTGAAACCAAAGAAAACATGATTTATCAAATAAATAATGCAAACCGAGTGATTACAATGTTCTAACGATGATTCCTTGTAACCGAATGATTAAGCTTGATTAAATATCTTCAAGATGATGAAAAACCCTTCAAAAAGCTATAAAATTCGTCCCCTCGCCGTTTGGTATCCAAATTTTAGGTTAAAAATAAATAAAGTCCGTATTTATATGATTTCAAAAAATTGCTGGAACCGCCCCCATACGCGATCCTAGTCATGCATATGCGATCCTAGAAGCTCCAAATTTCCTTCCTTGTTACGCGATCCTGGAAGTATGTTGAGATTGCATACTTTGTCTTTAAAGTCCATTGTCGCGTTTTCACTTGTTGTTACGTGATCCTGGCTAGTGTCTAGGATTGCGTACTGTGCCTTGAATCATACTGTGATGTTTTCATGCTTTAATACGCGATTCTGGTAGCTTAGTGGGATCGCGTACCTTGCCTAAAACTAAGTATTTCCGTCAACTTTCTGAAATCGTCTCCAAATCTTCACCGATGGAGCTCCTTTCCTTATCTCTTCTCCTTTTGTACTTGAAATCAATTTCCAACTAAATAAGTATCGAAAGTTAATGAAATCGACTATAAACAAGTACCAAATACTCGATATCACGCAAAATATATATATACAAAATGAGCGATATCAGATACAAAGATGTTAAGACTGCTAGCTAACAAATGGAACACACTAGCAATTACATGCAGATCTTGAGGGGGAGGATGTTGATGTACGTATACTTATATAGATCAATGATAGGTTCCCTCATGTATCTTACATCAAGCAAACCAGATATCATGTTTGCTCTGTGTGTGTGCAAGATTTCAAGCTAATCCTAAGATGTCACATCTGCTTGCACTTAAAAGAATTTTTAGATATTTAAAGGGTTAACCAAAATTGGGCATTTGGTATCCAAAAAGTTCTTCTTTTGACTTGACTGCTTATACAGATAGTAATTATGGAGGTGCTAATCTGGATAGAAAGTCTACATCTAAAGGATGTCAATTTCTGGGAGAAAGATTGGTTTCATGGCAATGCAAGAAGCAGACCACAGTTTCAACATCTACACCTGAAGCAGAGTATGTAGCAGCATCAAGTTGCTGTGCACAGGTTCTATGGATTCACAATCAAATACTGGACTATGGTTTGACTTTTCTTAATACTCCTATGTTTATTGACAATAATATTGCAATAAGTATTATTAACAACCTAGTAAAACATTCAAAAACCAAGCATATTGAAATCAGATATCATTTTATATAGGACTATAATGAGAAAAAGGCTAATTCAAATTTTTAAAGTTCATACTGATAATCAATATGCAGATCTATTCACAAAAGCTTTTGATGTGGGCATGTTACATTTTTGGTTACAAGTATTGTAATGATAAATTCTTTATAAGTCTTTCTCATTAAAATTATTTTTTGTAAAATATTTAAAGTGTTGGTAAATGGGTTAATACTAATACACTAATCAATGCTGTTAAGTGTTTTTAATGTTGTAGTAGTTAATACTGCTAGTTACTTTTTAAAACTGCTTGTATTAATACTGCTAAAGCATTTTTAATGTTGTCTTCATTAATTAGTGTTGTACTCTTTGTATATTATTTGTGCTGTTTTCGTGTTTTAGTTAATGTTGTGCAGGTTATTAGTGCTGTTAGAGGACTTTTAAATGCTACTAGCTTTGGAGTTTAATGTTTGTTTATTTTCTTATGTTTTGATTAAAAAAAATGCGTGTATTGTTTATGTTGCTAAGTGTAGTTAATACTGCTAGCATAGTTTCTGCTGTTTTGGTTACTACTGTTAGTAGATATTAATGCTGCTTATACACTTAGTATGACTAATATATGCTAAGTCTTTTAGTGCTGCTTGTGTTAAGTAACTACTGCCTTGGTCGGTTAGTACTGCTTATACAATTTTGTACTGTTAGCAATATTAGTACTGTTAGTTGAGAATTATAGTGTTTGGTTACTAGTGCTAGTATACTTTTAGTGTTGTCTATACTAATTAGTAATGCTAGTATGTATTCTTTGAATTACTACTGTTAGTTCATTATTATGTTATTCACACTTTTAATACTGCTAGTGTTAATTTGCACTGTTTGTACTTTTTAATACTGTTAGCGTTATTTAGTGATGTTCAAATTAGGGCTTTAATGATGCTCTTTAACTAACAGTATAAATACCTAAACCCTTATAATTTTCATTAACCTTACAACTCTTCTCTCTAAATTTGAAAGAAAAACCGTAAAACCTCTCGATCTTAATTCTTTCTTCAGTTCGATCAATTGCTTGACGATGGCTTCTTCGTCTTCATCTCGATTATTACCTGAGGTGAGAATCACGATATGATTGCCTACTTGCGCAAGTCAGATGATGCGAAGGATTTTCATCCGATTATTGATTTCTTGCGAACAAGCCATATCAACTATGCGTTAACAGTGAACCTAACTGTCTATTATTAATGTTTGAATGATTTCTGGGTGAGCACAAAGATAGAATAAGTTGGGGGAGTTAAGAAGCTCGTTGCCAAAGTTGAGGGCAAAAGAGTTGTGGTTACAGAGGTATCCACTCGTACACATCTGCATCTTGATGATGCCTCAAGTATTACCTTTCTTGATAATGTTGTGTTGTATGAAAACTTAAGACTGATAGGGTATGAAGGTGATTTAAATAAGTTTACATTTTATAAAGGACTTTTCTCCCCACATTGAAATTTTTTGATTCATACAATTCAACAGTGTTTAACTTCAAACAGGACTGCTTGGAATGAGTTTGGGAGTGCAATTGCTTATGCAATTGTATGCCTAGCTACAAGCTAACAATTCAACTTTTCATCAATGATTTTTTCAGTTTTGCTCAGAAATTTGGAGCAATCTAATGATAAAAAGTTTTTGATGTATCCAAGATTTGTGCAGCTTATCTTAAAGGAAGAAATAAAAGATTAACCTGCACATAATCAAATTTTTGTGGTTCCTGCTCATAAACCAAAAGTTTTTGCCAGTATGAGAAGGAAAAATCTTGGTTTTTCAGGGAAGGTTACAGTACTGTTTCAAACAATGCGTGCTGCACCTTGCACCACAGCTAAAGAAGTAGCTACACACACTACTTCTCAACCTCCAGCTGCTGGTACATCAAAAAGAAAACAAGGGACCAACCAACCAACCTCACAAAATGCCAAAAAGCCAAAGAAACGGGCATATGAGGCTCTTGCTGCTCAGATATCTCAGCCATAACATATACCTCGGGAGGTGGTCAATGAGGAGATGTATGACCATTCTGAAAGGGCTAACCCTACTGCTTCTATCCCACTGGAAGAGCAGAACATGATTAACATTGATAAGACCCAATCATAGGCAACTTCAGCAGGTGAAACTCCAATTGGAGATGATCCTGCAGGAGGTCCCAGTACTAAGAACCAAGGGGACTCTACTGATCATGCTAGACATGAGGCAGGGAATTTTATTTTCAATGATTCACCAAAGGGGTCACACCCTGAAGATGATGAGACTAGATCTAACCAGGAATTGATGGCTATGCTTGAGTTTGTATGGATGGAGGTGGTTAGGCAAAAGAAAGTGATTAAAAATCAAGATACAGCTTTGGTTAATCAGGCAGTGGTGATTGAGAGACAGCAAAGGGAGTTGAATGAGCTTATATATGTTGTTGTTAAGTGTCTCAAGGAGAAAAAGAGGTATTATGTTGTTGATGAGAAATACAAAAGGTCAAAGCACCCCTCTAAAGCTAAAAGAGTTAGCTCTTCCTCAGAATCTGATGATGTTAAATCAGATGCTTTCAAAAAGGGGGAGACTGATTCTAAGGCTGGTGCTAGTGGGTTGGAGAAGGATAAGGTTGATGATGATCATGTTAATGCTGCTGCTGATTTGAATGGAGAAAAGGTTGATAATGTTGATAAAGTTGATTCTGAAAAGGTTGATGAGTCTGATAAGGTCAAAACTGATAAACCTATTGAGACTGATGGTGTTAATGCTGGTGAGAAGAATGGTGATAAACATGTTGAGACTGAAACTGAAAATGATGAAGAAAAGGTTAAGGTTGCAGCTGAGGTGTTGATTCATTATTCAACCAGAAAGAAGATGGTTGCGAAGTAAAAGGTTAAAGCTACTGGTACATGGAAGAAAATTACTCAACCTGCTACTGCATAACCTGGATTCTAAGTAAAAGAGCCAACTGAACCAATTAAAAGAAAGAAGCATGAAATGCCTAAAATTGATCCTAAGGATAAGGGAAGGGCATTCTGCATGAAGAGCCAAAGGAAAAGATAAAGAGGCCAAATAATGAAGGTGATAAAGAGGCTGCCAAAAAGTTGTTTGATGAATTGAATCCATGGATAAATGTTGAAATTAAACCTGGAGTGTTTGTGAAAATGAGTCCTGAAGAACAAGAAAAGTTTGATAAAGATATGGCTCAGAAAGAAACAGAAGAAGAATGGCAGCTTATACAGAAGCTGAGAAGGAAGCTTCATTGGAGAAAATGTTAGCAGAATTAAGAAAGAAAAAAGAAGCCCAAAACCAGAGCACAACAGAAAGACATGTATGTGAGGTACTTAAAGAATACAAAGGGGCTTACAATGACGGTGTTGAAGAGTATGGAGTTTAAGGTTCTCAAAGCAGTGTATGAAAGGGAACAGAAGTTTATTGATGATATAGGAGTATCAACTAAGTCTACTGGTGAAAAAGCTGCTGATGGAAAGAAAGAAGGTGAAACAGAAAAGGAAACTGAAAATGAACCTGATTTGGAAAGGGATGAAACTAAATTGATAGATTTGATGATTGTGAAAGAAGATGAAGGTGAAAAGATAGATCCTATTGATATTCAATTTCCAAAGATTATTGACTGGATTGTGGTACAGTTAGAACCCAGAGAGCTAGAACAGATCAAGGTGATTAGAGCAGATGGGTCAAGTGCATTCTTCAAATCATTCCAAGAGATCTTGAAGAAATTGAGCAGAGAAGATATGGTTGATATATATCAGATTGGAAAATTGAAGTATGATGGAAAACAGGTTGAGAAAATATTGACAAAAGTCATTTTGAGTTGGTTAGAAATGATGTTTGAACCTGAAAGAGTACCTTTCAAGTTTCTCTGTTTCAAGCCAGTAAAGATGTGGAGATATTTTGCAAGATCTGGAGTACATCAGGTGTCATTGGATGATGGAGGGTTGATGTTTATGCTGACTGAGAAAGAATACAATTTAAATTTAGTTTGATAAGAGAATTGGTCAAGCTTAAACTGTATACATCAGTACATAATGAGACAGCAAAGAATTTATTGTACATGATTTTGAACTAAATCCATAAGAAGGAGAAAGCTGCAAAGAGAAAATCGTAAGTTTTGAAAGCATCTTCCTGAATTGATTATATATATTTGAAGAAACTTAATGCTGTACGAGACAGATTAAGTTTAGGAGGAGATTGTTGGGTCTGAATTGTACTCAAGTGTTTTCTACTGTTAGTGAAACTGTTAATGCTGTTAGTTATCTAAGTTAGTGTTGTTACTTGAAGATTACAAGTGTTGTTGAAAGTTAATGCTGCTAGTGAAGATATCAGAGTTACAACTGCTAGTGAAAGTTACTACTGTTAGTACAAGACTTAATTCTGTTTGAAGATTAATACTGTTAGTAGTCTTTTGGTAGTTAGTACTGTCTAGCATAATAACTTAGTTAATAATGTCAATGTAATGGTTAATACTGTTTATTTAAATAGCAATATTACTACTATTTATGTTATTTACTAGAGTCGGCTACGTAATTGTATTTGATATGGAATAGATTTGCTTCCATAATTATAGGAGATATGTACGGAACTCTATACGTGTATGATGTAAGGGAAAAAGTCACGTTTTTACATGCATTAATTGCCCCATATTTAGCTCTTTTCTAACAAATACATCTTAAAATCATAATTATTCATTAACTTTTGTTAGAAAGGTATAAACTTGTCGGTCTTTTGAAAATCAAGCAAAAAGGGCAGAAAACTGACCTAAATAGGCACTATTCTGAGCCAAACCCTAATTCTACTGTAAACTTCATACCAGAGCCTCATAATGGTCTTATTTTGTAGCTATGAAGATTACGAGAACGTAGATATAAGGATTGCTCAGAACGGATCAAGGACGAGAAAGTTATGCAAGTCACAACGCAGCCGAAAGCTACAAAACGTATTCTGAACACGCCCGGGCCCCACACATCCAATTTCTACCAAATTGGCATCATTAGAAGCGTAACGGAATTACGAAGCCGTAGGCGAAAGAATCAAGTCAATCGGATGCGAAACGAAGAAGATACAGCCTTTCGAAGATGCGAGAAAAGTCGGAAAAATCACACGGCCTAGCACACGGCCACCACAGGGCCGTACACGGCCTCCACCAAGCCGTACACGGCCTGTAAAGATCCGTACACGGCCTCTGCAGGGCCGTACACGGCCTACTTTGGTCTCACACGGCCTCTTCCTTGCTTCTTTGGCTTGTACGTGTGCTTGTGGACTTGTACTCTTGGATCCAAGGCTTGCCTATAAATAGAGACCTCATTCACCTCATTTCACACACCATTCTTCATAGAATTCTCTCACTTTCTCTCTCACACACATTCTCTCTCTAGCACTACTCTTAGGAGTTAGAGGAGAATTAGATTAGGTTAGCTTCTCTCTCTAGTTTCTCTCTCTAGAGAACTAGAGAGATGTAGGCACGGTTCGAGTGGGGAAGATAGCTGTAGCTTGGGAATTTTATTGTATTGAAGTTTTCAAGATTCTAGCTTGTACTACTCAGTGTTACGCTGCTTAAATACTGGTTATTACTTATTCCTTTACTTACAGTTATTATGTTTTGTTTGCATGATATCTTTGTTTGTGTTGCGAATATTGCCATGCTATTTACGTAGTTTAATACTGTGATTGTTGAAATGTAGATATTAGGATTATGGATGATATTTAATTCAGTGGGATAAACATTATGAAATAACGGAAGTAACGTTATACGGCTTTCATTTGTATAGCGCCGGAATCATCACGAATGTGTGTAGTACGGAACGTGGAAGCTATGAAAGTCGTGGGCACAATCCGTTGTGGAATAATGTCCCTAGTATTATGATTGGTGATTGTTTTGTTGTGTATCTGGTTGAGTTTTACATGAATATAGACTTAATTTAGTGTCCACCCTTTCCAGTCTTTCACGTGACTATTGCCTTTGGATAGGATCTGATCAACCCTAATACTACGTAGATATAGTTATCTCATATTACAGTATGAAGCTATGAATATTCCGTAAAACGGCACAGTACTTCGTATAACGTTTAAATACGTGGGAAAATCTAAGGAACTGCCGTAGGTTTATTTCACCGTGGAATACCTAGAAGTCACCCTTTTAGAATATGGGTCTAGGAACAATAAAGCTGTGGAAATGCTCGCTGCACCGTACACCGTTAGTACACCAAGGTTAAAATACAGCTGTGGAAATGCTCGCTGCACCGTACACCGTTAGTACACCAAGGTTAACATACAGCTGTGGAACTACTTTAACGTACAGTACACCGTTAGTATGCCTTGAGTCTGGAACACTGTGGATATGCCAAATGCACTGTACACCGTGAGTATACCTTGAGTCCGGAACACTGTGGATATGCCAAATGCACTGTACACCGTGAGTATTCCTAGGGATGAACGCCTGATAGCAAAGGAGGGTCTAATTCATGACGGAGTTAATTATGCTTAAACCAGTAATAAATGAGTTTTGAAAAGAAAGCAAGTATTCGGCTGTACAAGATGCTTAAACCGCTTAACTCAACATGACCGACAGCTCAACATATACAGCATACAATTAGTACGTACCTAGATAAACTCAGATAGATTTAGGTGTTAAGAAAGGTCAGATAGAAAATTGCAGTTTGTTACCTTATGCCTACACCCAGGATATATCATCCGTAGAGGTCGCTTAGTCTTACAAGGCAAGTGAGGGGGGTTTGAACAACCTGTTTCTGATCAGCATCAGGATAACCTAGGATTCAGTGACATATGCTTTTAGGCTTTTAGACTAAAACGTAGGGTCCTAGTGTTTACACCGATTGTCCGTCTGATGATTTGCCCAAGGTTGTCTCCAATCATCTGTCTAATGAATATCATCCAGAAACCCTAATTATCGAAGTTTCAGCAATCACACTCTACCTGTTGCCTACTCTCTTTTTAATTTACTTGCTTTATTTAGTATTAGCTTAGATAACTAACCAAAACCTACCTACTTTTATAAACCCATCCTATCAGAAAGCTCATTTACGGTAAGTCCCTTTTGGTTCCATTCGCTCCGATTTTAAGAACGACACTCGAGTTATACTTACTGCTTACTCCCCAAAAGTAGGTAGTACTTATAGTTTGAGCCCTAGCTCATATAAATTTAAAACCTAACACGTTCACACGTTGTTGCGTCGTTGCCTGCAGGACCGCCGTGCCAGCACCCCTTGAAAAACGACCGCGGCTGTGTCAGCACTCTGACGGCGCAACAGGTTTTTGGCACCGCTACCGGGGATCGGTTGAGCGTAGTGAACTTTAAGATTACCGTAGATAGTTGACTTTTAGGAGACCCTTCCTTAAGATTTTCATTACTTTAGGAAGTTATTTGCTTTAGTAATTAATTAATTTAGAAAATACAAAAAAAATTAGAAAACCATAAAAACCCTAATTCTCCTTCCAATCTTATTTCTCCCATGGATGAGATAACGATCATGGACGATGCGGAATTCTTTGTGTCTTCCCACAAAGAGGTCTGTGTTAACCAGGAAGTTGAGATTGACAAATATTCATCCTTAGACCTAGGTTTTGATACATCTCAGCAGAAGATTCCACCTTCTGTCACTATTGAATTAAGTGGTCAACCCACACTTGACCCTGAGATTTTATCAATCTTATCTAAGTATCCACATTACCTTAGACCTGCCACCCTACCAGAAGACGTTCCTTTCGGTATTGAAGTTTTCTTCTATCCACCAATGCCTTGGTTGGATTTGAATGAGCGACTTCATTGCTTAGATGAATACTTCAGGTATGATCTTCCAGATATATTGCGAGCCTACCCCACTACTCTTTTCCAAAGTGTAGAAGTGGATGAGCGTCTCCAGTGTCCGGAGGATCCTGAACTAGAAACACCAACCTTACCCAACACTGAACCAAGTAACAACCTATCAGAATCAAATAATAAGCATCACTTAGGAAACTTTCACAAGCCCAGTAGGAGAATAGATATATGTGCTGATTTTCTTAGAAACCTTAAGATATCCGATTTTCCCTTTTCAACTGAGCAGAGGAAGACCTTTGTAGTGATTGATAGGATAATAACATGTCTACGTGCTAATTACGATCAAAAAGACGAGTTATCACTGAAATCAGAGTTAGACCTACTAATGGATCTAATAGCTAGCACCGAGTATCCATCTGTTTCACAGATTAAGATTAATCGTTATGTTGCTGCCCTGATTGACGAGCTCGAATTTTGGATTGAAAGAGCCCCTATCACTTATACTTTGATTCCATGCGTTAAACTGTTCTTTGTTGATCCTGCCACTTATCTGATTAATGAACTGAGATCAATTTTCCCTGATTCTACTGAGGAAGCCATGGATTCTGCTTTCTTCCAAAAGAGGAAGGAAATCCATGTTAAGCTTACTCAGTTGTTACTAACATCTAAATTCCCTTTTACTGAGCAACAAAGGATCTACATCAGAAAAACTTCCCGAGTAGTTCACTCTACTACTGGAAACCCTGATTCAGAAGAAGAAAAGGAATTTCAGCATATCATCGGAGAATTGCTCTTTGATCTATGTTTTATAGACACAGGATTCAGGGATGGTATTTCGAATCCGAGGAAGGTAAGACGAGCATTTAACCAATTCATTGATGCGTTACTAGCATTAGGTCAAGAAGAAAAAGAATTCTTACGAGAATTTGAGCGTTATTATATAAATCCCGCTGACCTAATTCATAGTATCATTAAAGCGCTTCAAGGTACGTTCGTTCTTCGCCACACTTTGTCGCATGTTTCAGGCTTATCTGAAAGTGCCGTCACAAGCACTGACAGATAAATGGTGATGGTCTGATGTAAATAGGTTTGAATATTTCGTTAATTAGGAGAAAAATAATTTTAATTAGATTTTCTTTTAATTTACTTTTATAAAAACGAAGAAAAACGTTCTTTAAAGTTTAAACGCTGTTGATACATGTTTGTGTGTCTGTCAGTTGGTCTATTGAGTTGTAAGTGTCGTTAGTTAGTTTTATTAGAAAAGTCATTGTCTGTATTTGCGACACTTAAGTTTAGCATTAGGCGACACTTGCCTTAGTGACGCATAGCGACACTTAGGTAAGTGACGCATGAGGGCGGCGACATGCGACACTTCCCAAGTGACGCATGTCTGCCGATTTTGTTTTAGTATAAATTGAAACCTACGGGTTTTCGGCTAGGGTTGACGAAACCCTAGCACCATTTGTCGACTAAGCACTTCTGTAAATAGTTCCAATACGATTTACAAGCTGATATACTCGTTTACTTTGATTAATCATTGTTTTCATTTCGAGTTTATTACTTGTTTGTGTAATTGATTGATTCCGCCAATCTATTACTATCGATCAACACTTAGATCCACATCCAGGGGGCACTGTCAACTGGTATCAGAGCCTCGGAGTTGATTTGATCGACGTGTGTACGTGTATTGAAGTGTTTTCGGTTCAATTTTGTGAAGATCAAAGACATTCTAGCAAGATTAGGATCGATTTGGTGCTATTACTGTGTTTTGAGTAAAGATTTACAGGTTTCGTACGATTGGGACTCAAGAATTTTCGTTAGGTTTACGAAAATTCGATTTTTAGGGTTTTTGGGTGTTCACAGCCGTTTCTGCGTCACTTAGAGCGTCACTTCGACACTTTGTGCGGCACTTCGAGCGACACTTCTGTAAGGAACAATTAGGGTTTTTACGACACTTAAGTGCGTCACTTAGTAACGTCACTTGAGTATTATCCGTCACTTACTACGAGTGACGCGTTACTTCTGTCAGTCACTTAAAGCGTCACTTACCTTAGTGACGCCTGTTATTGCTAAGCGACACTCAAGTCCGTCACTTGAATACGTCACTTACGTGTTTATAAGACACTAATCTCTAGTGTCGTTCTGTTTGTTTATCCGTCACTCGATAGCGTCACTTATCAAGTGCCGCTACTCTTTGCGACACTAAGGTGTGTCACTTACCAAGTGACGCCTTTGTTACTAATCAGCTTCCAAGTTTTTTTTAAGTTGATTTTACAGGTACGCTTCAATGTCTGATAAGGAAGATATTAGAGGAATCAGAGAGATGCTTAGACAGAGCAATGATATTGGCTCCAGTAATAAACCTCCGTTCTTTGGACCAGATTTGGATTATGTGTATTGGAGAGATAGATATGAACAGTATATAGATTTCCACTGTCCTGAACTGTGGGGACCTTTAAAAGAACGATATGTTGCTCCAGTGGCTGAAGGAAATTATCGTGGTGTTCCTCCAGCTAAAACATATAATGCTATGTCACCTCAAGAGAAAAAGGAGTATGAAACAGAAAGAAAGGCTCATTCTTCTATCTGTATGTGTTTGCCAAAGGATGTTATGAGACTCTTTAAATCTCATGACACAACTTATGATCTGTGGAAGGCAATTGAGACAAGATGCGGAGGAAATGAAAAGTACAAGGAGGCTAAGCTAGAATTAATCAAAAAGCAGTATGATCTATTTGACATGATTCCTAATGAGCTGACTTCCAGTCTATTCACTCGATACTCACATCTGGTTAGTGAGTTAAATGAAGGAGGATACAATCTCCCTGCACTTGAGGTAAACAAGAAGTTGCTGGACGTGTTGCCAAGTGCTTGGGATGTGAAAGTCCAATTGTTGAGACATAGATTGTGACAACAGATCTAGCTTGATATAGGACTAGTGTAATTATTATTACGTTTGTATATTGGTTTAGATTTGTAAATAAATATTTGTTTTGTTAGTAATATTCGTTAAACATATTATTGTGTTAAGTTAGACGAATTATTAAATACGAAATAAATACATTCTGTGCGAGTCGAGTTCTCAGGTCGCGAGATTAACGAGCCGAGATGAGAACTGAATTCGTGGAAGTCAGTAGCGAATCGAGCTTGGTAATGGGCTTGGGCTGCAAGGCGAGTTGGGCTGAACTTGCTGGCCCATGCGAGCCGAGCCGAGACAGAATATTTAAACGATTTTTCTTTGTAAAATCGTTAACACTGAAAATAACTTTTGCATTCTGATTTCAATTGCTGCGAATTCAACAAACCAGAGAAAAACATAACCTAAGGCTAGGCTTTGACGATTCGTTGTTTAAAGCTAAGTCTAGTTAAAACGCAATATGAACATATTCGTTGTTAGTAAAATAACACCGTATTGAGGGATTCCGCACCTTAATACTACAGATAACGAAGTTATCGATCCTAAAACTAGGGGACTTACATCTGGTATCAGAGCTTTCGGGCTAGATACGAGTGTGTTCGTGAGTTTTAGTTTATTGCGTTTTTGATTCGGGTCGTTTTTACGTGCATTATTGCAATACTAACGATCAAAATCATTCTCTGGAAGTTTTAGGGTTAGTTTACAGTCGAATTTCTCAGTTTCGTTCGTAAAAATACCTTAAAATTCGTTTTTCGGGTTTAACAGCCGTTTCGCGAGTCGAGATTAGGGTTCCAGCGTCGCCTGCGAACCGAGTTGAACTAGCGAGTCGAACTGAGGCTTGCAAGTCGAACCGAGATCTCTCGCGAATCGACATCACTTGCGAATCGACATCTTTTAGCAATCCGAACTGAGGCTTGCGAATCGACAAATTCTGCGAGTCGAGCTGAGATTGCGAGTTGAGCTGAGTCTTGCGAGTTGAGATTTCTGAATTCGCTGAAACAGTTTAATTTTACGTTTTTAAGATGTCTGACTTAAGTAGAATGATCGAAATGGACCACGAGGTGGGAAAGTCAAACGTTCCACCTAAGTTGTTAAGAATCGAGGATTACTACAATTGGAAGGACAGATTTGAATCTTACTGTAGATTCCATGATCTGTCTATCTGGATGTGTATCAAGAGTGGATACACCCCACCTACTCAAACTGTTCAAAATGCTACTGTAGTTCTTACCTATGCAAACATGAGTGATCAAGAGAAGGAAGCGTACAGAAATGAGAATAAATCACATTCTTGCATAAAGATGTGTCTTCCTAAATCCCTTGCTCATCAACTCAAGTCTTTTCATACTGCTAAAGCGCTCTGGGAAGCTTTAGAGAAAAGAGGTGAGGGAAGTCCACAGGTGAGAGCTGGCAAGAAGAGTCTTCTTAAAAAGCAGTTTACTATGTTTAAAGCTTTAAAAGGAGAAGATCTTGATGCCTATGTTACACGATTCTACCATCTGCTAAGTGAATTAGAATACCATGAAATTTTTGAAGAAGAAGTATCTAAAACCGACAAGTTCCTTGAGGGTTTGCCTTCTAAATGGGAAATGTATGGTGTTATGATTAAGGATAACGAAACTAGGTATTCTACTATGACCTTAGAGCAAGTCATTGACAAGCTGAAAGGTTATGATTTCTCCAAGAAGTCAAGAGATAGTGATTCTGATCAGGTTCAGAACCCTGGGCTGTATCATGGAAAGTCAAGTCTTTCGACTGCGTCATCGAGTTCGACCACTGCACTGTTAGTTGGTGATACTAATGAAAATGGAGAGATGATCACTGAAGATCTGTGCTTTATTTCCTCCTCTGGTGATGAGACAAAGGGAAAGAATTCTGAGAAGTCACCTCAAGAGCATCAGAAGATGCCGATGAGTGTGAAATCTGCTGAACAGCAACTGTCTGTTCTTGCTTCCTTTGTGGCATCATATGAGAACTACATAGAAGGAAAGATCAATGATCCTATTCTATTTGATGAGGATTATGAGCAGATAGATTCTGATTATCTTGAGGAACTGGAACTTCAAGATCAACTAGCGTTGATATCTAGAAAGGTGAAGAATTTCCTCAAGAAAACTGGTAGAAAGGTGTTGGGCAATAGATCAGGGTTTGATAAAACCAAGGTCAGATGCTTTAACTGTCAGGGTATTGGTCATTTTGCTAGAGAATGCCAAAGACCTAAAGTAGAAGCACAAGGAAAACAAGGTTCGGGAAGTACTCTTGCTTCCAAAGCCTTAGTGGTGAAGCAGTTGGATGGCTCGTATGATTGGCAAGCTCATTCTGAAGAAGCTTTGATGGCCGAGATCGAAGAAACAACTGCTGGATCAGTGTCCTACATGCCCACTGACATGGAACAGAGAGTAGAGGTGGCTGAGTCTGAAAAAAAGGCAAGTGATGATGATGTGCTATATATGGATTCAACTCCAGATATGAGTCCTGAAGAATTAGTGGCACGTATGGCTGAATTACAAACTGACAAGAAGAAGGTATGTTTAGATATTCTTAATCTTGCTGATGTTTGTTACTTAGTTACTGATTTACAGTCTCAGAATAGTGTCTTAACTGTGTCAAATAGTAATCTGTCATCACAATTAAATATGGATAAGGAATCTTATAAGACTGTTAGATCTGAACTTGATCAAGCTATTATGGATGTTCGTAGATTAAGTGATGATAAACAGGTCTTAAAAGATAAAATTAAGTCTGATGCGTTGGATAGAACAAAACTTAGAGATACCATAAGTGAAAAATCTGTTGTCATAGATGGTCTCTATATGAATATCAAAGACTTAAATGAGACGATTGCTAGTAAGGATCAGGAAATAGTGAACCTTAACTTAAGGTTAATTGAGCAAAACCGTAAACTTGAGAATTATAGGACATCTCAAATGGATAAAATGTTAGATGCTCAACGTAGTGTAAAGGACAAGACTGGGTTAGGTTACAATGATGTATCCCCGCCTTTTAATGCCAATTACACTCCTATTCCTGAGGACTCTGAGATGACTGAAGTTAATCCTGAGATTTTAGTAGCTGATAAACCTGAACAGTCAGAGGCACAGAAAGATGTTATTAAGAACGTATCATTAGATAATAGCAAGGCTTCTCAGTTCACCAAAATACATTTTGTATCGGGTGGAGTGATTAACGATGCTAAGATTAATGATAAAGTTGATAAGGAACAGCTTAAACCTTTAGTGCCTAAGACTCCGGATGAGAAAGCAAAAGTGAGCAAATCACGCAAGCAGATGTCATGTTTCAAATGTCATCAAAAAGGACACGTGGCTTCGTGTTGTCCTAACAAAAAGCCTGAAGCACCACATAAGCTTGTGATTGAGGAAAAGACACAGACCGACTCTAATATGACTGTAGACGGGTTAGATACCAAACCTAAGTTAGGTAATAAACCTGTGAACATTCTTAAAAGAGATGGTAAGCATAGTGTCTCCCCACCTAAACCTAAACGGTCATATACTCAAAGTGATAATTATGTCCATAAGTCTAGGGATGTGACACCGTCGAGGTTTAGAACTCCAAGTAGAGGCCATAGTCATTATGAAAGTGGCACTACTTCGCGATCACATGAGTTTAATTATAATTATCATAATAGAGCTCATACTTTTGTGCCTAAGAGGTTCTCCTCAAATTCACCTCTTAAGGCTGATCGTCCACAAACTCAAGCTACTTCGAAAGTAACCAAAGCTCCTGATGGGAAGAATGGTTATTTTAAAGAGCTTAAGTTTGTTGATGATAAGGGACAAACCAAGACCGTAATGGCTTGGGTCCCTCTTGATAACTGATCGTGTTTTGTGTTATGTGCAGGAGCATGCTGTGAACAAGGACAGTTGGTGGTATGTAGACAGTGGATGCTCGAGGCACATGACCGGTGAAAGAAGTCTACTGAAGGACTTCAAGGATAGTCTCAAGCAAAAAGTAAATTTTGCAGGAGATAAAGGAGGAGTAATTTCGGGAAAAGGAAAAGTTTCAAATGGAACTTTGACTCTTGAGGATGTGAACTATGTTGAAGAACTTACACACAACCTAGTGAGTGTTTCCCAAGTCTGTGATAAAGGTCATCCAGTTTATTTCAATGAAAAGGAGGCCTTAGTCCTGAAGCCAGGTTTTAAAATTCCTGATGAATGGATATTGATGAGGGCGCCAAGGAAGAAGGACATCTATGCTATCAACATGGGTGTTCCTAACTCTTCAATGGTGTCTACATGTTTATTGTCCAAGGCTTCGGAAACAGATGCTCTGTTATGGCATAGGAGAATGGCACATCTAAACTGGAGAAAGATGAATTATATAACCAAAAATGGTTTGGTTCTAGGTGTACCACAAAAACGTTTCGAGTCTGAGGATAAGTGTGTTCCTTGCATGAAAGGAAAGCAGCACAAGAAACCACACAGACCTAAGACTGAAAACTCTATCTCCTCGCCATTTGAATTGCTACATATGGATCTCTTCGGCCCTATAAGCAAGAGAAGTCTAGGTGGCAAATGGTACTGTTTGGTTGTCACAGATGACTATTCTAGATTCTCATGGGTATTCTTTTTGGGATCAAAGGATGAGACTCCTGGAATTCTAATTGAGTTCTTTGATCTAGTAGAGAATGTCTATAAAAAGAGAGTTAAGCGTATTCGTAGTGACAATGGAACAGAGTTTAAGAATTCAACGTTGAATATCTATTGCTTAAGCAAAGGGATATTACATCAATTCAGTGCACCTTATGAACCTCAACAGAATGGTGTTGCTGAAAGGAAGAATAGAACGTTGATTGAAGCTGCTAGAACAATGCTTGCTGATTCAAAGCTTCCGGTCATCTTTTGGGCAGAAGCAGTGAATACAGCATGTTATGTTCTTAATAGAGTTCTTACGGTTAAGAGACATAACAAGACTTGTTATGAGCTTTTGAACAATAAGAAACCTAACTTAAAAGGGTTTGAACCCTTTGGAGTTTCATGCACCATATTAAAGACTGGACATCAAGCAAAATTTGGTGAGAAGGCTGACGAAGGATTTTTCCTAGGTTATATGCCCAATTCGCCAAATAAGAGAGTCTTTAATAAAGTCACAGGACGTTTGGAGGTAGTTTATAATATTGAGGTTACAAGCTATTCACCGGATGTTCATAAGGGCTTAGATTGGCAATTTGATTATTCTGATCTTTTTGCATCATTTAAAGTTCCTATTAGTGACTATGTCAGTGATTCAGAGATAGCTGAACATTTAGTGTTTGAAGATGAGAATATTGGTCCCGCTTCAACATCGAGTGTTAAGCAGTCTGGAATCAAGACTACTGTTGACTCAGATAAAGCTTCCACAAGTGAGTCACAAAAACCTTCAGAGGATAAGTCTCTAGAAACAGAAGATCTTGATGATCTTCATACAAAGTTTGATGACATACTTACTCCTTTGAAACATCTAAGAATATCTTCAGCACGTACGGAAGATGTACCTGAATTGGAAGAAATTGGTACTAATTTGGAAGATGAGATACCAGTTGAACCAGTTACTACAACTAGAACGAGTAAGAATCATCCAGTTGAAAACATCATCGGTGATATTAATACTCCGGTTCAAACTAGGCATCAATCCAGAACTAATACGTCTGAGAATTCTGAATACCAAAGCTTGTATACTGCAATGAAAGAGACAGGGATTCCTAATCAATGTCTATATTCATGCTTTATCTCACAAGTCGAGCCTAAAAATGTTCAAATGGCTTTAAAAGAAAACTCGTGGGTAGAAGCAATGCAAGAAGAACTATCTCAGTTCTCTAAATTACAAGTATGGGAGTTGGTTGACCTACCAAAGGGAGAATATCCAATTGGAACTAGATGGGTATTTAAGTGTAAGAGAGATGATAAAGGTATCGTTACTCGCAATAAAGCTCGTCTAGTGGTTCAAGGTTTTAATCAACAAGAAGGTATTGATTACAATGAAGTGTTTGCACCAGTTGCTAGGCTAGAAGCAATTAGAGTATTCTTAGCATTCGCATCATATTATGGTATAAAAGTGTATCAGTTGGATGTTAAGAGTGCCTTTTTGTATGGCAAAGTGGAAGAATTGGTGTATGTTTCACAACCGCCAGGGTTTGCTAATCCTGAGTATCCAGATAGAGTATATCGTTTGAATAAGGCTCTATATGGATTACATCAAGCACCTAGGGCATGGTATGGAACACTATCAACGTATCTACTTGAGAATGGATTTACAAGAGGATCAATTGATAGTACACTATTTGTGAAGTGGAAAAAGAAAGACTTTCTTCTTGTACAAGTGTATGTTGATGACATTATCTTTGGATCGTCTGATGAAAAGATGTGTCAAGAATTTGAGAAAGTCATGAGAAAAAGGTTTGAAATGTCTGCAATGGGAGAGTTGAATTTCTTCTTAGGATTACAAGTTGATCAAAAGAAGGATGGATTCTTTATTCATCAATCTAAATATACATATGAGCTATTAGAACGTTTCAAGATGGATGAAAGTAAGGTCTACAATACTCCAATTCCAGTCAATCATGGATTAGGTCCAGATACATCGAGTGATAGCGATGTGGATCCAACTCTTTATAGAGCCATGATCGGGTCACTAATGTATCTTACAGCCTCTAGGCCTGACATCATGTTTGCTGTTTGTTTATGCGCAAGATATCAGGCTAATCCGAAAGAGTCACACATGCAAGCTGTTAAACGAATCTTTCGTTACCTCAAAGGGAAACCTAAGCTGGGTCTTTGGTATCCGATTGATGGAGACTTAGATCTCGTAGCTTATACTGATTCGGATTATGGAGGATGCAATCAGAATAGGAAATCTACGACTGGAGGATGTCAATTCTTAGGAGGTAGATTAGTATCCTGGCAGTGCAAGAAGCAAACCTCGGTAGCCATTTCTACATGTGAAGCTGAGTATGTTGCAGCTGGCAGCTGTTGCTCGCAAGTTCTTTGGATTCAACAGCAACTGCGGGATTACGGGTTAAATATAACCAATACTCCTATGATGATTGATAACGAATCTACTATGTCGATCACCAATAATCCAGTAAAGCACAGTAAAACTAAGCATATTGATATTCGACATCATTTTATTAGAGATTGTGCTGAAAAGAAATTGATAAAGTTAGTTAAGGTTCCATCATTGGATAACTTAGCAGACTTATACACAAAGGCGTTCGACAGAGCAAGATTTGAGACGTTGGTTCAACTAAACGGAATGAGAAATCCAGAGTGATTAGTCTTCCAAGGGTATTCTTGTAATAGTTAGTATTTATGTGTTTATTATTAAAAAAAAATATAAAAAAAAAAAAAAAAAAAGAGGGCGTATGGCATTCATTTGCTTGTTACCTAAGGGGAATCGCCTTCATTTAAGTTTTTATTTGCAAAAACTACGGGAAATGATAGTACATTAGGAGAATAAGCTTCACAATAATAAAGCTTAAGTCCTAAGTATGATATGGTAGTAGGTTCAAATAAAGTTGCTTTAGAACTACAGCGGTTCTATCAGGTATGTGTTTATATTTATTTGATTATACACCTATATCCACAAGTTATAATTTGTCTATTTTTAGTAAAATTTTAGATGGCTTCATCATATGATGTACTGGTAGGCAAATTATATGAAATTTTCTAAGTCTTAAGAATTTAATTAACTACTTGTTTATTATTTTGTGTAACTATTCTATGATGTATGACATTAAGTCTTAAATGTTGAATGATGGTATTACCATACACTGTTATCATGCATTTTAATTAAAGTGACAAATAGTAGCAATATGGGTATTAATTTAATTACTGGTAACTATGTTGTACTATGTACAGAACTGAAACCTTTAATTAAATTAATATTCTCAAATATATTTTGAATTATGCTAGAAGGAATCTTCTGTTGTACTACGTACAGACTTAGATAACATAGCATATTCAAAGTATGTTTGATATTTGTCTAACCGTAAAAATTCAAGTGTATGTTATATGTTTCGAAAAGATACATCATTTAGTAACCGCTACCTTGAAAATTTAATGATGCAGTGTTATGTGTTTTACTTGAATTCTTCAGTATGTCATATACTAGGAAGCACTTGATAATTCTCAAACTAACAATAAAGAGTTATGCTTAGAAAATTGAGTATAGTTTGTTTATGTGGATCATAATACCGGTAATCGTCTTAAACTATCTATAAATAAAATATTCACTTCATGTGAATAATGTATTTATTAATTATGCTATGTGGATAAAGGTACCTAAGATATAGTTTTATAAATATAAATGTATAAATGATATATTTAGTTGTAATTTTATAGTAATTTATTTGAATTTCATGAGGTATGTATACTACCAATCTGCTTAAACTTTTTAAATATATCATGAATTGCTTATTCTTACTAATATGATCCCTAAGCAGATAAATTCTTATTCATTTTATGTATGTATTTTATTTTGTTTCAAGTGTTTAATAAAATGGTACTTGATACCTATGATTATGTAATTTTGTTTTAGTTTTTAATTTTTGTGTTAATTATGCTTACCCTTCGGAATTAAATCATACTGAATGTTTTTGAGTTGAACAACGTGACAAATACAAGTGAAAATTAATTATAATTTAGACTTGTGAAAATATCGGGTTTTTATTTATACTTAGAATTAAAATTCGCGTTTTTCATTGTTTCTGCGAGTTGACATCAACTTGCGAGTCCACTTAAATCTCGCGAATCGGATATAAGTATAAAGGGGGTCAAACGAGTCAAGCTCACCCACCGAACCCACAATCTTCGCGAGTTCAGTAAAGCTTGCGAATCCGTCAACAAGGCGAAACGAGGCGATTTATTGTTTTCGTTTGATTTCGATTCTTAGATTACGGGAACGAGTTATTCAATCCGAGGACTTTATACATCTTCATATTGCGAACATTTTGAGGTATAAACCAACGGATTTCACCGTGTAAATAACAAGAAATCGAAGTTTTTATAAAACTTAGGGTTTCGGGTTAAAAACTAAACGATTTGCGTCGATTACGATGTTATTGGACATAAATCCTTGTGGTTTATGTTAAATGGATGTTAATAAACGTAAATCAATTGATAGATCATGTTAAATTCAACAGATTAATCGATTTTAATTAAAAATTATCGACGGCTGTTCATCGAACGAGTTGAGATTTTACCTCGACTCCCTGATTGAATGAAACAAGTTGACATTGTGAATCAACTCGCAGCGAGTTGACTAGCGAATCCATGAGATTAGCGAGTTCACTTCAATAGCTGCTTTATAAGTTTAGCGAGTTCATAAGCAAAACGAGTTGACCTCACCTCGTTAGGCCAGTTTATGCGAGTCCAGTACTTAGAAAAATTTTATTTTTTAAAGTAGTGATATAAATGTTAAGACTTTTTAAGTAATAACTTTTATGAAATGGATTTGTGTTAATTCTTATATGATTATATCGAAAGTCTACTAATTTAAGAAGAAAATTAGTGGCGTGTCCTAATTTCACATTAGCGGTATAATTTTTAACGTTAACGACTTGAGATTTTTATTAAAATAACAAGTACCTAACGTGATTTAAATTAGACTTAAGACTTTTTAGTTATAAGTAAAATTTTTATATACGACTTGAGATTATTTTTGTATCAAGTTATATATAATTACAATTTTAAACTAAGATGTTTGATGAATCTCGATTCATAATACATAATAGTTTAAATATTTTTTATCGTGCATTAAATTATATCTGTTGTTTGTATTCATTACAGATATGGCTAGAGCATTTGATAAGGGTCACAACATCCTGGTTGATCTGAACCTTGAGGCCAAACGGGCTGACAGGGTTGCTGATATATTACGTTTTCTAGCACGATCAAGGATTAGATATGCCATTACGGCCAATCCTCCTATCTCACAGACTATACTGAACGATTTCTGGACGGATATTGTTTATGACGAATCTGTCACTCCGCCAGAGATTCGAGCTACAGTTGGTGGACAACCTGTTACCTTTTCAGCTGGTAATCTTCGTGAGATTTTGCAGCTAGGTACGGTAGAACAGGAGAACGGGGATATTGAGTATCCTATGGACTTTATTGAGGGTGCTATTGGACGTATGGGATATACAGGAGACAGGCGTGGACGTCAGTTCCAGAAGCCTCTGGTCATTGGTCAGTGGAGGTTTCTTTGGCACGTGATGAATATAGTCTTCGCAGCAAAGAAAGGTGGCTTTGATGAGTTGAGCCCTGCGATTCTATCGGCTGTACTGTCACTGGTTTACAATAAACCATACAGTTTTTGTGATTACATTTTTGGAGAGATAGCTAGACAGATATCGGGTTCTGTTAGATCTAGATTTATGATCTACCCGAGGTTTTGTATGCTTATCATACGTGCGCGTCTACCGAACTTGGTTATTCCTGAGCCGTTTTTATCGGTGAATACCATTGATCAACGTGGTTATAATGCCATGTTTATGCAGACGATTAGGAAGGAAGGAGTGGTGAAACCGGAAATTAGACCACTTTTTGGATATATTGTTGATCCGAACTACGTTGCACCGCCAAATCATGGGTGGTTGGACGTAGCTCCTGCTGCTGTTGTTGCTCCTGCTGTTGCTGATGTTGTACCTGCACCTGTAGCTGAGGAAGCTCAACCTGAAGATCCACAAGGGCTCCTTGAGGATGTTCTTATTCAGGCTGGTCAGGTGGATCAGCAGGTGAATCAAGAGGTTGCTGCACAGGTTGTGCAAGAAGTTTTGGAGCAGAATGATGATGAGACAAATCCTTTGCTTCAAGACATTGAGAGTTACTTGGCACCACCTGAGGTAATCTGTTACTTATGTAATAATATAGATGCTTAGTTGATAGATTGTTTTTATTGATCATAGATGCATAATATTATTATATAATGATTCTGATATTAGATATTTAGTAAATTGGATATTATTTCTGATTTTAAAAATATAAATATCATTATACGAACAGGAAGCTGAAGCTGAGGCTGCACATCCAGAAGTTATATTACTTGAGGATGAGCAGATACAGCTTGATAGATCAGTTGTTGTACCAACTGAGGTATTATATCTGATTAATCTTAAATATATAGAACTTGTATGATAGAGCTTACGCTAATCATAAATGTTTAATATATTTAAAATTTAGGATCCTGTTAGATCATCTAGAGGTCGTGATGGTGAGACGGCTTCAGATGAAGATTCTGATAATACACCTTCTCCTCCTCCATCTGCTTCTGAAAAGAAGAGGAAGGGTAAGAATATTCTGGAGGAAGGTACTGAGGAAGTTGAGATTCCTTTGATGAAGCGTCCGAGAACGCTTACTATTCGAGAAGGTTAGTATTAATTAAAGTTAAATAATCTTAACTTGTTGTTTATCAGGAGTTGAACTGAGACAGTTAATTCTGTATACAGTTACTCAGGATACACCACAGGTAGAGATGGTTGCACCGGTGGTTACGGAATCGATGTCTTTACCGCTTCAAGTATGAGATATAAATTCTATAACTATGAGTGTTATGCAATTAATTAGAGTTTGAGACAGAGTAATCTGTAACAATAACTGATTTTAATTGTGTTTAACTTTACAGCATGAGGTTGCTGATTTAGTTCGTGGAGCTAATTTTCCGACGAACAAAACAGCTAGATTTGCGACAAGTTTGCTTACGCAAGCTTTGTCTCAACCTCATACACCGCTTACCAGAGACTGGCATATTGAGTCTCTTACACCGCCTGGACCCAGAACGATACCTGTTACTCCAACGACTGATGCTGAAAGGATTACATCCTTAGAGTCGAGGGTAAAGGATTTGGAGAAGCTTACTTCTCAGATTCCAGAGCTGGTGTCGAGCAATCTTCTTCTTTCACAACAGATACTCAAGCAGAGTGAATTGTACAATCTGTTGATGAAGACTCATGAGACGTTACTTGCGGACTTCACTGTACAGAGACTGAAGTTATCTTCTTTAGAGAGTCTGGTCTTGAGATCGCATTCAGGACAGCCTGCTCAGGGGGAGATATTGGTATATCTGGAGTCTTGCAGAGAGAATGAGTTGAAGAGAAAGAGAGATCAAGACAAGGACGATGATCCCAATGCACCGAGTGGTGAGCAGACTGGTCCTTCAAAGACTAGTGAGCAAGCTACTATTCAGGGGGAGTCTGGTGCTGGTGCTAGTGGTTCTGGAGTGGGTACAAGTGCAGATAAGACTGTATCGGGTGATACTGAAGCTGGTAAGATAGCTTAGTATTATCTTAGTACTGTAATATTTGTAATAGTTTGTAGTGAACAAGTGTAAACTTAATTATTGTGTAAATATATTTGGCTTAGGGTTATTATTATTTTAAGTAAAATATGTTTGGTAATTTAAGTTTATAAAATTATGTTAAGATAAAATAGTGATCGAAAGACTTCTGACTTATTGAGTAGTCGAGCGGCGTGTTCCGATTAATTTCGGCGGTCATAATTTTATAATAACATATGCATTTTAGATTTGATTATAGACTTAAGACCGTAAGGTTTATAAGTAATTAACAAGTTAAAAATGTATTCGTATTAACTAGACAAATGATATATAATTTAAAGGTTAAATTGATAATGAATGAGATCAATTAACACTTGGAAATTATATAAGGTAATTAATAGTAAATTTAAATGTTTGGTGATTATTCACAATGCATTAGAATTTAAAATTAATTAATATTTGTTAAGTAGACTTAAGAGATTTTAGATTGATTCAGGGTAATCAATAAAAGATTTTATAAGTTATATTTATATTGCGTTTATATGTTAGGTTAAAATATACAAAAGAATTAATAAAGAAATTCTTAGATTGGTTCAGGGAAATCAATAAAGAATTTGAATTATTAATATATTTGTATTTATGTTTTTCTCTAGGAATGGAAATGCTTAATCTATCAGATTCGGAAGATGATATTCTGGATGAGATAGATGAAGAGATTGATTATGATATTGAAGAAGGAGAGTTCAAACTTCCTGAAGATTGGACTGCAGTATTTGAATCAGTGATAGATGAAGGTGTTGATCTGGATGCAAATGTAGATGAACATGTTGTGAATCCATCAACGACTGAATTTGTTTTTGTAAATGAACAAGGAGAATCAGTTATTGATTTAGAAGCTTTTGAGAATGCTTCTGAAGATTCAGATACTGAAGTTGAAGAAATAGAGGACAAATACAAACATATGGTTGGTAATCCTATGTTTATCCAAGAAATGCTGAAAAAGAAAAAGGAAAATAAGCAACGCATTTTGAAAGAAGTTGATATTACTGGAAAGCGTGTACTTAAAACTGGCATTATTGGATGGTATTATGACTCTGACCTGAAGCTCTTCGCGATCAAAAGGTTTGACGGGGTTCAATATTTTGAGAAGAAGCTTACCGTGTTTAGTTCATTGCCTCGATATGAGATTCGAGACTTGGCTAGATTAGATATGAAAAATCCAAGTGATGATGATTATGCTAAGTATGTTGAGCGTATCATTAGGACTGAAGGATTATCTATGAAGTTTTCGAAGATTAAGCCAAGGAAAGGAAAAATGATAAAGCTAAACGAACTTAGTCAGAGAACTGGAAGAAGAAGAAGGAAGAAGGTTTATCCAGCGGTCAAATGCATTAAGCAAATACCAATGAAGACTATGCCTCAGAATATTTTGGGAAAATTGAAATATTGGGGGGTAGATGCTGGAACAGGAGAAGCCTTTATGATTGAAGCTGATGATGATTATCCTAATGGCGAAAAAGAAATTCTTCGTGTATATGATCACAGACATTTGATGAATTTATCAAAGGAAGATTTGATTATGTTATACAAGAACAAGATCATATCTACTGTTGGTTGGGGTGATTTAGCACGAGATTATCATAGGATGGTTAAAACATGCATCAAGCTTAAAATTTTTGCAGGAAGTAAGATTTACAAATGAAGACCAAAGACAGCGTGAAGATAAAGACGCTAGAGCTATTGTCAAGGGGGAGTCTGTTGAGACATAGATTGTGACAACAGATCTAGCTTGATATAGGACTAGTGTAATTATTATTACGTTTGTATATTGGTTTAGATTTGTAAATAAATATTTGTTTTGTTAGTAATATTCGTTAAACATATTATTGTGTTAAGTTAGACGAATTATTAAATACGAAATAAATACATTCTGTGCGAGTCGAGTTCTCAGGTCGCGAGATTAACGAGCCGAGATGAGAACTGAATTCGTGGAAGTCAGTAGCGAATCGAGCTTGGTAATGGGCTTGGGCTGCAAGGCGAGTTGGGCTGAACTTGCTGGCCCATGCGAGCCGAGCCGAGACAGAATATTTAAACGATTTTTCTTTGTAAAATCGTTAACACTGAAAATAACTTTTGCATTCTGATTTCAATTGCTGCGAATTCAACAAACCAGAGAAAAACATAACCTAAGGCTAGGCTTTGACGATTCGTTGTTTAAAGCTAAGTCTAGTTAAAACGCAATATGAACATATTCGTTGTTAGTAAAATAACACCGTATTGAGGGATTCCGCACCTTAATACTACAGATAACGAAGTTATCGATCCTAAAACTAGGGGACTTACACCAATTTTTAAAAGAAAATCCAGAATTACAGAGGATGACTTTGGATCAATTGATAGGTATTCTACAAGCTCATGCGATGGAATTGAAGAAGAAAGAATGTAAGTCAGGTGGATCTGTACAGAATGCCACAACTGGTGGCGTTGGACTAGTCAATTCTGGCAAGAGTTACGGTGGAGTGGCATTTATAACGGATACCAATTCATCTTCTGCTTCTTCTGGAGGTCATCATACAGCTTATCTTTCTGGTACATCTCAAGGAAATCAACAACAGGCTCCAGTTTCACCAGCAATACAAGAGCAAGCTGCAATTTATACAGCTTTTCTGAGCTCTTACAAAGATTTGGTTACTCAACCAAATACAACTTTGGAACTGATCAAGGAAGATGTAACATCCTGTTCCTGGGCCTGGAAATAAATTGTATTTTAATAAGTTCGGTTGGTTTATTTAATAATAAACAAGTAAAAGAGCCTCAGCTTTAATTGTGACAAGTAAAATATTATTTGTTTTAAAAAGTTAAAGTTGATGGTAAAATAAAAGTACTTTGATTTATGGGTATTTTCGGGTTCCAGACAATAGGCTAAGAACGGGTCTAATTTATACTGTGTTGTAAGTGGGGCGGTGGGATTAAAATGTGTGGACCGACTCATTTTCCTACCTAAATCAATTGTTCTTCATTTCACCTAAATTTTCTAAACTCTCTCATCTCTTTCAAAAATTAATCAAGAACAAAATAGAGATTGAATCTTGCTAGAGAAATCTGATTATCATCATCATTTATATCATCTTCTTCATTTGGATTGTAAGTGTTCTTGGTGTTCTTGAGCTTATTTTGTAGAAATTGGGAAAATGATGAACATAAGTGATTTGTATGAATTGAAGCTTGAAAATCATGTTTTGTTAATTACTTGTTGATTATTCATTGAAATGAGTTGATTACATGGTGATTATATGCTAGAATTTGTTAGTGTTCTTCAAGTTGAGCTCATAGATTAGGTCTTGGTGATTTTGTTGATTTGATGATGATGCATGATAGGAATTCATGATAGAATCACTTGTTTGTTGTTGTAATATAATCATAGTTGATGCTAGTGGTCTTTTACTTGGTATTTTCGAGTTTGTAAGCTGATTTTGTGGTAAATTGGGTTAGAGTTCGAGTGTGCAAGTTACAGGTCTGTGTATTGCTGAAATTCACTCGAACGCGATCCCAGAAGCCTTGCTGGATCGCGTTCCTTAGTTAAAATTTGGTATAGGCGAGTTTTGGTCATACGAACGCGATCCAGCACTCGTCTCCGGATCGCGTTTCGTAGTGTAAAACGGTGACAGAATTATTTTCAAAGGGGAACGCGATCCCACCAATGTTTTCCGGATCGCGTTCGCATGAATAATTTTGACGGGTTTTGTAAATTTTGAAAATGCG
The DNA here is from genome assembly GCA_949592205.1 of Helichrysum umbraculigerum. Classification (NCBI taxonomy): domain Eukaryota; kingdom Viridiplantae; phylum Streptophyta; class Magnoliopsida; order Asterales; family Asteraceae; genus Helichrysum; species Helichrysum umbraculigerum. The sequence goes on from CATIUR010000001.1 coordinate 231,661,469, forward strand.
TAAGTCTTTTCAGGGTCACGGTTATGTAACAATTTCATTAACCTAGATTTGATTGAAATTCACATGTTCAATAGGAAACGGCCCAATGATCAAAACTATATTCTAATAGCCTAGGCGGTTTTTGGCCATTCGGGGTCATTTAAGGGTCGAAAATGACATTTTACAGTTTTTAAACATTAGTTCGGGATTTTTAATTTCAATTCTGATTGAACTTTTGTTTACTTAGACGTTAGAGATTACTTGATTTGATAAATATGTTATGATGATGATTATGAGACGAGTTATTGACTTGTTATCTTTGTGTTCTCAGATAAGCGGGCGGCCACTCAGTAAGATTAGACCACTGAGTTGGTGATCAGACGATAATATTCGGTGAGTGGAATTGTAGTCCTCGGTTCCACCCAGTTGTAACGGGTTCGGTTACAACGGGTAACCAGGATGGTTTATATTAGTAGGTTGTTGTTATTGGTCGTACCGGTACCAGTCTTGTCTGTTTTGTTTATGTTGCTGATTATATGAGTTGTTGTGCGATTGTTGTTGAATTGTTGATCAGTTGTGAACAGTTGTGAACTGTTGCTTGTTGTTGTGTGCTTTTGCATTGTGAATGCAACGTGGTTGTTTTCAGAGGTCAACTGCTGTCTGGGTTGGGTTTGGGTACTACTGTGTAGTTGTCGAGGTTTCTTTGAGACACATAGTTGAGAACAAGCCTAGTCAGTGAAGGTAGTACTCAAGCTATCGGTTGATTACTGGGATTGGCTTGGCGCCCAGTAGTCGTGGTTTCTGGGTTGGATGGATACCAGGAACCGCCGGTCCTCTTGACGTTATGTGCTTATGTGTTTAATTGTTGTTGTTGCTTTGTTGTAAGACTTGTTATGAGTGGGTTGAACCGTCGGTTACGGTTCCATTCACTTAGCATTGGCTAATCCCTCGTTGTTTAATGTTTTGCAGATTGTGGTTAGTTGATGTAGATGTAGATGTTCGGGTTGTAGAGGTTGACTGGAAGTTTGACTAAAGCTTGGCGCAACTCTGACCTTTTGTGAATGTCTTTTGGAAAACGTTTTATATAAGCCCGTTTGTGTTAATATGGTTGTAAATGTTTAACTAATGTTGTCATACTTTGTAGTCGTTAAACCTGGAAGCATTGTAAGTCGGTAAATGTTTTGTTTTGGGGGACTTGCGCTTCCGATTTTCGAAATATAATATATAAATGATATGTTTTGGTTTGCGTAAGGAGTGGGCCTTACAGAAGATTACGGACAATTGGATGAAGATGATCTAGAACAGATGGACTTGAATTGGAACATTGCTATGATAACAAGAAGGGTTCAAAAATTCTTGCAACGAACTGGACGCAAGAGTTTAGAAGGCAATGGGAAGTCAGGATTTGGCTTTGATAAAAGCAAGGTCCGTTGTTATAACTGCCAGAATTTGGGTCATTTCGCTAGGGAATGCGAGAAACCCAAGATGCCACCGTCGGGCCTTACTAAACCTGATCCTCCAAAAACGAAAGAAGAGGGCAAGACGTTAGCTGTAGACAATGCTTTGGTGGTTTTTGAGCCAACTACTCATGACTGGAATGCGGAGGCTACAAAGTTTCAACAGTGTCTCATGGCTCATATTACACCTGAGGTACAAAATGAATCACCTGAACCTTTAAACTGTATCTCATGCATTAATCTAACTGAATCTCTAGAGGCTTTTCAAAAGGATAACCAAGAGTTGCGAGATAAAGTTGCAAAACTTAATGAGTCAAATAAGTTTTTGAAAGAAAATGAAAAACTCTATGAAAAACATATTGAAGCTCATAAGTTAGATACTCAAACTTATAAAGCTAAAGTTTTTAGTCAACAGGATGCAATTAAAAGTTATCTTACTGAAATTGAACTGTTGAACAAAGAGCTTTCAGACTTAAAAAGTGAGTATGGTAATTATCAAGATAAAGTCTTAGGGTCAACTTCTGCGACAATGATCTTTAATAAAATTATTAGCAATCATAAGCAAGATAAGAAAAGTAAGGGAGGAAAAGGAATAGGTTTTGTTGAAATAGCACCTCCTACTACTTATACTCCTTTACCTGTTAAGGAAGGCCTTGATGAAATTCCAGTTGATTATGCTAAGTTGTTGGGTATCAAGGGTAAAGTGGCTAAATCTAACAAACAGGAGAAGGAGAAAACCACGAGGCCAGAGTATCCCACTCCTAAGTTTGTTAAGCCACTGAATAAATCTCCTGTTAGTGCTGAGGAGATTGTTGAGCAAAAGGATGTATCTCCAGTTTGTTTTGAGGAGATCGTTGAGATTGAGGACATTACGGATCAGGAGTATCCTGAAGTTAAGAGAGTTGAAGTTAAACCTGAAAAGGTGGTTTCAAAAGTTGAACCTGAAATTAAGGTTCAAACAAATAAGGGTAAAGCCAAGGTTTTAAACTCAAAACAACAAACTTTACAGTCACCTGTAAAGATTTTGCAACGAAAATTAGTAAATGAAAAAGTTTTGTCTGATAAACCTTCAACTTCGACCTCTCAACCAAAGCAAACATTTTCTAAGACATGTACTCAATGTTCATGTTCTAGAAATGTTTCTCCACCTCCTGTGGTAATGCCTCAGCCTCAACCGTTAGTTGAGACTCGTTCTTGTTTCTACTGCAAGAGACAAGGACATTTGATCCGTGACTGTCCCAAGCTGTCAAATCAGCGCTATGGGAGAGAGATGCCTAGGACATCAGTTTATAAAAATTCCTTTTCAAAATCTCCACCTAGGCGTTACTCAAAATCTCCCATGCCTGTTCTGAAACTAAGTAATGTTGAGCAAAAACCTTTGCCAATTCAAAAGCCCAACATTATTTCTGATATCAATTCCGAACCTTCAAAAGTTTGGAAACGAAAAGAGTCTGATGCTGACTCTTCAGTCGTCAACAATAACACTTCAGATAAAAATTCTACTTTGTTTAAAGATAAAGTCCTATCTGACGTGCTTATTGTTGATGACCATGGAAGACCTAAGTCTGTAAAGGCTTGGGTCTCCGTTTCTCACTAATCTCTTTCTTTGATGTGTTGCAGCAGTCGGAACGTGTGAAGGATAGTTTATGGTATATGGATAGTGGCTGCTCGCGACACATGACTGGCGATGTGTCTCTTCTGACGGATATTAAACCATACTCGGGAGGATACGTTGCTTTCGCGGGAGATTCAGGAGGAACGATTTCGGGAAAGGGAACGCTAACAAATGGAAAAGTTAGCTTTGAAAATGTGAATTATGTGGCTGAGCTGACTCACAACTTGCTGAGCGTTTCACAAGTTTGTGACAAGGACTACACCACGTTATTCACAAAGACGGAATGTGTAATATTGAAGCCGGGGTATGTCATTCCTGAGGATTGGGTATTGATGCGGGCACCTAGAAAGAATGACACCTATGTGATGAATATGCGAACTGTGGAGACTACAAGTGACTATACTTGTCTTCTTTCAAAGGCTTCTGAAAAGGAATCACTCCTTTGGCACAGACGGATGGGACATATTCATTTCCGTAAAATGAATTTTCTGATTAACAATGATTTAGTGAGGGGAGTTCCAAAACAGTCATTTGCTCTAAAAGACGACTGCGTTTCTTGTCACAAAGGAAAACTCCACAAGAAGTCCCACAAGTCTAAGGTTGTGAATTCTATTGCAGCTCCGTTGGAACTACTGCATATGGATCTGTTCGGTCTAGTTTCAACAAAGAGCATTGGTGGTCGGTCTTACTGCTTGGTAGTTACTGATGACTACTCAAGGTTTTCGTGGGTATATTTCTTGACTACAAAGGGGGAGACTCCTGATATTCTGGTGTATTTGTTGGATAAGTTGGCAAATCTATGCAACTTAAAGGTGAAAAGGATTCGAAGCGACAATGGAACTGAATTCAATAACTCAACTCTCGAATTGTTTTGTGCTACAAGAGGAATTGAGCATCAATTCAGTGCTCCAAGGACTCCACAACAGAATGGAGTTGCAGAAAGAAAGAACATGACAATTATAGAGACAGCTCGGACTATGTTAGCTGACTCCAAATTACCAATCATCTTCTGGGCTGAGGCAGTTAATACTGCCTGTTATGTTCTCAACAGAGTGCTCACGGTTAAGAAAAAGAACAAGACGTGTTATGAACTTTTCAATAACCGTAAGCCAAACCTTCAGTTCTTAGAACCATTTGGGTGTCCATGCATGATCATGATTACAAAAGATAAGGTCTCTAAGTTTGGTGACAAAGCTGTTGAAGGGATTTTTCTTGGATATTCAGTCAATTCTCCGAACAAAAGAGTCTTTAACAAATCAACGAATCAGATTGAGGAACAGTTTGAAGTAAAATGTTTAAGGTATACGGAGCCTCCTCAAGGAACAGGTCCGGATTGGTTTTTCAATTATGGAAACCTCTTTAACTCTTTCAATATTCCAGAAGATGATGAAACGGAAGAGTTAGTTTCCATGCTACATGGACTTGATTTTTCTCAAGATACACCAGTTAGTAAACCATCCGACCCATCTCCTAATGCACAACACCCGAACCACCACCAATTGATACTACACCCACACCACCATCAACAACACCTAATCCAACATCTACTTCTCAAGTTACACCTTCGAAAGATGCTCCTTCTACCTCTAAAACAGTGTATAACTACACCAAGGAGCTTCCTTATGATCCAAACATGCCGTCATTAGAGGAAGGAGGAGAGGATGAGGTAAGTGATGAGGGAGAGGAAGCAGAAAATATGAATTATTCTAATTTATTTTCTCAAGGAGATGAAGATGATGATGCTTCTCCGAATATTTCTGCAAATGAGGGAGATCTGAGTAACCTGGAACAGAATCTTGTGCCAGATCAAATTCCAGTGACTCGGATACATAAGGATCACCCCATTGATAATATCATTGGTGATCCTCATGCAAAGGTTCAAACAAGACATCAAGCGAAACAGACTGATACTAAACAACTTTCGGGTCTGGTGGCTAATGTTAATTCATGTTATCTTTCGCAGAATGAACCTAAGAAAGTTGAAGAGGCCTTAAAAGATCCATCCTGGATCGAGGCCATGCAAGAGGAACTACAACAATTTGATAAGTTGCAAGTCTGGGAAGTAGTTCCATTACCCAAGGGTGCCCACTTGACTGGCACTCGTTGGGTTTTTCGTAATAAGATGGATGATAGGGGCGTTGTAATTCGTAATAAAGCACGTCTAGTAGTTCAAGGCTTCAGCCAAATTGAGGGGTTGGACTATGATGATGTATTTGCCCCTGTTGCTCGATTAGAATCCATACGCATTTTTCTGGCATACGCGTCCTTCAAGGGATTTCGCGTCAATCAACTTGATGTGAAAAGTGCGTTTCTGTATGGAAAGGTTGACAACGATGTGTACGTTAAGCAGCCTCCTGGTTTTGAAGACCCTGCGCATCCTGAATACGTCTGTAAATTGAACAAGGCGTTGTATGGTCTTCACCAAGCACCAAGACTTTGGTACGAGAGGCTAACTACACATCTGATTAAGCATGGTTTTGTGAGAGGGAACATCGATAGCACGCTATTTATTCTTCGTGAACAGTCAGAGGATAGGGAAGATATGCTACTTGTGCAGGTTTACGTGGACGATATTATCTTCGGGTCTACCAATGAGGCAATGTGTAAGAACTTTGAGAAAATCATGAAGTCTGAGTTTGAGATGAGCACAATGGGGGAGCTCACTTTCTTTTTAGGTGTACAAGTTGAGCAGCTTGCAAAAGGTATTTATATACATCAGTCAAAATATGTCAATGACATGTTGACTAGGTATGACCTGCTCACTTGTAAAACCTATGGGACTCCCATCGAGCTTAATCACAATCTCAAACTTGCTGAGGAAGATGAAGATTGCAAGGAGAGGGACTATCGTTCAATGATAGGTTCTCTTATGTATTTGACTGCCTCAAGACCGGACATTGTATTTGCCGTGTCGATTTGCTCGCGTTATCAGGCTAAACCAAAGGTGTCACATATGAAGGCAGTAAAGCGAATTTTTGGTTATCTCAGAGCTAGACCTACCCTTGGTCTTTGGTATTCAAATGAGAAGACTTTCGCTCTCACAGCCTATTCAGATTCAGATCATGGAGGTTGCAGTATCGATAAGAAGTCTACAACGGGTGGATGTCAATTTCTTGGATCGCGTTTGGTCTCGTGGCAGTGCAAGAAGCAAACTACAGTCTCTCTTTCTACAGCAGTGGCTGAGTATGTTGCTGCCGCTAGTTGCTGTGCCCAAGTTCTCTGGATTCAGCACCAATTACGCGATTACGGGTTACTTCTTACTATGACTCCCATTCACATAGATAACACTGCTGCTATTTCTATCACACGCAATCCCGTACAGCACTCTAAGACAAAACATATTGAACTTAGGTTCCACTTCATACGGGATTGCTATGAAAAACACTTGATAGACCTAGTCCACATAGACACCCTTAAACAAAATGCTGACCTATTCACCAAAGCCTTTTCACGTGCTCGATTTGATGAACTGGTCAACATGATCGGTTTAAGATTCTTTGGGTCTAAAAAGTAATGTGTGACTTGGATAGTTAACGTTATTTGCTTTTATGTGTGTTTAAAAAAAAAAAAAAAAAATATTGCAACAGCCACTCTTTGTACTCTTTAGTATTAAAGAAAACGCAAGGTTGCTACATTTTTAAAATAGACGTTGAAGTTGTGTCTGTAAACAACTTGGGATATGATAGTACATCGGGTGACATGCACAAAATGGAATTTTAAGGTTTATCTTGGATGTGTCAGTAGGTTTATCTGACACACTTAAAACAGTTTTTATCTAAATTATCTTCATCATACGATGTATTGGTAGGCATGGTACACACCGGTCTCTGAGGTATTAAGAAGTAATTTACATACTATGATCATGTGGTAAACACCTTGTGATGTACGACTCTAAGTCTTAATTCCTTAGCATAGCTTGACATACTTCTATTTTTGGATCGTATATCTGAGATCTTTTGGGGGAGTATGCTGATTGTTTCCTCTGTTGTACGAAAGTGCAGACCTGGTCTCAATTCAGCTTACTCTCAAAACTAAGCAAATGTGAGTCAATGCACTTGCAAAGTCTTAAATTTAAGATACTACACAAGGTCGCCACAAATTTGGTTTGACTGCGTTTAGTTTTGCTTATACCTGAATCAAGTTATGTTGCTCTGTTGTACGCAAGTACAGACCTGTCACCGCTGGCTTGATTCTTAAAATTGATTCTCTTATATTCTTTCTAAATTTGGAAACTATGTTCATGTCTAAGTTATAGGGGTATATCTATGGTGGGGACCATGGTGCAATATTCATTCTAACAATAAAAGGTTAACTCACAGACACGGATGTAACATGTTTAGGTGGACAAACAATACCAATAATTGTCTTGAAATAATTTTTATAAAAGGTGTTTTAAATGTGCCAAGTAAATTTAAAGTGGACAAATATACTGATGATCGAAATAACACTTACTATTCTTAATAATCGCATGTTATTCCGATATGATCCCTAACCAGACTTAATCAACTCCGTCACCAAAAAGAATGTATTTAGTTTGGTTTTATATTTGTAATTTTGTGTCTTTAAATTTTATTTTTAATTTTTTTTTTTTTTTAACCAAGTCACATTTACTGTCAAATTGAGCACTCCGCAAAAGATCGATAAAATTTTAAAATTTTTCAAAAACTGTCGATATGCGTCACTTTATAAGTGACGCTCATAGTGACGCATAAAAGTGACGCTTTAAGAGTCGTTCTAAGTGACGCTGATTAGGGTTTTGGTATAAATAGTCCGTATCCGGCACTTATTTCTACCACCAACATTATTCACTACGCGTCACTTCCACTAACCTTGCGTCACTTCTCTCGTCGCTGCGTCACTTCGACTGTGTGTGATTTCCGATCGATCTACGGCTTTTTGTGTATTTTGCGTGCAATCGGCCTCCGTTACCTTGTTCATCTCACTCATACGCATCATTAGGTACCGTTTTTATCTATTATAATTGCGTATCCATGATTTAATCGCCGATTGAAGTTTCGGGTTTTTAGGGTTTATGTAATCACGATTATTGGGGATCGTTTTGTTATTGTTTTGTGTTAATAAACGGTGTGTTTTACTCGTTTTCACTTGCCGCACCGTTTGGTTAACTCGTTTTCAAAAAACCCCAAATTTGGTTCGTCGTGATTTCCGGGCTTGAACAGTGACACGATGATCTTCATCGTTGCGTCACTTCAAGCGTCACTTCCTTAAGTGACGCTTAATGGTAATTTCACAGGTTAAGTGTCACTTCCACAAGTGACGCCTTTAAACGTCACTTTGCTGAGTGACGCCTTTATGCGTCACTCCCACATCATACTTACCGAGTGACGCTTCGATCCGTCACTTCCGTAACTGACGCTGTCAGTGCCGCTTTAACTAACCGTCACTTTTTAAATGACGCATACTCGTCACTTGATCAGTACCGCTTGAATGATACATGTTGTGACAACGTCACTTACACCAGTGACGTCTTCAATGCGTCACTTACCTCAAGTGACGCATCCTTCTGATTTCTGATTTTCATACGTCACTTCTTAAGTGTCGGATGTGTTACGTGCGTCACTTCTTTAGTGACGCTATACAATCAGATTTTTCGATTATGATTTTGAGCTTATTCTGTAACGATTTTTCGTGTTCTTGTCCTGTTTATAGTTACAGATGGAGAATCTTCATGATTATTATCGTCGCACAAACACCAGGCACAACATTGTTGCATTTTTGGAATCTACGCATAAGAACTCGTTGCCTTTTCGGCCGATGATCGAGTTTCTTAGACGTTCGAGGATTCATTACTCTATTACAGCTTCAGTACCAGTGTATATGAATCAAATCGAGGAGTTTTATGACCACGCATTTATCAGAACAGAGAACGACACTCCGAGGATTGTGTCCACTATGTTTGGTCGTGAGATTCAGATTACACAGGATTCAGTTCGCCGTGTTTTGCGGTTTGATGATGCAAACAATATGCCGACTGTTTTTGAGACCACTTTTATCTACGGGGGTCTTCAGAGATTGGGTTATCCGGCTGATCAGCTTACTGATTTTCGTAAACAGTATCTCTGTCGGGTTTGGAGATACTTAGCTCACATTGTAATTGTGTGTTTATCTCCGCGAAAAGGAGGATATGATGCTGCAAGTCACATGACGTTATCTCTGATGCTGGCATTAGTTTATAACAAGCCGTATAACTTCAGTGGTTATATTTTCGGGAATATGGTTGATAATGTTCGAGCTGGAAAAGAAAAATGGCTGTTATATCCTCGTTTTGTTCAGCTGTTGTTAAATGATTTGAATTTGGGAATAGCTCCGGATCTAAGATCGTTACTATTTCCAACGCCCATGATGTTACGTGTTTTCAATGATTGTAAGCTGCCACCAAAAGATTCTCAGATCTTACCTGATCATGAGTTATTTGGGCACATAGTAAACGAAAACTATGTTGCGCCGCCTGGGGATGGTTATGAGGATGTTGTTGCTCCTCCGGTCAATGATGCAGATTTAGTTGATGCTGCTGTAGCTCAAGATTTGGAGGATATTGAGCAAGTTGAAGAGGTTCCAGCTGAGGAATCTGATGGTGGTCTTACACCACCTGATTCTCCAGGTGATGTACCACCTCAGGATGCATTGGATGGAATACAGTTGGCTGATCCTCGACGCTTTAAGCGTATTTTGAGAAGGATTTCTGCGGGGCGTGTTCATGTACCGCCTAATCTTGGAAAGCGACCAGCTGGGTCTTCTCCGTCTTATGCTAATTTACCATTGAGAAGACGCCAGCGAACAGGAATTACTATTCAGGAACCTGGTCACCAAGATCAACAACAACAACAACAACCGCCGCCTGCGATGCTTCAGCAGTTACTTGATCAGATAACTCAGATGAACAAGCGTTTTGATGATCAGGCTGCCGTGATTGAAGCTCAAGCTGCTCAAATTAAAGATTTGGAGATAAAAGCAGCTCATGTGCAGGAGTTGCAGCTAGAATTGAAAGATGTGCAGTCTAGGTTGTTAGTATTGGAAGCGGTTACTGTTGTTTCGGGGGAGGAAGGTCAGAGAACCTTAGAAACAAATGTAACCCCTCCCCCAGAATCCGAAAATGTAAATCCAGATTCTATTAATGAAAACATTGCTTTGGATTATTTCGTTGATGTTCTAGGACAACCGAGACCCATTTCGGTTGATTATTCGAATGTTAATCTCACATACATTCAGAGTTTGATAAATCCGGATGATGAAGAAGATAGATCAGTCGATCCGGATGATATAGAGATGGATGCTGAGGTTCCAGGGTCAGACGAAGAATATTTGGTTAATCCTCATCAGGAACCAGCACCTGAGCGAGAATCGGAACCAGTTCAGAAACAACCGGCTCAACCGTATGATTTTGATGCACCGATCATTGAGTCCGATGATTCTGATGATGACCAAGAGCCTCAAACAGATACTACTCAGGAACAACCAACTGCTGAATCTGTTCCTGAACAAGCGCAACCGTCTACATCTTCAGAGCGCCCAATGTTTCGAAAGCTCAAGCCTGAATTGAAGATTTGCAAAACATATCAGGTTCGAGGTGATTTGACTGGATTAATCAGAAGTTGGAAGTTTGATGAAGTCAACTTTCTGATTCTTATTAAGCGAAGAGATGGAGTACAGTATTTTCGGCCAAGATTTAACTGTATTAGCACATTGCCGAAGGAGGAATTAAATCGTCTTGCTCAGCTGAACATCGTTAACCACACTGATGATTTTCGTGGTAATATGTTTCAGAAGATTCTCAGAAGAGATATTTACAGCAAGAAGTATTTGTGGGTTAGACCAGAGTTGGGAGTTCGTTATTCATACAAGAAAAAGTTGGATTCAAGAACTCAGCAACCGATTGTGAAGTATCATTATCCTCCAGCTGCTAGTCAGAAAACTGTGCCTTTGCAGTCATTACCACTTGATTTTCTGAAAAGATTACGATATTGGTGGTTTGACTCTGTTACTCAAGAAGCAGTCATTGAATATCTTTCGGTTGAAGATCCAGTGATTGAGAAGGATAATTGGAGTTTATCTGCAAAGTATGGAAGAACTCTTCGTGTTTTTGATCCGATCCGCCTTATCAATTTGACGAAGAAAGATTTGAAAGCTCTTCACAAAAGTAAGATGGAGTATCATCGTTATGATCAAGAAGAAGCTTCAAAGTTCGAGAAGGTGGTCGAGATTTGTGTTCGAGTGGGTATTCATGCTGGTGGAGTATTTCCACCAGGTTGGGTTTAAACTGAAGATGTTTTTTTGAAGACCAAGCTGAAGACACGGGGGAGTTTGTTGATACATGTTTGTTTGTCTGTCAGTTGGTCTATTGAGTTGTAAGTGTCGTTAGTTAGTTTTATTAGAAAAGTCATTGTCTGTATTTGCGACACTTAAGTTTAGCATTAGGCGACACTTGCCTTAGTGACGCATAGCGACACTTAGGTAAGTGACGCATGAGGGCGGCGACATGCGACACTTCCCAAGTGACGCATGTCTGCCGATTTTGTTTTAGTATAAATTGAAACCTACGGGGTTTTCGGCTAGGGTTGACGAAACCCTAGCACCATTTGTCGACTAAGCACTTCTGTAAACAGTTCCAATACGATTTACAAGCTGATATACTCGTTTACTTTGATTAATCATTGTTTTCATTTTGAGTTTATTACTTGTTTGTGTAATTGATTGATTCCGCCAATCTATTACTATCGATCAACACTTAGATCCACATCCAGGGGGCACTGTCAAACGCGTAAGTTTTTAATCGAATTTTCGCAAACGGTCCAAACGTTTCAGAAATTTGACAAAGTTTTTATTTAGAATTTTGGAAAGTTTGTTTGGATTGGTTTTGAATTTTTAAGAACACAAAAAGATTTAATAAACGTATTTAAAAACGAAAATGTTTTCGCACGCGAATTAATGTTACGTTTTTAATATACGAATTTAAATACGAAAGTTTCGTGCGTATTTTGGTTGATTTTCATAAAAAATATTTTAACCTTAAAAACCCAAGTATACGTTTCGTTTCGTTCGCATTTAAGTTAAAATTGCATATTAAAAATGCAATTTAAAAATGCATAAAGCAAAGGAAGCTTCCACCACTTTTTACAAAAAGTAAAAAGCAACTTCTTCTTCCTCATTCTTCTTCCAAAACCGTCACCACCATCACCATCTCCATTTCTCCATTTTTCCATCATCTTTCTTCAAATCAAGCTTCAAATCTTCCATATCTTCATCTCTTTTGCATCTAGAACATCTTTACATCAAGGTTGAGGTATGATTCTAACCTAAAATCATGATTTTTAATATTTTTATAAAGTTAGGGTTCATGCTTAGATCTTGAGTTTTGATCATCAAGTTCCATGCTTTTTGCTTGCAAAATGCTATATTGTTGATTGTTAACATGTTTGCGGAAGTAATTTGAAGTTTCCATGGCTAGATTTGATGTTTTGATTTTGGAAGTTGACTTTATGTTAGGGTTTTAGCTATTTTGACTTTCTTGAATGATTATTTGCTTATGATTGACTTTTCGGTGATTAATTTGTGCTTAAAATGATTAGTTTACATGAGTAATTGATTATTAAGGATTAGAAGATTAATTTAATTGCATGCTTATGAATTAAAGTAAGGCTTTTTATACAAAACTATTTAAAAACCATTACTTTAATTAAAATCATTATCTTTTAAAATGGCATTTATTTTAAACTTTGTATAATTTGCTTCATGAAAATGCAATTAAATATATTTGGAGTAGCACTACTTTAATTAATAAAGTTAGTGAGATTTCGAATTAATTATCCTCTAATTAAAAGTCTTATGTTTAACCAAAATAATGGATGATAAATAAAATTGCTTTGCTTGCTTATTTTAATCATAGTAAGGTAATTATATGATTTATGATCATGATGCTTGCTTGATTATTTGATTACTTAGCATGTTTAGAAATATTCATCTTTAAGTAATCTTTGAAAAATAGGAAAGCTACGGTTTTGTTTATCTGGATAAATTGCGGATTGATGATTGCGGTTTTTAGGGAATTCATAAAAATAATAATGGGATAATTGCAAAATCTAAAGCCTACATTTCGAATTTTTTCTGAAAATTTGGAATAAATATTATATTGTCCAATTATTGTTATATGATTTGTTTCCTTGTTTTTCTTAAATAGATGGACCCGATTCCACCTACTCTAGCATATTTGGCCAAGACTACACAAGAAAAGACTTTGATTCGGAAATGGCTAAAGAGGGCATTTGGAAGTAATCGGTACATAGTTTAGGAAGACATGGGGAAACTTGGAATTGAGGATAGGATGAGGAATTTGATAGGATACGAGGTTCAGGGACTTAAGTTCGACTCGTGGATCCAGCTTTTTAGCATTCGTGAGCCCATATACCCCGAGGTTGTCACTGAGTTTCTGATGACATTTGAGCTTAACCCAGAGTTAGGGATTGGAGATGACAAGAAGATAGCATTCAGATTCCGAGGGAAGAGCCAGAGTGTCTCTATTTCGGGCTTAGCTAGACACTTGGGATTGTATTCAGCGGATCAGATTAGCTCAGATTGGTTCTTACATAGTCATCAGACGATTCCTCATCATCCCGAGAGGAGCCATAGAGTCATTTGGAGTGAGCTGACGGGCACTCATTATACTTGTGGTGCCAAGTCCTCAGCTTTGATTCTACCTCAGCTACGTCTCCTACACAAGCTGATTGTTACATCTATTATGGGAAAGAAGGAGACCGGGTCGATAAATGGGGATGAGCTATATATCATTGATGCTATCATGAGCCGCCAGAATATTAATGTGGCCTGCATTATTGCTGAGAGGATGGCGAAGGAGAAGAACTTGGACCTGACAAAGCATGTTTTTATGGGAGCTTTCATCACCAGATTAATGAGAGGGATGCGACTCTTGAAAAAGAGTCATGAGGCCGAGTATAGAGTGTCTTCCACTTCATTACCATGTGACTTGGACTACTGCAAGCAGATCCATTTGATCACTGAGGGTTCTGAGAGACAGTGTTACTGGAAGGACACTGATGAGCTTATCCCTGGATGTTTCATGACCAAGAAGAGGGTCAGAGAGGAGGATGTTGAGACTCCGGTTGTTGATAGAGTAGATAGAGTACCGGCTGTGCCTAGGAGTACCAGGACACCAGTCAGGGATGCTGGGGTTGGGACATCAGGTCCCCGAGCTCAGATACGACATATAGATCCAGTCACTCCCTTGACTCAGTACTTCATATTGCACGCGTTGGCTGCCAACAACGCGCATCAGGCACTTATAGCTAGGGCTTTAGGTATTCCAGCTCCTGAGCCGCTCCTGTACGAGTGTGTGCCACTACCACCAGTTCCACCATCTACTACCATTCCACCACCTACTACCATACCACCATACACTACCCACATACCACCTACCACTACCATTCCACCCACACGATCAGTCGAGCATTGTTTATCGGTTGATGCTGCATTCCCACATCCTACTATGTCAGCCCGTAGAGCCCATTCTTCTCAGCAGTCTGCAGGAGGAGAGGCTGTTGGTTCCTACCGGCCAGATGTTGTTCATTTGGGCACTGATCCATTCACCTTATCAGAGTTTCAGGGATTGTTGGCATTAGACCCTATACCTTCTGATCAGCTTCCTACAGAGGAGATACTTAGGCACATCTACAGATCCAAGATGGAGCGAGAGGGGATGACTTTTGAGGATTTCAGACAGTTGGCATTAGATGATCCGATGAAGTCTTGCTCCCTTAGAGATGTATTGATGCAGTATAGGCAGGTGAGGTCAGAGGAGCAGAGAGTCTCCAGTGGTCAGCAGTCAGTTGCCGGACCATCCTCAGTTCCTCCACCGGTTCAGCCTTCTGTTCAGGATTCTGATCAGGGTTCTCCAGCACCCTAGATCTGTGCACCCATATCTACATACTTACTATTTCCTCTATTCCATACTTTTGACTTGTTATGTGGTTGTGGAACTTTACTTTGTTATATTTTTGGAACATGAACTATCAGACACAGTCTGTTTAGTTTCTTTATCTTTTAGTATTTAGTTATCAGTTATTTAGTTTACTTATTATGTTTTATTTCTGTTTTTCTTCTTAGTTAGAATAAGTGAATTGTGTTTGTGCAAATGAGAATTGAGGAAAGGAGATGCCGATCATTCACGAAGAAACTGCTTTCTGCATGGATTCAACCAAGGAATTTCAGTCACCTGCAGACCGCCGCTTCTTTCTTAAAACCATCTCCACGTCTCTATCGTAGAGAAGTTCCTTTCTTTTTGTCATGATTTTCACCATTACCACATATCCAAATATGCCTAAATTCTAAGTGCACCAAATTTTTCAAAACACTTAAAAATTGTTGCACTATTTCAAAACCTAAGTGTGGGATTTTTCCCGAAGAAAATCCTACGTCTTAGCAATGAACATTGAGGACAATGTTGTTTTAAGTGTGGGATACACGGTATATATATACCGCAAGTTTATATTTGCCTGTCCAAAGTAATACCTCCGTTTTCATTCAAAATTTTTCAAAAATTTTTTTTTTCGCAAAACCAACCCAAAAGGTTGAGATTTTTAATCACCAAAACATTCGAAAACCCAACCTCGACGATGTTCGACATCCATTCGGTTGATTTTGAATATTTTCAAAAGATTTTAGTCTTAGAATATTCTTTTAAAGAGATAAACCTTCTGTCAAAATAAATAAATTGCTTTGGAAAGTAAGATAAGGCAAGGATAAGAACGTATCTTAAACTAAAACTGAGAAATCCTCTAGGCATCGCATGACTTGGTGCATATGACCCTTTGATTGTGAGGTACTTGAGCCTTTAATAAGCATTCACTTTTAATGCTTCACTTTCGTCTCTGAGTGTGCGCCGATGCATGTGTCTTTGAATTAGAACTTGCTCCTGAATGCGTTTTGAGACCATACCAATGAGTGCCGTACGCGGTATAGGTGCAATTAGATGATCTTGGCATTTATTAGGATTAACCCATTTCTTTCATATCTTTTCAAGCCAACCCTTCCAACTTTCTTTCTAAGATTGTTGATGATCCAATTAGAAAACCCTTTGCGCCTTAGCCATTTCATTTCTCTAAACCCTAAAACACTTCCCCACAACACAAACACTTTCCCACCAAACACCATTCCAGCTCGTGAAACTTCATAGATCATAAGAGAGGGCTACTTGAAATATCTTTCTATTGGTGTCTCATCTTCAAACATCTCTCCGTACCTATCAAGAGTTTAAAGAAAGAAATCCAAAGTGAAGATACGGTACAAAAGCGAAGTTATTACTCATCACGAAGATATTATCCGCTAAAGACAGTACGAAAAATTGGCACTTGTCAAAAGAGAAGACACAGATGTCTCACTATACGAAGGATCTCCAAGGTCATAAAAAGAAAAAAAAAAAAAAAAAAGGAAAAAAAAAAGAGAAAAGAAAAGCAGACCTTGGAGAACTCCTAGAAGAAGAAGACTACTCTCAAAAGAAGAAAAATCAATCAGAACTCAAAAGAAACATCAAGAGAAGAGATTATTCCTCTAGGAGATGAGTCTACTCTAGAAGTTATCTCAAGTGAAACTGGCTTTGATCTTTGAAAGCTCCGAGTCTGAAGTTCAAAAACCCTAAAACCATTGACCAAACTACCCCTATCCTTACCTACTTTACCCTTACTCACACAACCCACTAAAATGCCTTGGGATAATTAGCACCGTTCTCAAAGGAGTGGTGGAGATTCAATTCTCGACCAAGCCTATGACAATAAGCACTGCATGACTGGCAATGAGCGATTTCATTTCCATAGATTATAGGTAACCCGATACACTTTGAGTGAATTGAGTGACCCACTTGTGAGAATCGCCCAGTCATGTACATCTACGTCTCGAGAGTTGCAAAGCATGCCAAAAAGGGTTGATCAATTTTATGTTTAAGTATAGTTAATTTTTGTTGATGCTTGCTTTCCGAAAAGATTTATCTACTTTGAAGAAAGTGACTTTCTGCAAAAGATGCTCTAAGCATCCAAAATAATTTTTCAAAAACTATTTTCCAAATGAGGTTTGCTTGAGGACAAGCAAAAGCTTAAGTGTGGGATATTTGATGAAAGGCAAAAAGTCACGTTTTTACATGCATTCATTGCCCCATATTTAGCTCTTTTCTAACAAATACATCTTAAAATCATAATTATTCATTAACTTTTGTTAGAAAGGTATAAACTTGTCGGTCTTTTGAAAATCAAGCAAAAAGGGCAGAAAACTGACCTAAATAGGCACTATTCTGAGCCCAACCCTAATTCTACTGTAAACTTCATACCAGAGCCTCATAATGGTCTTATTTTGTAGCTATGAAGATTACGAGAACGTGGATATAAGGATTGCTCAGAACGGATCAAGGACGAGAAAGTTATGCAAGTCACAGCGCAGCCGAAAGCTACAAAACGTATTCTGAACACGCTCGGGCCCCACACATCCAATTTCTACCAAATTTGCATCATTAGAATCGTAACGGAATTACGAAGCCGTAGGCGAAAGAATCAAGTCAATCGGATGCGAAACGAAGAAGATACAGCCTTCCGAAGATGCGAGAAAAGTCGGAAAAATCACACGGCCTAGCACACGGCCACCACAGGGCCGTACACGGCCTCCACCAAGCCGTACATGGCCTGTAGAGAGCCGTACACGGCCTCTGCAGGGCCGTACACGGCCTACTTTGGTCTCACACGGCCTCTTCCTTGCTTCTTTGGCTTGTACGTGTGCTTGTGGACTTGTACTCTTGGATCCAAGGCTTGCCTATAAATAGAGACCTCATTCACCTCATTTCACACACCATTCTTCATAGAATTCTCTCACTTTCTCTCTCACACACATTCTCTCTCTAGCACTACTCTTAGGAGTTAGAGGAGAATTAGATTAGGTTAGCTTCTCTCTCTAGTTTCTCTCTCTAGAGAACTAGAGAGATGTAGGCACGGTTCGAGTGGGGAAGATAGCTGTAGCTTGGGAATTTTATTGTATTGAAGTTTTCAAGATTCTAGCTTGTACTACTCAGTGTTACGCTGCTTAAATACTGGTTATTACTTATTCCTTTACTTACAGTTATTATGTTTTGTTTGCATGATATCTTTGTTTGTGTTGCGAATATTGCCATGCTATTTACGTAGTTTAATACTGTGATTGTTGAAATATAGATATTAGGATTATGGATGATATTTAATTCAGTGGGATAAACATTATGAAATAACGGAAGTAACGTTATACGGCTTTCATTTGTATAGCGCCGGAATCATCACGAATGTGTGTAGTACGGAACGTGGAAGCTATGAAAGTCGTGGGCACAATCCGTTGTGGAATAATGTCCCTGGTATTATGATTGGTGATTGTTTTGTTGTGTATCTGGTTGAGTTTTACATGAATATAGACTTAATTCAGTGTCCACCCTTTCCAGTCTTTCACGTGACTATTGCCTTAGGATAGGATCTGATCAACCCTAATACTACGTAGATATAGTTATCTCATATTACAGTATGAAGCTATGAATATTCCGTAAAACGGCACAGTACTTCGTATAACGTTTAAATACGTGGGAAAATCTAAGGAAATGCCGTAGGTTTATTTCATCGTGGAATACCTAGAAGTCACCCTTTTAGAATATGGGTCTAGGAACAATAAAGCTGTGGAAATGCTCGCTGCACCGTACACCGTTAGTACACCAAGGTTAAAATACAGCTGTGGAAATGCTCGCTGCACCGTACACCGTTAGTACACCAAGGTTAACATACAGCTGTGGAACTACTTTAATGTACAGTACACCGTTAGTATGCCTTGAGTCTGGAACACTGTGGATATGCCAAATGCACTGTACACCGTGAGTATACCTTGAGTCCGGAACACTGTGGATATGCCAAATGCACTGTACACCGTGAGTATTCCTAGGGATGAACGCCTGATAGCAAAGGAGGGTCTAATTCATGACGGAGTTAATTATGCTTAAACCAGTAATAAATGAGTTTTGAAAAGAAAGCAAGTATTCGGCTGTAATACAAGATGCTTAAACCGCTTAACTCAACATGACCGACAGCTCAACATATACAGCATACAATTAGTACGTACCTAGATAAACTCAGATAGATTTAGGTGTTAAGAAAGGTCAGATAGAAAATTGCAGTTTGTTACCTTATGCCTACACCCATGATATATCATCCGTAGAGGTCGCTTAGTCTTACAAGGCAAGTGAGGGGGGTTTGAACAACCTGTTTCTGATCAGCATCAGGATAACCTAGGATTCAGTGACATATGCTTTTAGGCTTTTAGACTAAAACGTAGGGTCCTAGTGTTTACACCGATTGTCCGTCTGATGATTTGCCCAAGGTAGTCTCCAATCATCTGTCTAATGAATATCATCCAGAAACCCTAATTATCGAAGTTTCAGCAATCACGCTCTACCTGTTGCCTACTCTCTTTTTAATTTACTTGCTTTATTTAGTATTAGCTTAGATAACCAACCAAAACCTACCTACTTTTATAAACCCATCCTATCAGAAAGCTCATTTACGGTAAGTCCCTTTTGGTTCCATTCGCTCCGATTTTAAGAACGACACTCGAGTTATACTTACTGCTTACTCCCCAAAAGTAGGTAGTACTTATAGTTTGAGCCCCAGCTCATATAAATTTAAAACCTAACACGTTCACACGTTGTTGCGTCGTTGCCTGCAGGACCGCCGTGCCAGCCCCCCTTGGAAAACGACCGCGGCTGTGTCAGTACTCTGACGGCGCAACAGTGTATAAATAGAGATTCCTAGAACCTAGATTAGGTTAACGATTGATAACATAGCTTCAAGGTGTAAACCCTAATACATCTGTGTATTCGTGTTATTACTCTTAATAATATTGAAACTTTTGATATTAATTTTGTGTTCTTAATATTCTTGTTTTATATTCAACAAGTTTAATTCTTCCTAAAGTTAATAAGTACTATTCCGCAGTTTCTTATTAATTATTCAAAGCTATAATCTTGGATAGATCAATCGATCCTGTCACTTCCACATAAGTAAGGAAAATGTTAAGGTTGAGCAGGTACGAGAGACATTCGTGAGGACACGCATGAAATAAGTGGGGAAGAGTTGTAACACCCCAAAATTTGAAGTATTATTTTAATAAAAGTAAAAATAATTATGTTGGGTTATTATTATTAATTGTGTAAAATAATAATAATTTTGATCGATTTTTAAGTTCTCGACAATGATACTTGAGGGTTTAGGAGTGTACCAATTAAATGGTTTAAACAAATAAAATACACACACTCATTCATACACATGTCGTCCCATACATACATACATATCCATACACAATTAAAAAACTTGTTTCTAGAGAGAAATAGAAAGTAGAAGAGAGAACGCAGGAGCAAGGGAGGAGGGCAAAAAAAAATCATTTCTTGAATACGAATTAAAGTCTCAGAGATCCAATTCATCATCTAATTATCATCTCTAACCCTAAGTAAGTATTGTGTTTGATTTTCATAACCTAGAAATTGGGTTCCAAAGGGTTTTGAGGGATTAGTTGTTTTTAAAATGAAATTAAGACTGAAATATAATTAATTGATGTTAGTAGAGCCTATTAGTGATTGTTGTTAACATTGGTACAAGCTAAAGGTCAAGAATTTCAAGTTATGTTCATAGTGATTTTGATGGGTTATGTTAAACTCTTGCAAATTAGTGTAAGCTAACTTAAATTATGGTTGAAAGTGTAGTGATGATGTTTATATAATGTTTTAATTGTAATTAAAGTAGTAATCCAAGTAGTTAAACTTTAGAAATGGGTATGATCATGAAAATTGAAGTTATGCTTAGTTTGACTAAGAGTCAAACCTGGTTAATCCAAGGGGATGATGGGCTGATGTTGATTTTGATGATTGTTAGATGCTAAATACGTTGTTATATTGATGTGTTATATGATAGGTGATTAAAGACGTGGCATTCATAATTGATGTTTGATAGCATCAAATAAGTCTATATTTATATAACAAATTCCCTTAGTTTTTATACCTTTTGATTACATTTTTTATGATTATAGATACTGATTTGATTAATATTTGCAGAATATAGTTTTTAATTGAAGATTGAAGAAAAGAAAGAAGAAAGAGAAGAAAATGAGGAAAATAAAGAAGAAATGAAAAGAAATGAAGAATCGGGCCTTAAGAAAAGTTTAAATTCGTACTTAGATAAAATTGGGCCAAGGAAGAAGTTTGATCCAAGTTATAATAAGTTTGATGGCCCAAAATAAAGAAGAAGCCCAGATGGAAGAATGTTCTGGAATTTCATTTAGCCGGCAGTTATATGTTATTTATGGAAGGCAGTGAAAGACGCGGGTTACAGCCGGGTTTCGTGGGTAAAAAGTCAACCCGACCGGCGGCTAAAGCATTTAGCCGGCGGCTAAACTCACGGTTTTTCAAGTATAAATAGAGGCCAACACCATACGATTTGAGATACGAATTACGAAAACAAAAGTCAGTTTTTAGGGTTTAAGGTCGATTGAAGGTTGATTTGAAGGGCTAGGAAGCTAGGGTTTGAAGGTTTTCAACCCTAACGAAGACTCGTTTGGTTTATTGGTTTGATTCTTATCTTTTCTATATTCTATGTGTAATAAAATGCTTATAGATTTGGTTTTTATTGCAATGAACATGAGCTAGTATTCTAATTGTATTTACTTAGATGAATGATTATTGAATGAAGGTTTAAAAGATATGTTTATGTTGATTTTTGATTATGAATGATTATCAAGTTTATTCAAAAGATCCATATTATTTATTTATGTGTTTGATTGTTACTTAATGTGGTTGATTATCTTTACTAGGCCTGGTTTAGGTTAATCAATTATCTGCAATTAAGTAATTTATTAATTGATTGTGGCAAGACTTTGTAATGATACTTGGTTAAGATAATAACAGTTAATAGCTAATAAATGATATGAATTATTAATATGTAATTTAACAGCAATGGGTAATTCGAAGTTGTTAGTATAAATCTTAATAGTTTGTGAAAGTGTTAATTGAATAAGGTTTATGTTAATAATGCACGCAAGAGTAATTTCTGGTGTTATTAAAGAGAATCTAGTATTAAGATAAAACTTATTACGATTAGTAACCTTAACAGGAGCTAGTTATATTTGATTAATTCACATAATTAAAGATAAACAGTTCAATAAACATATCTGGAAAACCTGAATTTAATAATAACTATTCTAAGTAAATACATGTTTCTCTATTCCTGATAATTATCTGATGACAGTCCCGTACGTAGGATCTGATCGGATCGTTTTAATCAATTGTGAATGCGAAATAATAAACAATCGATAACTGATTCACGAATACAAACGATTCTATAACCTTTTTTATATATTCACAATTGAAAGAATAAAGCTTTTACAATCAAAAACACAATCTCGTTCTCTCCTCTCTTCCTCTGAAAACGGCTCCCTTTCTCTCAAAAAAATGTCTAACCCTAATTTTGACTCTAACTCTTCTATTTATAGTGTAAACTGCTGACCCTGCGACACTCACTAAGTGTCGCAGGTCATCACCCTATTGCTACACTTAATCTAGTGTCGCCTAAACACTAATTTTTTGTATATTTTCTATTTCACTATTCGTTTACAGACTCGCATATACACACTAAACACTAAATATATGCAGACTAATTTACTTTGACAATTACAATAGTTTTGACCAACTGACTGACACACAAAATGCACCAACAAACTCCCCCATGTCAGCAGCTTGGTCAACTAGGTCTTCAATTAGTCTGAATCAACAAACTTCTTCATGTCTTAAACAATCGGAATCTCCCCCATTGAGATAGCATGGTCTTCAGAAAAATTTTGATGTCCAGATTCATGTGATTGACACACATTTATCATACAATAAGATCATCAAACTCTGTGACCATTTTTCAATCATCAGCAGCTTCTCCAATAGAATTTATCTTCACGGTCTTTGGAGAATAACTGACATCCTTTACATCTTCAATATTTGACTTTAACAAGATATGTAATATTTGAAGAAAATAACATAGAAACAAAATCTTTTTGTATTTTCTTTATAAATGAAAAGCAAAGAATAAAGATTAAAATAAATTTGGGAAATGATTGTTTTAGGTCTGCTTAGGGATCATATTAGGCCAACATGCAATTATTAGGAAATAGTAAGTGTTATTTCGATTATCAGTATATTTGTCTACTTTAAATTTACTTAACATATTTAAAGCACATTTTATAAAAATTAGTTCAAGACGATCATCGGTATTGATTTTCCACTTAAACATATTACATCCGTATCTGTGAGCTAACCTTTATTGTTAGTATGTATATTAATTTTGTGAAACCTATTGTATGATATACTGATAAACTTTAGTAAAACGCATAATGCTGCATATTTTACAGACAAGGTAGAGACCACAAGACCAAGTTTATCTCGGCTATCTCGTAGCATACACTTGACCTTTAAATTTAGGCATACATCAAACCTATTATGAAGATACTAGTGGCCCCAGATCTGTACTTAGTACAACAGAGGGTCCCTTAGTATGAACAAAACAAGTTTGAAACTATTTGCATAACTAATGGATTCAGGTCTGTACGTGAGTACAACAATAGTCAGTATTAGTTAAGCTAATAATCATATAATTACTATATGCCAATTTTGCACGTACATAATAATTATGATAGCGTATGGTAGTACCTTCATTCATCAATTAAGACTTATGTCATACATCATATAAATGTTTTCACAAAGTAATAGACAAGTTTTGATATTACTTCTTACTCACTCACAGACCGGTGTGTATCATGCCTACCGATACATCATATGATGAAGCTAATGTTTATAAAAGCTGTTTTAAATATGCCAGATAAACCTACTGACACATCAAACATAAACCTTAAATTTTCCATTTTGTGCATGTCACCAAGTTGTTTACAGAAACAATCCAACATTTTTTCAAGAATTAAGAATTTTGCTGTTCACATTTCTGATCCAAATAATCAGAATTTTTAAATTTTAAAATTACTCCCCCTGAACAGCAAATTCTTTTTGCAATCCAATTCAAAGGTACTCCCCTTAAACATTAAACATATATTTTTGTATTTTTTAATTTAAATGTCGCAACATTGCATTTTTTTTTATACTAAACAGTACAAAGAATGGCTGTTGCATTTCTAACAAATAAATTTTTTTTTATCAAAATCACATATAATGTCAAGTCAAATGCCTTTTAGCACTTATACCATCTCGTAACTTCGAAAATCTCATCAAACATTACCAAGAATAACCACCTCGAAACATTTTTCCAACAAGATCCACATCCATGCAGTCACTAAAAAGTATTAGCTAACAAGAAACTGACTGCATCACCACAAACAATCAAACATTAGAGTTTATGGGACACCGAAGCCTTGATAAACTTGGGTTGTCCACTATCGTCCATAATCATCACATCCATGAGTTTATGATATTTTAAAAACTCAGTTGATTTCATAGATGTGTTGTTTGTGGATTTTGGTTTCCAAACCTGCTTAGGTTCGAATGATTTGTTTTCAACAATGTTGTGATGTTGAACTTGAGGTCTACTAGGCACAACTTTGTTTACTCTAGCCATAGGTTTTGGAGAACAGGATGCACAACTTGATACAGGCGAACACGAACGACGCCTTGAAAAAGATTTTGAAAAAGAATTCCTAAAAGAGGAAGTTCTTGGCATCCCTCTACCAAACCTATCCAGGGATAATAACTTACAATCCCTAATGATATGGCCCTATTGACCACAACGGAAACAAGAACGTCACTCAACATAAGATCGATTCCAATGGGTTTCCTCAAATCGTTTCGGTGAAGGACAATACACAGAAGGTCTATGAACAGGAACATTTGTTGAACATGCACTCTTTGGTGAACATGTTGAACTAGATGTTCCTAAGGTTGAGTTAGTTGATGTTACACACTTATTATTTCAGATTTATCAACTTTTGAAGATTCGTTGTCAACCTTAGTTTTGCCTTTGCATTTAAAACGTTCATCATTTTCAGTTGTAATGATGAAATTGTAACACCCCCAAATTTAACGGTTTGCGGAAGCATACGTTGGGTGTTACTAATCAATATACAAAGCACAAGATTAATAGTAAACGACCTCTAAATGAGACGTTTAGAAAAGGTTTCATAAATAATAATCGTTTGAAAACCGTGGGTTTTCGTATACAAAAAGTAGTTCCCTAGAGTCCACGCGTATAGCGGGAGATTCTATTACATAATCGTAATTACAAAAGATAATGCCAAAGAATCTCCGTTAAATGCAGTTTGGGAATCATGCGACTCTAGCTAGTAATCCTGGAGTGATCCTACTCCGTATGTGTACCTGAGATACAAAGCTAAAAAGTGTCAACCAAAAAGGTTGGTGAATCTCACAGGTTTAGTAATAAGTAGATGTAATGAACCACAAGTATGTACCCGTATTGCTATCAAGCAAAGTAAGTTAATCAGTATATCAGTACAGTGCCATGAGCTCATAAGTTGAAGCTTAACCGTGTAGTGTGAATATATCACGTACCCCCGTGAGTGCTATCCGCACACTCATATGTAACAAATACTAATATGTCTGTTTCTACGTGTAAATCAGTACGTGGTGGCGCTACCACCCCAGACAGGGATTGTCAGTCCCAAATGGATCCATTTACTAGTACTCGCGCTTAAGACCATAACTAACAACTTACGATAAGGAGGCTTTCAGTGGATAAAAGTAACTCATGCGTTTGTTTGTAATCAGTAATGTTTTCAGTAATGTTTTCAGTTTAGTACATTGTGTTCATGCGTAAAACAGTTGCTAAGTATCTCACCCCAAAGTATAAAACAGTAAAAGTGGGGCTGTAAGACTCACCTGAGTCTTTGCAAGTACGTTTATGTCAATAAACGAGTAAGTAGTATCAACCGTAGGTTCTCCGAACCCGTAACCTTCTAGTGCCTAAACACGTAAGGTTAAGTAAGTAGATGTCTCGCAAGACCATCTAGGCTAGTTGTTCATACCCCGTTGTGTTAAATGTTGGTTCGTTCACGTTCGTGTCAAAGTATATACGGCCCGTTGGTGGTTTGTTATAATTAAAGTTTTATCGTTAATAACGCAATTTAGAGTGATTGTAATAGAAAGTATGTTCTATGATGTTTGTTAAGTCGTATAGTATAAGTATTGGAAGTTGTGTAAGATCGACACTTAGTAAAATCCGAGTTTTCAAGGTTCTGTCATGTGCGACGTAGGGTGCGACGTAGGGTGCTACGTCGGGTGCGACGTCGGGTGCGACGTAGGCATGTACGTCGCATGATGCGACCTTCGCAAATCAATGCGACGTAGGGGCTGGCGTCGCTAATGCGACGTGGAGGTTTTTGTGCGACGTAGGCCGCGACGTCGCAGAGGCCCCTGGCCAAATGCGACGTAGCGGTCTGATGGCCGGAATTTTTGTCGAAAACGAGTTTTCCGGTTTCCGTTGGGTCCAAATCTTTTACCCAACCCTTATATGAACATATTAAGCCTATTAAAACCGCAAACTAGTAAAAATGATCAAAAACGAGAGATATCGGGATTTGTCGGAAACTTACAAAATGTCGGATCGAAAATCCGGAAAGATAGGAATGTAGATCGTGTTGAGATGAACGTTTTTCTCCAAAGATGTGGTATGATTCGGCGTCGTTTACTACGTTTATTTGTTGATTTTGATGGTGGTGGTGAGATGGTGAAGTAGAGAGAAAAAGAAAGAAAGAGAAAGAAGAGAGAGGGTGTGATTGGTTGAATGAGAAAGAAAAAGGTGGGAGGTGGAGGTTTATCCTCCACTTTCCAGTCCCCGTTCCCCGTGCGGTGTTCGTTTGCTCCGTCGTTTAAGCGTTAAATAATTATTTTACGCGTTTAATTATATTTATAAAATCACAAATCTTGCTAAATAATTTGCTTAAATTATTTCCTTAAATCTTTAATAGTTTAAATTAAATTTAATTACTTTTGTTATTAAATCGTGTGAGTTATGATTCTTGTAATACGAGACAGTTACTAATTGTTATAAAATAGCGTTTTGGTCATAGTTGCGTTATTTTAGCTTATAAACACTTGTTCACCAACGTCCGTGTTAACCGAATAGAATTTCATACTATTTAAGTTGCGTACGATTTAATCAAATCGCAAAGTTGTATATATCAACCAACATATAATCCGATACATAAATTAGCCTAACATAGAACTAATTACATGTATTAACAAAGAATTAGGCGCTAATACTAGCCCTAATTTGGCGGTTGTTACATTCTCCCCTTGTTAAAAGAATTTCGTCCCGAAATTAGCTCGATTGTACGGTAGGTGCGTTGTCAGGGAAGAGATGTGGGTATTTCAGTCGCATTTGGTCTTCCCGTTCCCAGGTGAATTCAGGACCACGTCTAGAATTCCACCTGACCTTCACGATGGGAATACGACTCTGTTTAAGTTGTTTGACCTCGCGGTCCATTATTTCCAAAGGTTCCTCGACAAAATGAAGTTTATCATCGATTTGAATTTCGTCGAGCGGTATAATCAGTGTCTCATCAGAAAGACATTTCTTCAGATTAGAAATGTGGAATGTGTTGTGAACGCTGCTAAGTTCAGCAGGAAGTTGCAGGCGGTATGCCACTGGACCAATCTTTTCAAGGATTTCGAATGGCCCGATGTATCTAGGATTTAGTTTGCCTCGTTTTCCGAATCGAATGACACCTTTCCACGGTGCCACTTTGAGAAGTACCTTGTCCCCTACT
Organism: Helichrysum umbraculigerum; assembly: GCA_949592205.1. Taxonomy (NCBI): domain Eukaryota; kingdom Viridiplantae; phylum Streptophyta; class Magnoliopsida; order Asterales; family Asteraceae; genus Helichrysum; species Helichrysum umbraculigerum. The sequence goes on from CATIUR010000001.1 coordinate 231,689,360, forward strand.
TGGAACTCAAGGTGTTTGCGTCTCACGTCAGCATAGCTTTTCTGACGATCACGCGCGGCTTTTAGTCGGTTTTGTATGCCGACGATCTTTTCAGTTGTTTCATGTATGATTTCTGGACCGGTGAGTTGGGTATCCCCCACCTCAGTCCAACAGATAGGTGATCGGCACTTACGACCGTACAGTGCCTCGAAGGGTGCAGCCTTTATGCTGGTGTGATAACTGTTGTTGTACGAAAACTCGCACAACGGCAAGTGATTTTCCTAGTTTTTACCGAAGTCAACTACGCAGGCTCGTAGCATGTCTTCCAGTGTTTGTATGGTTCGTTCGCTCTGGCCATCGGTTTGAGGATGGTAAGCCATACTCATATCCAGACGAGTACCAAGAGATTTCTGCAGTGATTGCCAGAAGCGAGAAGTAAACCGAGCGTCTCGGTCGGAGATGATTGAGATGGGCACGCCGTGTCTTGACACGATCTCTTTCAGGTAGATCCGTGTCAAACGTTCCATCTTATCAGTTTCCTTGATGGCTAGGAAATGAGCAGATTTAGTGAGTCGGTCGACGATCACCCAAATGGTATCGCAACCGCTAGAAGTTTTCGGGAGTTTAGTAATGAAATCCATGGTGATCTGCTCCCATTTCCATTGTGGTATTTCAGGTTGTTGTAGCAAACCGGAAGGTTTCTGGTGCTCAGCTTTAACTTTAGAACAAGTAAGACACTTGCCAACATAGGTTGCAATGTCAGCTTTCATGTTGGGCCACCAGTACATTTCCTTGATGCCGTGATACATTTTGTCGGCACCGGGGTGTATAGAGTATTTAGACTTGTGAGCTTCATTCATCACCAAGTCTCGAAGGTTCCCAAAACTTGGTAACCAGATTCGATTCGAGAAGTATTTGGCCCCGTTAGGTTTGGTTTCAAATTGTTTGTCCATGCCCCGCAAGGCCTCGTTTATCAAGTTCTCTGGTTTGAGTGCTTCGAGTTGAGCGGTGAGAGCTTGATTGATGAGATCGTTGTGAATGGTCATACCGAGAGCTCGAACTCGAAGTGGTTTCACTCGTTCTTTTCGGCTTAAGGCATCGGCGACAACATTCGCCTTGCCCGGATGATAGCGAATCTCGCAGTCGTAATCAGTAAGCAACTCGACCCATCGGCGTTGCCTCATGTTGAGATCCTTTTGATCGAAGATATGTTGGAGACTTTTATGGTCAGTAAAGATTGTACACTTGGTACCGTATAGATAGTGTCTCCAGATTTTCAGAGCGAAAACAACAGCCCCCAACTCTAGGTCATGAGTTGTGTAATTCTTTTCGTGGACCTTGAGTTGTCGAGAGGCGTAAGCGATGACCTTGTCTCGTTGCATCAGCACGCAACCAAGACCTTGGTGTGAAGCATCACAGTATACCACGAAGTCATCGTTGCCTTCGGGTAAAGATAAGATAGGTGCACTGCAGAGTTTTTGTTTTAGTAGTTGAAAAGCCGACTCCTGTTTGTCAGTCCAATCGAATTTCTTTTCTTTTTGAGTCAGTGCAGTGAGAGGTAGGGCTATTTTCGAAAAATTCTCAATGAATCGCCTGTAGTATCCGGCGAGTCCTAAGAATTGGCGTACCTCGGTCGGTGTTGTAGGTGCTTGCCAACATTTGATAGCCTCGATTTTCGAAGGATCGACATGAATCCCTTGATTGTCAATGACGTGTCCAAGGAATTGAACGGTTTGCATCCAGAACTCACACTTAGAGAATTTGGCGTATAACTCTTCGTGTTTGAGCAGCTCTAGGATGGTTTTCAGGTGTTGCGCGTGTTCTTGTTCAGTGCGTGAGTAAATCAAGATGTCATCGATAAAGACGATAACAAACTTGTCAAGGTAAGGTTTGCACACCCGATTCATAAGGTCCATGAATACAGCCGGTGCGTTGGTTAAGCCGAATGGCATCACTTGGAATTCATAATGCCCGTAGCGAGTTCGGAAAGCGGTTTTTGGAATATCTTCATCACGAACTCGGAGTTGGTGGTAACCAGACCGTAGATCGATCTTTGAGTAAGAACTCGATCCCTGAAGTTGGTCAAACAGGTCATCAATGCAAGGAAGTGGGTAACGGTTCTTGACGGTTAATTTGTTGAGTTCACGGTAGTCGATGCACATGCGGAAAGAACCGTCTTTCTTTTTCACAAACAGGACCGGAGCTCCCCAAGGTGAGGAACTTGGTCGAATAAATCCCTTGTCCAGGAGTTCCTGTAGCTGAGTAGACAACTCCTGAAGTTCGGATGGGGCTAATCGGTAAGGTGCTCGTGCCACGGGTGCTGCACCGGGCACAAGGTCAATAGAAAATTCGACTTGTCTAGGTGGCGGAAGGCCAGGCAAGTCTTCAGGAAAGACCTCTGGGAAGTCTCGAACGATAGGCACATCCTCAAGTCGCTTTTCCACCGACTTTTTCTCCATAACGTGTGCGAGGATTGCCTGATACCCTTTTCTCAAGTATTTTCGGGTTTTCATGCAAGAAATGATGTTTATTCTCGTCCCACCGGTCTCCCCTTGTATGCTCAAAGTTCCACCGGTGACGAGAGGAATGCGTACAATTTTCTCGAAACAAACGATTTCGGCTCGGTGCTTGGACAACCAATCCATACCGACGATGATGTCAAAACTGCCGATTTCGACAGGTATCAAGTCAATGGGAAAGAGCTCGTTAGCTAAGTTCAGAGTGCAATTAGGTATTACACTGTCGGCCTCAATAAGTTTTCCGTTTGCCAATTCTATTGTGTACTTAGAATCTAAGGCAATAAGTGTAGTGTCAAGAAGTGGGTAAAATTCGTCGGAAATAAAGCTCTTATCAGCACCAGTATCAAATAATACAGATGCAGTCAAGTTGTTGAGAAGAAACGTACCCGTGACCACATTCGGGTCTTGACGGGCTTCCCCAGATTTCAGCACAAAAGCTCTTCCTCGAGCATTGTTGTTGTTCTTGTTGTTGTTGTTGTTCAGCTTCGGGCAGTCTTTCTTGAAATGCCCCGTTCCGTTGCACCCATAACAAGTCTTTGGTGCCGAGGTGTTGGTGTCAGTGGTGTTTGATCTACAGTCCTTAGCCAAGTGTCCAAATCTCTTACACTTGCTACAGGGACACGAACCAAAGTGGTGTCGTTGGCACTTTGAGCAATAGGGCTTGGTTCCCTTGTATGCTCCCTTGTCATCAGAATTGGAGGTGTAGGCTTTAATGGTTTCAGGTCTCTTGGTTTGGTGGTTGTTGTGGTTGTCGGACCATTTTCTTTTATTGTTGTTGTTGGAGGATGGAGTGGGTGGTTCTGGGTCCTCGTTCATGGCTAGAAGTTCATGGGCCAACCGAATGGCGCCGTGAAGGGTGGTTTGGTTTGATGAGGCGACATTTCCCCGGACAGGTTCCGGGAGGCCGCGGATGTATTTCTTAATCTTGTCGGACCCAGTACCTGCCATAGCTGGGCGAAGAACAGTAAGTTGTTGGAATCGGGTGGTGTATCCGACGATATCAGTTCCTTGTACTTTTAAGTTCCAGAACTCTTCGTCCAGCTTGTGAAGTTGTTCGGACGGGCAATACTCATCAGTGAGCATTTTCTTCAGGTCCTCCCAAGGGAGTAGGTAAGCGGTGTCAATACCCACAGACTGGGTATAGGAATTCCACCACGAGAGGGCACCATCTTCAAGGGTGCAGGTGGAGAATTTGACCTTGTCGTCTTCCGCACATTTGCTGATGCGGAAAACTGATTCCATCTTTTCGAACCATCTGATAAGTCCGATGGCTCCTTCAATCCCCTTGAAGCTCAAGGGTTTGCAGTTTTGAAAATCCTTGTATGAACAAGGTTTAGCAGCAGAGGTTTCAGCGGCATCGCTGTTTCTTGTGGAACCTGGTGGAGTATTCCGAGCTAAGGCTTCAGTAACAGCCTGGGTTATGAGGGAGGTAATCTGGGCATCCGTGTAAGGTCTTGACTTTGGCGGCATGACTCTTCAATAAAAGAAATGAAGATACATGAGATTTTTGCAAGAAGGTTGTATGTATTTCAGATGTACATGTATAAAGGTGGTAATACATAACATCAATATGGAAAATGACAATTAATATGAGTTGAACAACAAGAAATATTTGATAGATGATGCTAGTTCAAAGGTTACATCCTACGGATGTATTACAAAAGGTGTCGGGAATTATCACATCCGACTGAAACATAGAGTAGTGCTTAGACAGTTACTAGATTACAGGATAAAGACTACACTAGTTTTAACGTAGATTAATTTGTTCCATCATCGTGACAAGACGGTCCACAGTGTTTGCAAGCCTGCTAGCTTGTCGGGCGTTGTCTTCTGCTAATGCTAGTCGCTGTACCAATCCGCGGGTATATTCTTCCGTTTCCCGTGAGCGTTGTTCACACTCCTCAAGTCTGTGTTTCAAAAGAGTGGTTTCCACGCTTATCTCCACCACTCTGTTGAGAAGAATGTCCACATTTGTAACGGTGGTTTCATGATTCTCAGAGACTTGTTCGATGCGCTCAAGTGCTGTAAGTCTCCAGTTTTCGTTTGTTTCCTGCAACACGACATCCATGGTGCGAAGTCGTTGCTCGTGTTGGTTCACCCTAGCAGCTAAGGTTGGCATGGTGAAGTGAGTGGAGTACGGGCCAGCTCGAGGTAACCTGTTGTTCCTCCTTGCTACCCTTGGGTTCTGCGACCCGGATTGAGAACGAGATGAATCGGATGGGATGTTTGCCATTTCTGAGACAAAGCGTTAGTAAGATTGAGGCCTATATTCATATAGTCCCTATATAATATAGCCTATTGAGTGTCTAGCATAAACATGTTTAAGTCTCGGTTCTCTCGAAGTCAGAGTCTTCTATTGTACCCTGTTCAGCCATAACCCCTTTCAGATCTTACATCATTTTCGCTTAATTGTACATAGTTTGTAACACCTGCTAAATTAGGATAATTAATTATGCCTAATTACTTGTAACTAGTTGTAATTAGTATGTAATAGGACTAATTTCAGACTCTATTTGTATATATATATATAAGGTGAATTATATATATATGTGTGTACTTACGCGATTTGGATTAATCGTACGAATTAACCGGACGGAGTCCGACACAGTTACTTGGTCGTTGGTGACAGAAACTTACCGAAATAATGAGAACATATTTTATTATATAAAATACACAGCGAACAAACATTATTTATAATATCGCGACGACATTTTAAATAATTTAACGAATAAGTATTAAACGCGAGTTAAGAATTTTAATACTTCGACAAATGTTTTTATAATTAATTTCAAGGTATTTCATTAAAATATTCCCGTCACCTTTTAAAAATATAACTGCTTGATATAGCGTTTAAACGACGGAGGAAACGAACACCGCGCAGAACTCGAAACGCAGGGAACAAAATTTGGTGAAGTCCACTCGGTGGACCCCACCGATTTTCAGCCAAAAAGGGGGGAAACCCCCTCCCCACTTTCATTTCATCATCATCATCTTATCTCTCATCTCTCTTTCTCTCCATTTTCTTTCAAAATAAACAAAACCCACCACCTCACTAAATCGCAAAATAACACCACGAAACCTCGCCGGATCATACCACTCTTTTGGAGAAAAGTGACCACGACAACACGATCTACATTCCTATCTTTTCGGATTTTCTATCCGACATTTTGTAAGTTTCCGATAAAACCCGAAACTCTCCGTTTTTGCTCATTTTTACGTTTTTATGGTTTATATATGCTTAAAATGTCCAAAAATGGGTTGGGTAAAAGATTTGGACCGAACGGAAGCTTTTCGACCGATTTTCCGGCCACCAAATTCCGATCAGACCGCTACGTCGCAGAGACGCTGGACTATCTGCGACGTAGCTCAAAACGTCGCATTTTGTGGCCAACGTCGCATTTAGCGACGTCGTGGCCTACGTCGCACAAAAATCCCAACGTCGCACTAGCGACGCAGCCTATTACGTCGCATTAACTTGCGGACGTCGCACATAGCGACGTAGACTTTTACGTCGCAAACCGAACCTACGTCGCATTGATTTGCGAAGGTCGCATCATGCGACGTACCTCCCTACGTCGCACCCTACGTCGCATGCTACGTCGCATGCTACGTCGCACAAACCAGAACCTTGAAAAGTCAGATTTTACTAAGTGTCGAACTTACACAACTTCAAATACTTATGTCATACGACTTAACAAACGTCATAGAACATACTTTCAATTACAATTACACTAAATTGCGTTATAAATGATAACGCTTTGAATCATTATTACAAACCGTCACCAACGGGCCATATTTGTTTTCAAACTACAAACGGATTACTAAACAAACACTTGGACATAATGAGTTGTGTAAACAACTAGCCTAGATGGTCTTGCGAGACATCTACTTACTTAACTTTATATGTTTAGGCATTTGAAGGTTACGGGTTCGGAGAACCTACGGTTGATATTACTTACTCGTTTATTGATATAAACGTACTTGCAAAGACTCAGGTGAGTCTTACGGCCCCACTTTTACTGTTTTATCTTATTGGGGGAGATACATGCTACTACTTTTTCCTTGAACACAAGTACTAAACTGTTACTATACCAAACGAAATTGCATGAGTTTACTTACAAACAGAAGTCTCTCCATCATACATCGTTAGTTATGGACTTAAGCGCGAACAGTAGTTAATGGATCCATTAGGGAAATGACCCTCCCCACCCGGGGCAGTAGCGCTGCCACGTACCGATTTACACGTATAAACGGGTGACAACTTATTCGTTACTGATGCTTGCTCACTTACGAGCATGTCACGGGAGCAAACATATTATTACGGGTTAAGCTTCGATTATGAGCCTCATGGCAACGGTATAAAATTATTTATTTACATTTGCTGGATTGCAAATACTGATTTTACGATTGCTGGATTGCAATGGCTGATTTTACGCCTACGGGCACTACTAATGAAATCTCGTGTTCAAAGCCGATATTACTTACAAACCTGTGAGATTCACCAACCTTTTGGTTGACACTTTTTAGCATGTTTTCTCAGGTACCCGGATGGAGTAGGATTACTCCAGGATTTTAGCTAGAGTCGCATGATTTCAACACAACTGCATTAACGGAGATTCTTAGCATTATCTTTTGTATATTACGGTTATGTAATAGAATCTCCCGCTATACGCGTGGACTCTAGGGGAAACTACATTTTGTATACGAAAACACTAAGTTTTCAAACATTATATCTATGGAATGTAACTAATTTACGAAACGTCTCATTTAGAGGTCGTTTGCTGTATATCTTGTGCTTTGTATATTGATTAGTAACACCCAAGTATGCTTCCGCAAAACAGTGAATTTCGGGGGTGTTACAGATTGGTATCAGAGCCTAAGGTTATAGTGAACTAGGTTGCATTTAGTGGGCCTAGACTATGACCATTAGGCAGTATTTCCTTACTAAGCATGATTGGTTCAGGAATTACATCATACGACTTTAATTTAACATAGCCTGATCAACTATGTACAATTAAAGAAAAATGATGTGAGGTCTGAAATGGTTATGTCGAACAGGAATGCGTTAGTAGACTCTGACCACGAGAGAACCGAGACTCTTACTTGTTATGTGCTAGACATACTCTAGGCTATTATGTGATATACGAGTATATACATACATAGGCCTCACTCGCTGACTATACTACTAGGCTATTATATATGTGAATAGGCCTCGCACGTAAATACACTCGCTATAGAGATAGCCGACGTTTCCCTGGTGACACTTACGAATTTCTCTCAGCGGTTTGCACCGACCATGACAGACTTGATTACCGTCACACCACCTTGTGGCGCACTCTAATGATTTTACGAAAATCACATCTAACACCCTGAAACAACGTACTTCCAAGGACTAAAATCCTCTCTCTGTCATTTCTATAGAACTCAAAGACACGAATTCCCAAATGGACGACTACATGTCTGATAGTGACCAAGTCCACGGGGAACAAATCCAGTACACGTATCTCGATGAGGACATCGTACCAGAAGAAGAAATCATGCTGGAGGGAAACGAAAATCAGGATTTCGGAATGACTGGCATCGATATAGAAGAATATGAAAGAGTACGAGATCAGGCCGTGGGACTAGACGGCCGAAATTGGGCACTTAAGCGTAAGTGCATAGACTATGAACAAAGATTGAGAATCTCAAACCGATCTGTCCCTACACGAATCAAAGATAAGATCCGTTACTGGAAGAAAGTAGCCACCAACCTAACCCGTAGGACCAAAACATGGATCAAACGTTTGGGCAGGAAATCAACGGAGGAGACTAGGTACCGCTCCACGACTCAAAGATACAGGGACATGCTTGAGGCACGCTACCACCCACACGACCTGAACCTGGAGTCGGAAGAAGAATCCGAAGGCCAGGAACCCTAACTAAGAATGAACCAACCGACTAGCAGAAACTGTGGACCGCCTTGTCACGCTGATGGAACCAATTAATCTACATTAAGATTAGTGTAGTTTTTGTCTTGTAATCTATCTCGTAATCTAGGGAATATCTAGCACTACTCTATAAACTAGTCGGATGTAACCATTCCCGGCACCCTTGTAATATCTCTGTAGGATGTAACTTTTGAACTCACTTTATCTATCAGATATCCTTTGTTATCTCAACTCACCTTAATTGTCGTTTTCCATATTGATGTTATGTATTACTGCTTTTATACATGTACATCTGTGACAATTACCAGCTCATACAAAATCTCATGTATCTTCATTTCTTTTATTGAAGAATCATGCCGCCAAAGACACGACCATACACCGACGCCCAGATTACCTCCCTTATAACCCAGGCTGTTACTGAAGCCTTGGCTCGGAATACTCCCCCAAATTCCTCGAGAAACAGCGATGCCGCTGAAACCACTGCTGCTAAACCTTGTTCTTACAAGGACTTCCAGAACTGCAAACCTCTAAACTTTGCAGGTACCGAGGGAGCTATCGGTCTAGTACGCTGGATCGAGAAAGTTGAGTCTGTATTTCTTATCTGCAACTGTGCGGAGGGAGATAAGGTTAAGTTCTCCGTTAGTACTTTTACTGACACCGCACTCACCTGGTGGAACACTTATGCCCAGACTGTGAGTGTTGCTACTGCTTACCAACTCCCGTGGGAGGAGTTGAAGAAGATGTTGAGGGGCGAGTATTGCCCCAGGGATGAATTGAAACAACTAGAAGTGGAATTTTGGAACCATAAGATGCAAGGTAATGATATCACCGGCTACACCAACCGTTTCCACCAACTGGCACTTCTGTGCCCAACCATGGTCGATCCTGAGTACAAGAGGATCGAGAAATTTGTTGATGGTCTTCCTGAGAGACTCCAAGACCTGGTAACTTCTTCCAAACCGGGTACTATTCAGAGCGCCATCCGTATGGCCCATGAACTAACGGCAAATTCTGTCCGCCGTGGTACAACTCCAACCCCATCTACAAACAACAAACGCAAGTGGGAAGGAAACCCCAACTCATCCAACCAAACCTTCAACAAAAAGCCTGAGTACATTAAGGCTTATACATCTGGAACTTCGGAGAAGAAAGGGTACAGCGGGAGCAGACCCTACTGTCCCAAATGCAACCGCCACCACGACGGTTCTTGCCCTTGCTCCAACTGCAAACGGTTCGGGCATCTAGCCAAGGATTGTCGAACCAACATTCCCACCCCCAACACTAATGCACCAAAGGCCTGCTTTGGGTGCGGAAATACAGGGCACTTCAAGAAAGATTGCCCAAAGCTGAAAAACAACAACAACCCTGCTCGCGGCAGATCATTCGTTATCAAGGCTGGGGAAGCCAGACAAGACCCGAACGTCGTGACGGGTACGTTCCTTCTCAACGACCTTACCGCTTCTGTGTTATTTGATACCGGTGCCGATAGAAGCTTCATTTCTGAGAAATTTAGCCCTTTACTTGATATTACTCCCACTGCCTTAGATGCTAAATACATTGTAGAATTAGCTAACGGCAAACTGATTGAAACTGATAGCATCATACACAACTGTACACTTAACCTCACGAACGAAACGTTTCCCATTGATTTAATCCCTGTCGAGATCGGCAGCTTCGATATTATTGTCGGTATGGATTGGTTATCCAAGCACCGAGCTGAAATCATCTGTCATGACAAACTCGTTCGCATACCTCTTGTCTCCGGTGGAACCTTAGTCCTACAAGGGGAGACCGGTAGACGGAATTTGAATATTGTATCCTGTCTGAAAACGAGAAAATACCTACGAAAAGGGTATCAAGCCATCCTCGCACATGTAACGGAGAAGAAGTCGGAGGAGAAGCGACTTGAGGATGTTCCGATCGTGCGGGATTTCCCGGAAGTCTTTCCTGAAGACTTGCCCGGACTTCCGCCATCTAGACAAGTTGAATTTCAAATCGAACTTGTGCCCGGAGCTGCACCCGTGGCACGAGCCCCTTACCGTTTAGCACCATCCGAAATGCAGGAGTTGTCTAACCAACTACAGGAACTCCTGGACAGAGGATTCATTCGACCAAGTTCCTCGCCTTGGGGAGCTCCGGTCTTATTCGTGAAAAAGAAAGATGGATCTTTCCGCATGTGTATCGACTACCGAGAGCTGAATAAGCTAACCATAAAGAATCGGTACCCACTTCCTAGAATCGATGACCTGTTTGACCAACTCCAGGGATCGAGTGTTTACTCAAAGATTGATCTACGGTCGGGTTATCATCAACTCCGAGTCCGTGACAATGATATCCCAAAGACAGCTTTCCGAACTCGTTATGGACATTACGAATTCCAAGTGATGCCATTCGGGTTGACCAACGCACCGGCTGTATTCATGGACCTTATGAATCGGGTGTGCAAACCATATCTTGACAAATTCGTCATTGTGTTCATCGATGATATCCTGATTTACTCTCGCAACGAACAGGAACATGCTCAACATCTGAGAACCATTCTAGGACTTCTGAAACACGAAGAGTTATATGCCAAATTCTCTAAGTGTGAGTTCTGGATTCGAACCGTTCAATTCCTCGGGCACGTGATTGACAGCCAAGGAATTCATGTTGATCCCGCCAAGATTGAAGCAATCAAGGGCTGGGAGTCACCGACCACTCCAACCGAAGTGAGACAATTCTTAGGTCTTGCTGGTTATTATCGCCGATTCATCGAAAACTTTTCAAGAATAGCTGTTCCCCTAACCACACTGACTCAGAAAGATAAGAAGTTCGATTGGACGGATAAACAAGAGTCAGCCTTCCAACTATTGAAAAACAAACTTTGCAGTGCACCAATCTTGTCCTTACCCGAGGGCACCGACGATTTCGTAGTTTACTGCGACGCCTCACACCAAGGACTTGGTTGTGTGTTGATGCAACGGTAAAAAGTCATTGCCTATGCCTCACGACAACTGAAAATCCACGAGAAAAACTATACGACCCACGACCTCGAGTTAGGTGCTGTGGTCTTCGCATTGAAAATCTGGAGACATTATCTCTATGGTACGAAAAGCACTATCTTTACCGATCACAAAAGCCTCCAACACATATTCGATCAGAAAGATCTAAACATGAGGCAACGTCGCTGGGTTGAGTTACTTAGTGACTACGACTGCGAGATCAAATACCATCCGGGCAAGGCGAACGTAGTTGCCGATGCCTTAAGCCGAAAAGAACGAGTGAAACCCCTTCGAGTTCGAGCACTTTCTATGACAATTCATAACGAGCTTCCTGCTCAAATCCTTACCGCTCAACTTGAAGCACTCAACGATGAAAACTTGAAAAACGAAGCCTTGCGAGGCTTGGATAAACAATTCGAAATCAAACCCGATGGAACTCGATACTTCTCTAACCGGGTGTGGTTACCCAAATTCGGAAACTTTCGAGATTTGGTGATGGCTGAAGCTCACAAATCTCGATACTCAATACATCCTGGATCTGACAAGATGTATCATGACGTCAAAGGGTTGTATTGGTGGCCTAACATGAAAGCTGACATTGCCTTGTACGTCAGTAAATGCCTAACCTGTTCCAAAGTAAAGACCGAGCACCAAAGACCCTCTGGGTTGCTTCAACAACCTGAAATTCCTCAATGGAAATGGGAACAGATTTCCATGGACTTTATTACCAAACTACCGAAAACTTCGAGTGGTTGCGATACCATTTGGGTGATCGTGGACCGTCTCACGAAATCTGCTCATTTTCTGGCCATCAAGGAAACCGACAAGATGGAGCGTCTGACTCGCATCTATGTCAAAGAAATCATCTCACGACACGGGGTACCTATCTCGATCATCTCGGATAGGGACAGCCGTTTTACTTCTAACTTTTGGCAATCGCTACAGAAATCTCTTGGTACTCGTCTGGATATGAGTACTGCTTATCACCCGCAAACCGATGGCCAAAGCGAGCGAACTATTCAAACACTGGAGGATATGCTACGAGCCTGCGTAGTCGACTTCGGTACTTCTTGGGAAAATCATTTACCGTTGTGCGAGTTCTCGTACAACAACAGTTATCATACCAGCATAAAGGCTGCACCCTTCGAGGCACTTTACGGACGTAAGTGCCGATCACCTGTCTGTTGGACTGAGTTAGGAGAATCCCAACTCACGGGTCCAGAAATCATTCAAGAAACTACTGAGAAAATCGTTGGTATTCAAAACCGGCTGAAAGCCGCACGTGATCGTCAGAAAAGCTATGCTGACGTGAGACGCAAACACCTTGAGTTCCAGGTAGGAGACAAGGTACTTCTCAAAGTGGCACCGTGGAAAGGTGTTATTCGATTCGGGAAACGAGGCAAACTAAATCCTAGATATATCGGACCATTCGAAATCCTCGAAAGGATTGGTCCAGTGGCTTATCGCCTGCAACTTCCTGCTGAACTTAGCAGCGTACACAACACATTCCACATTTCTAACTTGAAGAAATGTCTGTCTGACGAGACGCTGATTATACCGCTCGACGAAATTCAAATCGATGATAAACTTCATTTCGTCGAGAAACCTTTGGAAATCATGGACCGAGAGGTCAAGCAATTGAAACAGAGTCGTATTCCCATAGTAAAAGTCAGGTGGAATTCTAGGCGCGGCCCTGAGTTCACCTGGGAACGGGAAGACCAAATGCGACAGAAATACCCACATCTCTTCCCAGACAACGCACCGTCCGTGCACTCAAGCTAATTTCGGGACGAAATTTCTTTAACAAGGGGAGAATGTAACACCTGCTAAATTAGGATAATTAATTATGCCTAATTACTTGTAACTAGTTGTAATTAGTATGTAATAGGACTAATTTCAGACTCTATTTGTATATATATATATAAGGTGAATTATATATATATGTGTGTACTTACGCGATTTGGATTAATCGTACGAATTAACCGGACGGAGTCCGACACAGTTACTTGGTCGTTGGTGACAGAAACTTACCGAAATAATGAGAACATATTTTATTATATAAAATACACAGCGAACAAACATTATTTATAATATCGCGATGACATTTTAAATAATTTAACGAATAAGTATTAAACGCGAGTTAAGAATTTTAATACTTCGACAAATGTTTTTATAATTAATTTCAAGGTATTTCATTAAAATATTCCCGTCACCTTTTAAAAATATAACTGCTTGATATAGCGTTTAAACGACGGAGGAAACGAACACCGCGCAGAACTCGAAACGCAGGGAACAAAATTTGGTGAAGTCCACTCGGTGGACCCCACCGATTTTCAGCCAAAAAGGGGGGAAACCCCCTCCCCACTTTCATTCCATCATCATCATCTTATCTCTCATCTCTCTTTCTCTCCATTTTCTTTCAAAATAAACAAAACCCACCACCTCACTAAATCGCAAAATAACACCACGAAACCTCGCCGGATCATACCACTCTTTTGGAGAAAAGTGACCACGACAACACGATCTACATTCCTATCTTTTCGGATTTTCTATCCGACATTTTGTAAGTTTCCGATAAAACCCGAAACTCTCCGTTTTTGCTCATTTTTACGTTTTTATGGTTTATATATGCTTAAAATGTCCAAAAATGGGTTGGGTAAAAGATTTGGACCGAACGGAAGCTTTTCGACCGATTTTCCGGCCACCAAATTCCGATCAGACCGCTACGTCGCAGAGACGCTGGACTATCTGCGACGTAGCTCAAAACGTCGCATTTTGTGGCCAACGTCGCATTTAGCGACGTCGTGGCCTACGTCGCACAAAAATCCCAACGTCGCACTAGCGACGCAGCCTATTACGTCGCATTAACTTGCGGACGTCGCACATAGCGACGTAGACTTTTACGTCGCAAACCGAACCTACGTCGCATTGATTTGCGAAGGTCGCATCATGCGACGTACCTCCCTACGTCGCACCCTACGTCGCATGCTACGTCGCATGCTACGTCGCACAAACCAGAACCTTGAAAAGTCAGATTTTACTAAGTGTCGAACTTACACAACTTCAAATACTTATGTCATACGACTTAACAAACGTCATAGAACATACTTTCAATTACAATTACACTAAATTGCGTTATAAATGATAACGCTTTGAATCATTATTACAAACCGTCACCAACGGGCCATATTTGTTTTCAAACTACAAACGGATTACTAAACAAACACTTGGACATAATGAGTTGTGTAAACAACTAGCCTAGATGGTCTTGCGAGACATCTACTTACTTAACTTTATATGTTTAGGCATTTGAAGGTTACGGGTTCGGAGAACCTACGGTTGATATTACTTACTCGTTTATTGATATAAACGTACTTGCAAAGACTCAGGTGAGTCTTACGGCCCCACTTTTACTGTTTTATCTTATTGGGGGAGATACATGCTACTACTTTTTCCTTGAACACAAGTACTAAACTGTTACTATACCAAACGAAATTGCATGAGTTTACTTACAAACAGAAGTCTCTCCATCATACATCGTTAGTTATGGACTTAAGCGCGAACAGTAGTTAATGGATCCATTAGGGAAATGACCCTCCCCACCCGGGGCAGTAGCGCTGCCACGTACCGATTTACACGTATAAACGGGTGACAACTTATTCGTTACTGATGCTTGCTCACTTACGAGCATGTCACGGGAGCAAACATATTATTACGGGTTAAGCTTCGATTATGAGCCTCATGGCAACGGTATAAACTTATTTATTTACATTTGCTGGATTGCAAATACTGATTTTACGATTGCTGGATTGCAATGGCTGATTTTACGCCTACGGGCACTACTAATGAAATCTCGCGTTCAAAGCCGATATTACTTACAAACCTGTGAGATTCACCAACCTTTTGGTTGACACTTTTTAGCATGTTTTCTCAGGTACCCGGATGGAGTAGGATTACTCCAGGATTTTAGCTAGAGTCGCATGATTTCAACACAACTGCATTAACGGAGATTCTTAGCATTATCTTTTGTATATTACGGTTATGTAATAGAATCTCCCGCTATACGCGTGGACTCTAGGGGAAACTACATTTTGTATACGAAAACACTAAGTTTTCAAACATTATATCTATGGAATGTAACTAATTTACGAAACGTCTCATTTAGAGGTCGTTTGCTGTATATCTTGTGCTTTGTATATTGATTAGTAACACCCAAGTATGCTTCCGCAAAACAGTGAATTTCGGGGGTGTTACATAGTTGATCAGGCTATGTTAAATTAAACTCGCATGATGTAATCACTGAACCGGTTATACCTAATAAGGGATACTGCCTAATGGTCATAGTCTAGGCTCACTAAATGCAACCTAGTTCACTACAACCTTAGGCTCTGATACCAATCTGTAACACCCCCAAATTTAACGGTTTGCGGAAGCATACGTTGGGTGTTACTAATCAATATACAAAGCACAAGATTAATAGTAAACGACCTCTAAATGAGACGTTTAGAAAAGGTTTCATAAATAATAATCGTTTGAAAACCGTGGGTTTTCGTATACAAAAAGTAGTTCCCTAGAGTCCACGCGTATAGCGGGAGATTCTATTACATAATCGTAATTACAAAAGATAATGCCAAAGAATCTCCGTTAAATGCAGTTTGGGAATCATGCGACTCTAGCTAGTAATCCTGGAGTGATCCTACTCCGTATGTGTACCTGAGATACAAAGCTAAAAAGTGTCAACCAAAAAGGTTGGTGAATCTCACAGGTTTAGTAATAAGTAGATGTAATGAACCACAAGTATGTACCCGTATTGCTATCAAGCAAAGTAAGTTAATCAGTATATCAGTACAGTGCCATGAGCTCATAAGTTGAAGCTTAACCGTGTAGTGTGAATATATCACGTACCCCCGTGAGTGCTATCCGCACACTCATATGTAACAAATACTAATATGTCTGTTTCTACGTGTAAATCAGTACGTGGTGGCGCTACCACCCCAGACAAGGATTGTCAGTCCCAAATGGATCCATTTACTAGTACTCGCGCTTAAGACCATAACTAACAACTTACGATAAGGAGGCTTTCAGTGGATAAAAGTAACTCATGCGTTTGTTTGTAATCAGTAATGTTTTCAGTAATGTTTTCAGTTTAGTACATTGTGTTCATGCGTAAAACAGTTGCTAAGTATCTCACCCCAAAGTATAAAACAGTAAAAGTGGGGCTGTAAGACTCACCTGAGTCTTTGCAAGTACGTTTATGTCAATAAACGAGTAAGTAGTATCAACCGTAGGTTCTCCGAACCTGTAACCTTCTAGTGCCTAAACACGTAAGGTTAAGTAAGTAGATGTCTCGCAAGACCATCTAGGCTAGTTGTTCATACCCCGTTGTGTTAAATGTTGGTTCGTTCACGTTCGTGTCAAAGTATATACGGCCCGTTGGTGGTTTGTTATAATTAAAGTTTTATCGTTAATAACGCAATTTAGAGTGATTGTAATAGAAAGTATGTTCTATGATGTTTGTTAAGTCGTATAGTATAAGTATTGGAAGTTGTGTAAGATCGACACTTAGTAAAATCCGAGTTTTCAAGGTTCTGTCATGTGCGACGTAGGGTGCGACGTAGGGTGCTACGTCGGGTGCGACGTCGGGTGCGACGTAGGCATGTACGTCGCATGATGCGACCTTCGCAAATCAATGCGACGTAGGGGCTGGCGTCTCTAATGCGACGTGGAGGTTTTTGTGCGACGTAGGCCGCGACGTCGCAGAGGCCCCTGGCCAAATGCGACGTAGCGGTCTGATGGCCGGAATTTTTGTCGAAAACGAGTTTTCCGGTTTCCGTTGGGTCCAAATCTTTTACCCAACCCTTATATGAACATATTAAGCCTATTAAAACCGCAAACTAGTAAAAATGATCAAAAACGAGAGATATCGGGATTTGTCGGAAACTTACAAAATGTCGGATCGAAAATCCGGAAAGATAGGAATGTAGATCGTGTTGAGATGAACGTTTTTCTCCAAAGATGTGGTATGATTCGGCGTCGTTTACTACGTTTATTTGTTGATTTTGATGGTGGTGGTGAGATGGTGAAGTAGAGAGAAAAAGAAAGAAAGAGAAAGAAGAGAGAGGGTGTGATTGGTTGAATGAGAAAGAAAAAGGTGGGAGGTGGAGGTTTATCCTCCACTTTCCAGTCCCCGTTCCCCGTGCGGTGTTCGTTTGCTCCGTCGTTTAAGCGTTAAATAATTATTTTACGCGTTTAATTATATTTATAAAATCACAAATCTTGCTAAATAATTTGCTTAAATTATTTCCTTAAATCTTTAATAGTTTAAATTAAATTTAATTACTTTTGTTATTAAATCGTGTGAGTTATGATTCTTGTAATACGAGACAGTTACTAATTGTTATAAAATAGCGTTTTGGTCATAGTTGCGTTATTTTAGCTTATAAACACTTGTTCACCAACGTCCGTGTTAACCGAATAGAATTTCATTCTATTTAAGTTGCGTACGATTTAATCAAATCGCAAAGTTGTATATATCAACCAACATATAATCCGATACATAAATTAGCCTAACATAGAACTAATTACATGTATTAACAAAGAATTAGGCGCTAATACTAGCCCTAATTTGGCGGTTGTTACAGAAATTTTCCGGTTTGACATTTATTTTCTCAGCCTTAATGGTAGACTCTTCTGGTATATCTTCTACCACAACAACCTCCTCAACACTAACTGGAGGTTTATTCTCAACCTTAACAAATATAGGCCTAACAAGCTCGGCCTGTTTAACCTGCTCATTAACTGGTGCATTAACAGAATTTGTGTCTACTTTGGAAGAAGAAGGCACAAAGTCTTTGATTGCATCCTTAACAGGCAT
The DNA here is from genome assembly GCA_949592205.1 of Helichrysum umbraculigerum. Taxonomy (NCBI): domain Eukaryota; kingdom Viridiplantae; phylum Streptophyta; class Magnoliopsida; order Asterales; family Asteraceae; genus Helichrysum; species Helichrysum umbraculigerum. The sequence continues at coordinate 231,707,643 of CATIUR010000001.1, forward strand.
CGGAAGATAGTCCATAGGAGGAGGTACATGGTTATATCCAAGACCTGCCTTGCTTTTCGTATCAGTCCTTTGCTTATCAAGGATGTGATCAAATATCATGGATGACGTAGCAAAATTTGACATTTTTCGTTTAAGATCATCTAGTTCAGATTTAGAGTCCTCAAGTTTTTTTTAAATAAAGTTATTTCTTTTAAATAACTATCTATAGCATCTTGTTGACTATAGATTTTAGCTTTGAACGCTTTAGACTCATCTTGATAGGCTTTGAATTTCTTTCCATAAGCTAATTCATTTGCTTTCAAAACCTTGTTTGCCTGTGTCAAATTTTCAAGATTTGATCGCAGGTTTTCATTGTCATCCCTGTACCTGTTGTTAGAACCAGTTAATTGAATACAAGATAAACATTTAAAAGCATCAAAATCAACCTCATTTATTTGAGCCACGAATGCACTGTTTTGAGGCTCTTATTCCTTTTTATATCCACCGCAGCGCTTTTCGATGGCAACCCAAAGATCATATGCAGTATTGTGATGATTAAACAACTTTAAGATCTCCGTTGATAAAGACCTTTGAATTGCTGTGAGAGTCTTCCGTTGATCATCAAAATCTTTACGTTCTTTTGTTGTCATTGATATATATGGTTTTTCAATTGTTGTTCCTTCAATGACTGGCCTTTTATATCTCTCAATTAAAGGAAGCCACATGTCTGGATCATTGGAAGAGATATAGGCCTCAAAATATTTTCTCCAGCTTGAGTAGTTGGTATCTTGGGTGAACATCGGAGGCTTATTGCGAACACTATGTAGGAGCGACATCTTTAAACAAGAAGTTTAGTGAAACACAAACAAACAAATTTCCCTCCAAAATTTGGTTCGAAAATATCGAAAACTGCCCGAGTAAAACGAAACTTTCCTGACACTAAAATTAAGTACTTTTAAGCTCAAAAACAAAATTTTGGAGATGCGACAATTTTCCCACGAAATAATAATTTTTTTTTAATTTTAACTTTTTTAATAAAAATAAATAAAAAATAAAATAAAAAATAATAATAATACTTTTTTTTTAATAAAAATAAAATAAAAAATAATAATAATAATAATTTTTTTTAGTGACACTATGGAAGTGTCGCTAAAAGCGTCGCTGAAAAAGTGTCGCTGATGAATAGTGCTGAGACACTTGATTAAGTGTCGCTATGAATAGTGCTGAGACACTTGGTTAAGTGTCGCTGTGAATGGTGCTGAGACACTTGATTAAGTGTCGCTATGAATAGTGCTGAGACACTTGGTTAAGTGTCGCTATGAATAGTGCTGAGACACTTAAGGAAGTGTCGCAGGAAGTCTGGAAGTGTCGCTAAAACGCGCAGCAGCAACAAAAAAAACCCAAAAAACAAAAAATTTCGAAACCCTAAGTAAAATCGACGAACGGCAGATGAACAAGCACCAAAAAACAACCCAAAAATCGATATAATCAACACAAATAACCCAGAAACTAATTATAATCGATTAATACCTTCGTGAATCAACCGAAAACGCTCAAAACAACGATCCAATCCGTATAATACGAATCCGAAAGCTCTGATACCAGTTGACAGTCCCGTACGTAGGATCTGATCGGATCGTTTTAATCAATTGTAAATGCGAAATAATAAACAATCGATAACTGATTCACGAACACAAACGATTCTATAAGCTTTTTTATATATTCACAATTGAAAGAATAAAGCTTTTACAATCAAAAACACACTCTCATTCTCTCCTCTCTTCCTCTGAAAACGGCGCCCTTTCTCTCAAAAAAATGTCTACCCCTAATTTTGACTCTAACTCTTCTATTTATAGTGTAAACTGCCGACCCTACGACACTCACTAAGTGTCGCAGGTCACCACCCTATTGCAACACTTAATCTAGTGTCGCCTAAACACTAATTTTGTGTATATTTTCTATTTAACTATTCGTTTACAGACTCGCATATACACACTAAACACTATATATATGCAGACTAATTTACTTTGACAACTACAATAGTTTTGACTAACTGACTGACACACAAAATGCACCAACATCTGAAATTACCTTTATCATTTTTAATTGTTTATTTTATATTCGTTATCAATTAAATTGTTCGCACGGAACTAAAACTCCACCCTTTTATTTGTAATTTAATTGTTTATAATTTAAAGATTAACTATTTTAATTACGTTTCCCTGTGTTCGACTCAGACTTACTTTTAAAAGTTATATTATACGAACATGTTATTTTTGCCTGAATTGTGTTATAGTTGATTTTAGTATTTCCAATTAATTAAACTTGTTATTATTTTATAGTATAACTTAACACACACTGTGACACCCGGTCAAAAAGGGCAAAATTAGCGGCCAATTTAAACCTTAATCATTCGTACTCAGTACGCGTTAATACGAAAGTATTCGGATAATATATATATATATAAATGTATATATATATATATATATATATATATATATATATATATATATATATATATATATATAACGTTAAATGATTATTTAATAATCACATACAAACAAATCTGAAAGAACGCGCAAACTCAAATACGGACGTTGGTGTAAAACATTTCTAAATAATATATTATTGATGAGAATAATAATTATTTACTAGATTGAAAATTTTAAGCACATTTGAACACTGGAAACTATCCGTCAAAATGTGTTGAAACAAAGATATAATTTTATCTCTCACTAAAAGTATTTTTATAAAATACTTCGATTAAAAACATAGACGATTTCATATTCAGAAATTTATCATTTGGAAACATTATACCATTTAACGATCGGGTAAACAAACACTGGTATAAAATACCCACTTGCATCAATTATTGGAGCCGGATATAACCAACTCCAATAATTCAATTTACACACACACGGACAGTCTATCTCATCTCTTTTCTCGGCTCTCCCTCTCTTCCGATTCATCAAACAACAACATCAACAATATCAACAACAACATCATCATAATTATCATCATCTTCTTCATAATCGGTTCATCATCATCATCCTCACGGTTCCATTTTTATTTCGTAAGAATCACTCACTTTTTCCTTTGAATTTTGTGTTTATAAACAAAATATAAGCATGTATGTCTTGTAAACTGATTATACCCCAAAATTTAGATTAAAAACTGGTTTGGGGATGAACTGCACGAACAGACCTGGGTTTTGGCCACTGATCCGGCGGATCCACTGAAGGATCCAACGGATCCACCTGAAAACACTAAGATCCGGCGGATCAACTCTATGAGCCGGCGGATCCACCTAAAACTCACATGATCCGGCGGATCAGACATTGGATCCGGCGGATCCTCTTTAAAAATTGCCCAATCCGACGGATCAATCCTATGATCCGGCGGATCCTCATAATTTGTCACTGATCCGGCGGATACTAAGCCCAAAACAGAAACTGACATTTCAAGTTTAACTTGTATAAAACACTTTTTCACTAAGTATCGGAACTGAGATTTTACCACTCGATTTTACACCGAATTTGGATTTCGAAGGTGTTTTCACTAAAGCAATGTAGTAGGACCCTGCTAGGGGTTACCACCCCTTGGACCCCGCTACCAGGAGCGCTGCCCCAGGACCCCCGTATACAATTTCATACTTATTTAAAGTATAATAAAACAAACATAATAATGATGTTTTTAGAAATTATTATTACAAACCGTCACCAACGGGCGGTACACTTTTACAAACTTTAAATGGAAATACAATTTGAACACTCGGATATAATCTAATCGGATAAACATTAATATGGATGATATATCAGATATCCATTTACTCATTAAAATCTCGCGTGTTTAGGACGCTAGGAGATTCGGGGTTATTCATTCCATATCGGATATTAATTGCTCGGTGACTCAGGTGAGTCTCACAGCCCCATTTTTACTATTTTACTGTTTTAAACTCAGGGTGAGATACAATGCTTACTTGTTTTCGTGATCATAGTTATTCGGTTAGTTAATTTATTTATTAACTCAGTTATCATTGTCGGTATTGATTTTTGTTCTGTTATTGCATGAGTGTTTTAATTCGGGAAAGTCCTCATCATTGCATGGTTCGTTAACTTAATAAGGCGCGATTACTAAAAGATAGATCTATTTGGGGAGTGACGTCATTGTCCGGGTTGCTAGCTACAACCATTCCAAACGGACATTTTAGTTGTTGTTATGGGTGTTGATACCGTTCGGGAGGCAGAAAATCGGGTTAGGCCTCGAACCATGGCTCAGTGCAATATCAGTGTCGGTATATTTAATTCGGAAACCTTAATTGGTTTAATCATTGTTCGGTTATAAATCGTCGGATAATCATGTTGATCACATCATGTTTTATGTTAAACCTGTGAGATTCACCAGCTTTATAGCTGACCTTTTAGTGTTGTATTCTCAGGTGCTCAGCTACAGTAGGGTGGCTCGCAGGATATGCTAGCTAGTACGAGTCGTATGCATCTATAAACATATGAAGATTTTCTAGCATTATCTTTTGTTAATCGGTTATGTATTAAAATCTTCAGAATCATTATGCGAACTCAATTATGTTGTAAAACTTATGACCTAAACTATGTATTACTTTTGTAAAATGTATAAACGTCTCATGTAGAGTCCTTTGCTTGTACTTCTGCGCATTGATATTGGATTAGTCACACCCAAAAATCGTCGCTTCCGGAAACCATGAAATCGGGGGTGTGACACACACCAATGTTAAATTTCAAATTTGCCTAAAACGCCAAGGTGAGTGATATGGGGGTTAAGTGGGTAATGGTTGTGTGATACTGGACTGCATACATACAAGAGGTTGACACAACCGAGTGGAGTTAATCGTCGTATCTCATATTTGATGTTTATTTATGATTGTTGCAAGTTGTGGCTAATTGTTGATATTTGTTGAATTATGGGGAATGAACATTGTAGAGATTTGTTGTTGACAGATTTGCTAACTTATGCTAGCACATGATGTGGTTAAAGCAGTTGATGTGGTTAAAGTACTTGGTGCTTGACATTGTACCATGTACTAGTAGTTGATATTGTTGTATATGTGCTTGACATTGCACATAATGTTCATGATGCACTCGTGCTTGACATTGTACGTGTGCTAAGTGGAAAGTTGAAAGCGGATCCGCTCAGTGGAAAGAATCTCTACAATTGCTCAGTAGTTATTTTCCTAAGTTGATATGATGTTGTTGATATATGTTATTACTTGATTTGGTGGATTACTCATTTAATTGCCCGTATGCTCACTAAGCTTTATGCTTACTCTTTTAGTTATTTAATATTGTAGGTACAAATGGTTCAGTTGAACCAAGTGGGCATAGGGAAATGATTGTGGTTGCAAGAAGGTAGCATGGAATGGAGCTTTGCCTTTATGGCTAGGCAAGTTTCCCCTTTCTTTTGAATTATCGTTGTGGTCACCATTTGTGTAAATCGCCCAAACTATATTTTTGACGACATGAGTCATTTAAAAGTAAAGTTCCTAGTAGTTGGTGGAAACATACCCTTGACTTGGTAAAGTAAAAAAAAGTTAATGGTGATTTGGAAGTTTGGTTGCATATGCAATTTGGTGCTAAATGGGTAGAAATGACAGTTTGCATGGAGTGTAAAGACATGTTTGAAGTTACAATGAAACTTTATTGTTGTGGACATTACATTAGTGGAAATGTGGTCAAATTGCTTAAAGTCGAGTTTTGAGTGCAAGTTGCAATTGGGTTGGAAAAAGATAGTGAATTTGGAGGGTCTAATGGTTAAAAATTGTCGTTGATCACTTAACGGGTCAATATGGGTCAATTAATGTGTCAAATTGCTTACACGTGTCAAAACAAAGGTTTGAGTCACATTGATGCTTGAAATTGTGTTAAAGTATGTAAATTCACGTGTTAGTAGGTGTATGAAGGGAATGACTCAATTTGATTGAGTTTTGGTTCATAAAAGTGGTCAAAATGACCATTTTCCATATTTAAGTCCAAAATTGTCGTTAATGTGAATTTTGGAAAAGCACCAATTGGGAAACCATTGTTATGTCATATGAAATCAGTTTGCAAAATTTTGTAGGTTGGTTGTAAACGAGTCAAAAGTTATGCACGTTTGAATTTGGGTTCAAAACTTGAGTTTTGCTGAGTTTTCAGCATTTTGGGTGCGTACGCGATCGCGTAGAGGGTATGCAATCGCGTACCAATCAAAGAAACGTTCACCGAATGCACAAAGCTTATAGTATGCGATCACATGTTTTTACCCGGATCGCTTAACAGGATCGCAGCGCGATCTAGGGTGATCGCGGCGCGATTGCAGCAACTTAAAATCTAACCAACAGCACTAAAAAAATGGTCGTAGCAGCACTAATATTTAACTAGTACGCGATCGCGAACATCAACCATGATCGTGTAGTGTGACTTCTCACGCGATCGCAATACTCTTTTAGGCTAGCTTACGCGATCGCGTAACACTAGCTAGGATCGCGTAAACATATAAAAAAAATTTTTGGGGCGTTTCAAAGCTCAAACTATGTAAGATAATATTGTTGTAGCATTTCATTTTTATCGTTCACAAAACATAATTTCATGATGAAAGTACGTTGGCTTTGATAAATATATTTACTAATTTTAAGCCCGTGCGATTCAAGCCAATTTAAAGTACAATTTTTATTCATATTACTATAACTATATTAATTAAATTATTAAGTGATCTGCTAAATAGATCGTGTTTAGTGTATAGTATAAAAACAATGATGTGTTATTATTGTTTACTAGTTTATTGACCCGCGGCTACGCGGGATAAACCATTTAGTTTTTGATATAACACCTAATATAGATGAAGCACAAAGTGTCTTGAATTGTATTATTTATCTTGTAGCAAAGGCGAGTTCGAGTTTTAAAGTATTAATCATATTTAGTGATATTGTGAATTTCTTATCGTAATAACAAAGTAAAAGTTATAAGTAACCTTATTTACATAAAGTTGTATTATATTTATCGTTGTATTTTTCATATGCATTAAATGTGTATTCTATATAAAAATGCAGTACACTACTTTTATAATCCGAAATGAATCATTCAATTAATATGATAATACATTCAAAGTCGAAGTAGAAATCTATAAGTATAAGTAAGTGTTTAAAATTTAAAACAATAGAACTTCTTATAACATTGAGAGGTTTTCCATAATAAATAATAGTTGTTTAGATATGAGCAAAATGACGGATAAGTTATTCTTATAACATTGATAGTATTTTTTTCCTAATTACGCAACGCAACTCTTGGGATAACTGGATTGTCCAAGACATATACATGCAAAACAGTTTGGTTGTGACAAGTGCGAAATATATTATGGAGGTCATCAGTAGTCAATATACGTGCTAGAGAGAATTCCTCATTCAAGTTTTTTCGTGGGTGCCTGGCTACATACCAATATTGTAGTTGTGAAGGATAAACATTTGAGTAAATCCACATAAGAATGTGATTCAACGTGAACTCATTTGGCTGAATCGAGCATACCATGATCTCATATCCATGTTGATATTCAAAGCCTACAATGGTCCGCACCATTTCTCTTCCATAATGCAAACATATATCGATTTTTGTTGGTAATTCTCCATTGACGCTGAAAAACAAAACATAGAGTAGATATAATGTTTAGCTAGATAGACAAATGGTTTACTGAATGACAAAATATGTGATACTTAAAATTACTTAATAAAAGGATAATAGTTACTTACTTAGGTGCATGTATCCTTCTTAAACAATTGTTGCCAACAAAACGCAAAGGCATAATGTTGTTGAGAAAGAAAAGGTTAACGAATATATATTGCTTGAATAAACAAAAACTTCAAACGAAAAATGTATTGATTGCAATATAAGGTTTTTCATCTGTAACATGTATATATATTGCTCAATTAAACTAAACTTTCCCACACCCATAGACATTTTACCCATGTAGTTGGACAAATCCAATGATCTGAGCGGGTCCAATGGTACATCACTGGTCAAGGTGTCACACAAAGATTGCTCCAATCTTTCCATTCCTCGTGACAAAGATTCTTCCAAATCCCTTGATGTTTTTTGTAAGTCATTGAGGCTTGCAATTTGGTTGACTGTTAACGAATCCAAGCTTGTAGAAATAACCTTCAATAGTAAACCCATTTATACTAACTTGATGTAATATAATGTTCATATTAAAGTAAATAGTTAAATTGCCTTCCACGTGACAATTTTTGTTCTGTAACGTGACTTGCCTTTAAAATATCAGAAGAACGGAAGCCACCAATCCACATACAATATCGTTCTGCAGGTGATGTCCAAAGGCCATAAACAATATAAAATACGTCTTCTTTGGATGCACTTCTTTTAAACTTGAACAGGTTATCAAAGTGAGAGATGGCATTGTCAATAATATACCTTAGGTCACCATCACTTTGGCATGAAGTTATTGCTTTGCGTACTGCACACATATATTCGTTTTGCTCTTGTAACCAGGTTGTATATTGATTAATGAATGATCGGGACACTTGTCAAAGTACATAAGAAAACAAAAAAAAAAACCAATAATTAGAGTCAAAAATTAAGAGAAAAAAAAAACCCTGAATAAATATAAAATATAGTGTGGGTATTTGAACATACAACTCAACTCATATGCTTGGGAATGGTCACTTTGTGAGGTTACGTGGTTCGCGCGTTGCAATTCGTCGTTACGTTGTGTAACAATCTTCAAAGTATTTTCCGGTTCTTTAACATATGCCTACTCAATTAAATAAAATTGAGAAGTACCAAAGTAAGAATATTGAACCATACATATATATACCAAAATAAGTATATTCACTTGAAAAGTTCTTATACCTTCTTCTTCAGGCGGTGCTTCCTGGCAGAATCACGAATCTGAGCAAGGCGTCGTTCTCTCTAAAGTGATATGAAAACACAACCAAAATTTTGGATTAGAAGTAATGCTTCAGAGTACGGTCTGAAGTAGCTTAATTACAAAACATTTAACTCAATCGGTTTACCTTTTCATGTAATCGATCTACATCACCATTATCGGATGAATCTAACGGATTAGATGGATCCATAACCAAAAGAAATTAAACGTAGGAATTAAGATGTACTGGGTATTTGTAGAATAATATATGGTTGATTTGCATCAATATCATTTTACAATAGCAAATGTATTGTACTTTATTTTAACTCTTGAAGTCAAACATTCCACGACAAATAAAGACCTGCAGTAATAAATGAAAGGGGAAATACTAACTTGTGCCCTTAAGGCACGTGTTAAGAACATTTAATGAACTTGAATTTTCTATAAATAATATAAATTGTAATTAATAAAGATTTAAAATTGAAAATTAGTGAGTTTAGTGAATGAATTTTATGATATATTTGGTAAGTTATAGTACATTTAATGAGGCTTATCTTGTGCCCTAGCTAAACCCTAAATGAAATTATTAAATAAAATTAATTTAATTGAAAATGTTAAAGGGTATAACCAATTAATAACATTTGACTTTTCCATACATCGAGGAATAAATTACGATTGTGATGAGCTGTAAGTGACTCTTTTAATTATGAATATATAAGGAGATTATGATTTCCATATATTTTAAAGTATTTAAAGTATATGTTTGTTTTTTACTAAAGTGAATAGTTATAAACTACTTATTTTCAAAAACTCATAAAAGTGAGCGTGGATATTGACATAATACACTAACTATAATAAACACGAATTAAATAACTACGCTTTCTTTTTCTTTTAATAATAATAGCAGTTGGTAAAAGTTCGTATTACAAGTTTGATTAGCCGATAACTGTATGCTAATATTTAACTTGAAAAGTTTCTATTGAATAATAATATATTTTTCATATATATGATTGTATATATAGATTGGGATAGAGTTAAAAATAAATTTGTACTTCTAATTGATAATAATAATAATAATAATAATAATAATAATAATAATAATAATAATAATAATAATAATAATAATAATAATAATAATATCAATATCATAATCATAATATCAATATCATAATATCAATATCATAATAATAATAATAATAATAATAATAATAATAATAATGTTATAAATAATTATGGAATGGATGTCCATATCTTATTATAACAATGCTAGATACCGTTTACTATAATTACGAGATTCTATCTTTGAGAATACTCCACCTTGTAACATTATATATACCTCCATTGAGAGATAAATAAATAATTTCTTTTCGGTTTCTTTCTTTATTGTATTGTTCTTTATTATTTCACATCATGTTATCAGCACGAGTCTCTACCATACGAGTTTACGATGATGCTTACGGTTAAAGGTCGGTAATTTTTATTACGTTCATCTCGGTTGATTTGACCAATTTGCTAAATTATGGATCGGATTCAACGTACGGTTAATATTGAGGTACAGCTCTTTCATAGTTTTATAACGTAGATATAATATATGATGCATATTTTTACATGCCTGCCACCGTTGAGATTTGAGACCAATCATAATTCCTATGAACCGATTTTGATTGCGACTAAAAAAAGTAAATAATAATATTGTAATAAGTAGTACTTGTTTGTGGTTTTTATTTTCATCCGGTGACACATATATTTTGTTTTATGATTTTAACTTTGATCTAAAATCTTTTGTTGGTATTGTGAATTGGTGATATGAATTGATTCCTCATAGTTTTTATTATTAGATATTAAAAGATAAATCTTAAGCACTAGCATGTGTATCCTGTTATTTAAATTATCTTATTGAGATAAGTGTATGGAAAATATTGAGACTTTGGGTTTTCTTTTAAGCTGCTTCCTTAATTCCTCCAAATTCGCATTAAACATGATTGGAAATTTGATTAAAGATAACTAGTATGTTTATGTTACAGTTGTGCAAGTCCAGTTACAATATTTATGGTTTGGTTTTATCTTATGACGTAGTAACATTAATTATAAAAGTTTCGAAACATTATAACATGAAATAGAGTATCGAATAATTTTGATCTTAAATTGGTAAATCTTGAACCTTAATTAGTTATTAGCTATATTATTTGTTGCTTTCGATTTCATAATCAAATTATGTACTAGCTAGATTATGTTTACTGACCGCCGGCGTACTCAAATTTACCATCGGTGGTGAGACTAGAAAGTGATAGAATTAGACTTTTAAGCAATTTAATGCGAGTATCTATGTTAAATAACATATAGATTGTATATTGTATATCGCTAACAAATTAAAGATTGGATAGGAGTCAAATAAATGAGTTTTTTGAGAATAAGTCGGTTAAAGTTTTAATTATTGTATTTTCGTTGAAATTGGTTCCTATTATATTGAAAGATATAGTGTTTTTTTTTAGATATCATCCCTTAATATACAATCGGTGTATATCGTTCTTATATGTTCGGTTGTATTGGTACACTATATAAATTTTTGTGTTCATAGGAAACATTGATTGTCTCTATATATGAATTCATGAATCATGAATACTATATTTATTTTGTGAGCAGAAGGTTGCATTAAGAAGTTCTAAATGAGGATTTAATCATCCCTTCAAAATATAAGTTTTGATATATATTAACTTTCTAGTGTAACTTAATACGGATCGGAGTATATAAAATCTGCTATTATTTGATTAAAACTTTGTCTTGTATGGAAGATACTAAAGACTTTTGATTTAATGCCTAAGCACGTAGTCAGACTAATGAGTTGGAAATTGATAACACGACTGGTCTCTATATAAGTGTTATATATATTTGCCCTGGAATGCATAAATTACGAATTGATCCACTTCTTTGATATAACTTATTCCACTTTTGCATTTGATATACATAATTTGACAATGTTTTTTTCTAGTACACTTAATATTGCATACTTAAAATTTATGATTATGGCGTTTTGTGATAGCAAAATTTACCATAAGTTAATACTGCTTATTGGAGTGCCAATAATGTGTTTGTTCTTTGCTAGTTAATACATATGTATGCATGTGAAATATGTTTTATAAAGTTTGATTAATAGATATGCTAGTGATGATTAAGTACGCACAAGTATACTTTAGCGTTTGTATGTGCTGAATAACTTGACTAGACTTAGTAGCCTAAGACATTATCAAAAAGATCATGGTTTGCCTTTCATATGATACAATTATATGACCAATAGTTTAACACGATTTTAAGGAAAATAAGGTATGCGATGAAAACAAGTATAAAGTTATTTACTTAGAAGAATTGAAGGCAAATATATCACATCAAATGTTGTGATACTTCATAGAGTTCGTTATAAGTAAATTCACCCGCGATTGTAAGATTTAAAATTTGGTGAATGAATTAGACATATAATTACTTCTTAAATAACTCATTTGGAGATAATGTGATCTACGAAAACAAATAAAAACTTATAAAATTGATGATAAGCAAGGTTTGGAGTTGTTGTTTGCTTATGACCGAACAAAATAACAAGCTCCTAATAAAAAATAATTAAATATGTCTACTTGAATATGCTCTACTCTTTGGAGTGAATATGATAATACATGATCAATTTAAAGGACCTAGTTATGAATATAGTTAAGGTTATTAGTATGGAATTCATTATAAAAACATGCGATATCACTAAAGGTGGCATAATATGATAGAAGTATACGATAATGAAAAATATTAAAAGTACATGTGTCATAGCCAATGTGCGCTATCATGGAAATCATTATTTATGTGATTATTATTTGAGAAGAATTTGTCAACCATTCCACATGAATAAAGAAAAAAAAGGTAACGACAAATTTTTTTTTTATGAAGGTTGCTTGATATATTAAATATGAGAATAAGATATCTCTTCAAACTGTGACATTGAGTTTTGTTATATATGTGTGCATTATTTATTACGTGGTTTTATTTACTTATGAGACACTTTATATATGTTCTTAGCTAATTGTACAACCTCACATGTACAAAAGATGTGTTTCTTGTTTAATAATGCTATAGGCTAAGTGAGTGATGTGGTGAATCTAGTCTTAAAATTTTCGTTGATTAGTGAACAAGAAAGTACCGAGCTAGACCAAAACACAACCGGGCAGTGGACCCTATCGTGTGGTAGTATAGTTGGGTAAGTTCGGGTTCGAACACAGGGAATGTGAGTTTAAGAAGTTATATCCAAGTGCAAGTAATTTATACAGAAAAGTAACTGTGGGGGTTTTGTGTGACCGAGTTGTCACGATGCTTAAAACTACAATCTTTAATTAATCTAGGCAGGTGGACTCTGAAGAGTCAAAGTGATTGATTGGAAATTTTCAGATATTAAAAACAATGCTTGCTTGGACTATTTCACTAGTGATTTCGGGGTGTATAGTTATAGCCGGTTATACTATATGCCAAGGGTAATATTCATCAAACATAAGCTCAACGTTCGCTAAGACCTATAGTTCAACTTCAATCAACAAACCTATGATTTAATCTAGTAACGGACGTTCGCCATGGTTACAAACTTGCACCATTTAGCTAAATCATTTGACACATTCCAAAATTACATTCGCAATTTCGTTCAATCATTTATAGACAAATAATCAATAGCAATTTACTTGGTTGAAAACGTTCGCTATATCAATTAGTAAATTACCAAATGGCCAAATTCTAGAGATTAAGCTCAATCACACAAGGTTCTCCGATTAAACATAAATTTAGATATTTGTGAGTTTGCAAATCATCCACACGACAAACATTCGCTATAATCGCTAACTTGTTTGTATTTAACTAGTTGTTGTTACAATCATCAAATGCTTTGTTCCACAAATGATAAACAACTATTTAGGTATTTTTTTATAAGCAACAAACGTTCGCTATAATCGCTTAGTGAAAATGCCCAAGTTTCATAACAACAACAAACCACATACATACGAATTCATGGATGATTCACAAACTCAAAGCATAAATTAACACCAAAAGATACACCCCTAATCAACTAGCTATTTCATCCAAACAAGCACAATAATCTAGCCACTAATCATCATAACAACAAGATAAACACATGAAATAAGAGAAATCAAAGTAAACATAATTATAATCGAATAAAGATGCAAACCGAGTGATTACAATGTTCGGATGATGATTCTTGTGACCAAAAGAGTTAAAATGATGAGAGACTTTTTAGATGATGAAAAATGGCTCCAAGAACCATAAAAATCGCCCTTGGGGGCTGCTAGATCGAGATGTAGAAGATAAGAAAAAGTTAGGTGGTTCCAAGATATTAAAAGGAAAAATTGACTTTTCTGGACGGGAGATGAATCCGGCGGATTCTTCTTGAATCCGGCGGATTCAATGGGATTTGACCTACACGTGGCAGTTGATCAAGTCGACCTGATCTGGCATTAATGGAGGGTGAATCCGGCGGATTCAATATGAATCCGGCGGATTCCTCTTTGTTTGGCAGATTTCAACTTTTGCTTCCACTTTGCTCCATCTCTGCTACTTCTTTATCAATCTTTATGTTTTTACCTGAAATGAGTTTTTCAACCAATTAAGTACCAAAAGTTCAAGTAAATACACAAAAACAATAACAAAATTAATGATATCGCTAGAGATAAACTTATACAAAATGAGCGATATCAAATATCCCCACACTTGAACTTTGCTTGTCCTCAAGCAAACTATTATTATACCATTTCAAAACCCACTCTTGCAACATCAATAGGTGAAGATCAAGTTTACCAAAACAACACTTACACTAACCACCAAAGCAATTAGGCAAGCAACATATGTATAAGCATTAGAAACTCGAGATGTTTTATTTTGACAAGCCCGAATGCACGACCTAGCACCTCACATAAGGATAAGTGTTTAGTCACTCACTCTCAACCTATAAGACTACAGGGTAAGGAAGTAAGTAATGTAACACTCAATCAAGCCAAGTCGTGATGCATTGTTACCATAGGCTTGCAAAAGGATCAAATCTCCACCGACTTGGCGTGAGCACCAAATGAGATCTCAAAGGAGGTATTCTAGCATGTGCTGTAACAATGTAGGCTAATTATGGAATAGGGGTATGATAGACACAATAATTGGTGAAAAGTGGCAGTCAAAACCCGTGAAAAATGTGGAAATGTTACCTATTGGTTTAAACACGTGACAGTAATGAAACGTAGGATTCTCGTGCTAAGTCAATTCAACTTATTATTTGTTCTCATTTATAACTCATACTTTAACACTTTCGCACAAATAATTCAAATTGATTTTTCACATTTTATTGGAATAATTGCATTCTATGACTTTCTATGAATCCTGTGTAACGAACTTTCGGACCAACCATCCTAGACCGGATAAAGGCCTTCGGTGGCTAGGTGTAAAACACCCCTAGGGAACTACTTGTTCAGGAATTCAAAGGCCATTTAGTTGACTACAATCATCCAACTATAAACTTTAAGCTCAATGGTTAACTTCTATTCATTTAATTGTTTCCAACCTCACTCATAGAATTTAACACTAGAATCCCAATTCAAAACGATTTAAGTCACATTTTGGTAAAATTCATCATAAGTTCCAACTAGGCAACATCTTAGAAAAGTGATGGTTCGGGAATTGACTACACAAAAATAAGGCTAATATTTAGTGGATTGAATGTGGAAGTTTTCTAGGGGTTTCTTAGCACTAAAAATGAGTGCTAACGACCTGTGTTAACTGGATATAAATGGTTTTAAAGCAAAATAAGATCAAAAATTCCTAAGAACACCTCCTCGTCTTCGACCCCACCTATATCACATTTCTGTGATCCCACAGCGGTCTCAAAATGCATCACTAGGGCAAGTTCTAGAACAAACTACAATCACCGGCACACTCATAGCAATCAATCAATATAAACACTAAAGGTAAGTGTTTTTCTCATATAGGCTCAAATTTCTCACAATTTTCATAGTGGAGGCTACAAGTGTGCTAGTCATGCAATTCACCCTATTAGGTTGCTTTTATGACACATCTCTAAAAATTATATTGCAAGAGGGAAAGATTTAATTGCTTTTAATAGATTTTAACTAACACATTTCAAAGCAATTAATTTAATAAGGACAAGCAAATTCCTAGCATACTACCATTCCATAACCCGTTATTAGAATTCGTAAAGTTCAATTGGAAAATCCAAGATCAATAACAGACCTAATAAGTGGCTATAAAACAACAATATACTAGGAACAAGATTCAAGTGAAGTTAACCCTCCCCACACTTGAGATTTGCATTGCCCTCAATGCAAAAATAGTATATAAGAATGAGCGCGAAGGGGCAAAGGAAACGAGAACTTCCCCGGGGGTTTGTTTGCGGGCGAGTGCATTTGCTGAACTTATTGCCAGCCGGCGCACGATTCCGACATCCATAAAAGCAAGAACTTTTATCCATTACCTAAATAGAAATAAAACCAAACATAGGGTATTGCCGATGAGTGACATTGTACCAAACAGTACCCAAATGTCACTCAAGGCAAGAAGTTCAAAATACTACCCAAGATAAGTACTAAACATGAAATAAAGTGTCTAACAAATAAGGCACGTAGGCACTCTTAATTGAAAGCATAAAGATAGTAATGATAATGTCTGAAAAGGGGGCAATCACCAAACTAGAAGGGTCATCCCCAACCACCCGAACTCGGCCCTCAATATGGAAACCAATCGAATGGGGACCATGTCCCACCTTGCTCACTTCTCCTCTGCTTCTCATGATACCTTTCCTCCTGTTGACGTTGTTCAAATTGCTGTTGATGGAGTCTCTGAGCTTCTTCCAATGCAATGTCTTGATCATAAACTGGTGGAGGATAGTTGGCACCCGGAGTACCCCAATGTGGAATCTGGTGATATGGTGTGGGTTGGTAGTTAGATGGACTGGCATAAAAGAGCTCGGCATTGTGATCACGCCAATCTGAATTATACTCCATCCGTCCCATCCTATAGTCATTACTAAGCTGAAAGTCATCAAGGCGGTGCATGACATCCAAATAATCCGGAGGAGTAGGGCCATAGGTGTGCTGAGGTGGTGGGTGTGGAATTTGAAAGCCACCTTGGTCGTATGCTTCTTCCTCATTCTCTTCATCATCCTGCTGAGTACCAGAAGGTCCCGTGTCGGTCTGTCTTCTCCGGTGAGGTGGCTCATCTCATGCAGCTTGGAATGGCACATATCTCTGCCCATTATGACTGATTTCTTCCACCTTCATGTACATTTGCCTCTCCACTCTTTCTCTTGGATCATATACCAAAGTTAGACCTGCACAATTGATGTTAAGAGAACGGGCAAGAATAGTGATGTAATGACCACCACAAATGGGAGATTGGGTCTTTCTTCCGCCAGCCTTCTTTGCAAGAAACCATGCTAAACAGTAAGGTATAGAGACAACATCCCTTTCATTCATCTTATCCAAGTACCACATGTCCATCAGACTAACTCTCTCAGTGTTCTCTCCACGACCAGTAATAGAGTGGGAGAGAAATCTTTGGATCACTCTAAACTCCATCCTAGTGATATCAGACACATGGTTAGCAATGGTACCGTATGGTTTCCCTGAAAGATCACTCCATATGCTCTTTGAAATGCTCTCCTTGATCTTGTACCCAGTGATCAAATAATTCTGAAAGTAAGGAGCTCTTCTTTCAGCTGCAGTGTAAATGCCCAAAGAGTTGGCAAAATCTAGGAGGTTCATTTGTCTTTCTTCTCCTCCTAAACGGAATGAAAGGAATTCGTTGTCATCAGCAGTTGATATCTTTTCCTTGATCTTGATTGTAGCCAAAAATTCAAAACAAAGCTCCTTGTAGATAGGCGCCCATAAGTTGAACAACTTTTCCCAATCCCCGTATTCATGCCTAACACTACCATCATTGTTTAGATATTGCTGAATTAATGTTTCTTTGATGGCAGGTGCTACACCAGCTTGCTCTAATGGTCCCCAATCCGGTGTCCTTGGGCAAATGAACTGTTTCTCCAATAGCTTATACAGCGCCTCACTACGCTTGTTGAAGTGAGGAGAGCGGGGGTGAAATTGCAGCCATTGGTGAAGATTAGCTGGCATCATCTGAGCATAAGCATTCATTGGTTCTTGTTGAACCACATCTTCTTCCGGTCTGTTTCTAACATTTGCTGCTCTTCCCTGCGACACACATAACACATAAAAGAAAATCCACGTTGTTCTCATGTTAGTGTTAGCAATGCAATTCAAGTTACAACAAAACAACCAACAAAACAATCTTAATCAGTTCAAATATGCACATGATATCCAATTTCACAACAATCCAACAAGGAAACTTTATTTTCAACAAGAGACCAACATTGGTGCACAACTAAGGATCAAAAGAAATTTGACTAATCACGCTTTGGGAACTCACATTCAATCATTTCTCACAATCTTGTTTGCTATGTTTTAGACACATTCAAAAATCATTCATTATGCTCAAAACACTCATAACCGAGAATTGCACTCAAAGCATATACTCAAATATCAAACCAATCTTGAAACATGCGAGTGTCCATGTAATTCTCTATCAAGAAGGTATTACAATCATGAGTACTCACAATTAAATCAACTATACAAATTCACAGAATGCTCTCTCTTAATCATGCATGATTCATCAAATTATCTTCATTAAGCACAAGTGAACCAAGTTATGGCAAAGATTCTAAGGTATCTCTTACAATGTACACATTCTCATGTTTATAGAACCATTACAATCGTACCAACAATGCCATATAAACAACACCAATTCCATATGTACATACAATTTATCAATAGGGAATGTACCAATGTTTACACTTGAATTAGTTTATGTTTAAGCATGTAATCATATCTTAGCATACAAATCATACTCAGAAAGTTAATTCAAGCATGTATGAACATTTTCCCCAAATTTGGTCTCAAGAACCCTAATTTTGCAAATCATCAAATCGAGCAATTAAAGCATGTAATCATGTTAGGAATGGTACTAGGAGCATGAATATACAATTATTATAGCAAAAGAATCATCCAAAAACTCCTACACACTTAAAATGAGCAAAACCCAATTTCACCCAAAGTAAGAATTAAAGCATCAAAACGAGTAAAATCGAAAGATTAAGATGTTATACATACCCTAGATGCCATTATATTGAAGAAATCGAGTTCAAAGGAGTGAAAATCGTGAGTTTTGATGATTTTTGGGGTTTTTGTTCGTTTTTCGCCGAGAGAGAAAAAGAGAATTGGGTATGAGAGTGAAAAGTGGCTGCGATCTGCACAACCCGTTTTAAACGGATGAATCCGGCGGATTCAACACCAATCCGGCGGATTCTGATTAAATCCGGCGGATTCAACTTAAATCCGGCAAAAAGTGACAACCGGATTCTTTTTGAGAGTGCTGGTGAAAAACGAGCTCGTGCAAAAACATTGAATCCGGCGGATTCAATGTGAATCCGGCGGATTCCAAGGCCTTTCAGGGAATTTTCCTTTTTAAACTTAAAACTCAAACTTTTAACACAAAAATAATACGTGTTTATCACATATAACTAACAAAAGCATGCAAAATAAATATCTAACCATAAACATGCTTATTTATTAATGAGTCTTAAGCTTGACTCAACCCCGAATGTGATCGTTTTTAGTGGGGTTTGAGCTCCCCTTCATGTGGATTCGTAATCACCTCTTCTCCGCCTTTCCAATCATACTCGCATAGGAGGATGTGTTCTTTTGTTTTGTCATTTCGGTAGAACATCCTCCGACTAAAACTTATAACGTGAATATAAACTTTCCATTCATTGAGTGGCCTTATGATAAACTTAATGATCGCCACTTTCAAGTAAGAATGACTAGTTTTCCCCACGTCTTCTGAAAAACCTTCAACAAGTATACAACAATAATCGGGTGGTTCTTCAAAATAGTTTAGATGCACATACTCAATACCCCTATCCAACCTAGCATCTACCTCTTGCAACTCAGTTATTTGCCCATGCCCAATGTTAGACTTCACCATTCCTCCACTAAAAATTGATTCTACCACCAATTCATCGGGGGGTTTCGGTTCTTTCAACAAAACACACTCATAATTGCATAGCAAAGAATGAGACATCAAACCTATGGGTGCCTCCTTGATTGAAGAAATGGTACATATTTGATCATCTACCTTTGACAATTCACATTCACCATTCAAATGCGATGATATTTGGACCATAGACTCTCCATTGCTTTTGAGTTCATCTAACTCGCCACCACCTATTTCAGTTTGTACATGTTTGCCACTAACTCGATATAAATTCCCAAATTCTGCATATAGGAAGAGATCATCTCCAACTCCTTTCTCCACTAGCTTATCTAACTCATGATCACTAATCCCAAGCAGTTCTTGTAACTCCATTATATCGGCATCATAGTCAACAAGTGCGTCCTTAGTCACTTCAGGCGCTAGCATGTATGAATCCTGCAAAACAATTTGTGAAGTTTCATGAGGGTAATTAGTGACTTCATTCTCTTCTTCCACCTCATCCATTTCGTGTTCACTATCATCCTGAAAAACAAAGTTAGAAGAATATGGAACATCAACGTTAGAATAATAATCGTGATCCTCAATAGCCTCAACATTATCCAAATGCTCAATTGCATTGGAAAATGTATCATATGGCCCTTCCTGGTTAAGCTCAAAATTTGATAATTATTGGGACAAGTGGTGTTTATTATTTTGTAGTTCATAGTGAGCAAATTGTTGATTGGAAAGCCAATAATTATGAGAGCAAAACTACCAGTTTATGGGGCATGTTATCTTGATACAACATGAATTCGCATCATGCTAAAAGGTTATAATGATTCCTCCCCATTACAATGGTTTTTTTTCGGTCACGAACCTATATTTCACATGTAAGATCTTTGTAATTGTGCGGTATTCTAGTGAATCCACCACAACGCACAAAATGGGTTGTTGAAAATGATAATTCATTCAGGGGGAGTGAAAGAGCAGCTAGAGTATTGGAATGAATTAGAAAAATGTAATTGTTGATCCTCACATAAAGACTTTGAACCTCAAGTTCAAATGATAATTCATTTTCCAAAAGTAGTCATTGCCAGACATGTTGAGTGACCTAAAAAGAGTGACAAGATCACACATATGCTGCTAATTCTCCAACTAAAATGTGTGTCCGGCTGGACAACTAATGATTTGTAATGATTCTATGGCACGCCTGTTGCGTGATAGAATATTCGATTCCAAATAAAAAAAAGTCCTCGAATTGTATAAAAAGTTGAGCAAGAAATTAAGATGGTCACATCGAGGTAATAAAGACCCCATAACAATCTCCAACAGAGACACTAGACAAGAGGGTTCTAGAATAACCTAAGGTACCTGAAAAACTAAGAGATCTTGTAAGTGATATTATATAGTGTCTAGTAAAGTGTGGAATCGAAAAGGAGTAAATCGACGTCGATAGTACTATTGAGTATAATATTGCGCAAGATAATGATTTGTAAATAATATAGTGCTATAATAAGAGTGAGGATCTTGAAAACAAACTTGCAAGGAGTGCATATGTATAGAATAACTGGCCAAATGTAAAGACGCAAGTAGCTAATGTAATATTGAAGCTCTTGTGATGAGACATGCATATTGAGACTTTGAAGTCTATATACATGAATGCTTGAAACTTATTGGATATGCATAAGTCTTTATGAGAAAGCGAAATAAAAGTATTGAAATATGTTATATAAGGCACATGTGATGGCACACATGGATTTTCGCAAAGACTTGGAAATGATAAAGAGGAGACATATTCTCATGTGGTGGATCTAATAATGTTTATTGATATTATATAAGTCTGGGAATATGAGAAACGAATTATATGCGTCTAAAAGAATATAATTAGAGCTCATTTGATGTTGAGATTCCTTAAGGGATATAAAATGTATGAAGCATGCCTCGTGATTATTATGCTTAAAGTAGATAAGAAAAGTTCTTGAGAACACTAATTGACTGTATTGAATTAATCACGATATGAGTTAAAACAACATGGGCATATTTGTTATAATCGCCTTAGTGTATATCAATTGAATTTGTGCCATATAAAGAATTATGTTTGCCCATGAAGCTCTAGAAAGAGACCTGGAATTGAATATGGTTTAAGTTTCATATAGTTTGATTTTATGAACAAAAATGAACTCATTGGGAGATTATAAAGGCGATTAAGTCCTTACCAATTGATATTGAAGAAGATGACACAATTTATCTTGTTGTACGAATTGAACATATTAAAAATGAAATCCTTGTTCAATTTATATGGATAAATGACACTCGTGATTATGAGGTCACATGATGTTGAAAGACCCCATTTGACTTTCAAAGATGATGATCACAATATCGATCTAAAAAGTGTCATACTCAAATGCATTAAAGTATTAATAGTTCTCGTAGTAGTCATACATGATATAATATATTTTGAATTTGTTGGCATTATATAACTTGTGAAGTACTAGGATGTACTTGTATGATATGTATGACGTTATTTATTCTCTATAGATATGTGAACAAAAAGTAGAGGATATTTGTTCATGCGAGAATAAGATAAATTCATTTTATCAAGACACTTACTATGATATTTAAAGAAGTTGATTTATAATATTGGATTTTAACAATCAAAGAGTTCAAGTGATGTGCTCATCAGGGGGAGAAAAGATACGCGTTGCACTCTTTTTTCCTTAGCCATGGTTTTGTCTCTGTTGGGTTTTCCTGGTAAGGTTTTTAATGAGGCAACATCCCCAAGCGTATGAAGGAATTATGTACTCTTTTTCCTTCACTAGATTTTTGTCCCACTGGGTTTTATCTAGTAAGGTTTTAATGAGGCATAATCCTTGAATGGACATCCAAGGGGGAGTGTTATAAATAATTATGGAATGGATGTCCATATCTTATTATAACAATGCTAGATACCGTTTACTATAATTACGAGATTCTATCTTTGAGAATACTCCACCTTGTAACATTATATATACCTCCATTGAGAGATAAATAAAATAATTTCTTTTTGATTTCTTTCTTTATTGTATTGTTCTTTATTATTTCACAACAAATAATAATAATAATAATAATAATAATAATAATAATAATAATAATAATAATAATAATAATAATAATAATAATAATAATAATAATAATAATAATAATAATAATAATAAACATGTAATTTAACTTGATATAAGTGGATTAATCCAGAAACTTGACATAATGTATCGTATAAATAAATTATATAACATAAAAGATGAATATTAAATTGAGCATAACAACACATAAATCATAGATAGAGTAATAAATAAACAAAACTCGATCCATTCAAAAGGATAATTGAAACTGATAGAAAACATGCTTGGTCCTACCAAAGAATATCCAAAAAAACACCAAGAATATCCAGAAAGCAAACACAACGGAATAAAAAACAACACAACATAGGTAAAACGAAACCATACTGCGCCACTGCGGTAAAACGGAGGAGCAACGTACCAACGATGCATTTATAAGTAACAAAAAAACTTTATTGCTAGACCCTTGAGACAACGCAATTCAATCAGCGGTTGTCCAACCTGAAATGCCTCAAACTCTCCACAAATCCATCACTTGTTGTAACATCCTCGAATTGGACCTAGTTGTTTTATATTATTTCTTGATTTAAATAAGTATTTAAATGTGTTTGGAAATAATATTGTTTGAAATAGTTGAAATAATTGGAATAGGAGTTAAATATTCCAATGTGATAAGTGAAATATTAATTGTTGTAAATTAATATAGTTGTCGGTACAATAAAATGTTTGGACTCGCAAATGGTTTTCGGGTTCCAGGCAATAGATTGAGATGGGATATTAAATTATACCCGTATATTGAAGGCGGTTCGTGAGGCCGACTTATATATATATCCTTTCCTATTTAGGAAAGTTATTTATTTTCATTTAGAAACTCATAGAAACTCTCTAAAAACTTCCAAATCAATCCAGAAATCAAATCAGGAAGTTGTGATTCTCGTGAATCTTCATAATCATCAGATTACCATCGTTAGATTCTTCAATCAGTAAGTATTCTTAAGTATTTAAGAATTTGATTTTTTGATTGAATTTGGGTAAATTGATGATTTGAGAGATTTGGATGTTAGAAACAGGTTATAAGTGTTACATATTGATTATGTGATGATATTTGAGGTTTATAACCGTTTAAAAACGAGTTTTTGGTGTTTTGGGGATTAAACCCGCGAGTTAGGGTTTCTGCTGTTCGTGCTGGGCTGGAACGAGGCCAGAAGCCGGCGGCTTCTTTGGCCAAGCCGGCGGCTTGTTCTTGTTAGCCGAAGCCGGCGGCTTCATAAGCCAAGCCGGCGGCTTGTGATGTTTTGTAGGAAACCGACGGGTATAAACCCGACCCGGCGGGTAGTGTAAGCTTTAAAACGAAGTTTAGTTCTGTTACCACATTTGGTAATTGACCCGGCGGTTTGGAAGGTGAAGCCGGCGGGTGGTGGTTTGAAGCCGGCGGCTTCATAGAGAAGCCGGCGGCTTGATAGGCTGGTGTCACATTTCTTGTTTGATTTTTATAAGTAATGCGATTGTTATTTGATATATGTTCAGGTTCATATATGATAATAGTTATGTTGTAATAACTAATATATGATTAGGAACTAGTAATATTCATATTATTATGTTAAGTTCCTAATAGTATGGATTGATATAAGTTATGTATTGATATGGATTACTAACTTATATTTGATTTTAAATTCTCAGATGTGGAGAAGACTCAGTGATATTAGACTACTGAGTGGAGGCCTGAGGTGTCGGTGAGTGGATCTGTAACCTCAGTGTGATTTAGTTGTAATGATTTGATTTACAACAAGTAATTATAGTATTATTTTGATAGAATGTAATTGTTGAGATATCTTGCCATGATAGTTTGACTAGTTGCTTACTTGGCTGTTTGAGCTAGTATGTAAGATTTTGAGGTCAACTTGACTTGACAGTTGGACTTGGTTGTTATTGTAGACGACAGGAGATCTTGAAACTTGAAATGTTGGTTTGGAGATCTAGGTCGTGTGTGATTAACAACTGGTTATCGGTAATTCTGTATAGGCCAATACAGATGATTGATAAGAGTTCCTTGAGTACCAAACCGGTATTAGGGTATCTCAGGAGCCACCGATCCTCATGACGATTGATAATGATTGATTGGTGTAGCTTGACATTGATTGGATGTCGAGTGAATGATTGATTTTCTGTTTATTGTTATTTGATGTAAACAGATTGTTATGCTAGGTTGTACTGTTGCTTATAGTTTCATTCACTTAGCTTTATGCTAACCCCACCACAGTTCTTCCTGCAGGTTAAAATAGATGGGACATATTGGGCAGGGCAGGAAGTGTTTGGAATTGAAGGAATGTTTGACAGGCTTTTACTCTGATGTTATTTTGATAACTAAAGAGATGTTTTGAATTATATAACACCGAGTTTGTTGAAATGTCATGTAATAAGTTTGAAAAAGTTTATTGACATTTTGAGTACATTGGTAGTATGTTTTAAATATACGCTTCCGAGTCGAAATTATTATATTATAGTTTATGATGAAACGAGGGGTGTTATAAGTTGGTATCAGAGCAATAGTTTGGGCGAGTTGAGCATGATAGATTGTTCAATCCTGAACTGTGATTGAGTTGAGTCAAACATTCCAGTGGGTGTGGGTTTAGTTGATTAGTTGATGTATGAGAAAGTAGTTAGTTGAATATGTACTAACCCATAACAAGTTGTGAAGCTGTTGTTTGATTGCAGAGATGGAGGAACATGAGTATCTGATTGGTATATTTCATGTTTCCTCAACATTGTTGGCTTAAGATTTGTCAGGTAATCTTCGATAAGCCTCTATTAATTTACATTAACTTAAATTGTTTACTCTGTTATGTTGAGTAAGCTTTGTTATGAAGTTAATTGAGTCAGACTGATATGATTCCCCAGTTTTGAGTCAACTAATGATTGTTATATGTTGACATGAGAGTAGAATTACTAAATAAGATGCTTATTGTTGCTCATTGTTGTTAGTATTTCTCATTGAATTGAAAATGCAGAGATATGTTTAAGTAGACAAAGAGTTGATTAAGGTTCAAATGGATTGATGTTAGAACCTAAGAGTGTCTTTATTGGTGAGACGAGATAATTGATAGTATTATAGTAGTAGATTGATCATAAGGTGTGAATTCAATCCTTGTTAAGGACTGTTGTGTCATTTGAATTGATAATGACTGTTATTTGAGAAAATATGTGTTTATGTGACTATATGATATGTGTTGACTATAGTTAAACACTTGATCAAAACCATGACTGATATGTTTATAAGAAATAGGGCTTATGATAAAGCTAAATTGATTTGGGAAGTGATAGATCTTTCTGGTCAATTGTGAACTAATAAATGAAATGTTTTTATAGTAACATGATTGAGTAGGTTTGTTGTGACAGT
Source organism: Helichrysum umbraculigerum (assembly GCA_949592205.1). Taxonomy (NCBI): domain Eukaryota; kingdom Viridiplantae; phylum Streptophyta; class Magnoliopsida; order Asterales; family Asteraceae; genus Helichrysum; species Helichrysum umbraculigerum. The sequence goes on from CATIUR010000001.1 coordinate 231,734,079, forward strand.
GATGCTTGATATGATAGCATATGTCAAAGTGATGATAATTAATTAAGATGTGTCCTGAATTTTGAGGTAAATAGGGACATTGATTAGTGTTAAGTATTGAAACAATGATGATGAGTTATCATGTGTTTGAGGTTTCAGATAAGTGATACACTGAGTAATCCAGTTGTTGAAAATTAGAACATTGTGTGTATGTGAAATGGCTTGAATATGTAAATAGTAAGCTGATTTTGAGTATGTATCAGCTGTTAGAAACTATTAAATAGATGTTGATTGATTTGAAATCATAAAGTATTTAATATATATGAGATAAAAGTAGATCACATTGATAATTATAATGTAGAGTAGCCTGAGAATGGATTGTGAAGAACATAATCTTGCAACGCCTGATCACCGTTGTTATATTATGTTGTGTCACATGAACTTGTTGAGGCTACTTGGTATAAAAGAAATGTAATGTGATTTAGAAAACTGAGCATGAAAGTATGCTAAGTGGTTTAATAGTTGTTTTGATAAGAAAACAATTGGTTGATAGAACTGTAACATCTAGAATGTAAATGTGAGAGTGTAAATAATGTTTGTCATTGATAGTTGTTTTGTTGATGAACATAAATGACAAATTGGATTCTGTTAAATAGGTAATTGTGATTGATAATGATAGATTACCTGTAGGTGGATTTGTATAGTGTTTAAATGAATCACTATGTTGTAGCTGGCTTGTATGAAGCCAAAGTTGAGATAGGTTGATATTGTCTTGCTTGAGGAATTCTAAGTATTATTGAATGTAATAATGTGAGGTCTATGTTTGAAAGTAAACATACAATATGAAATAGCTTGTGTGGAGCCAAGATTGATGTAGGTTGACCTTGTCCTTGTGAAGGATTGATAAGATTATTGAATGTAATAATTTGAAATATATGTTTGAAAGTGAACATATAAGATGAAATGGTTTGTTGTGAGTTAATATTGATAGTATGTTAACTTTGAAAGTCAAACCATGAATAGAGAGTTGTGTATAAAATTAATTGCTTGTGATTGGTTTGAGTTTGGGTCAAACTTGAGGAAAGCAATTAGAGAATTTTATTGATTGGTCAATGGAAATCAAAGTTGACATATAGTCAACTGTGTGTGTTGAAATAGTCTAACATAGATTGAAATACTATGATTGTGTGGAATGTGATTGAATTCCTAGATTGATTAAAATCATGTTGAAACGGGTCATGTGAGATCCAAAGGAGATAGATAAATTGTCTAAGTTTGTGAGACTTGATTAATTACTTAAAGCTAGTATTAAGTAATTGAAATAGTGTTAAGTATAATTGAACTGAATATGTGTTAAGGAATTATACAGATGTGAAGTCATGTTATGATATGACAGTTATAATTTGTTGAAAGGTGCAAATTAAGTTACATTGGTTAGGATTGTGATAAGAAAGTCTTACCAGTGTATGAGGCTTGTGATGATAGCTTTGATTTGGTAAGAATGTGAGATAAGAAATAATTGAAAGTTATTATTAATAGTTGCATAGGTTGATTTGTACCTCAGGGTGAGTTACTTAAGTACTGGAAGAATTGAATGGATTCTTTTGTTATTTATTGATAGTATATGAATAAAGTAAGTGGTCAATTGGGATTAGATCCAAATAAGAAATGATATGAAAGGATATCTGGAAGTTGAACTGTGTTAAAGGTCTAGTTTGACCTTGGTTGATAAGTTGAGGAATATGAATTGAAAAGTTGTTCATATTTTGAGAAATTAGGTATGTGTGTATAGTTGAATGTGTAGAAGTAAGGGAAACCTTGAAATTGAGAGATGATGATTGTATTCACCAAACTTTTATTGTAAAGTGTAGATTAAATTCTTTAAGTTATATACGATGTATTATGTATATAAGTGAAACATAGAGTTGGTGATTGTTCCATGTCCTGTAGTATGGATATGTGATGACTAGTAGTACTGAGAAGGCTTGATAAAGACTTTAATAGTCTGAATGGCCTAGGGGGTAAGATGAAATGGAATTGATGTGTATGTGTCCATTTTAGAAAATACCTGAAATTGTGTAGGTATGTATGTGTGGTATACATGATAATAAATGGCATAATAAGTTTTAATAGATTGAATTAAAATGTGCCATAAGATATGTGGAGGTCAGTTAATTGTAATTAACTAGATGTAGACCTTATTAGAAATGTGTTGAAAAGTAGCACATTGTGATATTGTGATACTTGAACTGTAGTATCATGATATGTTGATTAAGACTGGCTTAGTTGCTAGATTAATGGGATCTAGTGTTAAATGACTAAGTGATTGTGTAGTTAAAGTTGTATAACTTCTAATTGTTTGTAATTAGCAGTTTGAAGACTTAACAAGTTTAATTAAAATAACTGGTTGTTGAAAATAAGTTCTTAATGTTTAACCAGTTTAAGTAGTATATAAATTCTAACTTGAAGGTTGGTTAGATTTTGAAGATAAATAGTAAGTATTGATAGATATACTGTAGAGTGTAATCACTAGTGTTGTGATTAGTGTTTGGTCAATTGTTGTTGCTAGCAATTGATAGATTGTAATGAAAGGAGTTACAAGTGGAAATAAGTTAATGTAGAGGTTGGTTGATTGTAGGTAAGATTGATTTTTGGTACTTTTGTTAATTGAGCAAAGTACTTATTGATTGTGGTTTTACCTACTGAGTGTGACCTCTGCTTTACTTATTTAGGTGATATGAATCTGGAGTACTTTTAAGTAAAAGATTTCATATGATTGTAGTGATATGTGAATATGATTGGTTATTCACAAGAGTATAGGTATGAAACTTTTGGATGAAAAGTTGACCTAGATTTGAATTTTAAATCTTTGATAGTAGAGATTTAAAATTGTTATCTGTTATTAGACTGATTGTAAGTCGTAAGTTGAATTTTATTTCAATATTGCTAGGAACATTGTGGTTTGATAACCACTGTTGTGATAATGTGATTGCTGTTGTATTTATAACAGGGATGAACAGTGATAATAGGTTAAAGATTTTAGCGTGTTGCTAATTTCTGGTTGCATAGACCTATTAAGTGATTGTAGGTTTCACTTGTTGAAGTAAGTGTTTGTCTATAATATATATCTGATTGATGATATTGATTAGACGCACTGTATGTGTAAGTAGGAAAAGATAGAAGCATGTACATTTGGATATGTGCATGTGGAAAGAATTCAAACAGTTTGAGTATAGTTGTAAGTTACTATTGAGGATTAATGTTTGATAAGATATATGTGATATTATCACATTAGTCAGATTGATTGATGTTAGATTTCGGGACGAAATCTCTTTAAGGAGGGGAGAGTTGTAACATCCTCGAATTGGACCTAGTTGTTTTATATTATTTCTTGATTTAAATAAGTATTTAAATGTGTTTGGAAATAATATTGTTTGAAATAGTTGAAATAATTGGAATAGGAGTTAAATATTCCAATGTGATAAGTGAAATATTAATTGTTGTAAATTAATATAGTTGTCGGTACAATAAAATGTTTGGACTCGCAAATGGTTTTCGGGTTCCAGGCAATAGATTGAGATGGGATATTAAATTATACCCGTATATTGAAGGCGGTTCGTGAGGCCGACTTATATATATATCCTTTCCTATTTAGGAAAGTTATTTATTTTCATTTAGAAACTCATAGAAACTCTCTAAAAACTTCCAAATCAATCCAGAAATCAAATCAGGAAGTTGTGATTCTCGTGAATCTTCATAATCATCAGATTACCATCGTTAGATTCTTCAATCAGTAAGTATTCTTAAGTATTTAAGAATTTGATTTTTTGATTGAATTTGGGTAAATTGATGATTTGAGAGATTTGGATGTTAGAAACAGGTTATAAGTGTTACATATTGATTATGTGATGATATTTGAGGTTTATAACCGTTTAAAAACGAGTTTTTGGTGTTTTGGGGATTAAACCCGCGAGTTAGGGTTTCTGCTGTTCGTGCTGGGCTGGAACGAGGCCAGAAGCCGGCGGCTTCTTTGGCCAAGCCGGCGGCTTGTTCTTGTTAGCCGAAGCCGGCGGCTTCATAAGCCAAGCCGGCGGCTTGTGATGTTTTGTAGGAAACCGACGGGTATAAACCCGACCCGGCGGGTAGTGTAAGCTTTAAAACGAAGTTTAGTTCTGTTACCACATTTGGTAATTGACCCGGCGGTTTGGAAGGTGAAGCCGGCGGGTGGTAGTTTGAAGCCGGCGGCTTCATAGAGAAGCCGGCGGCTTGATAGGCTGGTGTCACATTTCTTGTTTGATTTTTATAAGTAATGCGATTGTTATTTGATATATGTTCAGGTTCATATATGATAATAGTTATGTTGTAATAACTAATATATGATTAGGAACTAGTAATATTCATATTATTATGTTAAGTTCCTAATAGTATGGATTGATATAAGTTATGTATTGATATAGATTACTAACTTATATTTGATTTTAAATTCTCAGATGTGGAGAAGACTCAGTGATATTAGACTACTGAGTGGAGGCCTGAGGTGTCGGTGAGTGGATCTGTAACCTCAGTGTGATTTAGTTGTAATGATTTGATTTACAACAAGTAATTATAGTATTATTTTGATAGAATGTAATTGTTGAGATATCTTGCCATGATAGTTTGACTAGTTGCTTACTTGGCTGTTTGAGCTAGTATGTAAGATTTTGAGGTCAACTTGACTTGACAGTTGGACTTGGTTGTTATTGTAGACGACAGGAGATCTTGAAACTTGAAATGTTGGTTTGGAGATCTAGGTCGTGTGTGATTAACAACTGGTTATCGGTAATTCTGTATAGGCCAATACAGATGATTGATAAGAGTTCCTTGAGTACCAAACCGGTATTAGGGTATCTCAGGAGCCACCGATCCTCATGACGATTGATAATGATTGATTGGTGTAGCTTGACATTGATTGGATGTCGAGTGAATGATTGATTTTCTGTTTATTGTTATTTGATGTAAACAGATTGTTATGCTAGGTTGTACTGTTGCTTATAGTTTCATTCACTTAGCTTTATGCTAACCCCACCACAGTTCTTCCTGCAGGTTAAAATAGATGGGACATATTGGGCAGGGCAGGAAGTGTTTGGAATTGAAGGAATGTTTGACAGGCTTTTACTCTGATGTTATTTTGATAACTAAAGAGATGTTTTGAATTATATAACACCGAGTTTGTTGAAATGTCATGTAATAAGTTTGAAAAAGTTTATTGACATTTTGAGTACATTGGTAGTATGTTTTAAATATACGCTTCCGAGTCGAAATTATTATATTATTGTTTATGATGAAACGAGGGGTGTTATACTTGTTGACTCTGAAGATGTAAATGTTGGAATCTCCGTATCTGGTAACTCATACACATCATGAGATTCTCTCATCTTTGGAATGGGATTATGTGGTTGGATGGAAACATAGTTGTAGTTAAAGCTTCCTTCCTCTCCAAAGACAAAATTCCCCTGTAATGTAATGAGAAAATTAATTAAAGATTTGTATGGGTCCTGTAAAAAAATAAAAAGAGATTCAAAATATGGTATTTGTACTATACATTCACAGAATTAGGAGGGTCAACCCGTTCACAATCTCCAGCTTTCAACTTATCAAAGTACTTGACAACTGGTCCGACCGATAACATATGAGGGGCATTGTCAACCTTTGGGGCTTTTAACTTCGACATGATGTACTTAATAACATACTCATCAGTCATTCTGTGGACACTAAATGCAACAAAGTTCGTCTCCATGTTCAAATCGGATATATTGAGCTTGATGACAAATATCCTATTAACCAATGCACCAAAGTCTTCGGGGAAGACGTTATCTCCGTTATCCTATAAGTATATCTGAGTTGATATAAAGTCTTGTGCCAAACAAAGAATTTGATATTTGGGGTTTGCCTACAAATATCGTTCATACAATAACATAATTTATATACTAAACATGTAATAAAGTGTATGTGGAAAGACTACTAAACCATATATAGTGGATTTTTACCTTGCCAATTCTTCACTTTGGCTAATGGAATTAGTATTACGATTGGTCCACCTGAGCTACCATTGTCATTGATGGTTGCATACATTTGAATCGCAAAATCGTCCCATAAACAACAATCAACCTTGGTTCCACTATTACATCAAATAAACCACTGTTATTATAGGTTATAAAATAATTTATAATTACTAAATTGTTATCAACTCTGAACATGGTAGAATAATTATACCTCAAGTTTGCAAGCTCAAATGAAAGATATTTTGATTGTTTGCCCCCTTCAAACCTGACCCCTTAGGTCATCAGTCCTTACCAGATGCCCAACCAAATCTGCTTGAACAGTAAACATGTAATACAATGGAACCAAATTTGCTTGAACAGTAAACATGTAATACAATGGACTCGTTGTAATGTAAATCACGTAAACATAAAAATGCAGGTTAAAATAGTTTACCAAATGCTATCCTCGGGTTTAGATTCCAGCTATTGATATCATCAAACTGGACCAAAGACAAACCATTTACGTCGCCCTCAAATGGTTGGGAACTCTTGACCTTAGTAAACTTGCAAAAATTGATTCTATGCTTATGGTCGACCAGAACATAGTTCCCCGTGTTGCCCCCGGTTCCAAAGTTTGACAACTCAATAAATACACCTTCCTCAAGCTTGTCTTCATAGTCGGGTATCAACACCTTCTTGATGGAAGCCTGAATTTTGTCACCCTGACATTTAAAAAATAAAACAGAAATATTATGAGGACACAAAATACCACAAAATCCATGTATCTTTCCTTTACTATTATTAATTTACTAATTGATAGATACTATTTAGCATCATTTATTCATGATTTCATCTGTGTATTTGCCATTTTTTTACTGAATAATGATAAGTAATGATTTGGGTTTGGATGAGGCCTAATTATCACCCAGAAGGCCTTTATGATGACAACAAAGTGGAAACACAATCTAAAGCAAGAGACAATACAATCCAGTAGCTATGGCACGTGAATGTCATGTGCCCTCAAGATACAATTCCCATAAGAAGAACTAAAGAAAATGATGTGATGATGTGATGAGAGCAAGATCTGTTAAAACATATGGAAAGAAGAAATACAAAAGCAATCCCCAGTGTTGGTTATGCAACAATGAGAGTATAATGTGACATGTATAGTTTGTTGGTCTTTTAGGAATATGACCATTCGCGTTCATGGATTGAAAATGAGTATACAAAGAGGGCATATGGAATATTAATTAATTTGTCCATTACTATCCGTCTATCCCTTTATTCATTCATTGCTTATAAATTAATATTTTATGATTACATTTAGTTTGACTTTGTTAATCCTAACTTTGCAGATTGATCTTGTTAATCAAAATGGACATCAGGTAACAAACAAATACCACTACAATATCATTGATTTAAACAAAATTATATGACAATTAGTGATTATTACCTCTTCATCAATCAAGATAGTCTCCAAAGAAGCCACAATACTTGGGTTGTTACGATAATATTGCCTCCAAAGTAACAACACCTTAACCTTGATGTTGTAGTTGTCTTTCTCACCATCTATGTCAGAAACGCGATCAAAACGTTGAACTGTAGCCATGATAAATATAAAGGTGTATATCGATTTTGAGAGAACTAAAATACCTTACTGATGAGTTGAATGTGACAATAATGAGCCTTATATAGTGGAGTGTAATCAAGAGCTTCAAGGGATGCAGGTTAACAAAACCGCGTAGGGTTTGATTTTCCAAATCGTTTTGGAATCGGTCTCCATGGAAATGAATATCTATTATATGCAAGTGAATCACAAAGGGTTTTTGAATCAAAATTGACCATCTATTTTGGGATACACATTGAATTCGCAAAGGGGGGAATCAATTTTTATTTTGGGCAACGATTCAACATTGAAAAGGGTTGAAGAAGAGCAAAAAAAAAGCGGATATTTGGGAAAGAAGAAGATGCGTACAGGATATTAGTCAATATCCCTTTAAAATGATTTTAAGTTAACAAAGGAATATAATAAATATCAATAAAGGGATTTTATTAGTCATTAATATGTAAATATAGAAATGGTTGCCTGTCATACATATGTGTAATAATAAAGGGATATGTGTGATGATATTTTAAGAATCGAGAATTAAGAAAAAGGTATTTTAGTCAACATAAAATATCCACCCTTTAATATTACTTTAATATAATAAAATAATATAATCAATTTAAATATAATCTTTAAGAAACCAATTCTTGCACGTCATCATCTGCTTTTATTTTAGTTTTAAATTTAATAATATGATAAAAGGATTAAAGGCATAAAGGATATGTATGTTAATGATTTAAAAAAAATACGTATAAAAGCAAAATAGATTATATATATTTAGTATATAAATCGTATAAGATAAAACTTGTTGAAATATATATCTCAATAAAAAAATTTAATTAATATTAATATATGTTCTATAAATTTTTAAATATTAACATTAAAAAATGGAATTGCATGTATCTTATTTATATTTATATTTTTATATTTATATATAATATAATATAAAGAGATAAAACATTACGTTTGGTTTACATATTGTTAAAGAATTACTTGTTAAAAGAAAATAAAATTGTAGTATCACATGTTAATTCCATTGTAATCTACGTAGACTTTTTTGTTATTAATTTAGTTTATTAATTTAATAATAAAGGGATAATTAATTAATAGTTAAAAGATGGATATGGTGGAAAGTGTTATTTGAGCAAACATAATGCCAATAATAATATTTAAGTTATTTATCAAGGGGGCATATGTAACTTCAGGGTGCAATAGTGAAACTAATATTAAACATGAAGGTAATAAAATGATTAATTTTTAGGGGTTTTATGTGTTGTTTTTAAATTAATAGGAGGATTAATTAGCAACTAATTAATTGTGTTTAGGTATACAAATCTGATTTTAATCAATGGATCAAAAATGTAGGAACCAATGGAAGTGCAAGATCTCTTTTAATTGGCCTCTTATATTTAATAAAGAGATAGAAACCTTACACATAAAAAATTATATAAGTTAAAAAAAAAGGTCTTAGTTAATAAAAGTCAATACTAATTTACTTTTCACCAAAAAGCTTTTAATATATAGTTGGAGATTATATTTTAAGCTAGAAGTTGAAGCATATTTCTTTATTAGTGTTTGATAAACTAGCTGAAGCTTAAACATGTAAATTAGCATGAGAGGACAAATAATATATGATATACAATGATATAAGAACGTATTTATATAATTTCTCATTTCATAAGCTTGAATCTTATATTTATAAGCTACTTCAAGTATCTTATATTTTTAGAGCTTATTTTTTCAATAAGCTTATCAAGTTTTGCCTACCAAACAAGACTAGAAGCTTGAACTTATAGAAAAAATAAGCTTAAACTCTCATAAGCTTCAATAAGCTTGTGTGACAAACACACCCTAAGTACATAAACAAAAAAGACGAGAATGATTAATGATGAAATACAACTTTTATTTTTTTGCATCCGTTCCTAAAAGAGCATAAGGAGTGATTGCCCTTGTGCTCGGTGTTCAGCTCGATGTTCAATTGAATATTGAAGTTCAACAAAGATAGGATTTTAAAGGGAGTGGTTAAAAGTTCAACTCAAACTTGACATGTGCCCACAATAATGGTTTTCACCAATCTAAAATGAGGAAAAAAAAAAGAAAATAAGAGAGAGGTTAAAGCTTGCAATCAGTGTTTAGGACTGAACATTAATGTTGAGCGCTGAAAGTAAACACTGGTATGGAGTGGTTGAACGCCGGTCCCGACGTTCAAGTAGCTGACCGCCGACGCTTGCCTCTTCAGTTTTCCCACTCCGCATGTTCTAATAAGTTTATTGCCTTTTGGAATTTACGTGTTCCCACTCCGTGTGCTCTAGTATGTTTATTGCCTTTTGGAATTAGAATATAGATTAAATTACATTGCCAGTTCCTGTGATTGTTCAGTTATCGCATTTCCAGTCTACGGGTCAGATATTATCCAGATACAGTCCCCCAACTTGAGTTTTTGTTTCACCGCTAATCTCCGATCTTAATGGGTGTTATTTATATACAAGCACCCTGTTATCTTAAATAATCCAGGTTAACTATTTTACCAAATCCAAATGCTATGAGATGCTTCATATCAACAATTTATTATCTTTAATTTAACAAAGATAATATATTTATAGTTGTCCTCTCTGTTTCTCACCAACTCTGTTGAGCAAGTCCCTTTGGAAAGTAAAAAGGGTCGACATCGTAGTATCAACCTTTAAATCATAAATAAATAAACTAATAAAATAGTTTTTGCACCATGAAACACATGTATTTTGTTTTATCAAGATTACTTTCTTGTTGACTTGGCGTGCCAAAGGTTCAAATATAAATTTATTAATTAGTTTTGTGTTTGCTTAATTCTCCAGCCAAACAAACACCATCATTTGAAATTTTAATGAAACTTCTATTTTGTATTTATACGAGTTTTTTTTACCCGCGCATTGCGGCGGAGCTTAAAATCTTACGTGTTTGGATTAATTTACAAATAAATGTCGAGATGCGTATCTTGTTATACGTTGTGTTGCATTATTTTAATTAATATAAAATGCATAAAAAGTATTATTAGTTTCAAAAACTTACAAATTGAATGAAAGAAACTATCAAGAAAGGACTCGACCATGGGACAATAGTTGACACTCAGTTGTGATATATTTATATACACATTTCTTGTTGATTAAACATAAATACTTATAAGAATATATACTATATGACATTTATAGATAACCATACCATTTAATATAACTATACTTCTTTCACCTCAAATTATTTTTAGTCGTCACTCTAGCCTCTTCAACACTTTTGTTGGTATTCACAAAATACAATAATAGGACTTGACGCTTCACAATTACATTTTTTTTTATCTTCAAATCTTTGACAAATTTTAACACACGCTTTTATATATTATGATTATGCCACAATTTATCCATCATTTATGTATTTTATTGCATAAATGAACCGCCAACAAGTACATACTTGAACCACCACATAAAAACAATGATTAGGCATTATCGATCAAATCCAGAGCATAAAATCGTAAATTTAGTATATTCAAACTTTAGCAAACTTTGGACCAAGATATAAACCATAAGAAAAAATTATGTTTCGTTTTTTAAGTGGTAGACCGTAATCCATCCAATGAAAATATAGACACTTATCAAACAAAAATACAATTGTATAACTTATTATACAAATCAATATGAAAGAAGCAAATTTCCTCTCAAACTCTAGCATTAATATATATTACAGAAAACCTAAATTTCAATATTTAGATGCTATCATCAATTTCAAATGACACAAAAAAAAAAAAAAAAACATCAAAGCACACATACAAAAAACAATTTAGAAATATACATAAACAATAAATGGGAGATGAGAAAAGTAGGGAGAAAAGAAACACATACATTTGTATAATAATATAATAATATATAAATAACAAAGGGGAGATGTGAAAATCATTTTTATATTGAAAATGTGAGTTGGTATAGTAAATGAGTTAGCAATAGGTTATGAATAGTTGAATTACCTTTGATAATTGTATGCATGTAAATTTTATTGATATTGATGTTGCATGTAATTTTGACAAATTTTAATCTTGTCTCAATTTTTGCTCATTGATATACGTCTACCTATGCTCTCGGGCCTCATCTTCTCTGGCCCTTACCAATCCCATTTAGAAGGCCCAATACTCATAATATACGCACAATAGGGGAATAGGCAATAAAATTAGGGCATTGATAGGTACAACAAACTTTTGATATATACATCAAATAAATACATCATAGTGTTGTATAGTATGCATTGAAATATATAAAAGGGTAAATACATTTTATCGGCATCGTACTCCCCCTGTTTGTTCCGAGATCAGCAACCTACCCCTAAAACTCCCAATGTATGCAACAAACCGGTTATTTATGTGCTACAATCTTTGCAAACTATGTTTTTACCTGTTACAATTTACAAAATGATGACTAGGCAGACACATCATGTGGCATAAAAAATGACACGTAATTAATTTTACCGGTTCTCCCGGTAACTGGTTACTATATTGCCGATATTGATACAAGATTAACCAGTTTAGTTCAAACATTGAGAGTTTTAGGGGTAGGTTGCTGATCTCGAAACAAACAGGGGGTACGATGCCGACAAAATGTATTTACCCTATATAAAAATCGGTGTATGAATCAAAAATTTTGGTGTATTTATTACCTCCCCCAAAAAACCATCGATACAAGTTTTTTCTTCTCTTTTATTCGAGTTTTCTATTTTAAAAGCATCTTCAATAATAAATTTATTCTACAAATATATTATGTGGTATTTGGTTCATGGAATTCGATGGAATTTGATTCATTAGTTTGTTTGAATGAATAATATATGACATTAAAATCCATCATTTTCCTTTGGCTAAAGGAATTGAAATTTTTTCCTTTGACGAATTCAAGTTCCTTCAAAAATATTTCGCGAACCAAAAGTGACGTTTGATATTATTTTTTTAACTTTAACGGAGACAAATATTAAAATAAGGCAGAGAAGGATGATTTATTGCAAACATCTTTCTAATGGGTAAACGGTAAAATTTGTCCCCGTGGTCTGACCGTTTGCCGATTTTATCCTTTTACTTTTTTTCTCGCAAATTTTGTCCTTGTGGTTTCCAATATCGCTGCCTTTGTCCTTCCATCCAAATTCAGTTAACTTTTTCTATTAAATCTTATAAATTGACCAAAATATCCTTTATCTTCTTCCGTGAAACCCAAACACCTGACATTTTTTTCCAAACATTATAGCTTGCATCCATTGATTTTTTAATCCTATTTCCACAAAATCACAAAACAATTTAATCTAAATTCATAAGAAACAAAATGATTAAACAAAAACAAAATCTGATTGCAATTCAAACTGTAACTTTATTGACACAAATTCAACAAACAATACCCTCCTTTTATTCCATGATCCCCATTCCCAATTTTTAAACCCTAAAATCATTACCAATCAACAAATACCAAATCCGTTTTCTTAAAGCTAAAACCATACACAACAAATACCACCACTAGTATTGAGGCACACATACAAACACAAAGATAAACACTAAGTTGATTGTGAGAGACACAGGAGCATGGAAAGGATGTAGAAGAGAAAGGGTATATTAGTCCTTTTACACTAACTTAACGCTATAGCTGTTAAATCTAACGACAGAAGGACAAATGCAGCAAACTTGAAAAGCACAGGGACAAAAAATGCGAGAAAAAAAGTAAAAGGACGAAATCAAAACGACCAGACCACAGGGACAAAAATTGCAGTTTACCCAATTTTTTATAATGTTTTTATTATTATTATTTTTATAAATAATCTAAATAATAAATATTAATAAAAGAAAACTTGTATCATTCAATTTTTTTTGAAAAATTGAAACCTATTAACCAATCAAATACTTCAATTTCACTAAAATATCAATTAAACAATCGAATGCAACAATTTTACTATAAAAAATCTCTTTTAAAAATAAAATATTAATATAATTAAATTATATAAATATATCCTTTTACCGTCAATTGAAATACTTAATTAATTAAACTTAAGAAAGGTAGTTGTCTACTTGTCTAAAGCTCACGATTGCTTCATTAATATTATATCAATTAATATTAATATGAATATCAATATTATAAATAAGTAGTAATTAATAAATAATCAACTAATCGAATTTTTTTCCCATATTTTGAGGTATCAACTAATTTTTATGTTTAAAAGGGATAACTCATTTAAACCACACATTAAAATGTATATGTCCAAATTATGCACATTCAGTTGTTTCAAATGAATACAATTAACATATAACTTTCAATGGGTATTTTTTTTTAAAAAAAAATTATTGTTTATTTTCATTGACGATCCATGTATATACACGGGTTTAAAGATAATAACTTTTTCTGTGCGCTTTCATCATCAAATATATATTATATATTATAATGTAATTGCAATGTTTATATTTTAATACGTGTTTATACACGGATTTTAAACTAATAATAAACAAAAACCTCTGCTATTGAAATATTTCATAAAATAAAGACCTACTAACCAATCGAATAATTTGATTTTATTAAACTTACGATTAACTAATCATATACATTGATTTGTCTAAAAAGTATATGTTGAAAAAAAAACCTATAATCCTCTTACTGTAACATTTTTACTTTATTATTATTATTATTATTATTATTATTATTATTATTATTATTATTATTATTATTATTGTTTGTAAGAATATTGCATCGTTTTATCATATGTTGAAAAGGAGCGATTTGTATTAGTTTGTTGATTCAATAAAGTCTTTGAATTTTAAAAATAATTTTTAGATCGACTAATTATCAGTTTGTCAATTATGACTCCATGTGAACATGTAATCTGTACTTAATTCTCTATATTATAAGAAATAAAGGAAAAATAACCATCCAATTTTATAGTTTTTTACTATTAAGTTGTAAAAAATTACACTTCAATATAGATTCTGACTAATTGATCAAAATAATATAGGTTCCTACAATTATCGATTAGTTTATTTAAGTTAATTTCATGTAATGAGTATCTAATTTTACATCCTCTAAAAACTTTTAGTTTAAGTGGGCATTGATAACTAAGTAACATGAAAATAAATAAGTATACGAATTCTCCATAAACATTTTTGAGTAATGGATGTAGCAATATCACTTGAAGAGCTACCAAAAACGATACTCAAGTAGTAGATAATGAGACTTAATAATAATAAAATGAAGATGATTTAATTTTCAACATCCCGTGTTTATACATTGGTCTAAAATCTAGTGTAGTAATAAAAAATACTTAGTACTCCCTCCGTCCCAATTTTATTGTCCTCAGACAAATAACACGCAAATTTAAGAAAAGTGTACTAGTCGTACTATACAACCAATAAGATTTAATCTCTTACCACATTCAAATGTTTTGATTGGTTAAAAGTAAAAAGTGGACAATAAAATTGGGACATCCCAAAATGAAAAGGTGGACTATAAATTCGGGACGGAGGGAGTATATCATTTCAAGACTCAATTCCCTTATTTAACTTATTGGAAACGGCCCAATATTTGACATAATCAGCCCATAAGCCAGTACAAAATGGACTGATCAGTGCTCACTACTTCACTACACGCGTATGTTAGCAAATATGTGTTTATCATGCACCATGGATAAACCCTCACAGTATCACACTTACATACATCTATTACCCGCGAAACTTCATCTTCTTCATCATTCTCTGCAATACATACAAAATTTGTATCTATAATGTCATCTCTAGAAGCTTCAACACGTTTCTCTCTAACTAATTTCCTCTCCCTCAGTTCTCCAATTTCCAGATTCAGTCCCTGTTCTTCGCTCCTTATTCCAAATTCTGCTTCAAATCTATCATTATCTCTATCATGTGTATCTATTCGAAAAAGACACCGTTTGAACACAATTCGACCGTGTAGTCTGTCAGAATCGGAGTTTGAAGCCTTAGAAGAAGATGAAGTAGCTGAATTTGAAGATGACGTAGAGTCTGATTTCGATGATGTCAGCGATGAAAATTTGGATGTGGATGAGCTTGAATTGGAAGCAGAAAACGTCATTCGTGAATACTCGATTTCGTTATCGAAGGAATTAACAATCGGTGCGTGTTTTTATTGTTAATTGAGGTTTTCTAGGGTTTAAGCATGATATTTGAGTCTATTTTTCTGGTATATTATAAATATTACGAATATACTTAACCATGAGCGTCTATGTTACTGTTTTTTATAGCTACTAGTTTATGAACTCGCTTGTTACACCGGAGATATATACAAGTTAGTCTAATCTAATTTATTACCGAGTACTAAAGTTATTATGGAACGGTATTAAGTAGTACTAGTAGGGTATCCGCACAATGTTGCGGTAGTATGACACCTTATACGTAAAAGCGGTCTGTTAGTTTATAGTGTTGAGTGATAAAAGTTGTTTTAAACTTACGTTTGACAGTTAACAGTTAACACAAGATAGCCATATGGAAATCGTGAGTGCTGAATTACGGATCTGAATTGGGATGAATTAAGAGAGTCACTCTTGTTGATTCGAGTGTTTTGATTTTATTGAAATTACAAATGCTTAAAATACATATTTTTATTGGTTTATACCATTTCTTAATATACAACTAATTGATATCAGTTTGAGTTAACTTGATGTAGTTTAACAATTAGACTAAATATTTGATTAGTTGACTACCATTATTACCATATAATTATTACCATATATGTGTTAATAATTTTCAATTTTTATAACGTTAAATATTAATACCAAATTGTAAGTAACTGAAAAGGGTAAATTAGTCAATTCTGATATGACAAATGCAAGTTAGTAAGGAAGAAGTGAAAATGCTCTATAAGAATTATTATGGATTATGGATATAGATATGGTTACCCTAAATATACGGTGATATGTACACTACAGTTGACTCCACCGATTTTAGGTGCTAAGAGTAAAATTTTAGAGGTTGAAAAAAATGCATGTTGATTTGCTGGTGAAATTTTGTTAATTTGACTGCGAATGTAGAGCCTGCATTTTAGCATTGTGATGAACTTGGTAGCTCAATATTGGTTGAAAAATGTATTGGCATTATCGGTTGAAAATTGTATTGGCATTTTCGTATGTTGTAGAAGAAGATCCAATTAGTGAAAAAGGAAGTCGTGGACGGAAGAAGGTTCGAGAAAGTATCAAAGCTGTAAATGTTAGTAAGCATATCCTATGAGACTTTTTTTCCCGTTCGTTGAAATGCATTATTCACCGTATATTATTTATGTGTTTAAGTCTGTTTAAGGTAGGAACAAGTTTGTTGCTAGGCTGGGAATAATTAGCCGGGACCTTCTAGGCTTGTAGCGATCAATCGGCAAAAGTCGGGGAGTAATCGGGGATTAGTCATTGGATTTTTTTTGTAATTTTTTTTACGTTTTAGTAATAAATTGCAGAACTATATTTGTAAATATAAAATAGAACCATAGACATAATCATAATTGTCTAAAACATAAACATAAGTGTCATAGTAAACTGTTGACCAAGTTTTCCTTTGACCATCTTTGACCAATTAATCCTGACTTTGACCATATACCCCGACTTTGACCTGTTGACCCCCGTTGACCAACTTTTAAGTCCCATTAAGGCCGAGTCACTTCGGAGTAGCCCTAAATCCGATTAATTGTGAATTAATCCCGACTTTTACAACCCTGGGTAGGAAATATCTAGTTCAATTGTTGATCGGGGAATGATCTCGTTTTTGTGGCTCAACGGTTTTATCCTAGAGATTCACTTAGTAGTGAGTCTAATCTTGAATTGGTAAAATACTTCAAACTATGGATGTGGTAACATTTAATGGTTAAGCATATGCCATACTTCCTTGGTACTGTAGGAAAATTAAGGCGGTTGTTATATGCCTTGAGAACATTTTGAGATGAACTGATGAAGTATTGGGTACAAATGTGTAACCACCATTACCACTGAACTTACCTCTCCTTTTTGATGGAACATGTATACATTTTGATGCGCATTATCTCTCTTTTCTTTCATGTACCCTCTTGTATTAAACAAAAGAATTATTAAATTTTGATTGGAACTATCAAAAATGTATTCAATTATGTGTAGAAGTTGGTCTTGATCTTGTTGGAGTTGAGGCATATACATGTAATCAACTTAAACTTGTCTCAATTTTATAGAGACAAACAATTATAATGAAAATCTTGTAGTTGCTTGTTACTAACTTAATTGATTTTCAACTGTATGCAGATACCTGATCACCTTCTTCCTAAAGTTTCAATTGTTGGAAGACCTAATGTTGGTAAATCAGCATTATTTAATCGCCTTGTTGGGGTATAATTCTATCAGTATTTGTCCCACTGCTATATCTTCTATTATATTTGTTATCAAGATAAATAGGGAAAATCTAAGTCATCTAATTCAAGTAACATTCTGAGAAAAAAAAAACCCAATATAGCAACAGCGAGAATAATTTATTACGGAGTATATAACTTCTGATTTATTTTGAATTATATCTGTTGCAGGGTAACAAAGCTATTGTAGTTGATGAACCTGGGGTTACGAGGGATCGCTTGTATGGTAGATCCTTCTGGGGAAATCATGAATTTATGGTCATTGACACTGGAGGAGTTCTCACAGTTTCAAAGTCACAGACGGAGGTTATGGAACAACAGTTATCTGTCTCAACAACCATTGGGATGGAAGGTATTCCTCTGGCTTCTAGAGAGGCTGCTGTTGCCAGAATGCCGTCAATGATTGAGAGACAAGCTACGGTGGCAGTAGAAGAGTCATCAGTCATTGTATTTGTAGTTGATGGCCAGGTATGGTTTGTAAACTAACAATATTCATTTGGAGGAATACTTGCTTTATCATGTTATTTTTGTGATACATGCTAAAAGTAGTGTAGATAGCATCATAGCGCTCACTTTGGTCTTGTTGAAGTTCTTAATTTGTATTATTCCAACGTTTTAAAGAGGAGGGGATATTTGTTTTTAGAACGACAGGCTTTGTAGGAGTTTAGAATGAGAAATTTCTGGAGTACTATCAGCTCTACAAAAGTATAAATTACCTTTTCCATCACACCAGTTAATTGCTCGTTTATCTGGAAGAATCGAATACAATTTCAAGTACTGGCCTAGAATGAATTCTTTACATCATACTCTTATGCTTCATGAATAATAATTCGATGTGATATTGAATCTGTGTTCTTGCTCAACATGCGATATGTTTGTACTTCGCAGCCTTTAATAGTTGTGTTTATTGTTTTCTTATTGCAACTAGTGTTTTTGAAAGTAAATCGCAAATCTTTCTGTTAACCTTCATCGCTTGTCTCTGTTGATTCCTGTTGTTGTGAGGGCCCTACATGACTAACTCTGAACAGGCAGGCTTGAATGCAGCTGATGTGGAAATAGGGGACTGGCTTCGAAAAAATTATTCACACAAAACTATCATACTGGCTGTTAATAAGTGCGAGTCTCCACGCAAAGGAGTAATGCAAGCATCAGAATTTTGGTCTCTCGGGTAGGCCAATTCTTTTTCTAACGTCTGCTAATGTTAATTTTTAGACCAATAATGTGAAGTCACATATCCAATATTTGAAGTTGACCAGCTACTTAAGTTCATGTTGTGTGAACTCTTCAATTGCCTCCGTCTCGTTTCGAGCTTTCTGTTCATAGTTGGCACCTCCCTTACCTCCAAAATGGTTCTCTAGTTATGCTTGCTTCAAGTTTGACCGTTTCTACATGCGTTTCCCTTCTTCCGCATTAATTATACTGGATTTCAGTTATCTTATACTATATATGGAAAAATTAGGTTTACGCCACTTCCTGTATCTGCTGTTTCTGGAACTGGCACCGGAGAGCTTCTTGATCTTGTTTGCACAGGCTTAGGAATAATCGAGGTACTTGTTCTTCCATGTGAAATAATAAAGCACATGTATTTGTAATCTCTATGGTGTGTTCTTAAAGAAATATTTTATTGATATTTACATACAGGATTTAGATATTCAGAATAAAGAAGTAGACTACGTCCCTTCAATTGCAATTGTGGGGCGTCCAAATGTTGGTAAAAGTAGCATCCTGAATGCTTTGGTTGGAGAGGACAGAACAATTGTTAGTCCAGTTAGTGGGACCACACGAGATGCTATTGATACTGAGTTTGAAGGACCAGATGGCCAGGTTTTGCTCTTACAATAAACAGAGTCCATAGAAAATAATGTACTTTAGGCGTATTTCGGGAATTGAACTTTGTTCTCGATCATAAAAAAGTAACGTATCTTCAAAGTTTCTGATCTAATGTAAGCAACGTTTAAAAGTTTTGATGACAGAAAGCTAACATGTTGGTAACTTTAACCATGTTGACATGTTCTGACGTGGCACTGATATGACATATTTAAACCGGTTAACTTGAGAAATATCCAAATGGAAATCCGGCTAAAGTAAGTTACAATTTTAGGCATGTTCTAAATCATTAAATCTCTCGCAGAAATTCCGTCTCATTGACACTGCTGGTATTAGGAGAAGGGCGGCTGTGGCTTCATCAGGTAGCACAACAGAAGCTTTGTCTGTTAATCGAGCATTTCGTGCAGTTCGACGTTCCGATGTGGTGGCTCTTGTAATCGAGGCTTTGGCCTGTATTACAGAACAGGTATAAAGTTTGTAGATTCTCTTATTTAGAAAGTTCTAGATAAATTTGTAAGGGTTGGGCAAAATAGAAAATGTCAAAATGTATCCAACTTTATCCAAATCTATTGTATGCATCCAACTTTAAAAGGTTATATTGTATGTATCAAACTTTCAATCATTGTTATTGTATGTAAACAATGACTTCATTAGATATTGATATGCTTGCCTACGTGGGAGCCATATAAGTTGTCACATCATCTGCCATGTCATCAAAACCGGTGTCTCGTTACAGTTTTACAAGTTATAAGAGGTCCGATACATACAATCACAATATATGAAAGATTTATATATACAGTACAACTGTTTAAAGTAGGATACATACAATAGAATCTTAGGTTAAGTTGGATATGCTTATTAGTTATTACCCAAGGAAGAATACGTGACTTCTTATGTTGCGAACAGGATTACAAGATTGCAGAAAGGATAGAAAGAGAAGGCAAAGGTTGTCTGATTGTTGTGAACAAATGGGACACGATACCAAATAAAAACCAGCAGACAACATTGCATTATGAAGAAGACGTCAGGACAAAGCTTCGAATTCTTAACTGGGCGCCTATTGTTTATTCAACTGCAATAGTTGGGAACAGCGTGGATAAGTATGTTGGTGTTCTTTTTTTATTTAAACCAGCTATCTGTGTCATTTGATCAATAGCATAATTTTGATTTCGAACTTAATTTAAAAATTCAATGTAATGACTCCAGAATCATTGTTGCTGCAAGTGATGTTGAAAGAGAGAGATCTAGGAGACTTAGTACGGCCACATTGAATCAAGTGGTGCATGAGGCTTTAGCTTTTAAGTCACCACCTAGGACGAGAGGTGGGAAGAGAGGACGTCTTTATTATTGCACTCAGGTATTTCTGTAATACTATTGGTTCTGGCAATCTTATTACTGCAAGCATATAATAATTATGAAATCACATGTTTGATCACTTCTCCTATGGTGGTGATCCGTGTACCTGATTATATGCCTTTTACAGGCAGCTATTAGGCCGCCTACTTTTGTTTTCTTTGTGAATGATGCAAAACTTTTCCCTGAAACGTACCGCCGTTATATGGAAAAACAACTTAGAACCGATGCTGGATTTTTGGGCACACCGATACGTCTTTTATGGCGCAGTCGGAAGAAATCAGAAAGGGATGCTGGTAAGCATGAATAGGCACCATTTTCATTATTTTAATTTTATGAATGTCCGTTGCTTCTCACATTTAGTTCATGGATTTAAAACAAAAATAGTACTTTGCATGTGTGTCATGTCTTTTGCAAATAAAAATGGCCCAAAAAACATGTGATGATTGGCTGGTCACATTTATGAAAATGTCTGTTTGATCTAGAGGCTGAAATTCAACTATTTTGTTTGTGTATGAATTAGTCCAGGGCATATGTATGTCTAACGGGTCTAATGGGTAAAACCAAAATTTGGCTTAAAAGGAAATGGATTGAACTGGTCGAAACTTGTCCAAAGACATAAATGTTTTTTTTTACTATATAGAACCTATCAATTTTTTTTTTTTACAAATGCTGTTTTGTCATCCAGCTAAATAAGATTTTCATGATTATATTTGACAAGCAAATTATATTTGAAGGAATAGTTTTTCTTGTAGCAAAAGTGTTTCCAGTCAACAACGTATCCTCATTGGTTTCTACCTGTACCAACTTGTTTTGACATATTACAGTTTTCTGCCACTTCTTTATTATCTGTGAAATATCCAAAATACTCGTAAATGTTTTGATCTAAAAGTAACTCTATCAAGATTATGTAATGAACTCATTGACAAAATGGTGTTCTTGATTAAAGATTTTGTCAATGACCACAACATGTTTTACTGTAAAGTTTCTTGCTGGTCTATGACTCTATCTTTGCCCCCGTCATATCAGAACTTGCTGGGGTTTAGCATTTTCTAATATTCTTTTACCTTATTAATTCTGTTTACATTGCCAAATACTAGAGGTGGCATATTTCAACCCATATACTTGTGAACATGTTAAATTGAGTTGTGTTTTTTCTCAGTTGGTACAAGTAATATAAGTTGCTATTTCCAAACATGGATCAGTCGAGTCAAAAGTGGGCTTTTTTAGTGCGCACAGTTGTCCTAGATGGTCTGCTTAAACAGTTAGATCATTACTGTATATTATATTTTAGTCATAACTAACTCATTGTTAATAGAACTTGACAAAAAGCGCTAGCTGGTCAACCTGAACTTGCCCATTTCGACCCGCCCCAAAAATGACCACTTTCACATTGGATGCGTTACCAACTTGCCTTAGTTGATACCATACGCAAACCAAATAAATAATATATTAACATCCATCTATTTTTTTTCAGGTCAAGATCCAACATCAAAACCAAAACCAAAACCAAATCTCACACGTAAAAAGCTGGCCGTAGCAACATGATCCACTGATCTTGTAAATTCAGGTGGAGTGTTGAGTCAAAGCGAACTACTGGCATCAATTTCTTGACGAAAGTAATACAGTAAGATTCATAATATCTGTACTATCGTAATTTAGTGATACCAGGCAGCAATTATGTGAATTTTGCTTTTTACCTAACTTGGTAAGTATGCAAATAGCCAAATATAGCTTCAAGCCTTCAACTCTCATTTTATGGAACTGTTTGCATTAAAACTAACAGGGGGTAGTTGGGAGTTTTGATGGTGCAATAACAGACAAGTGTGGGCACAAATCTTTTAATGCACCTAGGGGACTTAAAGAGAACAGTTGCATCACAATTTGTAACTTATGATTGTAGAAATTAGGTCGCATATGTAGAGAAAAGATCATGAAAGTACAAGGATTTTGGAAAGAATGGAAGTACCAATGGAAGGGTGCCATGTGTACAAAGAGAATACTCACATGTTAAAAACCCATTTACCCCCTAACTTAAATATCTCACAAACGACAAATCGAAAAATTATGAAAATTGCACCATTAGATTCAGCGTTTGATCCTCTTCGATTTGCCGTCCATCAAGGCATACTTTCGATGAATTTTTTTTTCACCTTTTTTTGGTGGGTTTTACTAATTGCTAACACATGTGTTAATATTTGGTTATATATTTAATTTAAGTATAAAGTTTAGGGATTAGGGTTTAGGATTTATTAGGGCTTAGGGTTTAATAGGTTTAGGGTTTAGGGTTTAGTAGGGTTTAGGGTTTAGGGGGTTTTGGGGTTTCTCCCGAAACCTCAAAACCCAAACCCTAACCCCTAAACCCCAAACCCTAAACCCTAAACGCAACACTTTAACACATGTGTTAGTAAATTGTAAAACCCACCAAAAAATGTGAAAAAAAATTTTCGTCGAAAGTATGCCTTGATGGACGGCAAATCGAAGAAGATCAAACGCTGAATCTAATGGTGCAATTTTCATAATTTTTCGATTTGTCGTTTGTGAGATATTTAAGTTAGGGGGTAAATGGATTTTGTATTCTCTTTGTACAAATGGCACTCTCCTATTTGTACTTTCATACTTTCCATAATTCATGTACTCTCATGATCTCATCTCCGCATATGTAATATACTCTCTGTAGGCTCAACTTGGATTGCCATCATATCCTTGTTTATTGCCCTTCCCCTCGGGATTAGATTATCAGCAAACTTTTATGCTAAAGTTACCCACTTTTCTTTGGGCAGAATGCATAACTTTAACCAGCTTTGTTTGCCTTAAAAAACTGTTAAATCTCTTAGAGTTTGATCTAAACTAACATTTAGGGAGGTGATTTGTAAACTCTATTTTTGAGTGTGCACACTATATGATTGCATTATCTATGCACATGATGCAACGTATTTAATTCACATTTGTGGTGTATCAAGGTTATATATGATACTATAAAAAAGTATGATTCTATACCTGTCCAATATGTGTTTGTATAGCAAGATCATACGATTCAAGATCGTGATTTAACAACCTATCAAAATAATGTACAAATCGCCACCCTAACCTTTATTCTTGATGATTGACAACCTAAAAGGTACTGTAACAAATAATTTTTTATTTTTTTTTTAATAATAATAATCAAATTTGGCATAATTTGTACGGTTTTATATCAGAGAAAAAAATTGGTTACCTGTTTTGTTAGTTAGATTATTACTAAATGAATTCATTTTGGTGGGGGGTATTTTAGACATCGAGTATAGTTGGCATCATCTATTAATTGAATGGGTGTACGTATGACTGAGGTATGACTACTCTAAAGATGGGGTAGTGAAGTGACCCCCCTTTAAATTATTTCTTCTGCAGCTATGAATGAGATGATGGTGGCTTAATTCAATCGGAAAATGAATAATGGAGTAGAACATTGATTGATATACATCAATACATGCGTACGGAGTAGAAATTATGTAAAACCCTTATCTTAGGTTGTGTTTGGTATTCGGTTTATTGAAAGTTATGAGAGTTTAATGTAGTGTTTGGCTTTAAAAAATAGATTTATTATTGTTTTGGAAGATAAAATATGGACGAGGGGTATGATTATTTAACAAATTGTTTATTTTCGTTTGGATTTGTGATGGGTTTATGCTTGTTCATAATAATCGCGCTATTCAGTCACTCATGGAGTGGTAATGCTAATGTGACGGTCAATCGTGCACGACCGAGTGCCATGACAACTACAGCCGCTCTTATCGATTTCAATTATTAAAATCTAGTTTGACACAGTTATAAAAAAAAAATAAGAGTAAAGTAATAGTTTCATCAAATATAGCTTGAGTTAATACACAAATAAGTCACTATACTTTGCGAAAATGTTCATATGGGTTACTAAACTTTAAAAATGTTCAATTTTATAATGTACTTTCAAAAAGTGTCACCCCGCCTATTTTTGTTTAATTTTGGTTAAAAGTTTAGTGACCCAATTGCACACTGTTAGGTACATTTTTACAAGTACAGTAACCTAATTGAAATATGTCGAAAGTTTGGTAACCTAATTGAACACTTTTTACAAGTACATTATGAAATTGAACATTTTTAAAGTTTAATAACCCAGATGAACATTTTCGTAATCTATAGTAACCTATTTGTGTATTAACCCATATAGCTTTAAGGAATAGTTTCACTCAACCATTTGCAATTAATTTGGTTAACATACTCACAAGTTCAATGTTTGTAGGTGTATGTCTTGTTTCTATATATGGTGCAACAATGATTGTGAAAGGGGCTTAGAAAATAGGGTTGGGTCTTGGGTCGACGTATCTAATCCCAACTCTTGTCATCAATTTCAATGAGTGGAGACCTTAGTCAAGAATCTGACATATTTGTGATACAAGACACTAGTTTTTGATATAGTATTTACCTAGATACACAATATGGATATACTATTTTACATAATATCAATTCAATTTTTATATTTTACAAAATATCAATCAATTAGAATTGAGAAAAACGCAAGATTTCAGTTTCAATTCGCAATATCCGTTTCGTAATAATGGAATTTCACAAGTTTTAGCATTTCGCAATATAGCATTTCGCAATATAGAATTTCGCAAGTTTCATTTCGCAATACGCAAGTTTCATTTCGCAATACAGCATATTTCTTGCGAAATTATCCAAAAGTTAGCCATTTTGCGAGATTATTGCGAGATTTTTTGTCAGTATTGCGTATTGTGAAATCAAATATGCGTATTGCAAAATGAAATATGCGTATTGCGTATTGCGAAATGAATATTGCGAATTTCTAAAACATTATTGCGATTTTCCCCATCGTTGCGAAACTGAGTGATATTTTGTAAAACAAAAAATTTTGGCCGACAATTTGTAAAATGCTAAGCAAATATTGTATATTAAGGTAATTAGCCCATTATGTTGTGCGTTGTCATTTTTATGTGAATCCATCTAGTGTGATTTAATGTATCTGAGTATGTGAGAGTGAACTCGAATACCATAAGTTTATTCGCTTTAAAATAACAGTTACCTCGAAAATTATCACCCATTAGCAAGGATGAAGCTAGAATTTTTAGATGTAGGGGCAAACAAAATTATTTTGTTTTCTTCTATAGTTTCGGTAGAGTAAAAATTTAAATATGACATTATTACTAGTAGTGAAAATTTTGATAGTTAATTTTGAATTAGACTAGGTTAACAATAGTTAGTTTTTATTTTGAATAATTTGCACTTATGTTTACGCTAAAGAAACCAAAGATTCCATCAACTATATGTAGAAAAAAAGTAGATTGATAACTCTTTTTAGTTTGAAATCAAATAACATATTTTTTATTTATTTTGTTTTCTTTTTATTTTATTTTATTTTGCTTAAAGACAGGAGGGTGACATATCCACTTAGAATGTTGCAAATTAGTAGTCATGCGTTGACTTACACAATATGACCCAATATACAAATGAAACTAAATAGATTTTTACCATTGAAAACAAAACAAGACATCAAAAATGGGGGGAAAAGTTTCATAGAATAAAAAAGGCAATGAATGATGGTGTTTGATTTTTTATAATGTACTGTTTTATTTCTCAATAGTAGTAGTCACCTATTCTCCACCAAATTGAAGTTAATGGATATCATTAACTAAAATAATTATAACATACTAGAAGAGCACCCGCGCATTGCGGCGGTGAATATATTAATAATGCTCAAAAAAATATTTTATTTATGTTTGAATATTGTTTTTATATGTACACCTTCTAAATTTACTTTCTAAAGTCTTTTAAATTTTACTAACAATTATACGAGCATGTATTTTAAGACTAATTGTTATGTGAAATTAAAGAAGTGGTAATTTTTAATCAGTATTTATCATGGATGAATATATTCTTCGTAGTTTCTATAGTTAGGAAAGGTTAGTTTAGTCAATATTATCAAATATAGGGGTATTTATGTCATTAGAGTTTCTTGAAATTGTAAGGTAATGAAGAAAATACTTAAACAAATTATAAGGGTGAATGATAACATTTATGTATTCATCCAAATTCGTCAACCTACTAAGCCAAAGCCTACAAACCCGTTTGATCTTAAGGGCATTGCTTTGTACAATCTTTCTCTTTCACATTTTCCATTTCTAAATGTTCTCCAATTGTGTTTGGTACTTTGGTTCGTATAATATTATTGATAAACTTAGAATATATCAAATGATTTATAGTTTTAATGAATATGAATTTTTATAATTTCAATAATTACGAATTCTTTTAAGTGAAGAAATTTGGTATGTAAATTTAATTCATTTTTTAATAAATATCCTTGGAAATAAAATTGAGATTATAATTTTAAAGGAGTTTAGATTTAAAAGTCGTTCTATATTGTCATTTGGACATTTTATCAAAAATTCAAAAATTAGATTTAAAAGTTGTTCTATATTAGTAGTATATTGTCATTTGGGCGTAGAGTCTAATATGTCAGACTTCAACTATCAAATTAACCTAATCCATCACTTAATAATGTCTAGCATGTTGTTTCGTGTTCATAGAGTTATCACTTTCTTATAATGCGTGACCACACAACATTAATTTGTATATTTATTGGAATAGTTGAAGGTAGTTCAATGAAAGTGAAAATATATGTACTTTTAAGGATTAATATTTTATTCTAATATATATATATATATATATATACTAGTTGTAATCCCGTGCGATGCACGACAATTTAAAGTTACAATTGAAAAACTATAACACTATAATTAGGTTAGTTATTTATAATTTGAGATATTCTAGACAGATTACTCTGCTTATATGAAGTATATATACTACAAAAGACAGCCTTTTGTTCTTCTTCGCATCTGTTATTTTGGCACAAGTATTTTTGGTTCTTAAAAAGATACTTTTTTAGTTAAAGATAGTAATGGGGACAGTTATTCTATCTATTTTGATATTAAATGTGAGCTGAGCGAAGTTAAAAATTCTAAATCTCATCTCCGAATGTAAACACAAAGCACTTGAGAACACTACCAAAGTTTTTCAGGAGGGGTTATCTTGACTTAGGTCTGCCTCTGGCCTATATTAACCTAACTGAAATGAAGTCTCTATCGCTCTACTTAAAAATCAAAATATGAAAAGTAATAAGATGATTAAATGTCAAAATATATGCTTACAAAACATCTTTAAGTTTACCTTATAATAATAAAAACAAATTTATATCAATATGGTACCATTATATTGGTACTACGTAGTAAACAATTAAGGTACAGCTTTAAACATCAAGCATTTGATATGTATTTTTTTTAATACAAAGTGTCATAAAAAGGAACAACAAATTTAATTTGAAGTGATAACCGAACCTGTGCGTTTGCTCACATTGTACTCCCTCAAATCCGTGTTTGTTAGTGGGTTTATTTTTCAGCATCTTTGATGTCTGCCACAGTTGCCTAAAAACAAATAAGCTAACAGCCAGTATACGTCAAAACATAATGAAATATGTTCATGTGACACAAATAGATATATGATTAAAAGCAATAAAAGGAAAAGAAACAAAAATAACCTTCCGTTGCATTCCTTTTCTAATACAAATTCAAAATAAGAAAGCTCATTGGATTAAGACATTGAGTCATGGACAACCATATCCAAAGTCGATTGTTTATATTTAGGATTAATATTGTGAAGGCTTTTACCATTATGTATAATTAATTATAGTTTATTATAACACCCCTCATTTTTAAAAACATTTAAATATATTGTACCGGAAGCGTTATCCCAATTTCTACATTTATAAGATACATTGTTTCATATAGGTATAAAATCAACTTAATTCAAAACACAATTTATCAACATGGGTGTTATATAAAACAAAAGATATCATTAATTTATTTGAATCAAATGTCAGAGTCACGTCAGCATGTCAAACATTCCTTCTAGTCCAACTTCTTGCCCACCCAATACAATAGCCAAAACCTGCAAGAAGTGTTAATGTGGGGGATTAGCATAACGCTAAGTGAGCAGATAACTAATCAACAACTTAACTTAGCGCAACAACTTTGTGTACAACAATTAGCACTAAACAAGCAAGTACCCAATTCAACACATCAACAATGCATCAGTTCAACAATGCAACAATTCAACTAATCAACAACACCA
The DNA here is from genome assembly GCA_949592205.1 of Helichrysum umbraculigerum. NCBI lineage: Eukaryota > Viridiplantae > Streptophyta > Magnoliopsida > Asterales > Asteraceae > Helichrysum > Helichrysum umbraculigerum. The sequence goes on from CATIUR010000001.1 coordinate 231,763,388, forward strand.
TAATGAGGATCGGCGGCTCTGGGGATAACCATAACCCGGGAGGCTCCCCAAGAACACTTACCCAACCTATCCGTATGGCCATACGGACGAGACCGATAACTAGTGATTATCTTCAACTAACACAGGAGGTGTGTTAAACTTTGGATATCCAACTAGCCCAACCAACAGTTCAACAACTCGTTGCCTCATTAACAACTGATGCCCGAAGGCCAATTAACTCAAGTGATCACGTAATCAACAAGTCACATATTCAACTAGTCAACATATCAACAGTATTATTACTATCAACATAATCATCAATGCAACGGATAAAGTAATAATACGTTACTTGTTGTAACCAAACTTGTTACAACCAAGTTACGCTGAGGATTAGAGATCCACTCACCGACCACCTCAGGCATCCACTCAGTAGTCTAATATCACTGAGTCTTCTGCTCAACTGGAATTACAACAAAATAGAACAAGTTAGTTACTTGTTTTAAAATCTATATATAACATCATATTAATTCATAATCATTTACCAAGTTTATGATTCCTATGATCATCTTATCATATTAGTACACCTTAATCATTGTTAATTAATATCATGAGATCATATAACAAAATTATCAACTTCCATTATTACTAACTCATTAAAACACTTCATAATCATCATAATCACCATGAACACTTAATCAAATTTACACATTTTAGTTTGAACACAATTAATCATTATTGTAAATCAACACTTATCTACATATATACATCATTCTTCTAGGCTTTAAAATCATAATTCAAGCCTAATCAACTTAACCCACAAGCTTCATCATGATTATAACTCAATTACACAATTTCTAACATAGTGTTTCCATCATAATCATGTAACTAACATCAACTAATACTTCTATCATAGGTACAAGCTTCAATTTTTATCTCAATCATCATAAGTTTATCATATATCATAAGAACACAAAGCAATCTCACAAACCCTAACTTAGTTTCACAAAATAACCCATGAATCATGCTACATATCATCATTTATGAGTTTAATACACATCAATTTAACAACTTCAAACCTCAATTTCGGATTATAATCAATAACCCTCAAAACCCCAAATTTTTAGGTTTATGAAAATCAAGAAATAAAGACTTACAAGATGACTAGGAGGATTGGAGAGTGATAATCCATATGTTTGAAGCTTGAATTCGAATTAGAAAGCTCCAATTTGATAATTTCTTCATGAATTTGATTTAGGGTTTTTAGAGGGAGTAAATATGTACGTACGTATGTATATAGATGGAGATAGATATCAAATAAACAACTGACTCAACATATGGGTATATAACACAACTAGTTAAATTTTATTCCCCGTACTTATCATTGTCTGGAACTTAAAAACCATTTACGGGGAAACATTATTTTATTTTACCATCAATTAAATAAAATTAAAACACTCAATAATTTATTAGTCACAATAAATTATTCGACCATTATCACTATTTATTTCAAATAATACAGCACACCTATTTTCTGACACACTTAATAATAATTCACAGTCAGAAAATATTAAATACAACTAGACCCAAATACTGGGTGTTACATTTATTTTATTAGTTGAAACGAAAGGGTTGGCACAATTCGAGATATAATAGACTTCGGTTTCGTTGTATATGTACTACGGAGCAATTTTTCTTTTATATTATTGATAAAATAAGGTTTATTTATACAATATAATTATTATATAATTAGTTAATTGTAATTATAATATGTTGCCACGTGTCATTGTTGCCTACGTGGTAAATCCTGGAGCCATCTTTACTACTCGCTTAGTATATACATAGATATATAGACTTGGGATCCTGTGAGAACAAGGAGATTCCGTGAGAACGGTGAGAACACATCTTAGCCATCCATTTTTTGATCAAAAATCCTGATTTTGGAGGTGGCATTTTTGTAAATACTTTGAAGTTTGATTTTGAAGGGTTCATATAAAGATTGCTATGTGAAGTTTAAATTTTTTTTTTTGCTTCACAATAGTTTTAACATGGTGAAGTTTTATTTAATTTTTGTTAATCAACATATTTGAAGTAGTGAATTGATAAGTATAAAAATTAATCTTTTCAAAAACTAATGTTAACAAATAAATATTTACTTAATCTCATTAAAACTATGTGAATCTATAAAAATAAAAATTCATAGCATCGTAACCTTATGTTAAAAAAAAATATATTAAACTTAACCTCACCAAAATGATGTGAAGCTAAAAAAAAAAAAAGAAGCTTCACGTGAACAAAATGATGTGAAGCTAAAAAAAAAAAACTTCACAGGAGCAAAATGATGTGAAGCTAAATAAAAAAAAAGATTCACATGAGCAAAATGATGTGAAGCTTAAAAAAAAAAAAACTTCACATGAGCAAAATGATGTGAAGTTAAAAAAAAAAAAAAACTTCACATGAGCAAAATGATGTGAAGTTAAAAAAAAAAAAAAAACTTCACATGAGCAAAAGTGATGTGAACCTTCCAAAATCAAACTTCAAAGTATTTACAAAATTGCCATCTCCAAAATCAGGATTTTTGATCAAAAAATGGATGGCTAAGATGTGTTCTCACCGTTCTCACGGAATCCCCTTGTTCTCACCAGAACCCAACCCTATATATATATATATATATATATATATATATATATATATATATATATATATATATATATATATATATATAAGCAATTATAATTGACTTACATCTTGTGTAATTAATAAAATTAACTTTTACAGTGTCTATTTAAGTTTCAATAATTTTTATTTTTATGTAATATTATGATGTGGAGATTTGTATAGATGTCACGTACATGACAATTTACAAAGATGACATACCAACCAAATAACATTAAACGGTAAAAAATATAAGTTATATTCCCCTTAAAAAAAAGTCATTTTTGGTAATTACACACAATGAAAGTCAACACATAACTACTTACATTTTGAAGCACAATGTTAAGTAAAATACAATGTATCAAACTCAACATGTTAAGTAAAATTTGACTTCATTTTACTAACATTGTATTTTACTCCCTATAAATTTATCCTAAATGTATCAAACTCAACATGTCCTTCCTTGAGATCGAGTCCTTCTCCTCAAAATCTTATCAAAGATTAAAAACTTAAAATTAATGACCATTTCAGTAATTTTCAAAACTTGGTTATATCAGGTCCATGTAGAATTCTTTTTGTTGGCTCATTAATAGGACATCTTTTTGCCATACTATTTTTAGTACAATAAAATAGAACTCCTAATATGGAGTGTGTTCAATCATCCAAACCGAAACCAGAAGATCGAACAGTACATATATATATCCAAGAATCATTGACATTTAATTTATTTATTTACGTAGTATTTATCCTGAGTTTTCATTTATTTAATGACAGGGCTTTTATTATGTGTAGTATGTAAACTTATTTAATTAAGTGAAATATATATATGAGAGTACAAGTGGTTATACATGAATTTTTGTTGATCTCTATTTTACGTTTGATGCACACCACTTGTATGCTAATTTCTTCTATATCCTTCCAAACCTTCAATATTACATCAATATCCCTGTAAACTTAGATATTACATCAATATCCTTACAAACCTTAAAAATTATTATTAAATATTAAATGGTTTTAATTCAGGAACCATCTAACAATATATGAGCTACTAAGTTATTTGACTTAATTACCCTTTTCTCAAATAACCCTTTAAACTCTAGCTAGCCGGTAAGAACCAACGTCGCCTGTGAGTTTTGCTTCACCAATTTCCTATACAAAACTACAAAATACATAAACAAAATGAAATTAATACAGTATAATAGAAAATGCAGGAAAATTACAAAGTAGTATGAAATGAGGTTAATGAGCGCATGATCTATTTGGAGGTTCCATTTTATTTTATGTAATCAATCGGTGTATAAAATTACAAAGCACAATCCAAAGGGAAATCAGTACAACCGATTAGAAAGACTTTTACAATATATCAACATTTATTAAAATTAATTAATAATAAAACTAAAAGAAAAATATTTAAAGAAACGATGAGGCATTTGAGTTATGCAACGCTAGGGTATAACAAACACACGGAGAAAAATAGGTATGGTAATGATTAGGGCAAATAAGTCAATTGACTATTTAGTTTTATAATTCTTAATACTAAAATCATTTACTAATAATTTAATTCTGTATTTGGATATATACGAGTATTTTTTGGTTTTAAAAGGATATGGATGTAATTTTTAAGTTAGTAAGGATATACATGTAATATTGAAGGTTTACAATGATATAAATGAAATTATCCCTTATTTATTTAATGACTGTTAATAAATTCTGTCAAATTATATACGAATCAATCTATTCAAATTTTATTATAGTAAGAGCGTCTCCAAATTTAAATGAACACTACTAGAAAAAAGTCATTTGGCGACACAATTAGCGACACGGACTATTTTGACGCGGAATTGCGACTTTGTTAACGACATTTTTAGAGATATCTGACGTCGTTAATGTCGCAAACTACAACGTGAATTATTTTTCAGTATTAATATGCCGATGAAAAAGTCGTTAACTGAGTCGCCAATTTGAGACGTTTGTAGCTTGTCTTTGAATATGTCGCTGATTTGCGACTTCATTTGAATATGTCTTAATGTGCGTCTCTAACTTGCGTCTTACTGAAGCATGTTGCCTAATAAGTCGTTATATTAAAAAATAATTAATTAAAAATAATAGCATAAAAATAAATAATTTTTAAATATAACAATTAATTAATTAATTAATTTTATTTTCTCTGTTTTAAAAGGCCTACAAGCAAACGTTATCAATTAAAAATCCCAAATTTCCCAAACTCGTATACAAACGTCACCGGATTTCAACCGCCTCGCCTCACCTATTCTCGTCTCGCCTCGTCCTGCACCGTCGGCCATCGCACCGCCGCCGCGCCGCCTCCGTCTCACGAGCATCACACATGTAAGTCCTTCTCAACTGCAATCGCTCGTATCAACCGGTAATTAATCGTTTTTAGATCTTGCGATGATTTAGGGTTTAGATAACGATTTGTATTATGTTACACATTCAAATTTAAGTCGATGTGATTTCTAATTGTATAAATTTAGTTTTAGATCAAAACCCGAGGTAACTAAATTGTGAAGATTAAATGTCACATTGTGCTGATTTGTGAAGATCAAAACCCTAGGTTAAATTGAACGTGATTAAAATCAATTGATGGATTAGATTCGTCAAATTCATGAACTAGAAACTGTGATTGTTCAACTAATGTTGTGTTCGGCTCAAATAGTTTATGTGTAAAGCATTATTATGGCCTCAGCATGTGAAAATTCTAGTTGATGATTTAGGCTTTCGTATTCTGGTAGCATGATGATTTGAACTGTGATGCTTCAATTTCAATTCCAAAATCAGGTAATTATGGAATTTAAACTAATCTAGTTCATACAGATATATATATATTTTATGCTAATTGATATTCAAGTTAGTTATTATTATACTTATGAAACAAGGAGGTAGAATATTTATGTAGCAATAAACATCAGTAATGGAAAGTGTGGGATAGTGGAATAAGAGGCTATAGAGGATATATAGGTAAAATGTTTTATCCGTTTCTATAACATCTTTACTGTTACAGATCTCATACATGTAACTTCTTATATCAAACTGTATTCAATAATTCTGATTATGTCTCTTTTTCTTTACACTTTACATGAAGTTGAAACTGAAGTTAATTTACAAGTTTTGGAGCTACTTGTGATATGCAGGCATTCTGCAGGTGTTTTTTTTTTTTTTTTTTTAAGTTCTTAACAAGTACACTAAGACAAGTACACTCTTGGAAGAAAATAATAAAATTGCTCATAACATATGCAGGGTTTGTCAAATCGGAGGACTGGAGCAACAAGTATTAATCTTGAGAGTTCTGGCTCACACAGTGTATTTACTTGTGTTGTTGAGTCACAATGCAAGGTGATATTTTGGTTTTTTGTGTGGTTTACATAACTAAAGTTATTATATAGTATGCTTCGCAAATATTTTCTTTGAATACAGAAGGCCTTGATTAAAAAATTTCAACTATATAGAGCATGGATGGTCTGAGCTGCTTCAAAACAAGTCAAATGAATCTTGTTGATTTTGCTGGGTCAGAGAGACAAAAGTTGACTGGTGCAGCTGGAGAACGTTTCAAAGAAGCTGGTAATATATACTGTTCTCTTTCACAGCTCGAGTATGTTGTTTCATTTGGTTACATTGTCTAAATTTTAGTCTCATACTACAAATGTGTATTTATGATATGAATAAATTTCATTATAAATATAATTTCTTATATCTTTATTGGATTGGCAGAAACTTGATCAACATTCTAGCTGAAGTCTCCCAAACAGGAAAGCAAAGGCACTTCCCCTACAGAGATTCAAAACTCACATTCTTGTTGCAGGAATCTCTCAGTGGAAATGCAAAACTTGTTATGGTGTGTGCTATTTCTTTAGCTCATAGGTAAAGATATTACCATTCTGTAGTAGTCAAGATGGGTGTGTTGGCTTGGTTGGTTGGGTAATGGGTCAAAACGTTTAGTTTTCACTGTGGTTGTAACGGACCAGGTTTGGTCTGGTTAACTCGTAAACACTTTTTTCTAATCTATTTTACAATGATTATTGTGATGATTTGTGATTACATAAAATAGATTATCATAATAGTAATCTGGCCCGCTCCCCTTCTAGCTCATCTTGTTGACTTGATTTGTCCCGCTTCTAAAGATATTTTAACCCATTTGAGATAAAAATACAGCCCTATATTAAAGGGTTGAAGTTACCCCCTCTAACAATTTATTTCTACCCAGTCAACTTTTCTTTTTATACTCCCCCTCTTTTCTAACATGAAAGGAAAATCTATTCTCTTTCAGCCGTAGAAGTGAGACGTTTAGTACACTGCGATTTGCTCACCGTGCCAAAGCTGTCAAGAACAAGGCAGTTGTTAATGAACAAATGCAGAATGATGTGAAAACATTGCGTGAAGTGATACGCCTGTTGAAGGTACCTTTTCTGTAATTTGCAGATCTCATATCTTTTATAATCGATGTAGCTATATGCCAAGGCCTAGAGAATATCCCTTACACGTGTGTTTAAAATGTTAACTTTCTTGTTCTTAACCTTTCTGTATTGCAGCCTTTTTCTTTTCCGTGGTACAGCTACGTACTAAGTACTAACTGGGGATAACATACTGATATAGGTTACTTGAGCCACGTGGATGCTACTAAGCAAGGATATAGAGTCACTTGCACGAGCAATGGCAACAAATAGAGGCCAAAAGCAAAGGAATTTAAAGATGGAACTGGGAACTTAATTTGATAACTGTAACTATAATACTTAGCTTGTAATATTGTGGATTTTCAATTTAATATATAAAGATTATTCTGTTGCAAGCTTCAATTTTATGTATGATTATTTTTTTTATATTAAAATCTCCAAAAAATATGAATAGCATCACAAATGGGACAATGCCCTTTGAAAAATAGCGACACAAATAGAGACATAAATGGTGACGTCTCAAGTGTAGCGACATGGACCGCGTCGTAGTTGGAGACATCTCTCAACAGTAGCGACACAAACAACGACAATTATAGCGTTGTCTTTAGAAGCACCGACACAACGAGCGACACAAGGCATGCGTCGGTAAAGTTAGCGACAAAATCTAAGGAGTCGCCTTTTGTGTCGTTATTATAGCGACGAACTTTCTAATGACGCAAAAATCTGCGACTTTTTTATACCGACATACCCTTAGATGACGCCAACACTGTCGCTCCCATAAAATATGTCGCTATATGCGTCTCTATATACGTCGTTAAAAGGCATTTTTCTAGTAGCGGAAAGCTTTTGATTTTTTTTCCTTCTTATTTTATGTATACTATTTGACATTTGTCTATGTTCATCCGTTTCAAAATAAATGTCTACCATTTTCTTATACTTTATTCCAAAATAAATGTTCACTTTTAAACATGCTAACTTTACAAATTTACCAATAATGTTCCACAAAAGTGATTCAAAGAAGAATGTGTAAAAAGTAAGGATAAACCGTCATTTTTCTCTTACACGATGTACTGATTATATTTTTTCTTAAATTTTGTGTAATCTGATTGTGGAAACTTATTATAGGACGAAGTGAGCGCTTTTTGATAATAGGCTGAAAAAGTAAAAAAAAAAAAACACTTTAGTATCGAACACCATTTCTTCTATTATTTATTTAGTCTACTTCATTTTATGTTATAAAATCTTTTTACTATATTATTGTAGTAGAATTTTTTGTTTAGAAAACTTTAAATATATAAAGTAGAGTCAGATTCAAACGAGTACAACTTTCTGTGAGATGAAGGTACAAATAGGAATGCCCCACTTGTCACTAAATCTACTTTCTTCACGTTTTTAAAATTAAATATCTCCCAAACGGTAAGTCGAAAAATCACAAAAATTGCACCATAAAAATCAGCGTTTTATTCTCTTCGATTAGAGATTACAAGGTATACTTTCGACGAACTTTTTTTTTCGTTTTATGGTGGGTTTTGAAAACGAGTAACAAATGTGTTACAAGCTGGTAACACATGTGATACCGGCAAGTAACACATGTGATACCAGCTAGTAACACATGTGTTACTAATTTTGTACAATTTGTAAAACCCAAAAAAGAAAGTCGTCGAAAGTATACCTTGTGAGATGGCAAATGGAAGAGAAAAAAAATGCTGATTTTTATGTTGCAATATTTATAATTTTTCGACTTACCGTTTAGGAGATATTTAAGTTTAAAAAATGAGGGGGAAAGTGGGTTTTGTAACACATGGCGCGTTCTGATTGATTCATCCATTCTCACAAAAAAATCTCATTCTCATTTAAACCCAACTCATACGGAGTAATATTCTTATGAAAGTTATCATTGTGGGGCTCTAACTAAAATACATCACTCTCATTAGATTAAAGGGTGCCAAACTCTTGATTAATTATGGTAGTTGAATATTAATTAACTTTTCAAAAACATGCATAACTTCTTCCTATAATAATAGCTAAACCCATGTGATTCCATCAATATGAACTCTAGCTACTAAAACATACTTAAAAAGGTGACATTATAGTGTCCAAAAACACACACAAGATGGTGAGTGATTTGGAAAATGATTTGAAGGAATTGAGAGAAGTTTTTAGTTCTGGGAAAACCAAGCAAGTATCATGGAGGAATTCACAACTTCAAGGGTTACTCCATATCCTTGAAGATAGAGAAAATGATATCCTCATCGCTCTTAAACAAGATTTAGGGAAGCATCATGTTGAAGCTTACAGAGATGAGGTAATTTTACATATTTTTCGATCATGCCGAATCCATTTAGTTTAATGATAGTTAACCAACTCATATGGATTCAAAGTCCCATTGAAAATACTTCAATAAGTATGTTTGATCGAGTGGTAGTAACAAATTGAGTTATAGTTCGTTACTTGCAGTGATGGATGCGATTCTAACTTACTCGTAGCAAGATTTTTTTTCATAGTATATCATATAATAATCAATTTATTTCGATTAGGCACAGTTTTTTTAAAAAAAAAAAATAATTTAGGCACCGTTAAAAAACGATGTTAACGTATATAAATTGTATTTTTCATTTTTTCGTATCTTAGTTTGGTTAAGTAAAACTTTTCTTCTCAAATGAATAACACAAAACGAGCTCAAATAGTTATAAGACTTTTCTTCGTATGTCTTTGAACCTGTGACATTAACAAAAAAAAAATCAATTTTTATATATAAAAAATAATAATAATTACACTTCTTGTACTAAAAGGAGATATATCCCAGACTACCCCTCGATCGATTCAAGGTAACTCCACCCCTGAATCTCTGTTGAATATGATAATATTTTAGGGTTTATTATGGTTTAATTATCAAACTTTCACTAAATTTTTTAATGATAAGATATAATTAATGAAATCAACATAAATATGTAACGAATGCCTCACGACATCAAATGTATCTTATCAATGAATGTTTGTGGGTTTTAAAGCCATTGGAAGTGTGTGTAAGTTTATTGGCCATGCAAAAAGATCTTAACATTTGTGTATCATATGATACTACGAAGTTTTATCTGTCCTATTTGATTTAATAAAAATCAAAATTGAATGTTAAGAGTTAAGAATTCCAATATTGAAATTGATCACTTAAACCAAGAATGGTCATAGATTAAATCTAAAGTTATCAAAATTATGAAATTTAACATTTATATTTGGATAATTCATTTTCTCTTCGCCGACACTAAGTTATTTTGTTCCTTATCTCCTATCTCCTATCTCTCCTATTTATTATTATAACAAACTCTTAAATATGTAGACATAATAAAAAATTAACCCTCCCAAAATTAATCTTACCCCTTTAATTCTTTAACTTTCATAACTAATCACCATTGATCTTATCCCCTTAAATTGTCTATGCAATAAGTCTCCCTAGACTTGGTTAAGTTACCTAATTACCCCTTATTGATGTCACCTAATTTCCATTTAATCTTCAGTTCAAACCCTTAAATTTCACAAAAAAATCGGTTGACTGTTATCATTTGGAATCCATATTTAAATTTGGGCACTTATTGCTAAAAATCAATCACATTTACAAAGTAAAAAATGTCATTAAATCGTTTTATATATAAAACTAGGCTTTGAGCCCGTGCGATGTATGGACGTTTATAAAATACAGTTATATATTTCTTTTTAAGTAGCCTATTGAATTAGTGTTGTTAATTTAAAAGGTGCAATTATTATTGAATATGAAAAAAAGTAATAACATAAACAAAACTATATAGAAAATTCTTTTTTGTATATATATATATATATATATATATATATATAGGGGAAGGATCAAGAGGGAAGCTTCAAAATTGGGGGAAGTAGGGAAGCAAACCTCAACCACTCATTTTTTTTCTCCTCTTCTATATTCATCCACAATACCCATTTAATCAATTTTCATCTAAAATTCTAAATTAAAGCATGTAATTCAAAGATCCATCAATCAAAAACGTTATAAATCTTCGAATTCATCAATCGCAATCATACATATCTTCAATTCGTCATAATTCGAATTCATCAAAAATTATGAATATTAGAGTAACTTTTGGGTTTTTGAGAAAATTTTGATTTGGCAATGAAAACAATAAAATTAAACGAATTTTATCGTACAAAACTTATAAACAAGCAATTAATCAAATTATAATTGTCATTCCAATTTAATTTTACATATTGAAAAAAAATTCCAGACCGCTAACATTCATATGGAAAACATGTTAATCAAAATTACAACTTAATACTCTTAAACATTCATTTATGATGAATATTAATTTATATATGTTATTATACATAATTGAATGTGATAACATAACATTCATCGGTGTATAATAATGTATATGCGTTAACATTCATCGTAGATGAATGTTAACGTGCTGAAAATTTGATTTTGATTAACATGTTTTTGAAATGCATGTTAACGATCTAGGATGTGATTTCAAGTTATTTACAAGTTTGCCACCGCATTGATTTTTGTGTTGACCAGAATGTGTGGCTAAAAATAGCTTCCCTCATTCCCTCATTTTTTACTTCCCTATTGATCTTCTCTCTCTCTCTATATATATATATATATATATATATATATATATGAATAGATTAACACCGAATTTTTAAGTTTTAACAAACTAATAACTAAATCATATACATAAGTCAAATTATAAAAAGTTAGAAAACTAAAATGTTGCAAACTTATTTGTAAACGTCGTTGGTTTGTAGAGTTGTTGACTTTGTTGCAAATTAAAACCATTAAGTTTTACGTAGTAATACATTTGTTGAGCCATTGCGATACATGACAATTAAAATAAAGAGTAAATTTCAAAGATGGTCCCTGTGGTTTACACCAATTTACGAAAGTAGTCCCTAAACTTTTTTTTTCATGTTTTCAGTCCAATAAGTTTCATTTGTGCTCGAGAATGGTCCCTCCGTTTAACTTCGTTACTTTTTGCCCGTTAAGTGTCATCACGTGACTTGCACGCGAGGGTAATTTCGTCATTTCCCCTTTAAACGGAGGGACCATTTTCAATCACAAATGAAACTTATTGGACTGAAAACATGAAGAAAAAAAAGTTTAGGGACAACTTTCGTAAATCGATGTAAACTACAAGGACCATCTTTGAAATTTACTCTTTCAACTTTATTCACAAACCCACATCTAACTAAACTATCCAACACCAACTATTAAAACTTTCTCTTTCCGTCTACTTTTTCGGCAGCCAATTTTTCCAGCAATTAAATTGATCCGGCGACCACACATCAATCACAAACTCACTACATGTCCAAACCTTTGAGTTTACAAACCAATCTGATGCAATTCGAAACTTAAACAATCATCCAAAATTGTCAATTACCCCCACCTTCTTCCAACACCATCAACAACCAAACCACCGCTACCACTTCTAGTGACCATGCCATCCATCGTTGAAGTAGCTACTCCGCCAAAACGAAATCGGAACCAAACCCACTATCGATTAAATCTATGAAGAGTTTTAATAATTTTGTACAAAGACTACCGACTATCGATTTCAATAATATTGTACAAAGACTACCGACTATCGATTTCAATAATATTGTCAGCCTAGGGTTTGAAGCTTACAATATCGCCGGAGGGGGGACTCTGCTCAACGATCACGTCTCTAACAACGATGGTGGTGGGTCAATGGTGAATATCAGTCGGATTCACAGATTAACAATATATATATATTCGTATCATTTTTATATATTTATTTGTATCATTTTTTATTCACTTAAATGAGATGGGTAGAGGTCAAATGATAGTTCGAGCGAAGAAGGTGATCATGTTTTGTTGCTAAAATTCTGGGATGTGTTACTATGAGGATGATGATTGATTTTTCATTTTTTTATTTATATAAGAGTAAATTTCAAAGATGGTCCTTGTGGTTTACACCGATTTACGAAAGTGGTCCCTAAACTTTTTTTTCTTCATGTTTTCAGTCCATTAAGTTTCATTTGTGCTTGAAAATGGTCCATCCGTTTAAAAGGGAAATGACGAAATTACCCTCACGTGCAAGTCACGTGATGCCACTTAACGGGCAAAAAGTAACGAAGTTAAACGGAGGGACCATTCTCGAGCACAAATGAAACTTATTGGACTGAAAATATGAAAAAAAAAGTTTAGGGACCACTTTCGTAAATTGGTGTAAACCACAGGGACCATCTTTGGAATTTACTCTAAAATAAAATACAATTAATTATACTTTTTTTAGGTTTTTAATTGTATTAATATTGTTGAAAGTTGACTTTTTTTTATTGAAACTCAATAGTAACATATAACAAAATGCACAAATAATAATCAATTTCATATATTTTATTAAAACTGATTTTCTTATAACATGGTAGTTGATGATGATAATATTAGGTAATTGCAATGTATGAGATGTAGAAATTTGAAAAGTTTTTATAAGAAATTATAATAACCTTAAATTATGACTTTTTATAAAATAGAACGTAGTAATTTGTTAATGAAATTAAATTTATAAGATTTTTAAGATGAAAGTGTTAATAATTATGAATGTTTAAGGAAAAATTAAATTGATGATTTGATATGATTAGGAGGGTTTTAGAAAAAAGGTAATGAGATGATGTGGCATGGCTAAAAAGCAAGGAAAATTTTATGAATTTTTAAGGAAAAATTAAATTGATGATTTGACATGATTAAAATGATTTTAAAAAGGTAATGAGATGATGTGTCATTGCTAAAAAATAAGAAAAAATCTATGTTTTATAAATATACAGATAGATATATTTTGAATATATTTGAGCTATTAAACTGATTTTCTTTAATTCACAAAATCACAATCATTAATTCGATTTTCAAATAATGTAAAATCAATTTTTTGATCACAAGTTAAAGATCCATTATAAATTAAATAACATTAAAAACTAATGACTATTTCGATTCATATTTTTCTTCTTAAACTTATTTAACTTTATTTATTATTTTTGAATCATAAATCGGTATATCCTAGAGTAGATGTATATAATACTAGGTTTTGACGGAGTGTGATGCAGGACCATTTTGTATATACAGTTATATTTAACTTTGTAAACCAATGTGGTACAATAACTGAGTGGCAAGTAAGTTAATTAAGACGATTCATACAATATCCTTTTCTTTTCTTATAATTGTGCAATAATATTCTTTGTTAGCAAAACTCATTACAACTAATTTTAACAGGGTTAGGACAGCGGTTTGTGTTCAAAATTTAAATGGTTCAGCCACATTCGTTGTGTTTGACCGGCAACTCTCAAAGCTACTAAATAGGAATGTCGCATGGCTCAATAGTAGAATTGGAAAAGTAATAGTTACAATTTTGTCGTACCAAAAAATGTTTCTTCTTAATTAAAATCCATATATTGTCATCTTATAACTCTATATAACTTTTCTTAATATAAAGTTTGTAGATTGATGATCGTCATGTGATCCATGATGAGGTCCATAAGCTGGTTGCATGGAAATTGATTTTCAAGTTTGATATTACTGAGATAAATACACTTTATGGATACACGCCCAAGAGAATAAAAGAAAAAAGATATACGTATTTATGTATTTTTATTTTTGAGGATTTTTAATATGGATAAACATTGTTGGTCTTTTTTATTTACAAACCACTAAATAACTCAAAAATCATACATTTATTTTATTTAAATTGAATCACTTTTATTATGCATCTATAGTCAGTTTCACAGTATTAGCCCTGCGAATTCGCGGGTTATATACTAGTTAACATTAATACAGAGACAGATTACAAAAGAAAAGTACATTTATAATGACTTTTTATCCAACATTTAATTTGTAATTGTGTAAATTTATGTGTGTGAATTGTAAAAATTAGGATCTCATTGATGTGTGCAGATCGGACCAGCAGTGAAATCTATAAATTATGCTCTTGAAAACTTGAAGCAGTGGATGGCTCCCAAAAAGGTAATTATATTTTTTGAATTTTAATTTTCTACTAGCAGAATACTTGCGCAATGCGGTGGGAAACAACTATTAGCTTCACGTTTATTTGATATTAGAGTATTAAATCAAGATTAAAAATTTATATGACGATACACTAAAATATGGTGTTTTTAAAGAGTAAAAAATAGCACTTTTCCCTTTTTAAAAATTGTTAAAAAATTACGTAAGTATACATATATGTGTGTGTATCTATAATGTCGTTTTGAATTCGATAGTCAGGTTGTGAGTCTCTAATAGCTAGGTGGCAAGTTAGGAGGTACAGAGTCGTTAGCTGGGTTGAGAGTTTAACTATCAATACCTTTGAATTTGTTAGTTTGTTTTTTCTTTAGTTTGTTAATACAAAACATTATGTTCCTGAAATTGTAATCCCAAAATTTGATAGAAAATTTGAAACTCTAGAATATAGAAATTGATGGTATCAAAACAAAATGAGGAATGTAAGTAAACCTGTAAATTTATAATCTCATACAAAAAGACATCAAATAGTCATTTCTAATTTTTGAAAACACTTAAAAACGTATCAAATTTAGAGAAAGTTGATTTTGAAGGCTTTAGTAAAAGAATTATTTAATATGTATTTAATGTCATATACTTGTTAGTTTAATTTTTAATAATGATAGTATTAATTAGATTTTAATATATGTAGGAGTATATTAGTAATTTCAAGTAGATTTTTTAAAATATCAATAGTAATGTTAGTGGCAAAATAGTGAAATCTATCTTAAAAAAATATTGAAATGCATTATATATTATTAAAGATAAAGATTAAACTTGCACGATCAATTGGATTAATCTTTTATTTTATTATTATTATTATTATTTATTTTTTTTATAAATAACTTTTTTTGTATCAAGAAACCGGACCGACTAGACTGTAAAGTATTGTTGATAGATTATATCAATACGTATTTGTAGCAATAGTTCAGAAGAACATACAGACCACACATGCACCATATGTTGTCTTTTTAATGTGTGAATGTGAATTGAGCATTCTTAACAAAAATATCAATAATTAATTTGTTATTGAGCGTAAGCTTTTAAAATATATTTATCTAGTCTATTCGTAGACATATTTATAAATGGGTAATTTGGAAGGATATTTCAATGGTACGCATCCGTTCCACCCGCAAGGAGTCCAACGCCGGTCAAATCACATGTCCCCGAATCAACAACATGTGTTGTGGTACGGATTTGAAACCCTGACCTGTCGGTCGCATATTTGGAGCTTGACCGTTTACGTTGACGTACGATACCACTTGACTACATGAGCAATGCCCAATTGGTATTCAATTCATACACATATCTAAAATGATCGATGCATTAGTCGATGTGTTGATATTCATTCAACAAAGCAAACTCATTGGCTCAGAATAACAAATCGGTTAGCTTTGACGTTTAATTTGTATAGCTAGGTTCATGATAAAATTAAGGGATCTTACGGTAAACAATACGTATATAAAATTAACACTGATGCACGACTCTTATAACACTACGTGGCTTCTCTATAAAAGTTGAATCGTGTTCATCGATGTTATTAACGTCGTGCATCGATCTGTGCCTGAACAGAAAAAGACTTCACAAGTTTAAATTAGTATAACTGTTGCACCAACTTTTTCTGGTGAGGTTTTTTGGCCACTTTTTCATGGAATAGCGATGTACATCTTTTTGTAGATGAATAAAATGATAGAAATGCACCCAACATGTAGTTAAAAGGTACCTTTTGTGTTATTTACTATACTAGTGTGTTTGTGTTTTTTTTTTATATGATACAAGCCATGAAGGTTTCAAAGTGTGTACCTAGAAATGATTGAATCTGTTTTGAGGGTAAAAATATGAATTTTCATTATGAGTAAATTCTTAACAGGTGAGTCTACCTATGGCTGCATTCCCCAGCAGTGCAAGCCTGGTTCCTGAGCCACTGGGTGTGGTCCTTATCATCTCATCTTGGAACTTTCCATTTGGTACTCACCACCACTCTAACTCTAAACTTTGTACACAATTAGCCCCTTGTATTATCTGAAAAAAATATGTACCCGACAACTCTAGGGTTTAGTCCATGAAAATGTATCAAAATATGCATGGTCTGACATCCATATTATGTAGCGAAGTATCCGAGCTTTCATTGTATGTAACGAACTTGTAATTCCTTTACATTGTATGTATTTTGGTAAAATTAATGGTTGTAAGTGACGCCACGTGGAAGCTTATATGATCGCCACGTGGAAAAAGTACCGTCACTACAAAAAATATATCATTTTACCATACTTTTTTCTCCACACTTTTAGAAAGTGTGTAAAAATTATTGAAAAATATATGATTTTCCACACTTATATATGTAAGAAAGAAAAACTCACACTTAAAAGTGTGAAGAAATTAAAACTTTTCAACACTTAAAAGTGTGGCAAAAAATTTGTAACACATGATTTTCCCACACAAGAAAAAGTGTGAATAAATTGGGTATTACAAATGGTTTTCTACACTTTTAAGTGTTGACAAGTTGTAATTTCTCCACACTTTTAAGTGTTAACTTTTTTTTTCTCACACTTATATATGTGAAGATTGTGGTGATTTCCACACTTATTGATGTAACAATTTTCTCCACATTTTTAAGTGTGAATAATTTAACATAATTCCACACATTTTTAAAAAGAGTGGAGAAAAAAAGTGTGGATAAATAATATATTTGTTGTAGTGCGTAAATTACATACAATAAAAGGAAATTACAAGTTCATTACATACAATGGAAGCCCGAGTACATCGCTACATAACATGAATGTCAGGTCATAGTTTAATACATTTTCACGCACTAAACCCAAAACTTTAAGCCCTTGATATGAATAATATGAATCAACATAATTTTAATACAATTTCATATATATGAATGAATTCATTACATGCATATAGGGTTGTCACTGGAACCATTGATCGGTGCATTAGCCGCAGGGAATGCAGTCGTTTTAAAGCCTTCAGAATTGGCACCATCGTGTTCTTCGTTTCTTGCTGAAACAATCCGTGATTACCTTGATAGTTCCGCAGTTAAGGTTATTGAAGGTGGATCGGACATGGGTGAAAAACTACTTGAACATAAATTTGATAAAATTTTCTTCACAGGTTCCGACTTCTCTCAATACTTCCCTTAATAATTTAAAAGCGAACCTATTTATATAGTTTTACAGATAAATGCATCAAAATTGTGAAATCTTTTTCAAGGTGTGTTTGTTGTCCTATGACTCATTTGTAATGTAATGTAACGTATCGTTATTGTTATACAGTACTGTAGTAAGATATACGTAGTAATAACTTTTATAATCGACAGGGAGTACACGAGTGGGTAGAATCGTGATGTCAGCTGCTGCACAACATTTGACTCCTGTGACATTAGAGTTGGGTGGAAAATGCCCTGCTGTGGTTGATTCATTTTCTAGTTCTCGTGACACTCAGGTAAAAAAAAAAAAAAAACTCGATTTAATCACGAAGAATAATGAAAATATAAAATGCTAATATTCCAATATCAACAATAATAATGTATATATGTAACTCTTTCCAATGATAGATGGCAGTGAAAAGACTTGCTTGGGGTAAATTTGGCCCATGTGCTGGGCAAGCTTGTATCGGAATTGATTATTTTCTTACTGAGAAAAAATACTTTCCAGAATTGGTAAAAACTTATTTGTATCTACTTCAAGTTGTTATGAACATCTTTATTAAATACGATAGTTTAAGTAAATGGCTTTATTTTGTCAGTTGGAATTACTTAAAACATGTATCAAGGCATGTTTTGGAGATGATCCGAGTGGGTCTTATAGCATGTCTAAAATAGTTAACAAGAGGCATTTCTCAAGATTGAAGAGTCTTTTAGATGAACCCATGGTCAAATCTTCGATCGTGTATGGTGGTTTGGTTGATGAAGAGAATTTGTAAGTCAGTTTTTTCGATTAAATAGTTTCTATATAGTGTGTAATTTCTGTTATGTTGCATTTGACTACATGGTAATGCAGGTTTATTGAGCCTACGATAATGGTTGATCCTCCACTCGATGCTGCAATTATGACAGAAGAAATATTTGGTCCATTGCTTCCAGTAATCACGGTTAGAAGTTTGTTCTAAAATAAAATTTACCAATATTACTTGTATTAAAGTCGTAAATACAACATGTTGTTGATCATGCAGTTGGAGAGAATTGAAGATAGTATTGAGTTCATAAAGACAAGACCGCAACCGCTTGCTATATATGCCTTCACGCATAATGAAAATCTCCAAAAAAGATTAGTTTCAGACACATCATCAGGGAGCATTATGTTCAATGATGTCATCCTCCAAGTAATTTTTCACGTAACTTGTGACGTTATTTTCTTGTATAATTAACTAGTGAAATTAACCTTATACTTTTTTCAAAATATATGCAGTACGCAGTGGATACACTTCCGTTTGGTGGAGTTGGTGGGAGTGGGTTTGGAAGATACCATGGAAAATATTCCTTTGATAATTTCAGTCATGAGAAGGTGGTCGTTATGCGAAGATTCTTTATAGATATCTGGTTCAGGTATCCTCCATGGGATGATAAGAAATTACAACTAATTAGGGCTGGTTTTAGATATGATTATCTTAGTCTTGTTCTCATTGCATTGGGATTAAAAAGCAAGGCTTAAGAATCATTGAATGCTAGCACGAACATCAATATTCGTTTATCTAGTTTGCGATACTCATCTTCACTAGCTTTGGTGTTCATAAAAGAAGATTTGTATGAGGTATGTTCATAAAAAGATGGCCCTTGAGTCTTTGACCATCTAAATATTAATCCGAAATCGAAAAGTTCCCCACATTCGGAGAGAAAAGAGAAGACCGCGAACGCTGATTTGTGGATTCCTTGTTCTAATCAGGTTGTTAGATTATGGTGTGCTGGATTTAGGGATGTGCAATATGTAATGTGTATCATGAAATATCCCAAATCTAAAGTTTGTTATTTACTAAATTATCTATCTATAATTCTATATCTATACTATCTTAACTATCTACTAGTTCACTCCCCGCGCATTGCAGCGGTGAAGATTTTAATATTGACCAAAAATGGTATACTCAAGTGTTTTGTGAACAACGTGTTTTAAAAAAAACGAATGATCGATAATGTATTATGATACATTGATACCGATAGAGGTGACATAATATTAGTAATAGATCAATTAAATCAATTACAATTCCCAACATATTTGGTTGACCTAGTAGTTTTAGGAAATGTTGACGTTGTAATTTTTAACGAAAGGATTTCATAAAATACATAGAGTAGATATTTTCTAAATTAAATAAAAAAAAAAGATACTTTCTAAATCAAGTTTCTAATGTATCGTAAGGTTGACATTGCAAATTAATTTACGGTCTTTCTAATTATATTAAAGGTTAGTTTAGTCTCTTTGCTTTTAAATAGGGGTAGTTTCGTAATTTACGTTCTTTGAAGTTCTAAGTTAATAAAGAAATGAAAGAAACTCTTTATAAGGTGTAGAGAGTAGAGATAAATCATTTCCATCAATGTCTTAAAATTAGATTAAGCAATATTAAATATCTAAATTACCCTTTCATTGATTAACTCCAAATAGGGTAACTACATTTGTAATAAATCTCAATTAGTCTATCTTATATGTACATACATTATATCATTAATTACGTTTAATCATTTAGCATACCTCATAATTATATAGTACTAGTTTATAACCCGCGAATTCGCGGGATTATACATAATTTTTGGTAATTGGTTTAATGATTAGCGAAATCTATCAAGCTATTCATATTAGTTAGTTTTTATGTTATAAGCGTTTGCTATATTGTGGTGCTTCTTATGACATAATGTATTAGTAGTATGTTTATTTCATTTTGTAACTATGAGTTGTGATTTAACAATTGTGATATGTATTCCAGAACTTTAGTAAGTATCCCAATATATGCTTAAAGGAGAATTTAAAATTATATCAGATCGATTGACTAATGTTGATCTAAAACGATCAAATTTAAAGAATTGCTTAAGATATATTAATTAATGTATGTAAAAGGAAGGTCAAATGGGTTAAAAGATAAATGCAACTGATATGCTCAAAATCTTCTCAATATTTAGTTTCATAAATCTAGACTACTATTGACATAAGCAGTAGTTTTGCTATAATTTTTGACACATTAAACAATAAACATAGACATTGAGAAGTTCAAAAAAAAAAAAAAAAGAAGTTATGACCCTCCATTGTTAGACACCACATTTTACCAACTTATACCATTTCTAGCTACGTTCATCACTTTCTATCACTACTCCAATATAAGCTTGGCAACTACAAGTTAGCCGTGGAAAGTACAAACGCTATCAACGCATTCGCATATCGACTAAAACTAATTACGTTTATCACTACATGGTATATATATTGTGGCATGTTACCCGATGCTTACATTATCCGACTATAACAAGGACAAAGTACACATATCGAAGGATAATGAACATAATATGGGTGTTGTTAGTCACCACCGATTTGTCTCTTGCAATAGTCTTCTACAATCAGCTCATCAACCCCCGGTCAAGATAACTATAATATCGAAAAGAAATATATGTATAAACTTGATGGTAATGCGTATATGTGGCAATTATGGGAACCTATCAATAGTCGGCAGCACATTTTCAATGCGCACAACCTACTAAATATTTTTTCCAACAGTTAAATCACTGGGGAAAAATGAGACTTTTGTAACAAAAGATTTATATATAGCAAGATAGTAACAATTACTATAGACAGATACACAATACATGTACTCATATAAGAGGCAAAACCTCAAATAAGCTACAATTGTGACCAACCACGAAAAAGTTCATGAACCGAGTTGTTCCTTCCGCTTGCACGTATCCTACCAGAAACATGGTTTCAAGTAAATACAAAGTTATACATTTGGTATCGCAGTGCAACTTTTATGTTCTAGTCTCAAGAAAAATCCAAGATTTACATTGAAGAGTGATTTTTTTGCAAATTTGCTGGTTGTTGATTAACATATGTATGTTGATTCATAAGAGGTTTGTCAGATTATACCCACTTGTACTATCTACTGTTAGACTCAAATTCAAGACATAACCAAGGTGGCTTGATGCTATATAGCAATGGGTAACCCACTAACTAAATGGATGAATTTGATTTTTGTTTTCTCACTAAAAGGTCGAACAAAGACATCAGAAAATAGCTAAAAAAAAATAAAACTATGCTATGCAGGTAAGATAAGTAGGAGATCTCATAGAGTTTATCTTCCGTTCACAAAAGCTTCTACACGGCTCTATAAATAAACGATATTATAGTACTAAATGATATTAACTATAATTTGAAACAACATTGAAGTGTCTTTTCCGCTTAAGCATTAAAATTGTTTATACTATACCTCCATCCTCGGGCAAATCAGAAGTCCAGAGAGTGAGATTATCTCTCAACAGCTACATGATCAAGGTGCTATCTTTGTACGATTCTTCACTGAAGGGAGTTCTGTATTTGCCGAAGCAGAAGCATCCTACAATGGAAAGATAATAACTAAAAATGCTAAGCAAAAGATATTAGCCACTAAGAAAATGAAATTAATTTCTTCCATTTTGATAGCTTATAGATAGATACTGCTATTGAAAGAAATAAATGTTACTCGTCCATCCTGATTTACATATATATATATATATATATATATATATATATATATATATACTGCTAATGAAGAAAATACATACCTCATATCCCTTCTAGGATTGATCTGTATTATAGTCCTAATAATAAGAATGACTATAAACATGACAAAATCACCACAAACATTCGTAAAACCTATCACAACAATGTTAATAGAACTTTAACTTTTTATGATCAACTGATCCACATAACTTGCTTCAAAATTATCGTGACAGCTTCCATTTACACTCCAATCACATACTGCTTCAAAATTGTGAACCTTTTCAATCTCAAGAACATGCACAAATGATTAAAAATTTAAAACAACTAACTGGTTAAACTACCCAATGATACCTTTTCCTTTCTCTTTGTGATATATCCAGCCTGCCCAATAAGATACTATTAAAAGACACGGTGATTCAGCTCATATCACATAATAGAAAACCGGTCACAAAGGTCACCCAAAACGCAAAAGGATCTAAACTCTTTCCTTGGTTTCATGCAAGGAAAGACATGGTGCTTTTGAATCTAAAGAACATGCATCATGGATTTCTGTGACATCAGTGGGACTACCTTGATGCGTGTTTACAAGTTTTCTGGTGGATATTCAGCTTTGGCAAGACTTTTGCAGCCTACATGGTTAGACAACAGTCTCATTACATGAATTATGAAATGTTTGGAGTTGCTCTATTAATCAGTGAATATAGAGAATTACAGGTGACAATTAACAACTTTCAACAATTTCTGGGTCATGTTAAAGGGTCAATAAGGCAAAACAAAACAGCTCAAAAGGCAACAGTTTATATGGGTTGAAGTTGAACGGGCCAAACGGGTCAAAAATCACCCAAAGTCTACTTTTAATGCATATTTTTTTATTATTAAAAAATACGTTTTTTGAAAACCCATTTCAATTTCAGACACCAACTACTTATCACAAAAGAGTCACAAAAATATTTTAACCCATAACCCAACCCCACAAAAATATATTGACCTGTAACCCAACCCCGTAACCGCCCATTTTGCCACCTTTAAAAGGAATACATACATAGTTGGAAGGTTCAAAAAGTTCATCCTCTTCTGTGTCAGCACCAGTGGCTTTCTTCCACAGGTTGTTGAAACCAAAACCACGCTTAACAGGCTGCAACAAACAATCCAGTTAAGAACAGAGAACATTTACATTATTAGAACTCACAATTCATATATGGATTTTTTTTATTATATAATCAGTAGAAGACTTGAACTTACAGGAGCTTTAGGAGGCCTCTCATGGTTTACATTTTCAGGGTCTGTCATGTTCCCGTCCAAGTCCACATCTAAACCTCTCCGATTGCAGCCACGAGGATCTAAAGATCTCTAATTCAGAGAGCCAATATATTACAGCTACAACTATAGCCCATTAGCGGCCAACACAACGTTGTTAGCGGCTCTTGCCAACGCAACGTTGTTAGCAGCTCTTGAACAACATAAACCTGGGTCTAAAAGCCATTGGTGCCACGTAATACTCCCTGTCTTCAATCTTTTAGATATCCACTCAAAACCTCTAACATGTATCTCGTTGAATAAGACTGGCACACTCCACCACTTGTTGCCAAAAACCCTTAGGTTTCTATCTTTCCAAATCAAAAATCTGGCCACACAAATAACCGCTTGTCATATCCTGTTTTGTTTTATCTTTACACCCACTCCCCTGGAAACGCTCTAAAACACTAAAATCATTTATATTACTACATCCCCACCATTTATACACCTTCTCCCATATATCAAAAGCTTACTTATAGAATAGTAATGAGTGGTCAAAAAATGATATTATAGTACTAAACTGATCAAAAAAACTTTTGTGATCATACTTAATGCATCAACAGATTTAGATAATGGATGAGAAAGTTATGTTTGGATCATCCAACCCGACCCATACTATATATGACCTACCCACCCATTAAGCTATCTTTAAATTATTTAGTTTTAGGAGGAATTTGAAGCAATACCTCAGCATGGTTGATTATCGCACACATGTCAGGACCAAATGATGGCTCGACTATGAAAACTCAGAAAGATCTTTTGATGTACCTTTGCTCAGATCCACTGTTACTGCTTACATTCAGTCAACCAAAGTCATTAATATATCTGTTGTGAAGGACTTAATCTCCCCCATCATGCAAGATCATCGAAGTCAGCAATTCCACCTCCAACTACAGAGCTTGATTCTGACCATCTGAATCACCAGTTGCCCACTATTCATAATTAGTTTATTAGAATTGCATCTAAAAGACCCGCAAAATACAGGTTGTTTGACCTGTGTACCTTTAATCGTCTTTCGTGACACAAACATGACAAAATATAGATTAATTAAATCATTATCAAATATACATTTTTCATACCTTGCAGCCTTGCAGCTTCGGATTTTCTTTGTTTCACCCTTCTTTATGACTTAGGCTAAATCCATTGACTTCTAGCATCCCTCTTTCCGGTTACTTATATAATGTAGATAGAATAGTTCAAACAGAGTTTAAACAGAGCAAATCACAATATAAGAAGTGGCTATTTTAACCCATTTACTTGAGTGGATCATTTTTAGTTAACAATCTAAGATGCTTTATAAAACAAAAATTGACTAAATTAAAATGGGCCAAGAAATTACTTGTTAACTTGATAGGATAGAACTGCAACTTCTTCAAGTGAGCAAAACCTCCTTTGCAGCACTTGCATCCATATTATGGCGATCACAGTTCTCGGTTCGTGTGGACTGATGACCAGGCTCATTATCACATTTCTGGTTACCTGCTTAATACTATCATTAGAAGCCTATTCTTTTGGCTTAAAACTAATGACTACCAATTAAAAAAATGTGAGCATGACAGCTAATACCCAGTTAACACCCAAACTACACACCTGCCCAGATGCTTATTTTGTAAATACAGTATACACAAGAGAACAATACGATCAAAACCTTGCATGTAAACATTGAGGTTGAGGGGAAAAATTTTAAGCTGAAAGAAGGCAAGGAAAAATGGCAAGTCCATGGTATATTTCATAGGGGAAGATTGTAATTATGTACTTAACATGGGTGTTGGTCCAGCTGCCAAATAAATGATAGTATTTGTTGAACTTCTTCAGCAATATAGAACAGATAAAGAGGGTCTGGATGTGAATTTCATGGTTTTCAATCTCACTCACGTATTCAAGCGAAAAAATATCAGTTGACTTAATGGTTTTCAATATTATCACTGTTTTTATGCAGAAATAGCTTGATTTGTGATCCAAAGTCAACTTTTTAGACACTCTTTGATTTGAAAGATCATACACATATAATGTCTAGTGTTTACATGCCTGTTGTCTATGAGACAAGTAACATGACTAAAAGCCTTGTTATGTTCAGGAAGATCATGGTACCTCAATGCAGGTATTAGCTATGTTATCATGAAAACTTGCAGGCAATAGAGTGATAACAACCATCAACTTATCAAGAACATGATCAGTATTACATTCATAATTTCAAAACATGTTTGGTTAGCAAAACAGTTACCCATGATACATTAACAACTCTATTAAATTAGAAGTAAAAAAAGTGAAAACCAAATATACAACCCAACAAATTTCGGAAAAAAAAAGGATTTAAAACTCAATAAAATATATCAGATTTAAATCTACCTGCAGAGTGCAGCCCCATTAAGCAGTGATATTAGCTTATTGTCATTCTCTTCTTTCCTTTGTATTCTTTGTTCAGATGAGTTTTTTAGGTCTCCCATATGCAAACATATAAACAAATTTTAATAGCATCATTATTTGTAAATACAGTATACACAAGAGAACAATACGATCAAAACCTTGCATGTAAACATTGAGGTTGAGGGGAAAAATTTTAAGCTGAAAGAAGGCAAGGAAAAATGGCAAGTCCATGGTATATTTCATAGGGGAAGATTGTAATTATGTACTTAACATGGGTGTTGGTCCAGCTGCCAAATAAATGATAGTATTTGTTGAACTTCTTCAGCAATATAGAACAGATAAAGAGGGTCTGGATGTGAATTTCATGGTTTTCAATCTCACTCACGTATTCAAGCGAAAAAATATCAGTTGACTTAATGGTTTTCAATATTATCACTGTTTTTATGCAGAAATAGCTTGATTTGTGATCCAAAGTCAACTTTTTAGACACTCTTTGATTTGAAAGATCATACACATATAATGTCTAGTGTTTACATGCCTGTTGTCTATGAGAAGAGTAACATGACTAAAAGCCTTGTTATGTTCAGGAAGATCATGGTACCTCAATGCAGGTATTAGCTATGTTATCATGAAAACTTGCAGGCAATAGAGTGATAACAACCATCAACTTATCAAGAACATGATCAGTATTACATTCATAATTTCAAAACATGTTTGGTTAGCAAAACAGTTACCCATGATACATTAACAACTCTATTAAATTAGAAGTAAAAAAAGTGAAAACCAAATATACAACCCAACAAATTTCGGAAAAAAAAAGGATTTAAAACTCAATAAAATATATCAGATTTAAATCTACCTGCAGAGTGCAGCCCCATTAAGCAGTGATATTAGCTTATTGTCATTCTCTTCTTTCCTTTGTATTCTTTGTTCAGATGAGTTTTTTAGGTCTCCCATATGCAAACATATAAACAAATTTTAATAGCATCATTATTTGCAAAGCTACATACACTTGGACATACAAACAGAATGAAATTAGATATGAGCCGGTTCCATTATTCTGAAAAGAAAGGCGTAATGAAGCTGATTATTTTGACAAAAAAGACATAATGAAGATGTAACAATAGATTAAAAATAATTTGACGCTTATAATCCACTTTTAGGCCCTCCTTTACATTTGTTTTACTTGAACTGCTCCAAAGTATATGTATGAAACCAACCGGGTCAATTAGGTCTGGTTGACCCAGTCAGTTATTTTAGAATTTTACACCATGTAATCAAATTTTATTAGGATATCTTTAAGTAAGCCAATACTCTAAAACTGATATATGCTTTGTTTAACATATCAATTTAAGAGGCTGAAAAACACTCTGGATTAACCAGCTTCATTTCTAGGTTGATTCAAAAAATTGGACACATTTGACGCGTTAGAAATAAAGTTGCCTTTTACAGAAGTAGTTTAGATACTTACTGGATAATCGAGATAGAAGTGGCTAGATTTCCTGAGATGGCATAAGTTGGATTGTCGCATGTCGAAAATACTTGTTTCCTTCATGACCAAACTCACGATGCTCAGAAATCGTGACATCTCACTCCCTTTTATAACAAAAAACAGTCGATACCAGAACTCATGATAGACGAATATTAAAGAAGATATCTTTGGCTTACTTGTGAGCAAGTAACATTTGCATCAGATATAGAGGCGGCAAAAGTCAAAACATGTCTGGCTATCATCAACCTTGACATACAAATATGTATCCCACAGAGCAACATCGGTAGTAAAATTATGTTTGTTATTCTTTTGGCTGACAATTTAAGGTACCCCTCGATATGCTACTACTCAGACATCATTTATGTCAGCAGTCTCTTGAATGGCTCTTGCAGCAGCTAATTCCTTTTACCTAGTGTTCTACATCCATTAGAACATTAGGAATAAAGTCATCTTTCAAAATTTAAATGCGGAAGTTTGCTTTATAAACGAAAATCAACGTAAATAACACAATGAACCCCAAAAAATTCTTAAAACTATAACTAATTTAATATTAAATTGATGAGAATTGCGGAATTGCTATTGCAAAATTTGTAGAACAGCAACAAATTAATCTATAGAACAATAACATAAATCGTACAGATAATAAAACCATTATCATAATGAAACATATAAACCCTAATTTCAGGGGAAAAAATAAGAAAAATCGCATACCTGGTTTTGGTGATGAAGAAATCGAGATTGATGAAGAAATCGAGATTGATGAAGAAATCTAGATTGATGGAACCCTAATCCTCTCCTCAAAAATTATATGCTGTGCATGTGGTTGCTGAGATGTTGATGCAAGATCTTGTACTCTACAATTCGATGGTATTACGAAGTTTTGTTTTTGTTTTCTGTGATTATTTTGGCGGTAGAAATCGAAGATCAGTTGAGTTATCCAGAGGAGAGGAGTAGGGTTTTTGGCGATTGGATGAAGGAGCGTGTTTATTTTTGCTTACATGAGAAGCTTTACTTTTAATTTGAATTGATTATGAGGGTACTTTAGTAATTTGTAACACAAAAAATAGGGAGAATGACGTCATAGTTTGATCTAATGGTAACTTAATAAAGGATTAATCTTTAATAAAGGGTGAAGATCTCTCTTAAGGTTTTCTTATATATATATAGATAGATTATTTTACAACATCAATCACCAAAACTATTAAGTTCTATTTAATGAGTGAAGTTATTACAATCCAGTCATATACTAATTCCCTTAATTTTAGTACCTGGGTTATACGGAACCGAAGAAGTCTAAAGCACGTAAACCGAATTCGTGAATTCAGATATATAATTTAAATTAAATAAAATATGTAGCCGCTACTTTGCGCGGGTATTCTGCTAGTCTATAATAATGCATATTGATATTCTATTTTAGAAATTCGTAAGAAGTAAGACTCAACATTTCCTTATTTAGTGAGGTTAATTCTCATTTACAATGTAACTGTATCAATTTAACATTCTTTTACTTTTTTCCAAGTATATGTTTATCACAATCTCGAACTCTACATACTAAAAAACTAGCATTGTCGAATCATCATCATGGGTAATCATATAAGATTGTCGTAAGTTACTTTTATAATAAAACAGCATACCCCGCTACATGGTGTCGGTATTATGCCAGTTATAATAAATAGAGTAGAATAATAAGTGTGTTTGAATGTTCGATTATGTTTCACAGTCAAAAAATCTAGTTTGAAGTCAACGTAAGTTAAACCTAATTTCAATTTTATTACTTAACCCCGATGGTGCGGCGGCGATATCGAAAATGGATGTGCGAAATCGGTGTCAGATTAACGGCGTAGACAGGTGGGTGAAATTTTCATCACTATAAATGGTAATTGTGAAATCATGAATGTTTTAATAACTGATCGATGATTGAAAAAAACATAAAGCTAGCTATTTTTTTTAGCTTTTGGTTTGATTTGATAATCTGTTGATTGGAGCTACAAGGTTTGTGCCTGAAAGAATGCTTCATGATGATAATTTGACGAAGCAATATTCTTTAATCGTGGGTTTTATTAAACTTGTGACCATATAATTTGGGTTTTGTTGTCGATCCTGAAGAAATTGTTTGGGGTTGATATGGTCCGAAGGTGATGAAAAAGACGAGGGTATTTTGGTATTTTTCTGTTATTTATAACACTAGAATTCGTAGGAATGTGACATAGAGTAGGGTTCAAATGAGTACAAATGTTTAAGTTGAGAATGGGGGAATGAATCTAAACCATCAGATCTAGCAAATCAAGGGCCCATATTAATTCCCTTTTTTTTAATTAAAAAAATAAATTTAATTCAGATTTTGGGCGGAGGGGCATCTTGGTAATTGCACCATACCATTATTTTATTTCCTCTACAGCAAAAAAAAAAAAACAAAAAAAAAAAACTTCCATCGCTCTTCTTTCTCTGATCTTGTGATTCGTTCCTCTAAACCCTAACGCCAAGAGCTTCACAAATCGTCGATTAACCTATTGAATCTTTGAATTCGTTATACAAATCATTATTTTCTTGCATCACGACTGTTCGAATAATCTTTCACACCGATATTTTTAGCCGTTTTTGGTTCTGAGAAACCCTAACTATGAAAACCTAATTAAAACATCGATTAAGCTTTGATCCGTGGTTTAAATTGATGTTCGAGAATAAGTAACGCAAACGTCATCATCGAAATCCCTTATTAATGCGGTTCTTCTCAAATTTGTTCCCTTGGTAAGTTTTTCCTTTAGTTCTATATTTTTATTTTATACAACTAGTAATGAAATTTGATTTGTTGCTATCTTGCTAGTTTTATAATTATGATATACTGTGATATAAGTGAATTTTGTGCATTTGATATAATTAAAGTAAACTTGCATACAAGGTGTTCGATGAAATGTCTCAATGATCTATAATTTCATCGTTTTCGTCATAGTGATTGATTAGCATGAAATTTTAGCATCTGTAACTGCAAAAATGTATATTGTAGAGAGTTGGTTGAACACTTGATAGGTGTTACTATCAATGCATATTGTTCAAGCTAATCTTACAAACAGTGCTAACCTAAGACAACAATGATTAGAGAGTAAATAAGCCACATCATACATGAAACACTATGAATAGATGCATATACCATTAGGAAGCTCTGTGTCTAAAAGAACTCCAGTTTCAACAGTCCAACACCAAGCAACATTCTTCTTGGTATATCCTTCACCTCTAGTTACCTGCACGGTACCAAATTATATTGTATCACATGTGTTACTAGACTGTTATTTATAATTGCGTTCGATTGTATCACATGTGTTATGACATTGTATTACATGTGTTAATAATCTACTAGGATCATCTTTGGTAAAGTAGTTTTAGTTGGCATGTGTTTTAGGTTGTTTCGTCGAAATGCGTTGTTTTACTAACACATGTGATACATAAAGTAGTTACAAGTGATAGTAAACAATGGCATTGAAAAGTTAAACAAGCATTACATCTTTCAAATGGAGGTTACAACACACGATATCACTTGTGATACATGCAGTATCACATATGATAGTAACACATGTGATACATGCATAGTTGCATGTACAATAATGCCATTTACAAGTAGGGATACATGTACAAGCTACCGACTGTTTAACTTCCTCATGACTCAGAACTCTTGCATGGTTAATGAAGCCAACTAAAGCTTATATAGATGATAATTCGGCAGTGGATAACTTAATATTTGTTTCTTAATTCTTATATAGTCTTTCGGTCATGCAGAATTGATTCTGAAGTTGCATCATATAGTACTCATTGTGAAAACCACAAGCATGAGCATGGCCATGGTATATATCGCTTGTACAACTGTCAACATATCATATGTGAATTTAAATAAAAACCAGCATGCTCTAATCATATGAATGTCATCTGGAATTTTAATAGAATGTGACAAAGGGCATCATCATGATCACAAGCATGATTCTGCTGTATCCAGTGTCAGCATTGTTTCTGAAGGAAATCTGGACCTTGATGAGGTAATTATTTTATTCCTATGCAATGATTGTTTGATTCTCTTTAGGCTGTTCAATACTCCTACAAATTTTAGTGAACCCTTTATCTAAATTATGATGCACATTGTGCAGCTTGATGACTGGCTTAAAAGTTTGGTGGAGGAAAAAGGGGGCGATCTATATAGGATGAAAGGCGTCTTATCAGTGAATGATTCCGAGGCACGCTACGTTTTTCAGGTTCTATCTTCATTCCATAATTAATTGTATTTATTTGCTTATTTTCTCTACTGAATAGTAAGTCGAAAATCTCATACTGATCTTTCTTTAATTCATTTAGGGGGTGCATTCCACTTTAGATGGCTGCCCAGGCATACCATGGGGGCCAGACTAGAAGAGAATAAACAAGCTTGTATTCATTGGAAGGAACTTGGATGAATCTGCTTTAAAAAAAGGCTTCAAAGTTTGTTTGGCCTAATCCATTTGAGAAAATTATATATTTGTTAAAGTTGCATCTGGTAATTCTGTATGTAATCAAGTAGATTATGGATCAATAATTTTTGACCAGCTATGTTATCGACTATAAGTCCCAAAACGTACATATTGTAAAATTATCGTTGTGCACTTCATTTTTTCTTTGATCTGATACGACACATAAACAATCGAAATAGGCATCAAGAATACTTGGAGATTCCGTCTATTTATCAATACCAGTTCGATTCCTATTCGTATAAATGATTTATTTGTGACAAAATTTGATTTACAATACAATTGATATTGTATTTTTGATAACTTTATTATAAATAATATTTCACTTATATATATGTAGCCTTCTATATATACAACTACTAACAAATATATAAATAATATTTCACTTATATATGTAGCCTTCTATATATACGTGTCTTACCAAGCAGTAACACATGTGTTATCAAGCAGTAACACATGTGTTATCAGTTACTAAGCATGTGTTGCCACTTGCCAGTCACTATCACACGTGTTACCAAGCAGTAACACATGTGTTACTAACCAGTAACACATGTGATAGCAATCAGTAACACATGTGTTAGCAACCAGTAGCATATGTGGTACTAACTGAATTATGTGAATTCAATAAGTACCGATCTTCATGTGATATTATTATCACATATGATACCACATGAGTTTTGTTGTGATTCAATTTCACATAGTTTCATGATCGTCATCAAAAAAATTCTCTGTTTTCAAGTCGAATGGAATTGATTGATGAATAAGTAGAAATCAATAGATTTAAATTAGTACAAATCTAAAACTGTAACACAAAAATATACAATTATAAAACGATTTTTTTCAATAGTTTTTGTAAATCACATGTGATACAATAACATAACACATGTGTTATAGTGACATAACACGTGTGGTACTAAACTAGTAACACAATGTGTTACCAACCAGTAACACATGTGTTAGCAACCATTAACACATGTGGTACTAAACTGGTAACACATGTGGTACTAAACAAGTAACACAATGTTTTACCAACAGTAACACATGTGTTAGCATTATATTTTTCAAACTAGAAGTAATAACAACCAGTATCACATGTGTTTTTTGTAACACAAGTACATGATATCTTGTAATAATATAACAAACATTTTACCAACCGGTAACACATGTGTTAGCAAACAGTAACACATGTGTTACCAACCAGTAACACACGTGTTACCAACCATTAACACACGTGTTAGCATCGTATTTTTCAAACTAGAAGTAATAACAACCAGTATCACATGTGTTTTTTGTAACACAACTACATGATCTCTTGTAATAATATAACACACGTGTTACCAACCAATACCACATGTGTTAGCAACCATTAACACATGTGTTAGAAACCATTAAAACATGTGTTAGAACCAGTAACACATATTTTTCCTACAAGTAACCAACTAGTAATACATGTGTAAGTAACCATTAACACATGTGTTAACATTATATTTTTTAAACTAAAAGTAATAACAACCAGTATCACAGTAGTATTCATCAAACAATATTACATATGGTACTAAACAGGTCAAACATGTGTTACAACAAAGTGCTCCCAATCTTTTTAGTGCAAGCCTTCCATCATCTCGAGTGACAAGTGCAGTCTCAACCTTCAAATCCAAAACATAATCAATTCTAATTATTCCACTTAATTCCCGAACCACATGATCATGTTACGTATATCAATATACATATATTTACAAAATATTAGGCATAAATAACATATCTACTCCAACAAAAATTCAAATTAGAGAACACACTTAAACAGAGCATGCATAAACACCATAATTACAACTCATAGTACAATTGTTGTTTCAATTAGTTTCACATGCAATTCACATTAATCAACTTAAAAAGTTATTTTGCAATTACCACAGCTTATGGTTATCTTCAATTTCTCATTTTTCATTGAAATCACATGAAATTAGCTGAAGAATCAGTAATAAACAGTAGAATACGTTTTCATATATTAAAGTATAATCATGGAATCATAAAAATGCAAAAACCCATTTTAATCACGAAATACGATCGTTGAAAATCGCATATAGAAAAAGATGATTGAATCACATGAAATCAGTAGAAATCGATTGTTTTGTGGTTTGAACTTATGTATTTGCTTCGAATTTATGAAAGTCGTACCTTCGATTTGGTGATTGTCAGAACCAATTGAGAATCTGAGAAACCCTAGTTTCTTTTGAGCGTGAGTATGTATAGATCTGCTGTATCTATATGTTATTTTACATTTGTTTTTATAAATTAATTAATTAATTAATGTGAGTGTTTAATGACCATATTACCCCTCCACCTTTAATGAAAATGAAGCATTCTCATTGGTTCCTCTATTCTCACATAATTTGTTATTCTCATTTGAACCTCACCCATGTGACATATCCTGTTTGATTGGCGAATTCAAATTCCAATGTATTGAGCTTGTTTCCTAGAATTTAGGGGTGAGCATGGGGACGGAACCCGTATTGAATTGTACCGAATCAGTTGGTACCGGTTATTTTTTTGCCCTAAAGTGAGTACCGAATACCGTACCATTTAAAATGGGACGCTACTGGTACGGTTCCGGTATTTGTACCGGTAAAAACCGCTTTGGTACCAAAAATATAGTAGAATAATAAGTAAATCTATTTACGTATTTTGTACTCGATAAAATTCAAGAAGATAAATATCAATTAATCTTAAATAAAAAAAATCATCATTAACTGATATAGATAGATAGATAGCGACGAAGAAAGACGTGTATACAACAACATTATTGTACCGTGTTTAGTGATTTGGTAATGACATAAATCAAGATCCTTTGCTTTATATTAACAAGCACTATGTTTGAAATTCGATTTAACAAGGGGCTAAAAACGTGAGTGTTTGTGTGGCAAAGAGTACTAGTTAAAGTAATATAAAATTCCAATTGTATTCATACGTGAAGGTTTAACTCTAATTTAAAACTTCTTTATCACCCAAAAAATATCATTTTTGTATTCATAGACATATCATATGATCATTTCATGATGTTTCAAATAAATCTTTTAGAATATAGAAAGAACCTACCGACATATAAGAAAGAAAACATATATATATCGAATATGGTACCAAAGCGGAAAAGTGGGAAAATATCGGTACTGTACCGGATGGTACCGGTTATCTTTTTTGCCTTAAATTGAGTACCGAATACCGGACTGTTTGAAGTCGGTTGGTACCGGTTCGGTACGGTACACTACAAGTACGGGATCGGGAATTCAGGTACGAATGCTCACCCCTGGTAGAATTGGAAGGAATTCAATATATTGGATGTAATGCTTGTAATTTTATGTGACACCCGACAAATTAGGGCAAATTATTAGGTCCTAGTCACTTTGTAATACATGTAATTAGTTCTGTGTTAGGCTAATTGTATGTATCAATATATATATTGTTATATATATATATATATACACGTACGCGATTAAATTTAATCGTGCATTTGCATATCGAACGGATCCCGATACATTAATACGGACATTGGTGAACTCAATTTATTAAATAATAGAAAATTGTTTGATGAACGTATTCATTTCCAAATATTATTTTGATAATATTCCCTAAGTAGTTTGTATCGTATAAAATGCTCAGAAACGACCAAAAATGCGCGAGACGCGCCCGACAATCGAATAAACGTCAATATATATTTTCTAAACTTAAAATATATCATTTTGCATGAGATTGATATTTAAATATATCGTGAATTACAACGATAACAAAAACGTTTAATAAAAACGTCTCGTGATTTAATAACCGGAAACACGAACCCGCGAACTATATCGACGCGTCACAATAACATTTTTGTAAATGTTACCAAGTATTATTAAGTAATACTTCAAGATAAAATAACGAAAATGCATTTTTATATCGAACTCGTACGTGTTACATTTAAAATCTAAACGACCGGGGAAACGAACACCACACAGAGCGTTAATGCAGGAATCGATTAGGGGCGAGCCCACACCTTAGTGGGGGTCCATGTTTGGTGGATCTTGTTGTTGACTACAAATCCCCAACACGTTCCCCATTTTCCTCATTTCCATCCATCTCCCTCTCTCTCTCTCTAAAACTCATTTCTTTCCTCTTTCCCCTCTCTAAAAATCGGTCCAAGAGAACCACCACAACCACCATCAACTTCCACCACAAACCACCACTTTTCACCTCCATTTTGAAGAAAAGCAAGAAGCTAGAAGGAGCAAGAGGAAGCAACAAACGTCATTTCACTCATCTCTCTGTAGAACATGTTCTTGGTATGATCCACCACCTCTTTCTCTCTCTAGAAATACTTACTTAATGATGTTTAACATGTTTAGTAGCTCATCAAACTATAAAATGTCCAAAAACAAAGCTAAAACACATTTTCTAAACACCTACACGTTAACAGCTTTTCTGACCAGAAAAACGACTTTACTAAATCGGCTATAACTTGAGTTCTAGGATGAATCAACACATGAATCTTATACCAAAATCTATGACCTCTACAAAAAGTTCTTCTTTGGTTATTTCCAGAAATACACGGATTTTCGTGAATAACCCGATCTTTGAGCGAAGGTCTGTTTTGGACCAAAATTGACCACCCTTCATGTTTATTTTTGTTTTAAATAGTAAATGAACTTATAAAAATATCATAAAGTGCAGATTTACACTAGACACCTAGGAGAATATGTGTGATTTTTGGTTAGGCTTGGTTCGGAAATAAAGTTAGAGAAAATGAGAGATTTGTCGGGACAAAATCTAGAGAATATAAACTTAAGGGCTGTTTTGGTCATTTTACAAAACTGACACTTCAGATTAACCCCGGCACGAACCAATAAATTTGTTGAACTCTTGGAACCATTTTAAGACTTGTGTAAAAGTTTCGGGTCAAACCGAGGTCGTTTGACCACGTTTTCGCAAAGGTTTGGACTGATCAGATGTAAGTGACGCATCAAGACCCAGTTATATGCGACACTTCACGAAGTGACGCTAACTTGCACAAAATAAATATCTGCGACACTTGCTTAAGTGCCGCATACTTTAACTGTTTCCCTAGAAGCGACACTTACCTTAAGTGCCGCACACGTCTAAATGTCGCCTCATGCGACACTTACCCTAGTGACGCCATACCTAAGTGACGCCCCTTTACCCGACACTACCTTAAGTGACACTAAATTACTCGAAATCAATGTACAGCGACACTGGACGTTAGTGACGCTACTAGTGACGCCTTATATGCGACACTTAACCAAGTGACGCCAATAACTCACAGATTACAATTTTTGCGACACTTACCTGAGTGTCACCAATAAGTGACGTTTTGAGTGTCGCCTAAATCAGAAACTTCAAAACTAATTTTCACACTAAGTGTCGAACACACGTTACTCCAATACTTATATATGATACAACTCACAAATCATATACTTTAATACTCCCTCCGTCCCAAAATAATTGTCCACCGACAAAAAACACGCAGTTTAATAAAAGTACAATCATTACTGCTTTCTCTTTCTTACTTTTTACAGAATGACAGTTTTACCCTTAAGCAATTAATTACTACTTTCTTTAAAGTTTGTAATAACAATTTCAATTGGGGGTAATATGGTAATCACGACCAAAATTTCCTTTCTATATTTGGAAGTGGACAATTAATTTGGGACGTCCGAAAAAGGAAACATGGACTATATTTTTGAGACGGAGGTAGTAGTATACAATGAATCAACACATAATAATAATGCTACAAGATTATTATTACGAAACCGTCACCAACGGGCCGTACACGTTTTCAAAACACAAATAAACAAATCAAACCAAATTATTTGGACATTACTAGTTGGATGAACAACTAGCATGGACGGTCTCTTGAGACGTTTACATGTACTTATAACCTTGCGCGTTTTGAACGCCCGGCAGGTTACAGTCTTCGGACACCTCATTGTACTGCATCACATTTGCTTCACTACAAATCAACAGACTCATATGAGTCTTATAGCCCCGCTTTTTACTGTTTTTACCTCGGGGTGAGGATACATGCTCAGTTTCATTTTTACATATGAACACAAGTACTAAACTCGATATATTTACTGCATGAGTTGTTTTACCTAATCATGAAGCCCTCCACATCATAGTTTGTTAGTATGGATTTAGCGTGAATGTTAGTGAATGGTACCATTTGGGATTGACAGTCCCTGTCCGGGGTAGTCGCGCTACCACGACTGCTGGTCAAACGGACACATTAGCATTTGTTCATAACGAGTGTAGATTAGGCACTTGCAGACCTCGATCGGGCACTTGATTGTGATTCTGACACCTCAGTTAAGCTCAAACTATGAGCTCATGGTAGTAATATACACACTTATTTATTTGATTTATTTTAAACATGATTAAATCTTGTGGTTCATACATTATTGTTACATCATTACACCTGTGAGCTCACCAGCATTTAGCTGATCTTTTAGCATGTATTCTCAGGTGCTCAACAGCAGTAGGTCTGTTCAGGATAATATAGCTCGAGTCGCACGCAAACATCAAGAGATTTTCCTGCATTATTATATTTTGTAAAAGTAGTAATGCCATATAATCTCTCAGATAGGTTACCAAGCTTTTGTAACTTATCAACTATTGTAAACTTTATTACAATCAATGTATTTTTGTAAACGACGCATGTAGATGTCATTCATTATATACCTTGTGTGTTTTGATTTTTGATTAGTCGCGCCCCGACCCGATTCGCTTCCGCAACCCGAATTTGGGGGTGCGACAGATTGGTATCAGAGCCTAAGGTTATAGTGAACTAGGTTGCATTTAGTGGGCCTAGACTATGACCGTTAGGCAGTATTTCCTTATTAGGTATGACTGGTTCAGGAATTACATCATACGACTTTAATTTAACATAGCCTGATCAACTATGTACAATTAAGGAAAGATAATGTGAGAGCTGAAACGGTTATGTTGAACAGGGATACACTAGTAACTCTGACCACGAGAGAATCGGGAGTCATACTTGTTTATGCTAGACACACTAGGCTATATTATATGATATGTTATATATATATAGGCCTCACGATATTCACTAAACGCTCTTGCCACAGACATTCCTCATCTAGCACCAACTGACACGAATGACGAGACTCGAACCCTACCAACCATTGAAGAGGTAACTGCATTACCACTAACGTCTTCTGAACCTCTCTATTATATCACCGGGGAGGCACGAGTCACCCGACGTCAACGGAGGGGTAACGGATCAGTTCAGATTAGCCCTTACCCCACTAGAAATACCTCAACTGGGACAGGCCATCCAACATACCCTCGTAGGTGGGATTGGCTACCCATAACTCTAAAAACATGGAGGTCTGAGGAAGCCATACAAATTCCTATTGACCTCATGGACATCTCCCCGTATACGCAAGAACCTATCCACCATACTGTTCCCGTGTTAGCTACCCGACTACACCGTCATGAGGCAAGACTTGAAAGCTTGGAACGGGAACAATACATTGTGCAAATGTACTGGTTGCGCCAATCACACGATCGCATTGCACAACTTTACCAAGAACAAGAAGACATGACACGTACTCTAGAAATGGTTCATCAACAAGTGATCGACGACAGGGGAGCGGTCGATCTCTTACAAGCAAGGCTGGAAGAATGTGAGCAACGCTCGCAAGAGGCCGAAGAATACACTCGAGTGCTGAAACAATGACTAACTTTGGCTGAAGATAACGCCAGACAAACCAGCAGACTTGCAGGAACTATGGAGCGACTTGTCATTCTAATGGAACGAATAACCTGCACCAAGACTAGTGTAGTCTTTACCTTGTAATCCGTTAACTATCTATGTAGAACTCATGTAATTCGACCGGATGTAACAATTCCCGGTATCTTTTGTAAACTTTAATTTAGGTAATCTTTTGAAATCCCTATGTTATGTATCTTTCGAAACTCGTATCTTGTATCCAACTTTGTTATCTAATGGAAAATGATTATCACTTCGTGCTGTTGTATATTACCCTCCTATATATACATGTGTGATATATCATAACCGTTACACAATTGACTTATATATCTTTTCTCTTTGTTTATTCAAGCATTATGCCTCCGAGACGAACATTTAATCAAGCTGATGTTGACCGACTTGTTGCCCAAGGGGTAGCTGATGCTCTAGCTGCCCGACAACAACGTTCCGAGAGTGGCGAAATGCCAACTAACACCCCTATAATAAAGCCATGCTCATACAAGGACTTCCTAAATTGCAAACCTCTAAGTTTCAAGGGCACCGAGGGTGCTATTGGTTTGTTACGGTGGATTAAGAAGATTAAATTTGTTTTCCGTATCTGCAACTGTCCTGAAGACCATAAAGTCAAATACTCCACCTGCACTTTCCTTGACAGTGCACTAACATGGTGGAGTACTCATGCTCAGACCGTGGGTATTGACATCGCTTATCAAACTCCCTGGGAAGAATTGAAGAAGATGCTGAAGGACGAGTATTGTCCTAGAGATGAAATCCAACAGCTAGAAGCAGGGTTCTGGAACCTCACCCCTCAAGGCAATGACATTGCCGGTTACACCGCTCGATTTAATCAGTTGGCACACCTATGCCCCACCACGGTTGATCCGGAATACAAACGGATTGAACATTATCTCTGGGGACTTCTCCCACAAATTCAAGGAATGGTTACTGCATCAAATTCCTCCACATTTCAAGCAACTGTGCGCATGGCGCACAATCTCATGGCTCAGATTGTCTGTCAGGGGACACCTGTTACCAAAAACACTAGAAATCAGTCTGGAGATCACAAACGAAAGTGGTCTGGAAACTCCAACCAAACCCAATCATCATTCAAAAGGTCCGACACGATTAAGGCCTACTCATCTGGCTCTGATTAGAAAAAGGGTTACACTGGAAGTAAGCCCTTCTATTCCAAGTGCCGTCGTCATCATGATGGTTCTTGCGGTACGCCTTGCAACAATTGCCAACGATATGGGCATAACGCCAAGGACTGCAGGGCCACCAAAACCAGCAACAATAACAACACCAGCACCAACTCCAACCAACTGAAAACTTGCTACGAGTGTGGCAACACAGGGCATTTCAGGAATGACTGCCCGAAACTGAAAAGCAAGGGCAACAACAACAACAACTCTCGAGGTAGAGCATTTGTCCTTAACTCCGGGGATGCCCACCAAGACCCGAATGTGGTCTCGGGTACGTTCCTCCTCAACAACTTAACTGCTTCTGTTCTGTTTGATACTGGTGCCGATAGAAGCTTTATCTTTGATGAATTTTATCCATTGCTTGACATCACCCCCGTTGCTTTAGATGTTAAGTACATAGTAGAATTAGCTAATGGTAAACTCATTGAAACTGATAGTGTGATACCTAATTGCACTTTAAACCTAGCCGATGAACTCTTTCCCATTAATTTGATTCCTGTCGAGATTGGAAGTTTCGACATCATTGTTGGCATGGACTGGTTGTCCAAACACCGAGCCGAAATCATTTGCTTCAATAAAATCGTTCGTATTCCTCTCGTCACCGGTGGTACTCTAATCATACAAGGGGAGACCGGTGGGACGAGATTGAATATCATATCCTGTATGAAAACCCGCAAAGATCTGAGAAAAGGTTATCAGGCAATCCTCGCACACATTATAGAGAAAAAGTCGGAGGAGAAGCGACTCGAGGATGTGCCTATCGTTCGAGACTTTCCAGAAGTCTTTCCTGAGGAATTACCTGGTCTTCCGCCGCCTTGGCAGGTAGAGTTCTCCATCGATCTTGTGCCCGGAGCAGCACCCGTGGCACGAGCACCTTATCGGTTAGCCCCTTCCAAACTTCAGGAGTTGTCTACTCAGTTACAAGAACTTCTGGACAAAGGATTCATCCGACCGAGTTCTTCACCTTGGGGAGCTCCAGTCTTATTCGTGAAAAAGAAAGACGGTTCATTCAGAATGTGTATCGACTACCGAGAGTTGAACAAACTAACCGTCAAGAATCGTTATCCACTTCCCCGCAATGTTGACCTGTTTGACCAACTTCAGGGGTCGAGTTTTTATTCAAAGATCGATCTACGGTCAGGTTATCATCAGTTACGAATCGCGACACCGATATTCCAAAGACAGCTTTCCGAACTCGCTATGGGCATTATGAGTTTCAAGTGATGCCTTTCGGTTTAACCAACGCACCGGCTGTATTCATGGACCTTATGAATCGGGTGTGCAAACCCTATCTTGACAAGTTTGTCATTGTCTTTATCGATGACATTCTCATTTACTAGCGCAACGAACATGAACATGCGCAACATCTGAAAACCATTCTAGAACTACTCAGACACGAGGAGTTATACGTCAAATTCTCCAAGTGTGAGTTCTGGATGTAAACCGTCCAATTCCTTGGACATGTGGTTGACAGTCAAGGAATTCATGTTGATCCATCAAAAATTGAGGCTATCAAGTGCTGGCAAGCACCTACTACTCCAACCGAAGTACGCCAATTCTTAGGACTGGCTGGGTACTATCGGCGCTTCATTGAAAATTTCTCAAA
Source organism: Helichrysum umbraculigerum (assembly GCA_949592205.1). Taxonomy (NCBI): domain Eukaryota; kingdom Viridiplantae; phylum Streptophyta; class Magnoliopsida; order Asterales; family Asteraceae; genus Helichrysum; species Helichrysum umbraculigerum. Next base: position 231,806,357 of record CATIUR010000001.1, read on the forward strand.
AATAGCCCAACCTCTCACGACACTGACTCAGAAAGAAAGGAAATTCGACTGGACAGATAAGCAAGAATCAGCTTTCCAACTACTCAAACAAAAGTTTTGCAGTGCACCTATTCTATCCTTACCCGAAGGTAACGATGACTTCGTGGTATACTGCGATGCTTCTCACCAAGGTCTCGGTTGTGTGTTGATGCAACGAGACAAGGTCATTGCCTACGCCTCTCGATAATTAAAAGTTCACGAAAAGAACTACACTACTCATGACCTCGAACTGGGAGCCGTAGTCTTTGCACTCAAAATCAAGAGACATTATCTGTACGGCACTAAATGTACAATCTTCACCGATCATAAGAGTCTCCAGCACATATTCGACCAAAAAGATCTAAACATGAGGCAACGTCGCTGGGTCGAGTTGCTCAACGATTATGACTGCGAAATCAAATACCATCCGGGCAAAGCAAACGTTGTTGCCGATGCCCTCAGTCGAAAAGAACGCGCTAAACCACTTTGGGTCCGAGCCCTCAGCATCACAATTCACAATGATCTTATCATTCAGATTCTCACCGCTCAAACCGAAGCACTTAAACCAGAAAACCTGAAGCATGAGGCCTTGCGTAACATGGAGAAACAGTTCGAAACCAAACCTAACGGAGTTAAATACTTCTCAAACCGAATCTAGTTGCCTGTTTTGGGAACCTACACGACTTGGTGATGGACGAAGCTCACAAGTCCAAATATTCTATACATCCTGGATCCGACAAGATGTATCATGGCATCAAAGAGTTGTATTGGAGGCCTAACATGAAAGCTGAAATCGCCACGTATGTCAGCAAGTGCCTTACATGCTCTAAAGTCAAAGCTGAATATCAGAAACCTTCCGGCTTGCTACAACAACCGGATATCCCTCAGTGGAAATGGGAGCAGATCACTATGGACTTCATCATAAAACTCCCGAAAACATCAAGCGGTTGCGATACCATTTGGGTGATCGTAGATCGTCTCACAAAATCTGCTCATTTCCTCGCTATAAAAGAAACCGACAAAATGGAACGCCTCACACGAATCTACCTGAAAGAGATTGTATCCCGACACGGCGTTCCAATCTCGATTATCTCTGATAGGGATAGTCGCTTCACATCTCACTTTTGGCAATCATTACAGAAATCTTTGGGTACTCGTCTGGATATGAGTACTGCATATCATCCACAAACAGACGGCCAAAGCGAACGAACTATTCAAACACTAGAGGACATGCTACGAGCCCGCGTAGTTGACTTCGGTGCAAACTGGGAACATCATTTACCTTTGTGCGAATTTTCGTACAACAACAGCTACCATACCAGTATTGGAGCTGCACCTTTCAAGGCACTGTACGGTCGTAAGTGCCGATCACCTATTTGTTGGACCGAAGTGGGAGACAGCCAACTTACTAGTCCTGAAATCATACACGAAACCACAGAAAAGATCATTGGTATCCAAAACCGGCTGAAAGCCGCACGTGATCGTCAGAAGAGTTATGCTGACGTGAGACGCAAGCATCTCGAGTTCCAGGTTGGGGATCGAGTACTCTTGAAAGTATCACCTTGGAAAGGTGTCATCCGATTCGGTAAACGCGAGAAATTGAATCCCAGATACATTGGGCCTTTTGAGATCCTTGAAAGGATCGGTCCAGTAGCATATCAATTGTAGCTGCCACTCGAGCTCAGCAGTGTGCATCCCACATTTCACATTTCTAACCTAAAGAAATGCTTGTCTGATGAGACACTTATCATTCCTCTCGACGAAATTCATATCGATGATAAACTTCATTTTGTCGAAACACCAGTGGAAATCATGGACCGTGAGGTCAAACAGTTGAAACAAACTCGTATTCCCATCGTTAAAGTCCGGTGGAATTCGCGGCGTGGTCCAGAATTCACTTGGGAACGGGAAGACCAAATGCGATTCAAGTATCCACATCTATTCACAGACTCCACTCCATCTATGACTCAGAGCTAAATTTCGGGATGAAATTCTCTTAACAAGGGGAGAATGTGACACCCGACAAATTAGGGCAAATTATTAGGTCCTAATCACTTTGTAATACATGTAATTAGTTTTGTGTTAGGCTAATTGTATGTATCAATATATTTATTGTTATATATATATATACACGTACGCGATTAAATTTAATCGTGCATTTGCATATCGGACGGATCCCAATACATTAATACGGACGTTGGTGAACTCAATTTATTAAATAATAGGAAATTTTTTGATGAACGTATTCATTTTAAAATATTATTTTGATAATATTCCCTAAGTAGTTTGTATCTTATAAAATACTCAGAAACGACCAAAAACGCGTGAGACGCGCCCGACAAATGAATAAATGTCAAAATATATTTTCTAAACTTAAAATATATCATTTTGCATGAGATTGATATTTAAATATATCGTGAATTACAATGATAACAAAAACGTTTAATAAAAACGTCTCGTGATTTAATAACCGGAAACACGAACCCGCGAACTATATCGAGGCGTCACAATAACATTTTTGTAAATGTTACCAAGTATTATTAAGTAATACTTCAAGATAAACTAACAAAAATGCATTTTTATATCGAACTCGTACGTGTTACATTTAAAATCTAAACGACCGGGGAAACGAACACCACACAGAGCGTTAATGCAGGAAACGATTAGGGGTGAGCCCACACCTTAGTGAGGCCCACTCCCAACCGGCCAAACATGGAAGGAGGCTCCATGTTTGGTGGATCTTGTTGTTGACTACAAATCCCCAACACCTTCCCCATTTTCCTCATTTCCATCCATCTCCCTCTCTCTCTCTCTCTAAAACTCATTTCTTTCCTCTTTCCCCTCTCTAAAAATCGGTCCAAGAGAACCACCACAACCACCATCAACTTCCACCACAAACCACCACTTTTCACCTCCATTTTGAAGAAAAGCAAGAAGAAGGAGCAAGAGGAAGCAACAAACGTCATCTCACTCATCTCTCTCTCTAGAACACGTTCTTGGTATGATCCACCACCTCTTTTTCTCTCTAGAAATACTTGCTTAATGATGTTTAACATGTTTAGTAGCTCATCAAACTATAAATTGTCCAAAAACAAAGCTAAAACACGTTTTCTAAACACCTACACGTTAACAGCTTTTCTGACCAGAAAAACGACTTCACTAAATCGGCTTTAACTTGAGTTCTATGATGAATCAACACATGAATCTTATACCAAAATCTATGACCTCTACAAAAAGTTCTTCTTTGGTCATTTCCAGAAATACACGGATTTTCGTGAATACCCCGATCTTTGAGCGAAGGTCTGTTTTGGACCAAAACTGACCACCCTTCATGTTTATTTTTTTTTTAAATAGTAAATGAACTTATAAAAATATCATAAAGTGTAGATTTACACTAGATACCTAGGAGAACATGTATGATTTTTGGTTAGGCTTGGTTCGGAGTAAAAGTTAGAGAAAACGAGAGATTTATCGGGACAAAATCTGGAGAATATAAACTTAAGGGCTGTTTTGGTCATTTTACAAAAATGACACTTCGGGTTAACCCCTGCACGAACCAATAAATTTGTTGAACTCTTGGAACCATTTTAAGACTTGTGTAAAATTTTTGGGTCAAACCGAGGTCGTTTAACCACGTTTTCGCAAAGGTTTGGACTTATCAGATGTAAGTGACTCATCAAGACCCAGTTATATGCGACACTTCACGAAGTGACGCTAACTTGCACAAAATAAATATCTGCAACACTTGCTTAAGTGCCGCATACTTTAACTGTTTCCCTAGAAGCGACACTTACCTTAAGTGCCGCACACGTCTAAATGTCGCCTCATGCGACACTTACCCTAGTAACGCCATACCTAAGTGACGCCCCTTTACCCGACACTACCTTAAGTGACGCTAAATTACTCAAAATCAATGTACAGCGATACTGGACGTTAGTGACGCTACTAGTGACGCCTTATATGCGACACTTAACCAAGTGACGCCAATAACTCACAGATTACAATTTTTGCGACACTTACCTGAGTGTCGCCAATAAGTGACGCTTTGAGTGTCGCCTAAATCAGAAACTTCAAAACTAATTTTCACACTAAGTGTCGAACACACGTTACTCCAATACTTATATATGATACAACTCACAAATCATATACTTTAATAGTATACAATGAATCAACACATAATAATAATGCTACAAGATTATTATTACGAAACCGTCACCAACGGGCCGTACACGTTTTCAAAATACAAACAAACAAATCAAACCAAATTATTTGGACATTACTAGTTGGATGAACAACTAGCATGGACGGTCTCTTGAGACGTTTACATGTACTTATAACCTTGCGCGTTTTGAACGCCCGGTAGGTTACAGTCTTCGGACACCTCATTGTACTGCATCACATTTGCTTCACTACAAATCATCAGACTCATGTGAGTCTTATAGCCCCGCTTTTTACTGTTTTTACCTCGGGGTGAGGATACATGCTCAGTTTCATTTTTACATATGAACACAAGTACTAAACTCGATATATTGACTGCATGAGTTGTTTTACCTAATCATGAAGCCCTCCACATCATAGTTTGTCAGTATGGATTTAGCGTGAATGTTAGTGAATGGTACCATTTGGGATTGATAGTCCCTGTCCGGGGTAGTCGCGCTACCACGACTGCTGGTCAAACGGACACATTAGCATTTGTTCATAACGAGTGTAGATTAGGCACTTGCAGGAGGCAACCTCGATCGGGCACTTGATTGTGATCCTGACACCTCAGTTAAGCTCAAACTATGAGCTCATGGCAGTAATATACACACTTATTTATTTGATTGATTTTAAACATGATTAAATCTTGTGGTTCATACATTATTGTTACATCATTACACCTGTGAGCTCACCAGCTTTTAGCTGACCTTTTAGCATGTATTCTCAGGTGCTCAACAGCAGTAGGTCTGCTCAGGATAATATAGCTCGAGTCGCACGCAAACATCAAGAGATTTTTCTGCATTATTATATTTTGTAAAAGTAGTAATGCCATAGAATCTCTCAGATAGGTTACCAAGCTTTTGTAACTTATCAACTATTGTAAACTTTATTACAATCAATGTATTTTTGTAAACGACGCATGTAGATGTCGTTCATTATATACCTTGTGTGTTTTGATTTTTGATTAGTCGCGCTCCGACCCGATTCGCTTCCGCAACCCAAATTTGGGGGTGCGACATTTTAGCGGAATTCAGATTGGTGATTACAAAGTTATATATTTTTCTATTAATACTATTATTAATTAAATATTATTTTAATATTATAATATATATAAAATTATATTCATTACATATCTTATAAAGAATTATATAATGCAAGTTTTTAATATTAATACTTGTTATCACTCTCGTAATTATATATGTAATGAATTCTAAACCTAAATAAATTCGATAGTTAATTTTATTTTACTAAATTTAAATTATTTATGAAATATAGATACAAATATAAAATTGCAACAACTATTTATATTAATTAATATTTCTTAGATATTAATTAATTTTATATATTAATCAATTATATACATTAACATTATACCTATTTTATTAATTTTATTTATCAATTCAAATTTCATTCCAATTCCAGTTAATCAAATATGACAAATTTTAGCACATTCAGATTTCAATTTCAATTACATCAGGTTATAAATTGGCTCTGTTTGGTTCGCAAAATGTTTTTGAAGAAATTGAAATCTGTCAAATAAATTGAAATATGAAATAATTAAATAGTTTTTTACGGAAAAATGAAATTGGCAAAAATTGACAAAAATTAACAAATTGGATGATGTGAGGTGCGAAAAGAAAAACATCAAAAACAAGATAAGCAAATAACCAAAACTGCGATATGAATTTCGTAATCATGTCAAATCTATATATAAGTAAGTGACCTAGATATAAATTATCACCATGAATATGTATATATCAACGATGTTAAAGCATGATAAACTTAATCATTTTTAATTTTCTACGTATGTATTCTAAAAAACAAGAAGTTATTCCATATTGTCGGCTATGTATTTATACTTCTATTATTTGATTATTCACCATTTATCCTTTTAGGTAGGCAATGACTCGAAGAACTCTCAAATTGTGTATCGATAAATGTTCACAACGAATTTTCAAATCTAGTATGAATATGCACAACGTGGAATCAGTATTCAGTAAAGATAAAGTACAAACAAGATAAATATGATATTGTAATTTTCTATTTTTATATACTTAATTGTACTTCATGCATTATCAATTGTATGGTGTGCAAACCTTGTAACAAAAACGAAAGTATTCTCCGTACCTTGAGTAATAGAAAATGTCCAATTTTTGATTAGTAGGTAGTAATTTTTGTGCCGTTAACTTTCTATTACTCCGTATTATTAAATGTAAACCTATCTTTTGTACTACGAGTATTACTTAGTACTGTATTTAGGAAGCAAACATTTACTAGTTGTATTATGGTTTGCGGCCCACACATCACATGTATTCTTCTAGCCATTCGTTGATCGAAGGTACTCGATCGGTTACGGTGTTTTGAGCCTTTCCAATTTTCATTAATCACGGATAAATTCCAGTATGTTAAGTTCAATACTAGATTGTCATGTACGTAGATGCAGGGCAGATGTAGAAGGAAGGCAAGGGGCAGCCCCCAAAAAAAAAAATCAAATCATGCAAAAAAAAAAAAAAGAAGCTAAGGTATTTTTGATATTTTTACAAATTTCGTCCCTTCAAAATTGAACAGATTACCTCCAAAAAAAATTACCAAATTTTATGTCCAAATTGATAAATTCTAGCTCCGCCCCTACGTAAAAGAATACTCTATATATGTTAGTTACATAAAGTGAATGGAATATATCTTATTTTAATTATCTTATAAAAATCTTTTTTCTATTGTAGTAAATTTTTGTTACAGGAAAACTGTTTTGCAGAAACTATTTTAAAAGACCTCTCATTGCTCTAACAAACATACGTACGTTATTACCTCAACCAATAGATGAAGGGCGATATTATATACAACACACAAGTTGATGCATACACCAAAACTATGCTATGATGTATTTGTATTGCGTGCTGTAATACTTGTACAGTTTGCTGTACACATCGGTTTTGTGTTGTATATATCAACTCCCATAGATGAAAGGTGCCAAAATACTTGATTTTGGTAGTTGAGTATTGATGAACTTTTCCAAACCATACGTCATGTCATCGTCTTTCACTTGCCAACTTCTTTCTATAATAAAAGCTCTAGCTAAGCCAGCTTCTTGGGATTCAATCAATATGAACGTACACTAGCAGCTAGCTGGTAATAATACTTAAAGAAACTGAATACTTCCCATTTTAGTGTCCAAAAACACACACAGTAGGTACAAGATGGTAAATTATCTGGAAGAAAATTTGAAGGAATTGAGAGAAGTTTTTAGTTCCGGGAAAACCAAGGAATCATCATGGAGGATTTCACAACTTCAAGGGTTACTTCATATCCTTGAAGATAGAGAAAATGATATCTTCATTGCTCTTAAACAAGATTTAGGGAAACATCATGTTGAAGCTTATAGAGATGAGGTAATTTTACTGCTTATATATAACCCTTTTCGATCATGTCGAACACGTTTAGTTTCAATGATACTATACCCAACTCTTTTGGATTCAAAGTCCCATTGATAAATATTTTAATTTACAAAAAAATTGGGTTATAGTTAAACACTTATTGATCGACTAGTATTATTATGTGTGGAGGTTAATTATGGTTAACTCTCAAACTTTTATTCAATTCAATTATTATTCGGTTATGATAAATTTAATGAAATCAACACAAGTGTATAACCAATACCTAACGGCATCAAATCTATCTTATTAACCGAAGATTATAGGTTTAAATGCCATTTAAAGTGTTAATTTGTAAGTTATCGGCCATGCAATTGAGCTCGTATCTTTGGTGTATCATACATGATACACCAATGAGAAGAGCTCAAAAATAAAAATACCACAAAGGTTTCTATCTCACATTTGATTTCTTGAAAAGGGAAATGTTTTGTTAAGCTAGACTTATGTTTTGAAATTGATTCACTTGAACAAGCATGTTCAGACATTACATTTATTGTGATTCTTCATTTTTCTTCACCGACACCAATTATTTGATCCCTAATTAATATGAGTACCAAATAAAAGTACATTTCTAATGAAACTTTTTTTTTTTTTACCATTTCAATTATTAAAAAAAAACTATAGTTAAGAAGTTAAAACAGCTTCTGTCACCCCCTATAGTGAGTAAAAAATTAAAAATGTATGTGTGTGAAGTGTGAAAATTAGGATCATCCCATTGATGTAACAAGTTTGTGCAGATTGGAACAGTGGTGAAAGCTATAAATTATGCTCTTGGAAACTTGAAGCAGTGGATGGCTCCCAAAAGGGTAACTTTACAAAACTTTTACTATTGTACTTGTATCATTTCTGGCTTGAATTACTCATCTGGGACTTTCATTGTGTTTTATGTTACAACTCTGCTTTTGGAAACTATAAATAAAATCTGATAAATCATATCTATACACATTCGTATCAAGAGTTCCGAAAAGAAATACTGATCATTATAGTTGGACCATTCATTAAGAATAACAAATCGGTCGGTTTTGACCTTATGTTTGTATACGGTCACGATAAAAGTGCAGAATCTCAATCGATACAGATATTAATGCACATCCGTGCCTTTTCTATAAATAAGAGTTACATTGTGTGCATCAATGTTATTAACGTGGTTCATTCGTGCCTTAACACCCTCTTAATGACAAATTCTTATATATGATATGACATCCATAGTCCCATATCTGTATTTATGTGAAACAGTTGGTATACTTACTTTGGTATGTGATAGAATTGGTGTAGTAACTTTTTCTTTTAATTCTTTCTTGGCCTTTTTTACTTTGAAAGGTTCAAAGTGTCTACCTATAATAGAATTGTGTTATTTACTTATACTAGTTTTATTCATGATACAAGCATGAAAGGTTGAAAGAGTTTACCTAAAAGTAGAAAGTACAATAACTGAACTTGTTTGAGGGTAAAAATGTGAATTTGACTGTTTCTTATCAAAATAAATTTCTTAACAGAGGAGTCTGCCAATAGCTGCATTTCCCAGCAGTGCAAGCTTGGTTCCTGAGCCACTGGGTGTGGTCCTTATTATCTCATCTTGGAACTTTCCAATTGGTACTTACCACCCCTCTAACTCTAAGCTTTTTACATAATTACACCCTCATACTTTCTAAAAACATATCTACTAGAAATCTTTTAGCCACTACTCCGTATAATATTATTAATACAAATTCATATGTTTGAATATACTGCATGCATGCAGGGTTATCATTGGAACCATTGATCGGTGCATTAGCAGCAGGGAATGCAGTTGTTTTAAAGCCTTCAGAATTGGCTCCATCTTGTTCTTCAATCCTTGCTGAAACAATCCGTGATTACCTTGATAATTCTGCGATTAAGGTTATTGAAGGTGCATCAGATATGGGTGAAAAACTACTTGAACATAAATTCGACAAAATTTTCTTTACAGGTTCAGTCTTCTCTTAGCTTTTTACAGTTTATATCAATACTGTCCAACTCAATTTATCATACTCGCATCCCTTGTGGCCTTAAGCGCCTACATTTAGATAAGCTTATAGAAAAGGCGCTCTGAATCTTTTTGAAGCATCTAAGATAAACAAGTCAAAATTGTGACAACTTTTTTTGGTCCTATTACACATTTGCAATGCAACTTTTTTTCATGAGTATGGGCTTAATATCCGTTAGCATACTTAGCTATAAACGAGTATAACTACAATACAAAACTCGACTCATTATAAATGCTGATAACAAACAGAATTAATATAAAAAAAATTATTGATAGGGAGTGCACGAGTGGGTAGAATCGTGATGTCAGCTGCTGCACAACATTTGACTCCTGTGACATTAGAGTTGGGTGGAAAATGCCCTGCTGTGGTTGATTCATTTTCTAGTTCTCGGAAGAGAAAGGTTATTAAGTTTTAGTTTACTTAATTTGTTTACTGAAAATTATGAAAACGCTAAAAGCTCATTTTGCAACATCTGCCATAATTTATTTAAATTTATTCTAATGTTAGATGGCGACAAAAAGACTCGTTTGGGGTAAATTTGGAGCATGTGCCGGACAAGCTTGTATTGGAATTGATTATATTCTAACAGAGAGAAAATACCTACCAGAATTGGTAAAAAGATTTAATTTGTATCTACTTCAAGTTATTTATATACATCTCATTATAATTTGAATGATATGGTTCTATTTTCTTAGTTGGAATTACTTAAAAGATTTACCAAGAAATGTTTTGGAGATGATCCAAGTGGATCTTATAGCATGTCGAAGATAGTCAACAAGAGGCATTTCTCAAGATTGAAGAGTCTTTTAGATGAACCTATGGTCAAATCTTCAGTTGTTTATGGTGGTTTGTTGGACGAAGAGAATTTGTAAGTCCGCTCAAAAGAAAACGATATGTAGTGTTTACAACCCAAAATGCATGTCTTGAAACATTATCTGGATACTGTATAAATTCTGATTTTGGTAATTTTTAATATATTTTTTCCCCAGATCTTTGAAAGCTTTTCCAATTGATTATGTGGTGCTGCAGGTTTATTGAGCCTACGATATTGGTTGATCCTCCACTCGATGCTGTAATTATGTCAGAAGAAATCTTTGGTCCATTGCTTCCAGTAATCACGGTTAGAAAGTGGTTTCAAAAGCGTCGTGCATTAGCAAATAGTACTTATATTAATGCAGTAAATACAACTTGTTGATGCAGTTGGAGAGAATTGAAGATAGTATTGAGTTCATAAGGGCAAGACCAAAGCCAATTGCTCTATACGCCTTCACTGATAATGAGAATCTCCAAAAAAGATTGGTTTCAGAGACATCATCAGGGAGCATTATGTTCAATGATGTCATCCTTCAAGTAAATCGTCAACTTTTGGTTCCTTTTATTTATCGAATAAACTAGTGAGTTTAACATTATATTTTTGTGAAAATTAATGCAGTACGCAGTTGATACGCTTCCGTTTGGTGGAGTTGGTGGGAGTGGGTTTGGAAGATACCATGGAAAATATTCATTTGATAATTTCAGTCACGAGAAGGTGGTTTTTATGCGAGCACTCCTAATAGATTTCTGGTTCAGATATCCTCCATGGAATGATAACAAATTACAAATTATTAAGGCTGGTTTAAGATATGATTATCTTAGTGCTGTTCTCATTATGTTGGGTTTGAAAAGCAAGGCTTGAGCATTATTGAAAGCTCGAACGTCATTATTTGTTTATGTAGTTTGCGATATTTCATCTTCACTATGTTTGGATTTCATTAAAGAAGATTTGTATGTGATATATATTTATAAAAAGATGGCCCATGAGTCTTTTTACCATCTATCAATTTGTCGATTTCATTTTCTAATCAAGTTGTTGGACTATGGTGTGTCAGGTGTCGGGAAGTGCAATGTGTAATGTGTGAAGGTGTAGGTGTTGCGTTTTTGGCTCCCAACTAATGTGAAAAAACCTGCAAACAGGTTATACCTGAAGCCATGGGTTATAATAGTATAAAGATAGATTAAGTGATTAACCCTCAAGAGATTTTCTAGAAAACAGTCTAGCATTTTCTGGTTTATCACCAAATATTGAACAATGGGAAGTTCAAAGGTGGTCTGGTGGTGACTCACTTTAATCTGAATGGTGGAGATCATGTTGTGATGATTATTTAATTCCAAATTTCATAGTTGTTTTTTTAGTGATAATAAGTACTTTACAGCATATTACTTTGGGAATTTCAGTGCTTTAAAATGTAGTTCAAGGGTAATTTTCAATTGGGCACCCGCTGAAACTTTTACTCTACCTTTCATTCAGTTACAATGGAGTTTTTGGTTCTGAACAATTGATGTACTTTTGCTTGCTTCTTCAAGTATTCAACTGTGTGTTATCCTTTAATTATCAGTTATTTGCTGATTTAGATGCTCCTTACCTGTTCTAACATATTACAGAATCCTTCTCCACGTTGTGGTCATCTCTTAACCATCTCTCAATAGTATACATATGTGTGTACGTGTAACAATAAGTTGGATGTGGGTATATGTCTGTGCTATATGTCGTGCGATGGAATATACAGATAATTTTGTGTGTAGGAGTGAGCTTATTTATATACGTGATTAATAAGCCGATAGCATATTATTGTTGTCTACATCTTCAAATAGTTCTACAGATTTCTTCAGGCTTGCATCTATTTAGAGCTAATATCAAATTTGGAGATACACAGCAATGAATTAGGTTACTGAAACGCATACAAGAATCTATATCTTATGGCGTAGTGAGGCATTATCGTGTTCAACCCCCTCCAAAGATTCTCACTCCATGTTATTGAATGGTGTTGATAATTAATTTCAAGTTATTAAAAGTAATCAGAAGTAATGCATAGCTATAATCACTCTGTATAGGTATTTAACACACAAGATGATCATCCCTAGTTCTAAGATGGAAGAAAAGATAAAAATAAAAATAATAATAAGACAAGTGGTATTAGTGAAATTAGAACTCCTTTCCTATTTCGACTTACAAAATCTTTCTGAATTTTTTGGAGTATTAACAGGAACCTCCTTGTAACAAATGGGGCATGCCTGATATAACAACAATCAGTTTATGAATTAATAGTTAGACAGTACAAGAATATGGCAGGAATATTGATTCGTGGAAAAATAAATAAAAGGGATGTAGCTTTACCTTGTTGATGCTAAGCCATTGACTGCCGCAGCCAGCGTGATAAATATGTTTACAAGGAAGAGTGATCTGGCGTTCACCACGTTTATATTCCATTTGACAGATCACACACCTAAAAAATCCCATTTAATTAGGACATATCATTGTATCAAGCTCCTAAATCCTAATTAAGATGTCTAAGCTCATTTTACAACTTCAAAAAACAAAAACAAAAACAAAAAAAATAATTTATTCACATAGAGCTTGGTTTTTGTAGGACTTAATTTTACTCATCTATTACCTCTCATTCTTTGATTTTTTTCTCCAAAAGAAACCACACTTGAACTTGGAAACAGGGAGCAGTGAAATAGCCTCTTGAGTTAAACCACGACTTTGACTACCAACAACCTCACCTAGCTCTAACAGTTCCTGAAATTGTGATCCCATCACTTGTATCAATCGTAAAACTTCATTTCACAAAAACATCATCTCAAATCAAAAGCACATGAGGAAAGCAGATTGTTATTACAGTAGTTTATAAGGAAAATTGAACATATCAAACCTCGTAAGTCATGTTGTCAGGATCAACATTGTCTTCCCACACAACCTGTAAATAAAAGGCATATAAGGTTGCTATTATGCACACATAGTTGGCCATGGAATAGATTAGCTGGAAATTGTCACAAATACATATATTGTAAGAAAGCTTTATACCTGAAAATCACCAGAAAGATGATTACTGTGTGGACCTGAAATTTTGCACATTAAAAACGTTAGTTTGGGAATTCACATGTTTCAAATCCATTCATTATTGTAAGGAGGAGTAGAAATATGAGGCCACGTTATTCGAGTTTCATGTCTCATATAGTTATCACTTACCAGGCCCCCTTCTTTTGAAAAAGTACTGATGTGAGTTTTCATTATTATTACACCAATGATATTTGTTATTGGCACGAGAATGGAGCTACCTAAAACTATTGGCAACTCTAACTCTTCTACTATGGTTCTCCAGATAAGTCCACAAGACCATTCATAGTCACAATGAATGTTATATTGATTATATGTTTCTCTCTTATAACCTGGAGAACCTACCGATTCAAATATTCAATATAATCCATGTCTTCCTCTACTGCTTGCATGTCTAAAATAATTATAAGCAAATACAATACTTGGATGCGGGTTCTGTTACTCGGAGGCTTGCAGCAAGTGTGTTGTTGCCTGGATTTTGAGTTTTTTTTCATCAAGTGTTCCTATTTATGGTAACATGAAGAAAAGAGAAAAAGGTATATCTCTCTGATCTCAAAGAAAGGTGTTCCTTGTGTTATTCATCCCTCTATTGGGAACCCGATCATGTGATGTCCAAATTGACTCATAACTCCCACAAATCAATCTTATTAATACCTCTCAATGTTAACGTGAAATGTTTCTTTTTGAGCTGTGATTAAGGCAGATAGTGAGGGCCAGATTACTTCGCACTTCCCTAAAATTTCAAGTCTCTCTGTACACCTTTTAGTAGCTTCGTTTGGCTTATAATTCTGCTGTAGGTTTTTAGCTAGTCTATGGCTGCAACAACCTTATTATCTTTCCTAATTAGTCACAACTAATATCTTGTGTCTGATGAAAGTGTTCTATAGATTCGGGTTTATGTCATGGAATTCTACGCCTAGAGCCCACTTATACAGGTCAGCCTAAATGAAAAAATCAGGATGATGATATTCCATACCCAAATACTCCATATGATGATTCTAACCTCCCATTCTACTGGTCATATTTTGGGACCAAAATAAGTCTTACGACCTCTAAGAATAAAAACTCCCGTATCTTGCTTAACAACAGATCCAACCAGAAACTCTGAGAACTACAACACGTTATCTTGCAGCATTGCATCAATGTTTTTTTTCGAATAAAGATCATTGCGTCGATGTTGACATTAACTTTATGAACATAACTAACATGTAAACTGTTCATTGGCCTGAACAGGATCAGTCACAATCTGAAAGGTTATCTGTATTTCATTTGCCTCCACTTTGCCATAATGTGGAGTGTAAATAATTATAATTCGATATATAAGCTAGTGCACAGTTATATAGCAAAAGAATTCAATACTCACAGTCTGCAGCATCAGCATTGGAATTAGCGCTTGAATGTTCATCTTGTTGAATATGTACAGCTGTGCTTCTTTCATTAGCCATGGTTGAAGCATTTTCCAATTGCCTAGTAAATCCATTGTTTCCATATGTTTCTTCATTGATAGGATAAGCATCACAATAGTTATAGTAGGAGAAACTCCCAGGCTCAGAATATGCAAACTTGTATGCATTGGTATTCACTGTGGAGTGCATACTCTCCTGCACAAACACTGGAGAAGTAAGATACATAATTCCTCAAAATACCCTATTTTTATGCTTTATCTATCACAAATATCATCATAACAAACAAATTTTACACAACATAGCATGAAAATTGTCCCTTGCTGACCTGAGGATATGTAACTTCAGAAAATATGAAATTGACATGCTCATAAGTAAGTCCTTCAAAGAAATCCATGAAGCTTCCACTTAAACTATAACGTATGTCGAATTCAGGTTGTAAGAGCCAGTTCATTCGTGAATACCACTTTATCGAACAAGAATACTTCTTAAGCAATAACAGAACATTAACATGAAATTTTGATTAGTTTGTCATCTGAAGTTGAACCAAATCCTACAAAAGAAACATCAATGAAACCACATCAATAGACCGAAAATTATTAATCAAACATTTAAATGCCTACTATTATTGGATACGGAGAACTGCTTACTTTAATAAAAATATAAAGTAAAATCCGCAACTAAATAAAACTACCATAAATGCTTCAGTCCTCAATACTCTAACTTAATTAAACATCATAAATCACCCAAATACAAAAAGTCTCCTATAATTCACTATCATCACAATAATATATCATGTGCCAAAATTCAACAGAATTAAAATTTAACATAAATAAGATATGATAAAAAGTAGTATAATACTAAAAGCAATGGCTAATTGTTGCAGAAACTTCACGAAATACACTTGCTTCACACAATCCTATGACAAACGTGCAACTAATTTCTATTTTTCGGTTCATTTTGGTCATTTCACTCAGCAACATCAACAATACGCTATCAGATTACCGATCAAATACCTAAATCACACAATATGTATACATACATTCATAATCATTCGATCACCTGAAAAGTTGAACAAAAATATTACTAAAATCATATGTAACTAAAATTGTTATATTCCAGCCACCGAAAAAGGAGACGCGAATATCTTTATATATATCTAACCATGTACATACATATATCGCGTATCTCTATAGCGATTAAGTTTATCTTACATTGATCGTTACAATTCCGGCAGCCGTAATTAGGCGTAAATAGCTTTATATATTTATATATATCAAACTATATATACGCATAATTACTACTACTATAAAATTAGTAATTCAATGACGATAACTTTACCTACATTGATCGCAACTGTTCATGCCGCCGTAACTAGGCGTGAATCTGTATCTGGATATTGATCAATATATACAGATATAATGTATGTATAGGTTGAGAGAGAAAATTTGTTCTCTCTGCAATCACTCTGTCTGTGTGTAGTGTGGGGGTGGCGCCTTTTTGCAGGGAGTTTGTTAACAGTAATGAGACACGCGATCTCCGTTATTGTTTGAGGGTTTTCATTCGGTGCTTCGCGGAATATGGTTAGCTTTTAAAGTGACTGTACGGTCATTTAATTAAGGTCACCTCCCAATCAAGTCACGGGAATATATATGATTGTACACAAATTAAACGATGACACGTGTTTATTCGTTTGTACTTTGTGTTCTATCGATATAGGTGGGTTAGATAACCAAGGGGAGGGCTATGTGACTTGAGCTATCATCCCCCTTCTGTTTGTTCCGTTGCTTTATTCTTTTTTTTTTTTAATTATTATTATTATTATTATTATTATTATTATTCAAATGTATTTTCCAAAATTATGTATGGTTTTCGCAAAATTGTCCATTTTCAAAATTATTTATGTTTGTCGCAAAATTAGTAGGAGGAAAATTTGTTTGGTGTCGGATATATAAGACTGGTGCTTATGGTCGCTACTGTGTTCTGTCTTCCAACTTTTTCGGATATAACGCGATAGGCACGTTAAAGTCTTTGTCTCTGTCTTTGTTCACTTAGTTGTGGGCGAGACGAAGGAAAGACGATTAAATGTGGCGCCAGTTTTTGTTTTTCTTTTCCTTTTAGTGTAAATCCTTATATTTCTTATGTTAATATAATTCACCTTTAAAATCAATAATAAAATGTGGAGCCCATAAAAGCCGGTTTTTCATGTTATTACATGAACTTGGGAGTGATCTTATATAACAAAGCTTTTACTATTGTTATTCGTAAAATATACTTACAAGACAAAATAAAGATTTTTGTAGTCCAAAATGATACTATTACTTTAAAATTTAAATTATGTAGCTTTGAAAAGAAATTCAATAGTTGGTAAACAATATATCATATAATAACAACATAATTGTGTTTTTGGAGATCAACAATAGTAGACCAACTATGATTACTTGTAGCATTGGGTATGGACTAATGTAGTCTATGGTCCATCTATACAAATGATGTCTAGATGGCAATAGTTTTAAGTTGACTATTAGTCAAATATCTATAACTCATTTAACAAAACCAAAAACCAAAGATTAATAATATTCAATTTATATGATAATAGACAAACTTTAAGCAGTTAAAGATATGTTTTAACATGTGTAAAGAAATATGGATGAAGTGAATTGTTTTTGTTTTAAATTTGGATATAAAGTTGTTAAAGGACAATAATCCGCCCACCAATTTCCAAAGGAATCCTAAGATTAGGTGGTGGATGATCGACCACATGGACTTGTGAGCATTCCTACGTTTCTATATCTATATAATATAATATAATATAATAGATAGATAGATAATAATAATAATAATAATAATAATAATAATAATAATAATAATAATAATAATAATAATAATTAATAATAATAATAATAATTAAATAATAAATAAATTAATTAGATAAATGGTGTTCACCAAATGCTTAACAACTTTCTACCAAATGTTACTTGAAGGCAATTATAATCATAATCGCTTGGGTCAGTGACTAACACTTGGAAGGTTAATAATTCATTGTATCGTCTTTGATTTCCATAATTATATTATCGATCGGTAGATGGACAGTGAGGAAACTTGCATATATTTTTTTAATTATTAAGGGGGCTAATATACGTTTTAATGACTTGCTCTAATACATAGTTCTTATATTTTTCTTGTATTAATGACTTGTTTTAATCATCTTTTTCTATAACTAAAAAAGAATTTATGATATCGTAATAATTCGCTTACATTTGTTGCACCTCTCCACTTTATAAGTAATTCAACATAATTGCTTGTTTTCTCAAATGCTAATGAAAATTTGTTACACCAAAAGATAATATTTGTAATTCATTACATATAATGACGAATAAACGAAAGTTGGTTACATTTGTGTGAAGTTTTCCAAATTTAACGAAATGAAGAAATAGGGAGAGAATAAAAAAGTCGAAATATATATCGTTTTAATTAGGTTTGAAAGATTTTTAGAAATAATAGAGTTATATAAATTTCTTAGTAGTAAGCATGTGCTATAATTTCTTTCAATCATGTATAATAATAACTAACCCAAAGTAATTATTGAGCCACCCTCGTTACTTCAATGCGATTCTACTAAATCATACAACTATGTATTAGCATTAGCACAATAATTGTGACCCATCAATTATTTTTTTAACTAAATTTAATCATATCAAAATAATGTTACTCTTTTTTCTAATTAGATTTTTATATACATTTAGTAGTTATATTTTGATTCTTCAATTTAAACTTTAAGACGAGTGATCGATCGGTTTTTTACAAAACGTAGATTATCAATAATTCTTGAGATCGTTTTCTACATTTTGTTTGCTAGCTTGTCCCAACTTGATCACTGTGTTTTAATTGATTTGATTAAAACCAAATGAATATTATTAAGGATATATAATATGACAATAATGACAATTATAAACATTTGATTGGCATGATAATAAAATTAAAGTATGACATGTAAATTAAAGCAAAGATTGGAAGGGAAGGGAAGAGAAGATATGGTGATATATATGCTTTTAAGTCATAAGCTTCATGGTGCAAAAAAGGTATCACATGGCACATGTTGCAATGAGAAGAGAACAAAACCTAACGTGAAAGGGAAGCAATTAAAAGAAGTGGATGGAATCCCAGTCACATTACCAAATATTGTTTTCCTCTTCTTTTTGTCGGTCTATAACTAAAATAAAATAAAATACTTGAATCATTAAGGATCAAAAAGTATAAAGAGATTAGACATAAATGACCAAACTAAAGTGGTAGATTTTGATTTTTTTATATAGTTTCCATTTGTGTATGCTTTTTTTTACATTGACAAATGACATTGCTTTTTTGTATCCCAATTAGAAAGATGGGTGAAGTCATGATCAAGTCTTGGTATGGATTCGGGTTTTGTGATGCTTGTGTTTTTATGGATATCGTTATTGTGTTTTCGTCATCGAGGTAAGGAAGTTAGGCACTAGTCGGGATCATAATCGTCATGGTGATATTTCTTACGACATCGGTTTGTGGCAAACCGTAATAATTCTTTGTTTTCCTTTTGAAGCCATTGAACATAAAGTATAGGACCATAAGGATGAAAAGCCTAAATCCTTCAAATTTACTCTTTTCCTTTTATTTGTTAGATTCTGATATGTGTCCACTTCCACTCTTGTCTATGTATAAAGATGATTAGTCATTAGTCTTCCTAAGACTTTGAACATAAGTCAAGGTACACTATACTCAATTACTATATACTGGAGTAATTATTATAAGTTAATAATGACATAATATTAAATTAGAGACATAATAAACCTGAATAAGTACCATCATTTTTCATGAATGAATAACTAATAATTAAGTTTGCAAATAATAATTTGCCAACTTAAATATTGCAGAAAACCTAACCAATGGGCATATTGTAAGTTACAGTATAAAATAGCTTTTGCCCTTGACAAAACTTTGATTTCAATTTATGATTTTCTTTTAAAAAAGCTGTCAAAAATACACATATCTTACATATGAAACATCATATACTTGGTTAGGATTACATATCAAAAACGATAGTCTAAGATACAAACCAATGACAAACCTGGTTGGAATTTCATATCGAGACATGTTAAATGCGAAGAAATCGATCTTAATTTGTAACCCTTTTTTCTTCGTAAACTGAATTGGCCGATCTTTCTCTAGTCTATGAATCTATATGAAAACTGTCGTCGAACATACATACAAGACGGTAACAGAATAACAACGTATTCCCACGTCTATGTTTAATAAATTCTTTTCAATACGGTTTTGTTAGTATCATTAAGTTCATTTTCTCTAATTATGAGGCTAACAAGGAACTGACATGTATGTCTTCAAACCCCTCAAGTTGTTTTGTTAAATGAATCAAACATTCATTTATTTTGGGATATTGAGGGTGCAATTTGTCTCTAATAATGAACTCGTAAACATTTCCATTCACCTCAATTGAACTACAACCGGGGGTCTTATCAACACGTCTTACTCTCATCAACTTCCTCATCTCCATAGCTTTATCAAACATCTTTGCTTCCCAATACATACTGGCTAACAAAACATAGATCCCACCATCACTCGGGTCCAATTCAAGAAGTTTAAAAGCTGCTCGTTCACCCATCTCAACATTCCCATGAATTCTACAAGCAAAAAACAACGCTCCCCAAACAATTTCGTATGGTTTTATTGGCATACAATTGATCAGTTCCTCGGCTTCTTCCAATAAGCCCGCCCTACCAAGAAGGTCAACCATACAAGAGTAGTGTTTACCTTTGGGAAAAACGTTGAATCTTGAGGTCATTTGGGAGAAGATCTTTCGACCCTCGTTTACTAAACCACCATGACAACAAGCTGATAAGACACCTAGAAATGTGATTTCATCTGGTGTTAAACCAACGTTAATCATCTCCCAAAAATACGATATGGCATCATGAGACTTGCCATGGTTGGCAAGACCATTAATTATGACAGTCCATGTTAAAGAATTTCGACTGGGCATTTCATCAAACACTTGGTGTGCCTTCGTAATGTTACCACATTTAGCATACATATCAACTAAAGCGGTACCTAAGGCAACATTTACATAAAGAATGTGCTTTGGGATATTACGATGGATCCAAATACCAAAATCAAGGGCACCGAGTTGTGAACATGCAGACAAACAATTAATCATGGTCACTTCATCGGGTTTGATCTTCATAAGTTGCATGTCGTGAAATATAGCTAATGCATCTTTATAACGTTCGTTGTGAATGTAACCACCGATCATGGCATTACAAGGAACCACATTTTTTTCAGGCATTTCATCAAACAGCTTCTTGGCAACATCCATATGCCCGTATCTACCATAACCAACAACCATCGTGGTCCAAGACACGATCGATTTTTTAGCCATCTTGTCAAATAAACTCTTGGCATCCTCCATACTCCCACACTTCACATACATATCCATTAGTGCATTACAAAGCGGTACCGTTACCTTTACCCGATTTTCTTCTATAGATCGATGAAATTCCCTCCCAAGATTCAAGTTTTCGAGTTGAGCACACGACGATATCACTCCTATCATCGTAATATCATCCGGCTTATACCCGTCTTCCATCATATTCCGAAATAATCTCAACGCCTCACATGGCTTCCCACTTTTAACATATCCATTAATAATCGCATTCCAAGATACCAAATCTCTTACACAACTTCCGTCGAACACCTTGTGTGCATCATCTAAATGCCCACACGACACCAACAAATGAATAAACGCGTTATTCACGTACAGATCAGAATCAAAACCTAAACATATAACATGCCCGATTACCGCCAAACCCATCCAAATTAACGACAACTTGCCACAACATTTAAGCAACAACGGATACGTGTGATTATCTGGACGCAATCCATTACCCCTTCTTAGCATCTCCCTATACAAGTAAACACTTTCTTCCTGTTTTTCGCTCTCGCAGTAACCCCTAATCATAACATTCCATGAGAACACATTCGTGTTCCGTAAATTGTTCAATATCCTTTTACAGTAATCAAGATCTCTTGACTCTGAAATCGCACAAAACGCAATTAAACGACTTGCGGCTAATCCATCTGAGATTAATCCTGTTACAACCATACGTGCCTGGACTTGTTTCAACTGAGTCATTGATTTGCATTTTTCTAATAAAACTAAGAGTGGGTTTGATAGGATGAAAGTGTGAGTTGTATTCCAATTCGTGGGCTCGTCTTTGTAAGGCAAAAGCGATCGTGTTTGGAAAGAATACTTAAGTATCAGATACGGATGAGATTTATAAGTACAACGAAGAAAGCTCACGTAAGAAACGATCATCACAGATCATCACAGATCATTTAGTTGTCATGCAGGCAAACAGCAACTGCTCCTTTATTCCCTGCTGATGCAATCTGAAAATGTATACGCTTCAATGTCATTGACACTTCTATAGGAGCATTTTTCCATTTCTGGTTATATGATGAGAAAAAACTAGTCCAAATACAGCCCAGCTTCAGGAGGTGTAGGCACATTGATTTTAACATATGTACGAATCTACAATCATCAGAGATTTCAAGGTTAGGAAAACAGTTTAAGGTCCTATTTTAATTGGTCATTTACTATTAAGATAAATGTAAAGTAAATGTAATTATCGATGACTTTAAGCCCTTAATTATCTAGAGCTGATTATACAGGTTGCAATTGTAATCTGTAAACTCTCTAGCATGAAACCAATAATGCAAGATACTTGATATGATATATAAGTACATAACCTTCTATCTAAAATGGTTATAGAACACAAGAAAGCTTGTTGAAATATGTAAGTAATCTATTAATTTGCATTACATGTTCTTACGATCTGAAATATAGTGTTTTAGCTGATAATTTATAGAATTGTTCTACATTCTAATCATCATTATCGTTAGATGCTATTTCACCTGGACAGAAAACCATCTTCACCTTTAAGTGTTTGGAAAACACATACTTTGTGATTCATAGACAAAGAGTCACATAGTACTAAAATTTCACTTTGAATCAACTCATACTGCCCAAGAACTTCAGCTTTATGATTGATATGGAGTTTTTTTTAAAAATAATTTAAAAAGAGAAAGATACTCAGCTCAAATTTTAAACAACTGAATATTGCCAAACATCTGTAGCATAAAGTATAGAACTTGACAACAAGGGGTATGTAAAATTTTCTAATTCCAAAAAAACTGACTACAATATCCAGATTTGCACAAAAAATTGATTATCGACCGAAAGTTTAAGATTTTTATAGGTAGCCGATCAAATTGATGATGTGGAACACCATGTAGTCTGCTACATAGGCAAAGTTATTGACTGTTTATAGACTGGATAGACGAATGTGATGACATGGATTACCGTGTAGGCACTAATATGCTGACTGAGCACATATCTTAAACTTCGTAATCCTTGTTTGTGTAAAAATATATTGTTAGGGAGTGCAAAAATTTTACATACCCCTTATTTGTCAAATATTGTATATTATGTCACCTTTATTGGCAATTTCCACTTTAACCAATTATCCACATCTAAGATCTATAGATACATTAACAAGTATAAGATATTTAATATGACATATAATCAGACATAACCCATTACACAGAGCAATGGACCGTGAGCATTATAAATCTTAAGGCATTACATCAAACACCTGGTGGGCACTCTTTACAGCTACGAAGAACAACCCACATTAGAATATGACAAACACACACACAACACATCTTTAGTTTATAGCTTTAATTACATACATGCAATTAGTTGTGGAGTTTAAGCAATGCATTTAGCAAATATATTTACAGCTCCAAAATGCTTATATATACATATACGTACAGATTGAAACATACTGACCCAAATGCAGAAAAGAGCGAATTTAAAATTTTTACCTTTTAAGTTAATATAATGAAGCTAGGATTTGTGTTCAGTTTGATATTTGGGCTCATAATAAAGGAAAAGCTCAATTCTTGATCAACAGGTTAGAAGTTAGACACAGGTTCGCTGGTGCTGTGAATGAAAAAGGGAGGGTAAAAATTTTGGTTCTTTGCAAGTATAAAATGTTAACAAATTTACATTTTAGCCTTCTTACTTTATAAAATAATCACAACCAACTCCTCAACTTATTCTCCAACAAACAAATAGAATGTCATACGCTAAAAGTCAGAACAAAATTTAAAGAGGGTAACTTATTTAAATCGTCTATGTTTTTCCTGTTTTCTCCACGAATCGTCCCTAAGTTCTATAAATCATTTTGATAGTCCAATGGACAGATGAGCAAGGTTTCAAAAAAAGATGTTTATTTTGATTGTCCGTTTTGAACTATCGATATACAACCGGTGAAGAAAACGAGAATGCACATGGAGTCATGGACGATTTAAATAATTTGTAAAACATTAAAAAAAAATCAAATAATTAAACTGTAAGATGAGTATAGTTTTAAGTATTTTTAGAACATCAAAAAGAATGGTGTAGTTAAAGGAAGGATAATTTTTTATACTACATGATTGTTGAAAACACTGTGGGTTGACAATTTGACAAGCATGGTGAAAAATTCAAAATTACAATTACATGGTTTTTACATTGTGACACCAAAAAGAACTAAACTTACACAATACAATTTATTGAAAAAACCAGCTGTTCTTAACATATGGAACATCTATTATCTAGAGTATGCAAATGGTTTCTTATAAGTTTGCAACAACAATGAAGAACAAACCACACTAACTGAAGAAGCAGCCATACATGCTCCAGCCAACCACGGAGGCAACCGAACACCGATAAATGGAAACAGTATCCCAGCAGCCACAGGGACACCAAGTACATTATACCCAAGTGCCCAAACATAATTAAGATAAATTCTTGAAATAGTCTTTTTCGACAAATCAATAGCAGTAATCACATCCTCTAAGTTACTTTTAATCAAAACTATATCAGCTGCCTCAATTGCTACATCTGTTCCTGCACCAATAGCCATTCCAACATTTGCAGCAACGAGTGCTGGTGAATCATTGATTCCATCTCCCACCATTGCTACAATCATTCCTTTTGATTGTAACTCCTTTATCTTATCAGCTTTCCCTAACGGAGATTCTTCAGCAAACACATTTTCAATCTTGAGTTGTGTTGCTATTGAAGTTGCAGCTGACCAGTTATCACCGGTTACCATTATGGTTTTTATGTTCATTGATTGTAAATATGATACAACACGTGCAGCTTCTGGTTTTACTGGATCGGCTACTGCAACTGCGCCAACGACCTTTTCATCTATCGCGAGTAGAACACATGTGCGGGCTAGTTTTTCATTATCCGTAAAGTAGGTTTCTACTTCGGGGTTGATGTGGACGTTGAATGATCTCATTAGTTTTCTGTTTCCAAATAAAACTGTTTTTGGTCCTAATTTGCATCCCACTCCAGCTCCTGGGTGCACCTTGAAGTCCTTCACCGTTGACCCAATGGTAGTTTGAATATTGTGGTTTGGTAATCGGTTCTTGGCATGCTCCACTACTGCTTTCGCTATTGGGTGTTCGCTATTGGCCTTAAGAAACCAACATGTACAGGATTTGAGAATTTTAGCAAATCAATCAGACAATCGTGTAATATAAAATGTCAAAACAGGTCACTTCTTAGTACGGATTGTAATAGGCTGGCCCGTGTCATACAATTTTTTCCATATAAAAGGTTATAACTTTTTAATTAGCTAGTGATGAATATAAAAACAATATTACTACAATAATTGGGGTGACTTCATTCTTTACCACTAAAAACCTTGAGAACCATGAACCGAATCTAGGCCCTTATATCCAAAAATGGATGGAGAAGAGTGACTCTAATAACATGTGATTTTGTGAATGAATTTCGCATGTATAAAATCACATGTGATTCGAAACGTAATAAAAAAAAATCACATGTGATTAGAGCCAATATTAACCATCCATTTTTGGATCTAAGGGTCCAGATTGGTTCCCTGACTCTAAAGTTGTTTAAGGTATCAAATGAACTTACCTCCCTATATTAATATTCTAAACAATTGAGCATAAACATTTTAGATGGATTATAATAGACGTTAGGTGAGCTTCAACATGGCCAGACTACCTGAGCTAACGTTTTCTATTTGACCCATTTTAGATTAAAGACAAACCAAATTGACTCATTCATAAGTAAATGGGTTGACATTGTCACATTTAACCACAGTATAAATGAAAATTTTAACCAACCTCTATAGCAATTGCGGTACTACAGAACTCTTCCATTGAAATTCTGGAAAAGAGTATTGCACTAACAACTTCTGGCTTTCCAACAGTTAATGTTCCTGTTTTATCGAACACTACTGTGTTAACCTACGAAATTCAAATAATGTTAAATAAATTGATACCAAATCAGAGAAGCTATAAATTTTGGTTCAAGATGTGAAACAACATTATACCTTATGTGCCTTTTCTAGTGCATTTCCACCCTTTATGAGTACACCTTGTGACGCACCTTTACCAGTGGCAACCATAACTGCGGTTGGAGTGGCTAGACCTAAAGCGCATGGACATGCTACAACCAAAACTGATATACCAAACTGTAATGCGAGCTCAAATTCATCCATTGCCTTTGGTATCCAACTTTTAGGATAGATTCCGGTTACTCCAGGAATGAACCATCCTAACCATGTCACAACAGCAGCCACAACCACCTGTTAAGAATATTGATTCAGTTACAGGTGGCAATTTTTATCAATTGATATATAAATTGTTCGATTTAGGCTATGTTTTCTCTGTAACAGATCAAATGTGTTATAAAAGGCTGAGACTCATCCCATTTATACAAATAACAGGCTCGTAAATCTATTAAAGTTTTAATAGAACTAATAACTTTTTTGGTAATACTTTAGTCATATCTAGTGCTAGTGCATACAGTATGTATAAGATTAAAACAAAGGATTAAATGAATAAATCATTGGCCAAACTGATCCATCCGGTTTCGACATGCATTAAAACATTATCAATTTTGAGCAGCTACCCAGCATTTTTCCATTAGGACAATAAACTGTTTCTAAACTTAAAGTAGGGATATATAGTGTTTTCGAGTCAGAACAACCCGATCCGGCCTGTTATGACATTCATTAAAACGTCACCAGTTTGACCAGTAACCCAACCAATCTGTCCACTTCACCATAATGTTAGCATGTAAAATAATAAATGTCATAAATGGTTAGAAAGTGTTTGTGGGTCCGTCACTCCATCCAGCCTGGCCCATGCCCATTTTGACTGCATTAAGAAGTTACTGGCATATTTAGTACATCCCGAACCATGGTAATTTCAACAGCTTTAAGAAGTCACCCATATATTTAGTACAGCTATTTGGTAAAAAGTAAAAACCTTGAATGCTGAACATCAAGACTAACATAAATGTGACCTGACTAATCTGTTAGAATCCGAACAACTTACCGTGGGTACAAAGAACTTTGAAATCTGATCAGCTAGCTTTTGCACAGGCGCTCGTGCAAGTTGAGCAGCCTCAACTATTTGAACAATTTGTGAAAGCGCAGTTTCTGAGCCAACATGAGTTGCCTTGATTAACAAACATCCATTCTCATTCACAGTGCCACCAATAACCTATTCACATTTTCAAGTATCTTTAGCAACTCAATTGTAATAATACTATAAATAAAACTGGTCGTACCCTGTCGTCAACACTCTTAGCAACCGGTGTTGCTTCCCCTGTAATCATACTTTCATTTACATATCCCTGACCATCAACAACAATACCATCAACAGGAAATTTTGAGCCCGGAAAGATCTTTAAAATGTCATTTCTTTCAATAAGTTGTGTGTTTATTTCTGTTTCTGAAAGAATGGTTCCTTCATCATTGATTGTCAAAAGGCAAGCTGTATCCGGAGCAAGATCTATGAGCTTTGCTAACGCATCAGATGTCTTTCCTTTGGCCATAGATTCCAAATACTTACCTAAAAGAATAAAAGATACCAACATCGTACTCGTCTCAAAGAAATCTTGGCCTTCAAATTTATCTGAAAGCAATGCTTTTATTATTGTGTATACAGAATAAAAGTATGCTGCATTTGTCCCAAGTGCAACCAGAACATCCATATTAGCAGATCTTCGTTTTAGCGCATGATATGATCCCACATAAAACCTGAACATGAATTTAAGAACTATTAACAGAATTCAAATAATAAATGGGAAAATGTTTTTTCGCAGCTAATAACACGTAGCCTTGTGTGCTGTTATGCTAAAAAATTGAAATCAATTGAGTACATTTGAGAAAGATTAAGATTTGACTCGTAAAATTGCAATAAACTCTAAAATGGAAGACGTTTTGTGCCTTTAACAGGAGTAACAGGACGTAGCCCTGCGTGCTCTTAGGCTATAAAATGGATCAAGTGCGTAAATTTCAAAAAGATGAAGCTATAAAATGTAAACTGATGATAAAATAACAGTCTATGCTGGACCTAACTTCCATGTTGTTAACAGCACGAAAGATACAATTTAACAATAAAACACATAGCGCTTAAAAATTTACAACTACCTTCGACCAATGATGAACTGTACCGGTGTACATAGTATCCATCTCAAAAACATGCCGATAGTAAGCATGTTATGAATCTTATAGCTTAACCAGTTCCCATAAGGCGGAGTCATAGGAAGTACCATAGAGAATACAAACACCGGGATTGAAAACAAACAACTCCAGAAAAACTGATTTCTATATGTTTTAATCTCATGGTTTCGATCTGTATCCCTTTGTTTTTCTGGGATGTATAAACTTACTCGAAAATGAGTTGATCCAATGCAAGAATCTTGAATAAACGACATGATTGACCTTGGACCAGTCAAATCTAGATCATATGTAACAATCACTTTGGCTTCTTTTACGTCGATATCAACATGATTGACACCATTCATCAACTCTAGAGATTGCTTGATTGCAACCATATCTTCTGAAGATATGTTACCTTCTAGTTGTATATGAACTTTGTTTGCATCATTTTCAGATCTTATAAGATCAGCTCCAAAACCAGCATCTACAACGGCTTTAATGATACTAGTTACGTTTGTGACATTTGGATCATAGTTCACTTTTGCTTCTTCAAGAGCTAAGCCAACTACCACCTTTTTTACACCATCAACCATTAAAAGAGAGCTTTCAATTGATTCAGAACAATTTGTACATGACATACCCTTGATTTTAAGGCGGCATACAGCTATGTCTTGCTCTAGAAACTCGGTAACCTTAAATCCTGCAGTTTCAATGGTTTCTTTGATTGTTTTGGCCTACAGAACAAAAGTTGTCATATAAATATGTATATATATGATATCGAATAGCAAAATCGAATAGTTAGATGTAACAAGAACTTTATGTGGTTTTGTTTTTTTTTTTCAAATCTGATTATGTGAGGATTAGAGGATATAATCCGATAAATAGAAATAAGTTTTGTTGCAGCTACTCATAAGCTGATATTTGACCCCTAAATAGTTACTTTCACCACCTTCAAACATTATAAACTGATTAATTTCGTCTTGCGACTTAATTATGTAACAATCTGATGATCACTTTATGATCAAACATTAAGGACATACTTAATTACGACTTACGCTAACAAGATCGGATAGATATTTAACTACAGCTTGGCCTTGAAGTGGTGACACAATAATGCTCTCAACACCTTTCAACTTCTGAAGGACAGATTCAATTGATACCGAACATGATGCACATTCAATTCCACCTATTTTGAACATAACAGTAGTAACACCTTGATCTAAGCCAACAACATTAGGTTGTTGCAAAAATGGTATTTTCATTTCGTCCCTTGAATTATTCCCCATTCCTACAGTATAATACAAAATTTTAAATATAATAATAATAATAATAGATTCAGCAATCATGAACAAACACATTTTTAGCTAAAAACGACGTTTAATTGCATAAACGAATTAGCATGGGATAATAACATTAAGTAATCCTTGTGTATATGGACTAATCACGAATATATATACACAATTATAAACCCTAACAATTAGGCTGAGAGTATAAATAGCACTTTATTGAATGTAAAAATGTAATCAAAATCAAAATTTACCTAGCTACAATTACGTTTAACATGTAGAGATTATATTATACGGACATGAACAATTAAGAGGCTTTACCTATATTTGCGTTACGTTGATGATGATTAGGGTTTTTCCTTCCAGTGGAGGCAGAATTAGGAATGAGGTTTTAGAGTTCATATAAATGGTTTTTGAACGAGTATTATAAATAGCCAACCAAATGGTTATAGAAGTCTTCAAAAAGGCCGCCAATTGGTTTTTTGGGTAAACAATTTAAAATTTTCTTATTTGTGTATCAACTTCAAATTTTTTTTATTTTTAATCAACTTAATTTTAGATAGGGTTGAGTTTATCGTGTCAAAATGTAAATCAAAATTGTTATCGTAAGTTATACATTTAGCTTTCTTTTTACACTAGTTTGTTTCATAAACTTTTACTCCGTATTTCGTTTTTCATGTGATGTATCAATTTATTGTCTCGATCGCTCGTTGGATACGATGTGTTAGTTACAAAAATTAGCTAGTAATTAATGGAGAATTTTGTAACATCAAATAACTAAAAGAACTACTCCGTATAATTAATTCATTACGTACAAAAAGCAATATGATGAAGTGGGTTGCATACTTGCATATATTCTTTATATAGGTGTGTGATAAGGTTGGCAATTTTCGACGTTACCCGAAACCTAACACGAACCCGACTCGAAATAAGCATGTCGAGTAGGGGTTTTTTGATCTGCGAACCCGTTAACCTAAACCCCGTCAACCTGCTTTTTTGTCGGGTTTTAGTCGTCCAGTGAGTTTTTTAGTTGACCCGACAACCCGGATAAATTTAAAATGTTTTGTTTTTAATATAGAACATCAAAGTGTGTAATGATTTTTAAAATTAAATTTGGATAAAAATATTAGGCAATATGATCTTTTTAGGATGGGTTAATTGTTTGTTATGTATCTAACTTTGCTCGTTTTACTATTGTATGTAACAAACTTTCAAAACATATCTTGTATGCAATAAACTTGTAAAAATCCCTATTGTATGTCACAACCTTTAAAAACATCTATTCTATGCAATGAACTTGTAAAAAATCTCTATTGTATGTTACGGATTACCATGTGTACATGCCAAACTGAAAATGGCTCTTTAACATTGGTTTGTGGCGGCACTAGCAAACTCTAGCAGATCATTGACTACCGCACCATACGATAGCGATTTTTTACAAGTTTATTGCATACAATAGATGTTTTGAAAGTTTGTTATATACAATAGCATTTTTTACAAGTTTATTACATACAATAGATGTTTTGAAAATTTGTTACATACAATAGTAAAAATGGCAAAGTTAGATACATAACCAAACAATTAACCCTTTTAGGATTTCATAAACATTTGTATGCCTCTCAATATGAATTATAAACTTATACATATTGACTCATTTGACCTGAAATTGACTTATTGGTTGAAAGTAATCTTAAACTTTTGTTGACCTAATTAGATAAACGAGCTACCTAGATTGGGTATGGGCTACCAGGTTTTGGATTGAGTTTGAATACTCACCCCAATTAGAAAATCAGGTCTGGTTTGGGTCGACTATTTATGACCCGTCAACTCGATAACTTGAACGGGTCATCTTGACCCAACTCGAATTGCCACCACCCCTAGTGTGTGAGTATTTATCCTTATAAATAAACTAGTTAATTGTTTAATAACAATCTTGGTGAGTTTAATACAATATTTCTTGAACAAAATGTGTTAAAGTGTGAAATGTGAGAGACACTTGTATTTTGAAAGGAATGATGAACATATAATTTTAGTTGTTGATTTCTATGATTAACGGTATGGATTTGCATATTGTATTGTAGGTGCATATAAATATTAAATTAAATTTATAAATAAAACATATAAGTTGTTGGGCTTTGTGAATATCAATCAAACGGGCTAGGGTTTAGGTTTAACTTGTTGGCTAAGTTAGGTTTAGCCTATAAATATAAACCCTATGTTATTGTAATCCTTGAGCCGTAAATAATAAAAAGAAAAAACTCTCTGGTTTGGCCCCGTGGACTAAACCAATCTCCACGTTGGAGATTGGACATAACCACGTTAAATCCTTGTGTTCTTTATTGTTTTCGATTATCTTGTTTGCTTATTATTCTTTATCCGTTTATTGTTTGTGGGTGTAACGCGATTACACGTTGCGTTGTTTGGGTTGGTTAATTATCAACAGGTATTAGAGTGATCAACTAATAGTTGTTGGTTGTTTGATTCCGCTGTCAATTCCTAACATAAGTTTGAAAGAATCGTTTTCTTTTCGAGTTCCATCGGCATGGGATGTATTGGCTATCCTTTATCTTTTAAAAAACGCCATTCCCACCAAAGATGATAACGTTCATTTTGGGCTACTTTTTTTTTATTTGTGTATATGTAACTTTTTACTACTTTTTAGCAAATCTAATTCCAATTAGTATATACAGATCATTAAGATTAAGAAACTTTTTGTATCTATTTTTCTCTTTTACTCGTGACAATGTGTCCGTGACATATCAAAGAGCAAGAAAGAACATTCATTAACTTGGACGTTTTACAAGCCAACATACCGGAATTAATGTCTATTTTACATGATGTGATTTCATCACTTTATGCGAAATGAATGGCATATCTAACTCGGCATTGTAATAATATCTTAAGACATATAGTATCACCTAATTAAATAGCGATTAACATAAACAAAAAAAAAAAAGATTAACATTGGAAACCTGATTTTGAAAAGACCATATTCTTATCTCATCCTATGCTTTTCTCCTGAAAAGGAGAAGGACTAGGAAAAAAGAAGATTTTGCAACATATGGTACCAAAATGAAAAGGGAGCACATGGTCATTTTCTTTTTTATCCCAAACACGTACCATGTTATATGTACACTATTTTTATTACTCCCTCCTATCCCAGTCAAAATGTCTATTTTGACTAGTCACACACTTTTAGTCTAGAATTACATCTATCTAAGTATAGATTTAGGTCTATCTATCATTTTTCTATTTTGAAATAACACGAAATAGTAATATGAATACTTGTAGTAAGAAGGGGAAGTATGTAGGACTTAGGCAAATTGAAGCTATTACGATTAACTAATTTTGATAAGCTTATATTATTTGTGTAGATTAAGTCTCGAATATGATATCTTTTGAAATTTAAGGTTTTATGATTTAGTATAGCATAAGTAACAAAATATTTGAAAGGTAATAAAGCCTGCTTTTATGAATAGTGGACACTAGGTTGCAGCCATAAGCCCATAAGGCTAAGCATCCCATGCCCAAAGTGACATCGCCTTTATCTATCTTCAATTGATCCAATCATGCAATGTAAAGGTCTTCATTATGATGTTGTGGTACTTTCTTTTTAATTTCCTATAAATAAATGAAATTGATACTTTTATAGTTATAGTTAATTATGTTTAAAACATACGCATTGAATGTTTTTGAGGAAATCATGGGTTCTAACTAATTGTAAAGTCTTTGTCGTGTTCACATAAATGACAGGTATATATGTAAACAAGTCTAATAATACAAAGTAGGGTTTATTGTTTCGTTATGCATTAAACTTTACACTTTTTACTATTGTATGCGACATATTTTCATTTGTTCTATTGTATGTAGTGAACTTGTAAATATGGTCTTTGAAAGTTTAATGCATACAATAGTAAAAGATGTAAAGTTTAATACATAACGAAACAATAAACCCTACAAAGTAATTTAACACTAAAGTTGAATAAAGTTGAAATGCGAGCAACACAAGGATATCCAACACATTTCAAAAAGAAATTATGGTGTCGTATGCTTATGATTCGTCGTTGTTTGGTCAGACTCACACTAACGTTAACGTTTCCCATGATCTTGGACGATTTTTGGTGCCTTGTGAATAAGCTAATACATGTACATAAACCTTTAACGACTGTTAGATTTGGTTTATTGTCTTCTTTACACGATGACCATTTATGTCGACACTAACAACATGTTGTAGACTTGCAGATTGTAAAGGCACATGAATGGCTCCTTTTTATAAAGAAAAGTTGCTCTTATATAACTTTTAAAAGAAGATGCATATATATCAATGTAACGAAAGCATTTGTAATGTAAAGAAAATCATTGGCATTAAACAAATAAAATGGAATAACGTCATCTCCTTTTTATGTTTTAGGAAAAAAAAAGTATTAACATTATTTTATAAAGTTTTACTCTACATGTTAGGCGTATTCTAGTTTCCATTTTCAAGTGATTTTTGTACATATTTCCTCTTAGATTTTAGTCAATAATATGACTAAGATGATCATTAACTTTTTACTTTCGTGTTATGATTGTTAGCGTGTTTTTCAATTACTATACAATTTTTAATTGATACGATAAGATCACCAGTATAAGACGTAATTCCGTAAGTCAAAATTCTATTTAAACGATTGGTGAAAATATACGTAAGCACATACGTAACAAACACTAATAGAGTAAAATATCATAATGGTTATTCTTTTATTTAGGGGAAATACACTATGTTGTTGAACTGCACCAATGAATGGTGCTGTTAGCTTTAGTAAAAGGACTATCTTTGCACATTTCAGAAATTGAATGATCAAAAATGTAAAAATATGTAATATTCTTATTGGTCAACTGCACAATTAGTTTGTGCTGTCAACATCAAGGATTATATCCCCGTTTATTTATGGCCCGACTTTTCTGTTGGTAACAACTATATATTGCAGTAATCTTTCAAATTAGTAAACATCTAAATAATTTTATACCCTGCTAGCTCTTAGACGCATAACTTAATCGATTCCGCGAAGTGAAACTTTGCAGATGCAATAAAATCCATCTAGCTGCAATCGAAATACTTCATATTTTGATTGACAGGTACTACAAGTGTAAACTAACGTTAAGAAGGAGATTCCAAAATAGTAGTAACGTGAATGCAAATTATTTGGGCACGACCAAAAAGTCCAATATATGGACGTGACGTACATTTATTTTCATCATGGACTATAACGTTTTTTTTTTTTTTTTTTTTGGTATAGTTCTAGCTGGTTTAAAGACTGACTGGTAGACACCAAATATACTTTAAGGAATAAGTTATGATCACATTCGACAAGTTCATAAAGCCTGTAGATGAAAGTCTTAATTAATCGACTCATTTATCCACCAACGACAACAAAGCAAAAGCTACGCCAAACAAAATGCGAATGTAAGCCATGATCCATTGGTAGCTAGGTATTTGATATAGATAAGTAAAGGTTTTTATTTTGTTAGACGTATATAAATATATCATCATAGATATATTTTTAAAATTTTAACTCATGGCCTAAAGTTATTTTTATGAATATATTTATAATTTTAATTATAATTTATATGAGGTATGAGGTATGCCACTTCAATTAATAACCATTAAATTGATAATTGAAGAAACAAGGTAGACGACTAGACTCAATATCATTGTTTTGATTAAGTCGATTGAAATAGTTAAGTGTCAAATGCATGATTGCAAATCAAATATATTAACTTACGATTTTCTAATTTGAAAGTATGATAAGTGTTGGAAAAGAATGTATCTAAATATATTGGTAACGAAAGCTATATCATCGATGGTGAAAACCAATCACAATTGCAAAAAAGTAGATATCCATCAAAAAAACTCCTTGTGTTTTCTGAAGAAGTTTTATCATAAAAATAAAACCTATGATTTAAGGTTTTCTATACTTATATGTTTTGAAAAATAATAACTTTATCCCTTACATATGAAAGCGTTTTCTAAATTTTTACTACTTTTCAAATGATACAAAACTTTATATAAGAATAGAATAATAAAAATATTGAGATTTTTTTTTTCTAACTAAACGCGCATGAACCCTTATCGATCTTGCTTACTTTCCTCATACGGCCATATACGAACTTAACTAAGACTAGAGATATGATCACCTGCCTCTTTAGATAATAATTAATTTAATCGCTTTTGTATGTGTTTGATATATTTCATTCTCTTGTTTTACAGCATCCACAATGTATATATTTTTTAAGGTTTAATACATTGTCACATCATCATCTTATTTTCATTATACCAATCTTCCTATTTTCATTATACCAATCTTCCCAATCAATTAAACTCTATCAAAGTTCATCTTACCTCCACATCATATTATTGTTTAAAATCTCTTGAGTGTGAAAAGCATTATTGAAAGAAGATTAGACCCACATTCAAAGTTATAAGGTTCCGTTTGGTTCGCATAATGTTTTTTGAAGGAATTGGAATCTGTCAAAGGAATTGGAATATGAAGGAATCGGAATGGAATTTAATTTAATTTTCAATGTTGTTTGGTTGATAAATTTGTCAAGGGAATTGGAATGTTGATAATTGACAAATGACACTATTACCCTTTTAATCTTTCTTTGTTAAACGGCTTTTTATAAACATTATTTTAAACTCTTTAACATTTTTAAATACTTTTTAATGAAACTTATTTAGCAATGTTTTTCATCAAATTACTCAAAATTACTAGAGTATCATTTAAATTATCTGGATAGTTGTTATATACAATACTCGATAAACATTCACACCACCATACCAAACAATACGCAACACCAACTCAAAATAATAATAATTATCTCAGCTTCAAAGTTTTGGTTTAACGTTGTATACTTTATTCTTGAATAGTTTCTTCGAGATCTGGCCGTAAATACTTTCATCTAGACAGTCTTGAATAAACAAATCAAACATAAAAATCATTACAAGTCCGGTAACCCAATAAGGAAGAAAGCTTGATGGAGACGAATACGAAAATAAGGAAGAAAGCTTGAGCCAATAAGGAAGAAAGCGGTATGACGGAGACGGTAACATTGGATGTAGTGTTATGTGACGACGGTCTGACGGAGACGGTGACGACAAAAGTCCGATAACCCAATAAGGAAGAAAGCTTGAGCCCATCGCTGATGAGATCAAATGGAACGAACATGATGTGAGTCAGGTTGCAAACAAAATGTTTTAGGGAGTTTTTATTTTCTATTTGATGAAATTGATTGGAAATGTTGGACGGAGAGGGGTAACTCATAAGTTTCAATTTGGGTATATTTGTCTAAATGTCAAATTCCTAGGAAATCTTAACTTTCATCTCATATATGGGAAGGAATCTTGAATTCATTTGAGTAAAGAATTTCAATGGAATTCATCAACATTCCAATTCCTTCATTTTTTCAACCAAACAAAAAGGAGAATGGAATTCACTTTTCAACTCCTTCAAATTCCTAGCAAATCCGTGAACCAAACATGGCTTAAAGGTTGTTGCAGGTTACAACCCCTATTGACCTTTGCATTCCCACAGTGGATTGAACTCACAAATTATCATCCGTACCTCATCAATTTTTCTCTATTTACTTTTGACACATTCCATGAGTGTGGATACTCAGTATGCACACCATTTTAGTAGTAACCTTTAAGTCCATCTTCCTTAGCCATAAAGGTTAAATTTTATTACATTAATTAAATAACTTTTTTTTGTTCATGTATATTTTCTTATACATTTCTTGAGTAGTCATCTTTGTAACGCTAATATAGTGGAGTTGATAGATACAACAAACAAATTAATTCATAAACCAAACTGTATAATCGTTAAACCTCATAGTACAAATACATTGAAACATAAATTTGATGTATGAATCAAATATCTTGTTGTATTTATCACTACCCATCATATATATGGTCCTAGGCTTCTAGCTTTGTTATCTATAATAGTTTTTCCTCACAAATGATTTTCTATAAACAAAAAAGTCACTATTAAACAAAAAAGTTACCATTAAAAATGAATTATTTTTCTTTTT
This sequence comes from Helichrysum umbraculigerum, assembly GCA_949592205.1. Taxonomy (NCBI): domain Eukaryota; kingdom Viridiplantae; phylum Streptophyta; class Magnoliopsida; order Asterales; family Asteraceae; genus Helichrysum; species Helichrysum umbraculigerum. The sequence goes on from CATIUR010000001.1 coordinate 231,844,237, forward strand.
ATTGAAAAAAATTGAATAGTTGTTAATATTTAAAAAAAAAAAAATTGGATCCCGAAATCCTACGGCTAGCAACTGGTGACAAAATGTGATAGTGGGATGGGGAGTTCGAATGAGGAAAGCTTGAGCTAATGATATATAATATTATAAACTAGTGTTATACCAGTCTGATGGACGGTTTGAATAAATAACTTTATAGGATAAATTTATTGATAATAGACTGAAATAATGATATAATGAAAACTCATGTTCTTAAAATAAATATGAAATGTTCAAACAAATTAAAAATTTCACATTATTTACTTAAATAGAATATTAATTGCATCATTAGTAATATAGTCGTGTTGATTATTTCAACTCTTTACTCGGAAATACCAACATGCAACTGCCCATTATTGAAAATGATTTACTTTAGATTCATCATATATTTCTCTCCAATTAAAATCATCCTACAACAAAATAAGAATATATTACATCTCGATAAAACTTTTATAAATTATAGAATGTGTCACACCATCTTATCAATCGAAATATAAACCTCAATTACTTATCTAATTTCCAGTGTGTAAGATTTTCTTCATGTTTTCATTTATTAGAGTAGAAAATGTTATTGGATTTCGTTATGTGATACATAAAGAAAAAGTAAATTTATAAAATTATGTACAAAAATGATTATACCGTATATTACTTCATATTCATTGTTTTTCTTCGTTGTTTTGGTTTCTTCAATTCCTTTACTTTCCCGCAAAGAATATTACTAAATATGTTAGTTAACAATAAATTTATAACGCTCGATTTTTAAAAACCAACACGCACTTACGATGATCTTCACCTATCCTATAAACAATTTAGAAAATATATTTGCTAGTCAACAATATATTGAGAAAAAAATGGATGTCACATATAGTAGTTTGTTAATGTAATATTAAGTGTGAAGAAAAAATATGCATAAAAGAGAGGACATTGGGATACCTTCAAGTTGTTAGAAATGCTGTTCTACGTTAAAAAGATTAAGAAATTGTGCAAATGATTATGGTGGAATCATTCGTTTTATGTATTTATTTCAATTGTAGGATTATTTGGCACAATATAATTATGGAAAATGTACTTTATAAAATTATGAAGTTATTTTGACATAGAAAATTTTAGTCTAATTGTATAAATCATAAACTTTGTCAATAAAATTTTCCTAAAAATTGTTCATAATTCACTGAATCTATTTAGATTGTGCCATTATAAGTTAGGAAAATATTTTAAAATTAATGTTGTGTTTAAGAAAATTTAGATAACATATAAATAAATTATATGAGGTGATTCATTAAGATGAATGATTGAACTTCTAAAAACAAATAGGTTGTGATTATGAAAAATGAATAACATCCTAAAACTAACGAATTGACTTTAATTAAATAATTGATCTTCTAAAAATTTTAGTTTGTCATTAAGGCAATTGAATGACGTATTAAATTAATCAAAGATTGCATAAGGAGTCACTTAATTTTAGAAACTTAATGAAATGATGACACGTAGGACAAACGCTTATATGTCGAATGGAGAAGTTTGCTGTGACACCCGTCAAATTAGGACAAGTTTTTAGTTCCTAATCATTTAGAAATACATGTGATTAGTTCTATGTATTAGGCTAATTGTATGTATCAATATATATATTGTTGAATATATATCAGTACGCGATTATATTTAATCGTGCATTATCAAAATCGGCCAAATTCCGATTCATTTATACGGCGTTGGTGAAAAACAAATATTAAGTAATATGGAAACTATTATTTAATAACTCATTATTTATTTTATATTATTTATATAATATATAAAGTATTTCGTATCGTACAAATCAAATGGTCATGACATAACTCATAAGCAATGTATTATTATTGGAAATAATAGTTACTAATCACTTTGATTAAAATAAAACAAATTTCGTTTTATTTCATTTTACTCAAACGCGACGAAACCACTCAAACCGTATCCGTCTCTCAAACATAAAACAAAGATATATTTTTATATCTCACTAAAAGTATTTTTATAAAATACTTCAAATAAAAGTAAATACGATATCATTTTTAGAAATTTACCAATTAAAAACATTATACCACTTTTACGATCGGGTAAACAAACACGGATTTAATACCACTCTGCGTGCATTATTGGGCTGGACAAGATCCACAAAATGTGGATCTTGCCCGTGGACTACAAGCCGGCCAAACACCCTCCTTTCCATTTCATTTTTTTTCAATCTTTTCTCTATCTCTATCGGTTCTCTTTCACTTTCAAAAACAACAACAAGATCAGAAGCATCAAGCATAATCATCATCATCATCAACATCATCTTCATCTTCTTACTCCATCATCATCATTTTCGGTTACAATTTTATACGTAAGAAATCGCACACTTTTTCTTTGATATTACATGTTTAAAATACATATATTAGCATGCTTGATTGTTCCACAAACTGATTATGTCCGAAAAACCGAATCAAAACTTGGTTATTCTAAAAATCGCATGAACAGACTAGAAAAAAGACCTCACCCGAACGGGTATGAAACTCCACCCGAACGGGTATGAAACTCCACCCGAACGGGTACGACTGTCCACCCGAACGGGTACACATATCCAACCCGAACGGGTATTATTCTTCACCCGAACGGGTGTGTGCAATATACCCGGACGGGTATGAAGCCTCACCCGGACGGGTAACATGCTTCCAACCCACTATATTTTGTAGTTTTGTAGTCCTCTGAGTCACGGTCGTTTGGGCAGCTTGATCGTCTAAATCCGAGTTTGTAAACGGTGCAACATAGTCAAATCAGCAAAATGCACCATCTTTTCATATTTTCTTCCTCAAACTTTAACCTTAACATATGAGATCAATTTCAAGCTAAATAAGTATCTAAAGTTCATGAAATCAATTAGAAACAAGTACAAAAATTGTATTTTTAAATATGACTTCAATTCCATCACCAACGGGCCGTACACTTTTACAAACTACAAACTTAATTGGATTTCAAACATAAACAGTAACCAATCGATTTGGACATGACTAGTTGGAGGAACAACTAGCATAGATGGTCTGTTGAGACATCTGAATTATTAAAACCTTGCGCGTTTAATACGCCCGACAGGTTTCCACATCTAATCATTAAACCTTGCGCGTTTAGGACGCCCAGCAGGTTTCAGTCGTAGGAGACAACATCATTACTCTTGAACAACATCATTATTACTTGTTAGCAATTCATCAGACTCAGGTGAGTCTCATAGCCCCTATTTTACTGTTTTACTCTAGGGGTGGGAATACATGCTCTGTTTTGGTTTTACATGTGAACGCAAGTATCAAAAATCGCTATATTCTACATGAGTTATTCATCTGATCATCATAAGTCCTCATAGCATAGTTTGGTAATACTTTGTAGCGTGAATGTTAGTGTATGGTACCATATGGGACTGACAATCCCCGTCCGGGTCAGCAAGCACTGACTGGTCAAACGGATGCATTATCATTTGTTCATACGTGTGTTGATTAGGCACACGCATAGAGGCACCCTCGCTCAGGCACTTAATTGTGATCCTGACACCTCAGTTAAGCTCAGACTATGTGTTCATGACAGTTATATACATCATTATCATTTTACTTATTTGTTTAATTACAAATATTCATACTTAAATCTTGCGGTTCATACATTATACTTTATCATATAAACCTGTGAGCTCACCAGCTTTTAGCTGATCATTTTAGCGTGTATTCTCAGGTTCTCAACAGCAGTAGGTCTGCCATTCAGGATGCCCATTAGCTCGAGTCGCATTCAGACATCAAGAGATTGTCATACATTACTATATTTTGTATAATTTAGTTATGCCATAGAATCTCTATCATTTGACTCAAGAGCTTTTGTAAACTATATTATAACAGTGTAAAACTTTTATAATATCAATGTATTTTGTAAAACGACGCATATAGAGTCGTTCATTGTATAAATTGTGTGCTTGATATTTGATTAGTCGCACCCAGAACCGACCCGCTTCCGCATCATAATTCGGGGGTGCGACAGATTGGTATCAGAGCCTAAGGTTATAATGAACTAGGTTGCATTTAGTGGGCCTAGACTATGACCGTTAGACAGTATTCCTCATTAGGTATAACTGGTTCAGTGATTCATCATATGAGTTTAATTTAACATAGCCTAGATAACTATGTACAATTAAATGAATATGATGTGAAATCTGAAAGGGGTTATGTTGAACAGGAATGCATTAGTTGACTATGACCATGAGAGAAACCGGGACTTATACTTGGTTTGTGCTAAACACACTCTAGGCTATTATGTAATATAGGCGTATATACATATATAGACCTCATTTACGTTCTACTCTATAGGCTATTATATATTGAAGATATATGGATAGGCCTCACCTGCGTTTTATTCATTAAGCTATTATATATCTCGAATATATATAGATATCTCACGATAATATACACATTAACGCTCAAACCACCTAAGACGGCGAGTATAACTACTATCTTCTAATCATTTATACGCACATCACATCTTACAACACGCTTCGCTATATCGTTAAACGCTCTCGAGGAGGATATAAATTCGTATTCCTTCCATCATTTTATTCTTCGGAATCGCAAGTGAAACCTACTGTCAGAAGGACATCTAGGTTTCCATAAGCAAAGTCATATCTTGTTCTCTCGAAAACTCGCTTCTTGTATTTAACTCTGTTGTCTGTCAAATATGATTATCACTTGTGATGTTGTATATTAACCCATAAATATATATGTACATATGTGATATATCATGATTTGGTACAAACAACTCATCCATTCTCTTTGCCTTTGTCAGAATCATGCCACCAAAAAGGAAGAGTTACAGTGATGCTGAATTCAATGCAGCTGTCTCCCGAGCTGTAGCTGAAGCCTTGGCTGCTCGAGACTCTCAAAGGAGTAATGAGACAGTCAATACCACTCCTACTCCTGTCATAAAGCCTTGTTCCTACAAGGACTTTCTCAGCTGCAAGCCACTCTACTTTAAAGGCACAGAAGGAGCTATTGGCTTAATCCGTTGGATGGAACGCATGGAATCTGTTTTCAGTCTCTGTAACTGTGCTGAAGACAGTAAAGTCAAGTTTGCTGCCTACACATTTCAAGAAGGTGCACTCACGTGGTGTAACACCCACGCAAACTCTGTTGGTGTCGAGTTTGCAAACCAACTTCCTTGGTCTGAATTGAAGAAAAAGCTGAAGGAGAAGTACTGTCGCGAGGAAGAACTACACCGGCTGGAAGTAGAGTTCTGGCAGATGGCGGTACAGGGGAATGATATTGCTGAGTACACCACCAACTTCCAGCAATTCGCTCTGTTGTGCCCAGGTTTGGTTGATACGGAAGGAAAAAGTATCAAGAAATACATCCGCGGCCTCCCGGAAAATATCCAGGGGAATGTCGCCTCAGCTCGACCAACCACCATGGAAAGTGCTATCGGGATTGCACATGAACTCATGGCAATGATTGTCAGCCGTGAGGCATCCACAACACCTTCTGGTAACAACAAGAGAAAGTGGTCTGGAAACCCCACTCAAAACCAACTATCGTTCAAGAGGTCTGAGTCTGATAAGACCACCGGTATTGGTTCTGGTTCCAACAAGGGTTACATTGGAAATAAGCCCTATTGTTCAAAATGCCGCCTACATCATGATGGTCCTTGCGGTACCCCATGTGGAAAGTGTCAGAGGTATGGGCATTTGGCCAAAGACTGCAGGTCTACCAATGCCAACACCAACACTACCACCAGCAAACCAAGATCCTGCTATGAGTGTGGAGATACCGGGCACTTTAGGAATGAATGCCCAAAGTTGAAGAACAAGGGTAACAACACTGCGAAGGGAAGAGCTTTCGTTCTGAACTCAGGAGAGGCTCGTCAAGACCCGAATGTGGTCTCGGGTACGTTTCTTCTCAACAATCTTACCGCTTCTGTTCTGTATGATACTGGTGCAGATAGGAGCTTTATATCTGATGAGTTTAGCCCACTATTAGACATCACACCTATTGCCTTAGATGCTAAGTACATTGTCGAATTAGCTAATGGCAAGTTAATCGAGACTGATAGTGTAATACCAAATTGCACCCTAAACCTCTCCAATGAACTTTTTCCCATAAACCTTATACCTGTCGAGATAGGAAGCTTCGACATCATAGTTGGCATGGATTGGTTATCTAAGCACCGAGCCGAAATTGTCTGTTACGACAAAATAGTTCGAATTCCTCTCGTCACCGGTAGTACTTTAATCATACAAGGGGAGACCGGTAGGACGAGATTGAATATCATATCCTGCATGAAAACTCGTAAATACCTTAGGAAAGGGTATCAGGCGATCCTCGCGCATGTCATAGAGAAAAAGTCGGAAGAGAAACGAGTTGAGGATGTACCCATTGTTCGAAACTTTCCAGAAGTCTTTCCAGAGGAACTACATGGCCTTCCACCACCTGGGCAGGTTGAGTTCTCAATAGACCTCGTGCCTGGGGCAGCACCCATGGCACGAGCACCATATCGTTTAGCCCCTTCAGAGCTTCAGGAGTTGTCTATTCAGTTACAGGAACTCCTGGATAAGGGTTTTATAAGACCGAGTTCTTCACCATGGGGAGCTCCGGTCCTGTTTGTGAAAAAGAAAGACGGTTCGCTCAGGATGTGTATCGACTATAGAGAGTTGAACAAATTGACCATCAAGAACCGTTACCCACTTCCCCGTATCGACGACTTGTTTGACCAAATTTAGGGGTCGAGTTTTTACTCAAAGATTGATCTATGGTCAGGCTATCACCAACTCCGAGTTCGCGATGAAGATATTCTGAAAACCGCCTTCCGAACTCGCTATGGTCATTACGAGTTTCAGGTAATGGCATTTGGATTGACAAACGCACCGGCAGTATTCATGGATCTTATGAACCGCGTGTGTAAACCATATATTGACAAGTTTGTCATTGTCTTTATCGATGACATCCTCATTTACTCGCGCAATGAGCAGGAACATGCGCAACACCTGAAAACCATTCTTGAGTTACTCAAACAGGAGGAGTTATATGCAAAATTCTCAAAGTGTGAGTTTTGGATGCAAACAGTTCAATTCCTTGGTCATGTGATTGACAGTCAGGGAATTCACGTGGATCCCTCAAAGATTGAGGCAATCAAGTGCTGGCAAGCACCATCGACGCCGACCGAAGTACGCCAATTTTTAGGGCTGGATGGTTATTATCGGCGCTTCATTGAGAATTTCTCTAAAATAGCTCAACCTCTCACAACACTGACTCAGAAGGAAAAGAAGTTCAATTGGACTGATAAGCAAGAGTCAGCATTTCAGCTATTAAAGCAAAAGCTTTGCAGTGCACCCATTTTATCATTACCCGAAGGCAACGAAGACTTCGTGATATACTGTGACGCCTCACACCAAGGTCTTGGTTGCGTGTTGATGCAACGGGACAAGGTGATTGCCTACGCCTCTCGACAACTCAAAGTTCACGAGAAGAACTACACAACTCGTGATCTCGAATTAGGAGCCGTAGTGTTCGCACTCAAAATCTGGAGACACTATCTGTGTGGCACAAAATGTACCTTCTTCACCGATCATAAGAGCCTCCAGCACATATTCGATCAGAAGGATCTCAATATGAGGCAACGTCGCTGGGTCGAGTTACTCACCGATTATGACTGCGAGATCAAGTACCATCCGGGCAAAGCAAATGTAGTTGCCGATACCCTAAGTCGAAAAGAGCGCACCAAACCACTTCGAGTCCGAGCTCTTAGTATGATCATCCATAATGATCTAATCATTCAAATCCTTGCTGCTCAACTCGAAGCATTGAAACCTGAAAACGTCAAAGATGAAGCCTTGCGAAACATGGAGAATCAATTTGAAATCAAACCCAATGGGGTCAAGTACTTCGCAAATCGAATCTGGTTACCTAAATTTGGAAATCTTCGAGACTTGGTGATGGATGAAGCTCAAAAGTCCAAATACTCTATACATCCTGGATCGGACAAGATGTATCATGGCATCAAGGGACTGTACTGGTGGCCAAACATGAAAGCAGAGATTGCCACGTACGTCAGTAAGTGCCTCACATGCTTTAAGGTCAAAGCAGAGTATCAGAAACCCACCGGCTTACTTCAACAGCCGGACATTCCTCAGTGGAAATGGGAGCAAATCGCTATGGATTTCATCACTAAACTCCCAAGAACATCAAGCGGTTGCGATACCATTTGGGTGATCGTGGATCGGCTCACCAAATCAGCTCATTTCATCGCCATTAAGGAAACTGACAAAATGGAACGTCTCACGCGAGTCTATATGAAGGAGATCGTATCAAGACACGGCGTTCCTATCTCGATTATCTCTGACAGAGATAGTCGTTTCACTTCTCAGTTTTGGAAATCATTGCAGAAATCGTTAGGTACTCGTCTAGATATGAGTACTGCGTATCATCCTCAAACCGATGGCCAAAGTGAAAGGACTATTCAAACACTGGAAGATATGTTACGTGCCTGCGTAATTGACTTCGGTGGAAATTGGGAACATTACTTGCCATTATGTGAATTCTCGTACAACAACAGCTACCACACCAGTATTGGAGCTGCTCCTTTCGAGGCACTGTACGGTCGTAAGTGCCGGTCGCCTATCTGTTGGACCGAAGTTGGAGACAGCCAACTGAATGGTCCTGAAATCATTCATGAAACCACCGAGAAGATCGTTGGTATCCAGCAACGGCTTAAGGCCGCACGTGATCGTCAGAAGAGTTATGCTGACGTGAGATGCAAACATCTCGAGTTCCAGGTTGGGGATCGAGTATTGCTCAAAGTATCACCTTGGAAAGGTGTCATCCGATTCGGCAAGCGTGGGAAATTAAATCCCAGATACATCGGACCTTTTGAAATCCTTGAGAGGATTGGTCCAGTCACATATCGATTGCAGCTACCTCCAGAGCTCGGTAGCGTGTATCCCACATTTCACATTTCTAACCTAAAGAAATGCATGTCCGACGAGACACTCATTATTCCGCTCGAGGAAATTCAAATTAACGATAAACTTCATTTTGTAGAGACACCAGTGGAGATCATGGACCGTGAGGTCAAACAGCTTAAGCAAAGTCGTATCCCTATTGTCAAAATTCGGTGGGATTCGCGGCGTGGTCCGGAATTCACCTGGGAACGGGAAGACCAGATGCGACTCAAATATCCCCATTTATTTTCAGACTCCGCTCACGCACCAACTCAGAGTTGAATTTCGGGACGAAATTCTCTTAACAAGGGGAGAATGTGACACCCGTCAAATTTGGACTAGTTTTTAGTTCCTAATCATTTAGAAATACATGTGATTAGTTCTATGTATTAGGCTAATTGTATGTATCAATATATATATTGTTGAATATATATCAGTACGCGATTATATTTAATCGTGCATTATCAAAATCGGCCAAATTCCGATTCATTTATACGGCGTTGGTGAAAAACAAATATTAAGTAATATGGAAACTATTATTTAATAACTCATTATTTATTTTATATTATTTATATAATATATAAAGTATTTCGTATCGTACAAATCAAATGGTCATGACATAACTCATAAGCAATGTATTATTATTAGAAATAATAGTTACTAATCACTTTGATTAAAATAAAACACATTTCGTTTTATTTCATTTTACTCAAACGCGACGAAACCACTCAAACCGTATCCGTCTCTCAAACATAAAACAAAGATATATTTTTATATCTCACTAAAAGTATTTTTATAAAATACTTCAAATAAAAGTAAATACGATATCATTTTTAGAAATTTACCAATTAAAAACATTATACCACTTTTACGATCGGGTAAACAAACACGGATTTAATACCACTCTGCGTGCATTATTGGGCTGGACAAGATCCACAAAATGTGGATCTTGCCCGTGGACTACAAGCCGGCCAAACACCCTCCTTTCCATTTCATTTTTTTTCAATCTTTTCTCTATCTCTATCGGTTCTCTTTCACTTTCAAAAACAACAACAAGATCAGAAGCATCAAGCATAATCATCATCATCATCAACATCATCTTCATCTTCTTACTCCATCATCATCATTTTCGGTTACAATTTTATACGTAAGAAATCGCACACTTTTTCTTTGATATTACATGTTTAAAATACATATATTAGCATGCTTGATTGTTCCACAAACTGATTATGTCCGAAAAACCGAATCAAAACTTGGTTATACTAAAAATCGCATGAACAGACTAGAAAACAGACCTCACCCGAACGGGTATGAAACTCCACCCGAACGGGTATGAAACTCCACCCGAACGGGTACGACTGTCCACCCGAACGGGTACACATATCCAACCCGAACGGGTATTATTCTTCACCCGAACGGGTGTGTGCAATATACCCGGACGGGTATGAAGCCTCACCCGGACGGGTAACATGCTTCCAACCCACCATATTTTGTAGTTTTGTAGTCCTCTGAGTCACGGTCGTTTGGGCAGCTTGATCGTCTAAATCCGAGTTTGTAAACGGTGCAACATAGTCAAATCAGCAAAATGCACCATCTTTTCATATTTTCTTCCTCAAACTTTAACCTTAACATATGAGATCAATTTCAAGCTAAATAAGTATCTAAAGTTCATGAAATCAATTAGAAACAAGTACAAAAATTGTATTTTTAAATATGACTTCAATTCCATCACCAACGGGCCGTACACTTTTACAAACTACAAACTTAATTGGATTTCAAACATAAACAGTAACCAATCGATTTGGACATGACTAGTTGGAGGAACAACTAGCATAGATGACCTGTTGAGACATCTGAATTATTAAAACCTTGCGCGTTTAATACGCCCGGCAGGTTTCCACATCTAATCATTAAACCTTGCGCGTTTAGGGCGCCCAGTAGGTTTCAGTCGTAGGAGACGACATCATTACTCTTGAACAAAATCATTATTACTTGTTAGCAATTCATCAGACTCAGGTGAGTCTCATAGCCCCTATTTTACTGTTTTACTCTAGGGGTGGGAATACATGCTCTGTTTTGGTTTTACATGTGAACGCAAGTATAAAAAATCGCTATATTCTGCTTGAGTTATTCATCTGATCATCATAAGTCCTCATAGCATAGTTTGATAATACTTTGTAGCGTGAATGTTAGTGTATGGTACCATATGGGACTGACAATCCCCATCCTGGTCAGCAAGCACTGACTGGTCAAACGGACTCATTATCATTTGTTCATACGTGTGTTGATTAGGCACACGCATAGAGGCACCCTCGCTCAGGCACTTAATTGTGATCCTGACACCTCAGTTAAGCTCAGACTATGTGCTCATGACAGTTATATACATCATTATCATTTTACTTATTTGTTTAATTACAAATATTCATACTTAAATCTTGCGGTTCATACATTATACTTTATCATATAAACCTGTGAGCTCACCAGCTTTTAGCTGATCATTTTAGCGTGTATTCTCAGGTTCTCAACAGCAGTAGGTCTGCCATTCAGGATGCCCATTAGCTCGAGTCTCATTCAGACATCAAGAGATTGTCATGCATTACTATATTTGGTATAATTTAGTTATGCCATAGAATCTCTATCATTTGACTCAAGAACTTTTGTAAACTATATTATAACAGTGTAAAACTTTTATAATATCAATGTATTTTGTAAAACGACGCATATAGAGTCGTTCATTGTATAACTTGTGTGCTTGATATTTGATTAGTCGCACCCAGAACCGACCCGCTTCCGCATCATAATTTGGGGGTGCGACATTTGCCAAATAAGCAAAAAGGGCTTCTCAATTAGTATATGTAGAGAAGTTAAGTGTGTATAAATGAAAGTTTGTTAAATGACACATGACGCATTTTACTGTGTAAAACATTCTCACTTTTTTCCTCATTTGGGGTTTCTCTTCAAAACCTCACCCTTAATAAAAAACAAAGTATAAAAAAGTTTAATTTATTTGAGTAATTATGTGTCTCATAAGATAAAGTAACTGTTCTAAAAACCTATTCAATTAAGTAACTTATTTTTGTATAGTCGATTAGTAATTAAAGTCATTTAATTTTGAAATAGATCAAGAATGAAGGATACCTTTTGAAGGAAGTATATATATAAATAGATTTTTGGCTATATATTGATGAATATATCAACGAATATACTTGAGTAATTAAGTATATATAAATAAACACTGTGGGTAAAAGAAGTTGTTTCTCTCTTTCTTTTAAAGTTTATAATTTCTTCTTTGACTAATCCCAATCAACACTTGATAAAAATATAAAAGATATAGTTATTTTAGGATGAAAACAAATTAACCACAAATAATAAATTTTCTCAATTAAAGTAACTTATTGTACATTCATTGATCACTAACGAAATTAAAGAGCAAAGGGATATAATTTCCTCCTAAAAAACCAGCTAAACACGTTTAGAGAAATAAATGCAACCTACAACTAAGAAAGCATTGAAACATAACATGTCCTAAATCTGTTTTATTATTATTAGAGAGATTGCTTATGTAATCACTTATGTATTAGTTTTGCCAAATTATAACTAATCCTCCATTTGATTAGCCAATAAATCATTAGGTTTATTATTTAATTATAATATTACCCCTTATTAATATAAACACACGCTCCCATTCACAGCCGGCACATAATCTGTATTCCATTCCAATCGGCGAATCGGAAACCCTTGAAAAAATTCAGTACGCCCCATGCTTTTGGTTCAACTTCAGAATCATCAGGTGAATTCTTTCGCTTTTTGCTGTTGTTCATCTTTTTCCTCTGCCTCTCAATGAAAATTCCATCCTAAACCCTATAATCAAACCGTTAATTAATTTCTTCATCTCGATTGATCATTTCTTTAATTCGACCATCGAATCGATTAACTGATTGATTGTATATAGTTATAATAGTATGATTAACGAAACGATCGGTGTGTAGGCAAATGATTATATTGGATCTATTTTGCAAATGATTATATGGTGATTTTTGTTTACTTTAATTTGATCTGAAATTAGGGTTTATCTTATCAGTTATGTAAATTACTTTGATTCAATAATGATATGAAATCTGTTGTTTCTTATTAAACAAGGTCTGCTATACCATCATTTGGGATTAGTGTTTAGGCTAACAGGATTTGACATTTGCAGGTTTAGGCTAACATGGTTTAATATTTCAGCAGTGTTATTTGACATTTGCAGGCGTGTGCATCTTGTAACAGGTGCATTCAGCAACTGAGAGAGATTGTGCACAATTTTGTTTCTACGTTCATTTAACTTCAACATGTAGACCCCATTGATCACAAGTAGAAATCTTCAGATGGGTATCAACTTTGGTGACTATATGTTTGGAAAGCCATAGTATGTGCCTGCTATTCGACACAACCTTTATTTTATTTTTCTTGTTTATTCATCTACGTTAAATTGTTTATTGAGCTGAGATTCCTGAAATTCTGAACACGTCAGAACATATCCCCCCCCCCCCCCCCTCTCAAAACTGATATCATTCTAACTATGAAGTTTTAGTTGTGGATGACTTAGTTAAAATGGTAGTTTTAATCAAGGGTTTACATATGTCTGAATTTAAGAGTTAGGTGTCATATTTATAGCACTGTAGATGGACATTTGAGTACGTTTTAACTTTTCTAACGATATGGTAATGTTGCAAGGCTGAACCCTACAGAACCCATTATTTAATTAAATTGCATTTTCTAACTGAAAAGGGCACACTAGTAAAATGACTGATTATATATTTGATTGAAGCTTATATTTCCATTTCTGCAGATTCCAAGAATGCTCGATGCTTGAAGGGTATAAATTACAGGTTTCCATTTGCATTTATATGATTGTTTTATTTAGGCTTGGAACATAGTACAAATCGATTATCTTGGAAAGTTTGTCTCCTTGATATTGTAATAAACCCTTTTCATTCTCCTCACTTTCTTTTGATGTTTAGTTTATGCTGTAGATTTAGTCACAAGGTATCTTTTTTGAGCTACTTTAAACGAAGCAGCAAGGTTGATTATTATATGAATCAGAATATTTAGTTTGTTGGATGTAGTTAATGGTTAAGACATTGGAGTAGGATGATCATGTTAAGACCAAGGTTTGCATCAAGTTCCAGGTTCTTCTAACGTTCTTTTTCCAACCCTGCTACTAAGCTATTGAATGCTTTATTATAATGATTTAGAAAATAATAAATATTAACTAATCATCTTTGACGTATGATGTCCTTAATTATCCAAATTGTTTTTGGTTGAGTTTGTTTGACTTGGTCAATTTGACTAGGTAAGCTGCCGTTTGGAGGGGAACGCGTAATGGGCTAAACTAGTCCATGTAAAAGACCGTGTACGAGTTGATTATGGTCGTGTTAGGTACTTAGGTTAAGCCAACACGTTTTTGTCTATTGATGTTTAGTTAAATAGGCAGTCTCTCAAATTAATTTTAAAGAACTGTACTACTTAATTATTTAACTTTGCGAGTATAATAAATTAGGATTTTATATCTGTTTAATTTGTAGTACATGCGTTGTAATGGTCACCATAACAACTTGGTAGACAACATGGATATAGATATATTCCACATAGAAAGTGGTCTTCACATAGTAAAAGTATGTTTTTATGTGCAGATTTTGTATTTGTCATCAAATCCAGAATACCATTCAACATTTTGAAGATAAACAGAGGTGTTAATAAGATTATTTTGATTTCACTTTGGACCAATGGATCTGTCTGAGGTAAAACATAATCTCAAATTGACCTAAAAATACATTGGTCGACATTGTCACTTCTAAATTTTATGTTTTTAGCTTGAGCAGATTATACTGTAATCTTTGATGATTCAATAAGTCAATTAGTTACTTATCAGGTCTCCAGTGCTTGACCAAATGACTGGGGTTGCTGAAAATCTGAGTTTCCGAATGATTCTAGGGTTAATCAACAAAATCGGCTATGAACTGCCTCCTTTTGTTGCAGCTAAGCAACCAACCCAAAGTATTGTTCATGTATGCAACAAACTGGTTGGTTTCGTACTGCGATCCTGCAAAGTGAGATTTTACCTAATTATGTACGCAACAAACTGATTGGTAGACACGTCATTTTTAATTGAACGTGTACACACAATCTGAATCTCCTTTTCAATTTTCGACCACCAACATATTCCTGCGGTGGCAGATACGGGACCAATCTCTTTGTCTCTCTCTCCGTTACTAGATTTGTCTTGGTTGATCAACGTAACAGACATCTCTTCGTCTCTCTCTCCGCTTTGGTTTCCCATTCTGTTTCAAAAAATCGAACCAGCAACCGCCGTAAATTCCGGTGTCACAGGATCCGATCTAGGGTTTCTGATTCATAGTTTTTCTTTCATATTCCAGATCCGCATTTTCGTTTTCATTTACATACTCCGAATCTACTCTTTCATTTTCGTTTTTCCCTCCCCATCCGTCGTATGTTGATGGTTGGTCTTCGTCGGATTTTTCGTCGGAGCACACCGGAGAAGATGATCGGAACAAACCACGTATATTTTTTTTTTGCTTAATCAACAAAATCGGCATTGAACTGCCACCTTGCGTTGCAGATACGCAACCAAAACCCCAAGTATTGTTCATGTACGCAACAAACTGGTTAATATATTAACCATGTCACGTTTTTAAAAAAACTAAAAATACGTTAATATATAAGTTTACCGGCTGAGCCGGTAACAGGTTACCATGTTGCTTACATAAATACAAAACCAACCAGTTTGTTGCGTACATAAAAAATACTTTGGGTTGATTGCGTATCTGCAACGAAAGGTGGCAGTTCATAGCCGATTTTGTTAATTAACCCATGATTCTAATGGTACCTTTAAGGTTTCTTTCCTATTCTACTCTCTCCGCATATATGTATTATACTATTATTGGAACTTTTTAAGGGAACAGAGTGTAAAACGTGTAGAAGCTACATTAACATTGGTTAATTAAGAGAGTATTGGTTTGAGAAGAACTACAGTGACAAGGATAAGAAATGAAACACAAATGTTTTTTTTCTGTCTAGAAGTCAGAATGACAATTAATTTAGGTTTGTTGTGCACTTGTGCATGTAGCCTCGTGGCGATTCATGCATTAATAACATTTTTGCTTATTTTCCAGGATTTGAAATAGGAAATATGGCTCTTCACAACAATCTTTCTCCAAATGAACTACCTTCGGGGATTTTGAAATCATTAAGCCCTTCCAGTAAGGTGCAAGAGAGAGCTCAACTTATAGATGTGGATAAACGTGCTAATGGAACTGAAGTAAATATCTATTTGCGTGAGGTCTACTTTTTGATTATGCATTTGTTATCAGCTGGCCCATGTCACCAGACATATGGTCAGTTTTGGAATGACCTTCTCAGGCATCAACTTCTGCCACGAAGGTATCATCCATGGTATTCGAAAAGCAGTATCACAAGTGGTGATGAATATGATGATGGCGTGTCTTTCCCATTTAAAGTAAGACTTTGACTGACTTTTACTTGTTACACCCCTTTTCTGTTAACCACATATTTTTGTTTTGACCTGCTTGACATAGAACGTAAGTATCCTGTCTATTGTGGTAAACCAAACTCCCCCCCCCCCCCCCCCCCCCCCCCCACCCCCCACACACATATGTAGTGGAAGCTAAAAATTCTGTATACTTGTAGCAATAAGTGGAAATAATTTTTCAATTGATTTTTGGACTTCTCAAACTATTATTGTACTGAAAGTATGTTTCGTTTAATGTTTTTGCTGCAGCTCTGTTTGGCATTTTATGTGGTTTTTTTTTTCTTTTTACATGCAAGCAATATGTTTTATGTTAACATTCTTCTTATAACACCCCTCCTTTAGTACAACAATATTGTATTTATTTACCACGGAAGCGTATACTTACAATACATATTTCATTAAAATGTTGCTCGAAATTTTCACAAACATTTATACAACCAGTTTAACTACTAATCCAAACACAGTTAATTTATCTACAAACCGGGGCATTATATTTTACAAAACATTGTTTATAACGAACTTGATCAGAGTTGCAAATTTCAAACATTCCCAGCATCAAAACATCCCTTCCTGACTACCCACATAATAAACATAACCTACAGGAAGTAAATTGAGGGATTAGCACGAAGCTAAGTGAATGAATAATCAACTACAATTCAATTTAGCTAGCAATCTGTTCACAATCAATAATGTAACAAATATCGTCAAGAGGAACGGTGGTTCATAAGGACCCTGTTCCGGGTGGCCCCATCAGAACACTTAAATCAACTGTAGGCCAAAACAGTGATTAACCGCTAACTTATTGCTAATCTTCATCAACACATGTACGCAACGCTGTGTTGACCAACAATAGTAATCAAGTCCAACCAACAATCTAGTTGACCTCTGGATTCTACATTCCAGCACACAGGCTAAACAATCAACCAATCCAATGGCATATCATTTCAAATTTAACATTCTATCAATAGTAATCCTATAATTACTGATTGAAATCAAACTGACACAACCAAACCGAACTGTGAGTTTCAAATCCACTCACCTGATTGTCTCGATTCACTTACTCAGCTGTCTTATCTCGCTGAATTCTCTGAAGATCTGAGAATCAACAATCAGATATAAATTAGAAATCAGAATCATCAATACATAACATTAGGAGCTTAATATAATTAACATTACAATCACAAGTTCCTATTCACATATAATGAATCACAACATAGCTATTATCATTTACTATTACCAACTCATCAATGTTATAACATATAGTAATCAATCAACATTGAATAAGTCAAGTAAAGATGTAAGGTTGGACAGCCAAACAAGCCGCCGGCTGGGGGTCCAGACCCGCCGGCTTCCACACACTACCCGCCGGTTCATAGGTCTAGACGCCGGGTAAATTACATTTTGAGTGATCAGAACCAAATTGCGTTTTAAAGCCTATTTTAGCCGCCGGATTGACCAAGGAACAACTGGGTTTGGGATTATGTAACACCCCCAAATTCACTGTTTAGCGGAAGCAGGTTTTGGGGTGCTAATAATCAAATATCACAGCACAAAGATAAAGCAAACGACATCTATATGCAACGTTTGTAAATTAGTTACATTCCCATAGATATAATGTTTGAAAACTTAATGTTTTCGTATACAAAAATGTAGTTTCCTATAGTCCACGCGTATAGCGGGAGATTCTATTACATAATCAAAATATACAAAAGATAATGCTAAGAATCTCCGTTAATGCAGTTGTGTTGAAATCATGCGACTCTAGCTAAAGTCCTGGAGTAATCCTACTCCGTCTGGGTACCTGAGAAAACATGCTAAAAGGTCAACACGAATGTTGGTGAATCTC
Organism: Helichrysum umbraculigerum; assembly: GCA_949592205.1. Classification (NCBI taxonomy): domain Eukaryota; kingdom Viridiplantae; phylum Streptophyta; class Magnoliopsida; order Asterales; family Asteraceae; genus Helichrysum; species Helichrysum umbraculigerum. The sequence goes on from CATIUR010000001.1 coordinate 231,862,639, forward strand.
ACAGGTTTGTAATTTATATCAGTTTTGAACACGAGATTTCATCAGTAGTGCCCGCAGGCGTAAAAGCAGTAATTGCAATCCAGCAATCGTAAAACCAGTATTTGCAATCCAGCAAATGTAAGTAAGTATGTTATACCGTTGCCATGAGGCTCATAATCGAAGCTTAACCCGTAAGTAATAAATTGCTCCCGTGACATGCTCGTAACTGAGCAAGCAGATGTAACGAATAATAGTCGCCCGTTTATACAGAACGGTTCGTGGTAGCGCTACTACCCCGGGCGGGGAGGGTCATTTCCCTAGTGGATCCATTAACTAGTGTTCGCGCTTAAGTCCATAACTAACGATATATGATGGAGAGACTTCTTTAAATAGTAAACAACTCATGCAATTTCGTTTGGTATAGTAAACAGTTTAAGTACTTGTGTTCAAGGAAAAGTAGTGGCATGTTTCTCCCCCAATAAGATAAAACAGTAAAAGTGGGGCCGTAAGACTCACCTGAGTCTTGTAGTAATCAGTGGCAATTAGCAAGTAGTAAGTAAAGCAAGTAGGTTCTCCGAACCCGTAACCTTCAAATGCCTAAACATGTGAGGTTATGTAAGTATGTGTCTCGCGAGACGTTTCGTTTAGTTGTACACAACTTGTATATCCAATGTTTGTCCGTATGTCTGTAATTGTTTGTTTGTTGGAAAACATGTTTGGCCCGTTGGTGACGGTTTGTATCAATAATTCTAAAATGTTGATTTTTGCTACAGTAACTGTGCTACAGTGAATTTTGACTTTGCTATAGTAAAAACCCTTCAAAATTTCCAAGTTTTCTGTTTTCTGCGACATAATTTGCGACACAAGGATTTGTATGCGACACAAGGGTTGTGTCGCATAGGAATGCGGCACAAGAGCTCTGCGACACAGTGGTTGTGTCGCAAAAGCTTGCGATGCTGATTCAACAGCGACATAAGGGTTGTGTCCTATAAGGTTTACGACACAAGGGTATGACACAAGGTACGACATAAGATACGACACAAAATACGACACAATATGGTTTATGCGACACAACATGCGACACAAGCGTTGTGTCGCAAAGATGAACACCAACCCAGAAAGTTTCGGCTGTCGAGATTTTTCGACCAAAACGCAAATCTAACGTGTTTTTAAGCTGTAAAATCATGTTCTATTCATACATATGGACCATACTAAGTTGTGTAAACATTATAACATCGAAATATTACACCAAAATGAGTAAATCTAAGATTTTAGAAATTTTCTTACAAATGCAAATCGAGAGCGATGGAGGCCGAAAATGATGATGATGTGTTTGTTAATCTTGTTCCTCACTTGATGGTGATTCCGAAAATGTAAGTTTTGTGGTCGGATTTGATGATTCCGAAAATTGGTAGAAATTTGGTGAGAGTGTTTTTGTGTGTGTGTGTTTTTTGGAAGAATGAAAATGAAAGGAAGGAGATGTGTGTAGGTGGGTGTTGGTTGATCCCAAAAGGAAAGGAGGGGAAAAACACTCCTCAAAACACAGTGTTTACTCCGTGTCCTAATCGTTTAATCCCTCGTTTTTAATATTTGACCAAGCAGTTATATTTTTAAAATGTGACTGGAGTATTTAAATAAAAATACCTTGATATTAATAATAAAAACATTTGTCGAAATATTTAAATTATTAATTCGCGTTTAATACGTTTTTGCTAAAATTATTCGTATTGTTGTCGCGCTAATATGATAGTGTCCGTTTAAAGTGTATTTATACAGTAAAATACGTTCTCATTATTTAAGTAAGTTTTGTCACCAATGTTCAAGTAAAATGTATCGGACTCCATCCGGTTAATCCCTACGATTTAATCAAATCGCATGCGTACATATATATAAATCACCTTATATATACAAATAGAGTCTGTAATTAGTCCTATTACATACTAATTACAACTAGTTACAAATAATAGGCATAATTAATTATCCTAATTAGGCAGGTATTACAGATCAACCCGCCGGCTTGGGTACTCGACCCGCCGGCCCCCTTGGATTTACCACGAAGCCGCCGGCTTCACTAAACAAGCCGCCGGCTTCACTAAACAAGCCGCCGGCTTGTTCATCTTTTACAGCAGCAACAGTTTTAGTTCAAACCCCTGTACGAACTAAACTTTCCAAATACCAATTTTCAAATACAAAATCGATTAAACCAGATTTCTAACCTTAAAGAAACATCATATAGCAACAAGTTAACATGAAACAACTTACACTAACTTCAAATACTTCCATTTTCATATCCAATTCATATAACCCATTTGATTGTTTACTTGAGTTCAAAATCACCATTCAAACTCATGAACTCATTAATTCAAGTTTTATAATCAGTTCACAATCAACTCCTAGTATCATTATTCAGCATATAACATCTACCACCTTTTCAATTCATAATTTTCAACTTTAACCTAACAAAAGAACAAGTGTATCAACATCAAAGTTCCCCATTTGTCTTTTCTCTCGTTTGTGTGTGCGATTTTGGCGATCCCTGTACGGACGTCCTTTTTTCATTGATTCAACCAACAAATCCTACTAAAACTTCCTGTTAATCACTCAATCTGTTCATGAATCCATCATCTATCACCACTGATTCACTTAATCGTCCTCCCGACCCCCTCGATTGTTCAAAAATTGAAGAGTTTCGTACTCCGGTTAATAAATTATCTGAATCAACACCTGTGTTTAATTCAAGCCCTGCTCAAACTAGGGCTAAGCTACGTGCATCTAAACATGAATCGTTTGAGGAAGATGAATCACAGAAAGCTACGAGTCGGCATCTTCAAGCTTCAATCAAAAAGAAAGTCACAAAAGTTAAAAAACGCAAGCAGAAATTGAAGATGGGGCTGTTGTGCAGGGGTATTCAGACCCGGAGCATTCTGCTAAAAAGTCTAAGCAACCTGTTGAATCTTTTCCATTATTGAATCTCCCTTTGGGTGATCTCAATTTTCATGTTGGGTTTAATACTGCTCCTGATACTCATGTTGCTGAAGAGCATATGGTTGATGTTCACGGTTTAGAAACGCAATTGAAAGGTGATACTTTGATTAAATCGGTGAAGGAAGCAATAGGTTACTTTGAATCGAAAAATGATGATGCAATTGATATTGCCGCTGGTTCAGGTATATCGTTAAAACTCCCTATGCATTTTAAGAACAATAGGGTCGATAGTCCTGATAATCCAATCGAATCTGATTTTTTGCCTTCGATTAACCATGATGTTTTATGCAATAAGGCTGCTGAGTATGTTACTACAAATTTTAAGAATGATGGTAATGAACAGGGGGTTGTGAATGAGAGTGCAGAGGTTAATTGTGTAAAGGATAAAATTGATGAACATGTTGTTAGCCTTGATAAAATTGGTGGAAATATTGCTAGTGATAATGACTTAGATATGGATTCAATTGAAGCAGTAAATAAAGGGATAGATGGTGTCTCAAAAACAGCAGCTAGTGGGAATGGTAAAATTGATGGCCATGATGGTGATAAGATTATTGATTCTACTGCTGTGGTAAAGCCAAATGTATGGGTCAATCAAAGGGTCTCATTTGCTGATTTATTGAAGAAAACTAAAGAAGTGGATGAAGTCAAAATGGAATATATACCTCCTGTTAAGCTTCTTAATGGGCAAAAACGGGTTATCTTTTCTGAAGAAGAAATAAAAAGAGGTGGTAGTTTCTTTACTTTACAACTTTATGGGTACTTTATAGGAACGTCTATGGATTATCAAGTGGTTAATGCTAATCTTAGAAGAATGTGGAGAATGTATGATTTGAAAGAGGTAACCAAAACTGCTGCCGGTTTCTATTTATGTAAGTTCAAAAGTGAAAAAGGATTAAATGCAGTTTTAGAAAGTGGACCATGGCTTGTAGAAAATGTGCCATTCTTTCTAAACAAATGGGAACCGGGGGTATGGCTTGAGAAGATTGAACCTCAAAAGGTTCCTTTATGGGTATGTATACATAATATTCCTATTGAGTTATGGAATGGGAAAAGTATTGGAAAATTGGTGAGTAGCATTGGTAGGCCAGTTTTAATGGATAAGGTAACAATGGATAGATGTATGCACAAAAGTGGCAGATTGGGTTATGCACGGGTTTTAGTTGAAGTATTAGCTGAGGAAGAATTACCTGCATATATCGAATTTGAATATCCAGCAATGGGTAACTTTTCTCCTAAGGTTGGTAAACTGGAAGTGAGTTTTCAATGGAAACCACCATTATGCACACATTGTAAAGTATTTGGCCATACGTTCAAGCAATGCAAAGTCAGACCTATGACTGAAGATGAAGTTGCTGCAAATGTTTTGAAAGATGCTTTGAAAGTTAAAAGGCGTGAGGACTATGTTGAAAATCAAAATGATGTTAATGATGAGGGTTTTCAATTTGTGGGAAAGAAGGATAGTATTGTTGATAGACTAAATGCAAAATGGCAGAGTAGTGTTAATAATGGTAGTAAGTTTGCTCAAAATAAAGTCAATCAAAGTGGGCAGAAGCAGGTGTATAAAGGGCAGAGTATGAATTCTAGTCAGAACAGAGGTGTAATAGCAAATAGGGGTACTGCTTTTGATAGAATTAGAGGAGGGTATCAAGTAAGAAATATGCAACATAAGTATGTTAAAGTAACTGAGAATGGAAAGCAGAATTCTGTAACAGTGATACGAGAAAAGAAGAAAGATTTGGGTGAGTTAATTACTAGTGTATCAAAACCAGTTGAGAATATGGTACAGACTAATTTGAGTGTGTATGCTGGTCAGTCTTCAATGCAAGTCGTGGAGCTGAATGACATTCCAACTTCAAATCCATACGGTGCCTTAAATGATGAGGGTGAGATAATGGACGATTCTGATTCAGATGATGATTGGATGGCAGATTTGGGAATGTATAATTATCAAAGAAAGTTGGTCTTAGCGGTTTTGGAGAGGAAAGTGCAGCCATCAAATGAAGTTACTAACACTTGGAGTATTCATCAAATTGACTATTATAATGCTCATTGTCATGAATTTGGATTGCAACAAATCGTTGTTGATGCAAATGTTGCTTCTGAGGTTCTTGGTACTGCTGCTTCTATGAGGATTGATGATGATGTATCTGTTACCAAGTAGAAGTGTATTGCTGGCAACAAAAATTTCAATGTCTTCAATGAATGCTAAAGTAGTGGCATGGAATGTGAGAAGGATGAGCTATTCATCTAGTCAAAGGCAGGTATTACAGATTATGCAAGTGTTAACACAGAGAATTAATTTGAGCAAGGATTTGACTTTTGAAAGTCGAAGATCAGTTTTGAAGGTTATAGATAGTAATTATAATCATAGTGCATTTATGGTTCAGTTTAGTTTTGATTTTGAGATAGGAAAAGTTGTGTTAAATGATATACATTGTATTAAAGTTTGGGTGGTACACTAAAAACCACCCCTAGAGGTATGCCTCTAGTTTTTTGTACATATTTTTCTTTATTTACTTTTAATGCATTTTGCCGGGGTTCCGTCCCCTTTACCCAAAAAAAAAAAAAGTACAAGTGTATCAAAAGCATATAACTTACACTATATGATGGAGATGATGATCACAATAAGAAGATGATGATTCTGAAATTGAGCTCTAAGATTACAAGTCAAATTTTTATTTCAAGGTTTCTAGCTTTAAGGGTTTTAAGGTTTTAGTTCTAGGTTTAAAAGAAAGTGAGAAACTTTCCTAAAAGGGAAAGTTATATAGTCGGTTTAAACTTTTACACCGACTCCGTATCCACTTAAAACTAGTCCCCTTTCAATCTATTGCCTGGAACTTAAAATCATTTGAGAGAAACTTATTTTATTTTACCGTCAACTATAGTAAATTACAACAATCAACAATTTACTATTCACAATAAATCATGGGACTTATTAATCTAAGTTTCTCAATTAATCAAATAAATTCAAGTAATTTCTAACACATTTAAAATAACAATTTTAAATAAGAAATTACCAGGCCAGGAGAGAGGATGTTACACTTCTTATGTGGCTGGTTGTCTTCTATAATTTCAACCTTCATTTTGGTGTACACTGAATCTAACAACCTGCGTTATTCCAGCGATATTTGACCGATTAGGTAGAAATGTCATCACTGGTATATATGATCGTCTTGTAAAAACTAACATTACTATGAACAAAATTCAATGATCTCGCCTGCAATTTTGCGGGTTATGATCTAGTTAAAATGATTTATTATTACGTGTCTACTCGATTACTATGACATAAAAAAGTCTACAGAATACTCAAAGCAAAACTTTAAAATTTCCAAATGCTGAAACATTTATAACACTGTCATTCAATTCTAATTTCAGTTTTCGTTCCTTTTATTTATTTATCATATACTTATTGTTACTAATTTTTTGGCCCATCCATATATATCAATCAGTATTCTAAACGTATTGATACTTACATGACCTATTCCGTTCATTCATATCCATCTTTCTCTTCTACTATATAACCTATTTTACTCATTCTAAAAAAAATAAAAACAAAAATCGCATTTCAAAGACTATCCAATCATTACTATCGTTCACCTTCAGAAGAAATTACATAAAAGGTAACTCCAAAATTTTTAACATACATGATTCCAAAAATAATGTATTTGTTTACTATTTATGATTTTCCTATTTTATAAATTTATCATTAACTATTGAAAATGTAATACACCCATGCCTCTAACGCAAATGAAATTTTTGGTCAACGTTAAGTTAATTTAATGTTTCAGTGATTGAACAACTGCATAAATCTATCATGACTACTAAATGTTTAAACCTTGCTACTCATACACAACCCTTACTTTTTCTTATAAATACTAATCACTCAGTATTCTAACTTTCACAATGAATACTTAAAATCTCCATGATTTGAGAAAGATGTCAACCAGTGAAAAGGTTAGTACGTATATCTTCTTTATTCATATATATATATATATATATATATATATATATATATATATATATTATATTCTAAGAGCCTCGTGTTCTTCCTTTTAATATTGAAACAATATGAATGCAACAATAATATTTTTCAGGAAAACAACCAAACCATTCCCACCATTCAAATGGGAAAACGGAAAGAAGTTGAAATAATTCATATACTAGATTCTGAAGATGAAATGGTAGACAACTAAAACTGTTTGTATTGTATATTTTTGCAAACCAAATGTAGATTACTACTATGCCTTATCTTCATCAATGTTTTGACAGCCTAACGTTGAGACAAAAAAACGGAAGCGTGTGGAAAACAGTGCACAAGCAAAGTCTATGGAACCTATTGTTATTTATGATTCACCATCTAAAATGGTATCATGTTGTACAATTGTATGTTATATGTACTATATACTATATTTAATGTAGATTACAAACGTAGGATGATGATGAATATGCCGAACTAATGGAGGCAATACATAAAGAACATGATGATATGTATCAATTTAATCAAACCGAACAAGACCATGATGTAATACTCAATACCCTTGTCCATATTCCGTTTTAATTTGATTTCAAATTATACAACATTCAGTAACAATATCATTTTCAGGAATATGCGGAGGATTGGTTGGTGCTAGAAGAAATACTAAAAGAAGAAGCCGAAGAAAATAAGATGTCACAGCAATTCCATGACATCACAATTTCACTTTAGAAACTACTTTATTATGTTTTTAAATATAGTGTTGCAAGTTCAGTTATTTATGCTTAGTTGACTCTGTTGCGCAGTTTATATATATAAACATCTACGTTCGAAATTGATGTTATGTTTCCATTAATACAATCACATTTTACAGTCAACAAAATCACCATTTCATAAATTGATAATTAACAACTAAAATAAACAAATCAATATTTCCCACAAAAAAAACATTGGTAATTAAATGCAAAATGATCAATCATCCGATTTACACACAACATATACTTTGGTACGTGATTTTGTTTTTAATTTTTATTTACTCATCATGCATTATAAGAAAGCTTTCCAAGATGTTTTAACAAAATGCAAACCCAAACATGCAACACATGTTAAATATTTAAAGTCCAACATCTACCTACAGAAGATTTGTATGCGCACATATTCTAAAAGTTTTGTAATTAGTATTATTTTTTAATTTCCAATGGCTTATCTAACTATTCTTTATATAAATTTTGCACACCTAATTGACTTATTATCGTTGTTCTTGGTTTTGATATAACGTCATCACCACCTACAAAGTCTACCTAACGTAATCATTGTTAGAATATAACATCGCAATTGACAATCAAACACATGAGCACGCAGCGGAATATTAAACATGTATACGTATAATTAACAAGGGTTAATAGTTGTGTACCTTTTAGCTAGCTCCAATAAAATCGTTTTATAAACGAATAGGTTTCACTAATGGTAAAACCCTCTACGATCGCACACACAACACGTTGTTGATCACCACCCGAATGCTAGTTCAATAAACCAAGTTAAAACCTCCTCTCTTTTGTGTTGTTCGAAGATAACAAATAAAACCCTTTAAGGGGTTTTCTTTTCGTCCGTACGAAATCAAGAACAAAAGGTCGTTTGTCAAAAGTTAAGGTTAGGGGTTTCGTACGTATGTATATCTCATATCCAAGCAAAGGATATTTTTATATATATTAATATACATAATCCTTTAATAATAATTAAATAATAATAACCTTTTATTATTAATTAATTAATTATAAACCCTTTAAGTAATTAGAAGTAACACTTTAGTCCTAATAACTTTCACCTTGAATTTTTTACAATTTTAATAAAGTTTATTAAATTGTCACAAATTAACTAATAACTTAACTAGTTATTACAGTTAACTTAACTTGATTAAATAAGCGGTATCTAGGTGTTAACGCGTGTGACCCCATAGGCTCATTAATTTCCGGACATGCTTAAGTCGTGTACATATATACCAACAGCTCCCACTTGGACATGTCTTAAGCAATAACATTGGTTAGCGTCTAGCAACACTACAATGTTCCCAGAAATTTCTGAGTTTCGTTTCATAAAGTCTCAGATAATGATTTCATAATTTACAATCCCTTTGTTTCAGATACTGGTGTTAATCATGAATATGGATCAATGTCATTTCATGATTTAACTGTTCTATTTCTCATTTCATGTAATTAATCAATATTACAAAATGAACCGAGACACATCTAGATTTCATTTTGGTATGGCCATACACACATCTGATTAATACCTAATGAGCGGCCTAGAAGTATCATTCTTCAATAATATATTGAAGGAACAAATTCTATATTGACTGCACGTGTCAGTCATGCATTTCACTACACTTCTGAAAATAGTCCTGTGTAACTACCATTTACGAATAGTTAGAACTATATCAAGAAGATGCAATCCATACACGTTGAACCTACTTGCATCTCAAGTCTAAGGATTCAGTAAATAATCATTTTCGAATATTCCTTAATGACGACGATCCATAAAGTAATAATTCGATAAATTGGGGAATCCGATATGCATCCGTATGAATATCATGTGAGTTTAGTGAGACCCTTTCTAACCAATCACTCAGATATGTCTTAGTTTGACTATATTCCCATAGAGACAATCGACATTGGATAGTTTAGAATAATAAATTATTCAAGGATTAAACATGCAAAAATGAGATACAATAATATTTAAATAAAATAAACATACCAAGTACTTTATTTCATTAATAAATAAAATGTTTTACATCTCATATCCAAATACTAATCACAGAATTACATGAGATAACTAGCTAGACGAAGTCCTATGCCTTCAGCATGTTCAGTAAGCTTTGCTCTCGATAAAGCTTTAGTGAACGGATCAGCTAAGTTATGTTCTGTGCGAACTTTGAGTAACTTGATTTCACCTAGTTCGATTTGCTCTCGAACATAGTGAACTCTCCTTTGGTAGTGTCTGGCACCTTTCTGAACTCCAGGTTCATTGGCAATTATTATTGCACCTGAATTATCACAAAATAATTCCATAGGTGATTTATTTAAGGGAACCACGCTGAGCCCAGAAATAAACTTTCTAATCCAAACAGCTTCCATGGCGGCTTCCGAGGCAGCAATGTACTCAGATTCTGTTGCAGACATGGCAGTAGTAGTTTGCTTCTTGCTTTTCCAATCTACTGCTCCTCCATTTAAGGTGAAGACGTATCCTGACTGAGATTTCGTATCATCTTTGTCAGTCTGAAATCCAGCATCGCAATAACCAGTTACTTTAAGCTCAGCTGCAGGATTTCCCCCATAAACCAGAACCATATCTTTAGTAGATCTCAAGTACTTAAGAATGTTCTTAACAGCAGTCCAGTGTCTTACTCATGGATTCTGTTGAAAACGACTTACAATATTTTGCGCGAACGCAACATCAGGCCTAGTGCATCTCACAGCATACATAATGGATCCTACAGCCGAAGCATAAGGAACATTTTGCATTTGCTTCACCTCATCAGGTGTAGACGCACCTTGTTTATTACTTAAGTCAAGCTTTTCTAGCATTGGAATATTCCCTCTCTTGGAATTTTCCATCCTAAATCTCTTTAGGATCTTATCAATATAAGCTTTTTGACTTAAACTAATCATCCGCTTTGACCTATCTCTATAGATCTTGATTCCAAGTATAAATGCCGCTTCTCCTAAATCTTTCATAGCGAAACATGTTCCAAGATAGGATTTTACATCTTGTAACATTGGAACGTTGTTTCCCATGATTAATATGTCATCGACATACAAGATCAGAAAAGTAACATTTCTCCCACTAGCCTTGAGGTATACACATGGCTCATCATGGTTTTGAAGAAAACCAAACTTTTTGATCTCTTCGTCAAACCGTTTATTCCAACTTCTAGATGCTTGCTTGAGTCCATAAATAGACCTTTGAAGCTTGCATACTTTGTTGGGATGAGATGGGTCAATAAAACCTTCAGGTTGATCCATATAGACCTCTTCGTCCAGATAACCGTTTAAGAAGGCAGTTTTGACATCCATTTGCCAAATCTCATAGTCATAGTACGCAGCTATGGCTATAAGAATCCTAATCGCTCGAATGTCTGCCGCAGGAGAGAAGGTTTCTTCATAGTCAATTCCGTAGACTTGAGTATAACCCTTCGCTACAAGACGAGCTTTGTAGGTGTGTACATTTCCATCCATGTCGGTCTTCTTCTTGAAGATCCATTTACACCCAACGGTTTGAGCATCGGGTGAAAGATCAACCAAGCTCCAAACTTGATTATCTTTCATGGATTTCATTTCCACTTTCGTAGCTTCAAGCCATTTTTCAGATTCTGGATCTGATAATGCAGCTTTGAAGTTTTTAGGTTCATTTAAATCCCCTAATACATGCTCCTCAGTTTCTACATTTAGACATAACTTCTCGGGGGCACGTATAGTCCTATTGGACCTACGAAGTGGAACCTCAACATCATGTTGAACCTCAAGACTTTCTTGTTCAATTTGATGACTACTAGTGTCTTCAGAAGGTGATGCATCTTCTTGAATTTCTTCAAGTACTACCACCCTCCCACTGTCTTTTTGAAGTACGAGATCCTTTTCAAAGAATTCCGCATATCTCACAACTTTGACAGTGTGTTCAGAAGGGATATAGATGTAGTAACCCATCGTTTCCTTTGGGTATCCTACAAAGATACACTTAATAGATCTTTGCTCGAGTTTGTCAGGCGTGTCTCTCTTTACCATTGCCTCACATCCCCAGACCTTTAAGTAAGACAAATTAGGGACCGTTCCATGCCACAATTCATGTGGTGTCTTATCAACCTTCTTGGTTGGAACCATATTGAGAATGTGTACAGCAGTCTCTAGAGCATAATCCCAAAATGATAGAGGTAGAGTTGTAAGGTTCATCATCGATCTAACCATGTCTAACAAGGTTCGATTCCTCCTCTCCGATACCCCATTATGTTGTGGTGTATATGGAGGAGTAAGCTGTTGGACAATTCCACACGCCTTTAGATAATCCTTAAACTCTTGGCTTAAGTATTCACCACCTCGATCCGATCGAAGGATCTTGATGGTTTTTCCGAGTTGATTTTCGACTTCATTTTTAAACTCTTTGAATGTTTCAAAGACTTCATGTTTATGTTTCAACAAGTAAACATAACCATAACGACTGAAATCATCCGTAAAGGTTATGAAGTAGCTAGCACCTTTTCTAGACACATGTCTAAGTGGACCACAAACATCGGTATGTATTATCCCAAGAAGATCAGAAGCCCTTTCCACATGATGTGAAAAAGGTTTCTTTGTCATTTTGCCAGATATACAAGACTCGCATTTATCAAATGATGCATCATCACTTGATTTTAAAAGACCTTCACGTTGAAGTCTTTTAATACGATCCTTGCCTATGTGAGCAAGACGACAGTGCCATAGATAAGTAGATTCCAAGTTAAGCTTGGCTCTTTTATTGCTAACATGATACATAGAATTATAATTTGAAACACAACCACGCATATCTATTTCATAAATACCATCACAAGGAATAGCATCAAAATAATGAACATCATTTTTAGAAACAGAAATACCATTATCAGTAAACGAGTTTACATAACCGTTGTCTTTCAAAAGAGAAACTGAAACAACACCTCTAGTAATAGAAGGTGCGTAATGACAATTGTCTAAACAAATTACTAAACCAGAAGGTAAAGTTAAATCATAACTTCCAATTGCTTCGACAGCTGCTGGCAGACCATTGCCCACTCTCAATTGCAAAGCTCCTGGCTTCAGTTTCCTTTTTCCTCTAAGACCCTGTAAGGTATTACAGATGTGAGTACCACAACCAGTGTCATATACCCAAGAGTCATGTTTAGAAAAAGAATATAATTCTATGGTGAAGATACCTGAAGTGCTGGCAATATTACCAGCCGCTTGCTTCCTCTTCTTCATCAACTCGGCAAGATAGTCAGGACAGTTCCTTCTCCAATGCCCCACTTCACCACAGTGGTGGCATACCTCATCTTTTGCCGGATGCTCTTTCTTAGCTGGAGGAGTCTTCTTGGGTTTGGGAATACGAGCAACAGCTTGCTTATTCTTGCCTTTCCCTTTTGGATTTCCTTTAGCAGCTTGCGGCTTCTTCTGGATTCTACCCCCTTTGATCATCATCACAGCGAGAGTTTCATCTTTCTTGGGAAGGTTTTTCTCATACTCAATGAGCATAGAATGAAGTTCAACTACGGTCTTATTCATACTATGCATGTTGTAATTGCGCACAAATCCCTCAAACTCCTTGGAAAGAGAACAAAGGATTAGTCCAATTGCAACAGGCTGATGATAAGCATAGTTGAGCCTTGCCAAGTGCTCCAAATAGCTCTTCATTTTAAGAACATGTGGACTGACTGGTTTCCCTGATTCATGCTTACAAGAATGTAGTTTTTGAACAATGTCAAACAACTCCACTCCAGCTTGCTTTTCGTACAATGACCTTAACTCATTTATCATATCAAATGGGCCATGGAACTCAAATTTCTCTTTCAGCTCGGGCGACATGCTTGCGAGCATCAAGCAAGCAACATCATTGTAACGATCATAAGCAGCAGAATACGCTGCCTTTTCTTCATTAGAAGCATTTGCAGCAGGGGCGTTCATAAGCTGTTGTTCAAGAACATCAGCTTTCTTTTCAGATCGGAGGACAATCCTCAATGAACGATACCAGTCATTGAAATTAGAACCAGTAAGTTTCTCTCTCTCAAATTGTTGCCTGAAAGACGAAGTGTTTTGGTTTTGGGTAGGATTAGTTGCCATCTACAAAACAGATAAAGTTCAAAAATCAGTATTTTCGATAATTAATTCTTATAGAATAATTAATTTACCCAAGTTTAACCACGTAAACTATTAATTTTCTAAAAGACTAGGATCCTATTGACATAACACCATTACATCAGTTGATCTGCTAGTAATGATATTACTCAAAAAGTAAGTGACGATCAATAATTGCATTACAAGTGCAATTTCTAGAAATTATGGGACTTACAAATAACATTTATGAAGCAAGCACAAATGAATTTGTAAACATGTTTCATCCCATCTTTTGCCACGGGCTTAAGGATCTCACCCCTTAACTCGTTTTAAGTCGTCCAATTAAGAACTGTAAATAGTCCACCACCGTCTCACGATGAGTGGTATTTTACCTTGGGATTGCAATTTACCTGCGTCTCACGCAGAGTAAAAAGCAACTGCAAGTGTTCTTACAATTGGATGGCAATGGCTTAAGATTTAGGGTAACGTAATTTGATGTGTTATCAAATATGTATGAATATGCATGCACCATATTCATATCATAGGTTTTAATAAAAAAACATTCTTCAATTAAGTTATGTGCGTCAAGATGTCTAATTTAATATTCATATTCATATCATAGGTTTTAATAAAAAAACATTCTTCAATTAAGTTATGTGCGTCAAGATGTCTAATTTAATATTCATATTATATTAAATTAGAGATTGCACTTTTATTAAAATTGACGATTCAACATGTTTTAAACCTTTTCGGCCATGTACAAGAGAGGCCATGAAGAGGCCAGTCGAGGGGCTAGGATCTTTACATCGTTTTATCCAACCCGTCGACTTAGACACCAAGCCGAAGATACCTCTCGTATATAAGTTCCTAGTCATGGTTTAAAACAAATTATTAACTTGCAAATCTCGTCGTGGGAGAAAATTACGGTATGTAAGCCCAACCCGAGTTGACATAAGATTTGCAAGGAAATAATAAATCTTATTTCATAGCCATTTAGTCAAGTTTAATCTTTATTTTCTAAAAACAATTTTTGCGTCACAAGTCAACAATTGGCAAATAATAATTAAACTAAACTATAATCAACTATCTTAAGGGGCATTGATCCTATGGCCACTATGTTTTAGTATATGTAATTTAAACTAGGCTCCCTCTTCAAAGGAAGTAGGACCACATACACCAAGGTAACTTGGTTGCGTAAGCCACATTTAAATTCACATATAATAGAATCACATTGCAAATAGTGTAAACTGATCCAGAAAATCAGCTGTGTTCAAGGCCTTATCAGGCTGAGATAAAGTCATCTATAGCCTTAGCACAGAACTACAAAGTTGTAGTCCTATGTGTCGTGCATCTTGTGTAAAAATTTGAGCTTCTAACTTTAAACGGTTGATTTTATATGATTTTTATAGTGAACTGGTGTCAAGCAGCAAATACACACGAAAATTGCATATAAACACATAATCAACAAGGTTAATTAGCCAAATTTTATTACCCTAATTCACATGCATCTATATGGCATTATTAGGGTTATATCCATGAATAACCTTGCATGAATTATTCATGGATATTCCCTTTTAACAATTAAACAATAAAAGTACAACACATATATAACATGCAATTATCATATAAACCATGTTCAGCATACATCTAATAACTCAAAACTTGCTATGAGGGTTTACAATTAACCATTAATAATGGGTGGATAATTTATATAAATAAAAAGATAAAAATTCCTCCTTTTCTTTCTTTTGGCCAAACCAATATAAAAAAAACATAAATTTTTCCTTTTTGATTGATTTTAATCCCAACCCAAAAACCCCCACCAAGTTTTGAATTCCCAAGTAACTATACATATTGCATGTAGGCTCTGATACCACTGTTAGAATATAACATCGCAATTGACAATCAAACACATGAGCACGCAGCGGAATATTAAACATGTATACGTATAATTAATAAAGGTTAATAGTTGTGTACCTTTTAGCTAGCTCCAATAAAATCGTTTTATAAACGAATAGGTTTCACTAATGGTAAAACCCTCTACGATCGCACACACAACACGTTGTTGATCACCACCCGAATGCTAGTTCAATAAACCAAGTTAAAACCTCCTCTCTTTTGTGTTGTTCGAAGATAACAAATAAAACCCTTTAAGGGGTTTTCTTTTCGTCCGTACGAAATCAAGAACAAAAGGTCGGTTGTCAAAAGTTAAGGTTAGGGGTTTCGTACGTATGTATATCTCATATCCAAGCAAAGGATATTTTTATATATATTAATATACATAATCCTTTAATAATAATTAAATAATAATAACCTTTTATTATTAATTAATTAATTATAAACCCTTTAAGTAATTAGAAGTAACACTTTAGTCCTAATAACTTTCACCTTGAATTTTTTACAATTTTAATAAAGTTTATTAAATTGTCACAAATTAACTAATAACTTAACTAGTTATTACAGTTAACTTAACTTGGTTAAATAAGCGGTATCTAGGTGTTAACGCGTGTGACCCCATAGGCTCATTAATTTCCGGACATGCTTAAGTCGTGTACATATATACCAACAATCATCCTACACTTTAACCCTTTCATAGCCCGCAAATTTACGGGTCTTGATCTAGTTATAATATACTAGTGGGCTTCTTGGACCTCTTCTCATTGGCCAACTACTTATATATCACTCGTTATCACTCTTCTTGGTCATTCCTCATATAACTTTAGTATCTAACAAACCATGGAAAAAAAATCTTACATAAATTACATGCCGAGATATTGAACAATTAGACCGTGGTGATTGATGCTATAAGTCTTCATTCATGACGTTGTAGGTAGTCGATACTTGACGCAAAATTGAAAAAACAAGTGCTTTTGAATATGTAGTAACTCGCTGTAAAATTTTATAAATATAACATTAGTAACATATAAACTTCTATGAATGTGCTATAACGCATGTGTAATCAAATATAACTAGAATTGCAATTACAAATTATATGCGATCAGAATTTACATTTCAAATCAGTCTAGGGGTGTTCATTAAATAGTTTCATTTAAAAGTCCAACCGAACCGAATGATTTTGGATGAATCGGGCTTGGTTTGATCGGATTTTAATTGGGTATTAGTATACCCAAAAATGATATCGGTTATCTGCTTCAGATTTGGTAATAAAAGCCACAATTTGGGTTACATAATTACTGATAACTAAGATTATCTATTTTTTCTTCTAATAGTGAAGATTGGTATTTGGTAATCCGTTTTTCAAAAACTTAAGTATTATATAAACTTTGGCAACAATGTTAGTTGCGAAATCAGACCGTGGTTCCCGTACGCAGTCTTTTAACGTAAACAAAGTACGCATGCACCAAATTGTTACGCATGTCCTTCTTCTCCGTTTACCTCCTTCGTCCACCTTCTCTGATCCACCCTATTAATGGTAAATAGGTAATTTCACACATTCTCGTTTACCTTCTTCTCCGCTCCGCTTCGTCAATTACTTCCGTTAAATCGTCGTTTACCTTTAAATCGTCATTTACCTTCATCTCATTGAGTCTTCTCATTATATTCACCTTTTTCCTTAATTCTTCAATTATCACCTAATATCAATTTACAACTACTTATGAATAGTAACTTGGTTGTCTTATTAGAAACCTATTTTTCTATCTTAATAAAATACATGTATAACTGTTAATATAAATAATAAAAGTTTTTTAGCTTGATGGTAAGGCTTTTACCTGTTATATATATGTATATCTTATACCTTGGTTCAAAACTTCAAATCATAACATAATTTTTCTTTGCATTTTATTTTTCTTATTCCATATTAATTTAATACGCCACTTACTTTTCATTAATTAGTCAATTATGTACAACAAATATAAAAGTTTCACTTAATAGTTCTAATAAATAAGATGTACAATAAACTATGCTTTGATTGAAAGTATATAATGTTTTACTTAGACTTCTTATACATAAACTATGCTTTGTATTTTAGATTTTGACTATTGTTTACAACGATGCTTATTTAAATTATAAACAAGTAAACTTTTAATGAATAATTTAATTCTTATCATATCTTTAAAGTTCTAGCATAAATTTGAACAAAGTACTATTTGTTATTAAAAAACTAATCAAATTTTAATTTCAAATATCTTTTTCAAAAATTTCTAATACGAGTGCTAATTATGAAATATGGTATATGTTGAAGTTTTGCTTGATTATTTAGCCATATAAAAGTAATGTTGAGAAGTATTCAAACATATTAAAACTTGAGTATTTATTAATAAAGTCTTAAAACGAAAAGGATATGTATGTGACATTTTTATTAAAATGAAAGCAAACGAAATAAATTAACTTTAAGCTAAACTAGATTTTTACCCATTGCAATGCACGGGCAATATAAAACTTGTTCAATATTATTTTTCAATCTAAAATGTCTACTTTCGTTCTAGAATCCACAATTCCAATTGATGATGAGAATTTCGATTGTGAAGGTATGAATCTTTTAACCCTATTTTACAAATTAGGTCAATTACTTCCGATTTTATTTTAAATTGATTACTTATCTGATACACAATACAATTTTAATTACTTATCAGATCATCAATTTTAATTGAGTGATACTTGTTGTTGTAGTGATACACAGTACACTTTTAACAACAACGCATATTCTTTGTGTATTTGTATAGTGATCAGATCATCAATTGATTACCTATGTGATCAATTTTGATTACAAATTATTTCTGTTTGTTAGTTATCTGATCAGATCATCAATTTTAATTGAGCAATACTTGTTGCTGTAGTGATACACAATACACTCTTATTTTTTGATGTAAACTTATAATTTGTTGATGATTTTTCATCTTCTTTCACGTTTTTTCCGTCCTATTCTTCATAATTATCAGCGAAATCGAACGAATACACACCAAAATTCGAACGAGTACACCGAAATTTTAGAAATGAACCGAAATTAATTAGGGTTTTAGGTCGTGTGGTGGATGCGGTGTTTTGTTTGATTAAAATGAGATAACAGAATGCTCCGTTAATTTGCCATTAATTGTTTTGGTTAATTCCGCTTTTACCCTTAATTTTACACGTTATTACGATTTTACCACTCCACTTTTTTTAATAAGAAAAATGAGATGGACGGTGAGGTTGCTGCGTATGTTGTGTACGTTAATTGGGCTGCGTCCATAAACAAACCCTCCCCATGTTTTAAAAAAATATAAAATAAAAATAAATATTTTTTATTAGTGTAATACTCCGTAATAAAATTCATTTTCTAACCCGACTTTCATCAAATATATGTTTCTTTTGTTGACAAAACCTTTATCAAATTTTCAAAACTCATTTGCGTCCAAAAAATTAACCAAAACCATAGCTTTAGGGTTTTCCACCGATTCAAACAATGCCGGAAAACAAATGTTTCCAATTCCGATCATCCTCCGTCAAAATCCCTCCGTTTTCCGCTATTCAAAACCGCCGTCACCATCACCTTTACCGCCGTCCACCGCCGCTCTTCGCCGACCTCCATCTCTCCATTTCATCAATTATCAACAATTCAAAACACTCATTTACTCAATTCCTAAACAATTTTCCTAAACTATCAATAAACCCTAACTACTCCAAATTTCAACCTCCGATACTATGCTCGGCCTCATTAGCGTTGACCAGAGGTGATGAGGACGGTACCGAGTTGACTCAGTCAAGTAAGAGTCACTCAGTGAGTCGACACGATGATGAGCGCGTGTTAATTAGTGAGGTTTTGGTTAGAAATAAAGATGGTGAGGAACTGGAGAGGAAGGATCTAGAAGAAGAAGCAATTGCTGCATTGAAAACATGTAGACCTAATTCTGCGTTAACTGTACGCGAAGTTCAGGAAGATGTGCATAGAATAATTGGTAGCGGTTACTTTTCGTCTTGTATGCCTGTTGCTGTTGATACTCGTGATGGTATCCGTTTGGTGTTTCAGGTATTTCAATGTACGCATTTATTATATATGTTCATAATTTAGGGGTTTAGTTGCATGTAATGTTATGGAATCAGAACAATTGTTTGGTAGCTGCTAACTATATTTGGATTGCATAACTTTGATTATATAAATTAGGTAGGAAGCTATGCAAATGTAATGTATTATTATAAGCTACATTTATGATATTCTTATATTGTACTCCTTAATACTATTGGTAGGGGACAATTCTCGACAAGGTATGACACGAAAAACAGAATGAACAGAAGTAGCCTGGTTAGGGTGGGGTCTAAACAGGTTAGGAATGTAAATGTGTCGACATGGCTAACTTGTTTGAGAAATGGGTTGGGCTAGGGTTGAGTTTCCTATCAAATCGCTGACCCTTGTAAGATTACAATTAAAAAATTCAGTTCTCAACTATTTTTTGGGTACTTGTGTTTATGTCTTAATAAGTATTGTGTATTTTGAAAGTATTCTATGCCTGTTTATCGTACACCCGCAAAGTATTTAGATTTGCACCTTTTAATATCTATCGTTTACCTTATTATTCTAGTTCAGAGCGTGAACGGGTTGACACGATTAAGTAAATGGGTCGGGTTAGGGTTAGGGTTGAACTTTCTACACGATTAACTAAAGGGGTCGGGTTAGGGTTCAGAATTCGGATATATTAGACCGCCAAAACGAACATGCAAATCTAAACAGGCGAATCCGACACAAATTGCCATCTCTACTTTTTGGTATTATGGTGTTAGTTATAGTTATAATAGTTTATTTGACGTGCGTAATCATGGTTAAGCAATGAGAAAGCTAGTTATGCAAATGATATATGCATTATATTCGAACTGGGTAATTATATTTAAGGGATCAAGATCCTAGAAGCAAGTTATGCAATGCTGTCATACGTTACATTCATTATCATGATTTACTGTAATACCTTTTGGTTATTTGGTGATATATATTAATTTAAACTAGTATAGTTTAATGCAAATGTTAGTATGCATTATACATAGAATCTTCTTGTTTTATTGTAATTACATATTTGATGGAATGAATTATTTACACCAGTATATTTTGGCATAAGGTAGAACCAAACCAAGATTTCCAAGGGCTGGTGTGTGAAGGAGCCAATGTTCTGCCAACAAAGTTTGTAGAGGACAAATTCCGTGGTTCATATGGTATGTTTTTACCATAGACACCATCAAGTACTTTGAAATGTTAAGTTGCTATTAGTAACTGAAAAGCTGTTAAGTTATGCAGGAAAAATTGTTAACATCAGACGTTTAGATGAAGTTATAAGCTCTATTAATGGGTGGTATATGGAGCGTGGTCTTTTTGGCCTGGTTAGCATTTGATCCTTTGTAATTTGTTGTCTCTGTGATTCCATCTGTTGAAAGGCATACTGGATGTTCCAATTGGTTGATGGCAGTGTTATGGGACCATAAATGCTAAAGATGGCAAAATGGGCTGGTCAGGTGGGTTGGATAATGAATCAAAACGGGCAATTTTATTTTTTGAGTACAGGTTGGTTAGGTTGACCCGAAGCCAAAACACTTTTTTTATCAATTACTTTCAAAGATTCTATAAATGGTTTGTTTTCTTAAAGATGACCACATAAACTTTTTTAATGCAAGCAAATGGGTCAGAATTGCCACCTAATATTTTATCAATCAGCTTATAGTATTTTGATGACGTAATAAGGTTTCGGGAATCGAGATTCTTTCCGGGGGAATTATCAGGTTACAAGTGTCGGAAGCAGAGGTCAACAATATATCTGTACGTTTTCTTAGTAAAACGTAAGCATACTCCTTATTTTGCTAGTTTATTAATGGTTTCATATTTCATATATACGCTGACATTATAATTTATACCTAAGCTTTTGTTGTGTGATTTAGGGGTGAGCCAACTACGGGTAAAACAAGACCTGCGACAATACTTCGCCAACTAAATACGAAAAAGGGGCAGGTATAAGACTACCGACATTCTGCATAGATCGATATTTTTCTCAAGTATGTTTTTATGTGATAAAGTCGGTGCTCTTCTCAGGTCTATAGTATGCTTCAAGCAAAAAGAGATGTAGATACATTGTTAGCAATGGGTATTATGGAGGATGTTAGCATTGTTCCGCAGCCTGCTGGAGGTAAATTGACACCACTTAATGTGGATTAGGAGGCTGGTAATCTTTGGCATGAGATAAATTTGCAAGTTGATCAAGAGTTCAAGAGTAATGAATAAACTTTTAATGTTTCATCAACAGATTCCGGGAAGGTAGATCTAACAGTTAATGCAGTTGAACGTGTTAGTGGAGGTATATCGGCTGGTGGTGGAATTTCAAGTGGGTATGTGATCTCATTTTGGGTTCATGTAGTGTAACTCGTGGCAAGATGTGGAGGTAGGGAGGTTGGGTAATGGCTCAGGATGGATTTGGGTTAAATGGGTCATTCTTAATGTAGTCCAAACGGGCCAGTTGGCTTGATCCGGGAACACCTCTGTGTATTTCTGGGCCGGAATAGAGTGATAATATTTATAACCTAAAGTCAAATACTATATTGTTATCCTAATATTAAAATAATTACAGTCTTTGAATAATATAGTAGCTTGCTCTTTGTGTTAACATAGGACTTTGGTGACTTTAAACTCCTTTGACTTGTTACTCTTTAGCTATTTTGTTATGTTTGACCCGTCTTAGATAAACACGATTCAAATCGGCCCATTCATGAGTGAACCGGTTGAAATTGTTACCTCTAACTGTAAATTGATGACAGAATTACTTCCATTATGGTCTCTTTTACTGACTAAGTAGTAGGTTTATAACTTTCAATGTTCACTTCATGTTGTATATGATACGTGCAACAATATTTACTTATTTTCCTTTCTGTTTGTAGGATTACAAGTGGACCTCTAGCAGGACTTATCGGGAGGTAATATATATCGTTTAAGGAAAGAGTGACATATATTACTTAAGTATTGCGAAGTATTATATTTCTTATACGGTTTTAGTTCCCTACAAGTTACCCTGATCATTTTTTTTATCATCCTTTTATTGCAGTTTGGCACTTTATCATCGGAATCTTTTTGGGAGGAATCAAAAGATTAATCTTTCACTAGAGAGGGGGCAAATTGACTCGTTATTCCGGCTGAACTACACAGATCCATGGATTGAAGGAGATGATAAACGAACATCAAGAACAATAATGATTCAGGCACCCTTTAGATTTTGATATTAATATAGTCTTGTTTCTTGATATATTGGGGGTGTTCGGATATGCGTTTTTCGGTTTTTGAACTGATTACTTCAAGTTGCAATAATCGGTTTTCATGTTTGGTTAAATAGATTTTGCTTCTGATATTTCTTATGTTAGTACTCTCAAAACGCAGATCCAAACAGCCACAAATCCTTTTAGAAACGCCAGATATTAAACTTATCAATTCTTTGTGTTTCAGAATTCAAGGACCCCTGGCACTCTTGTTCATGGCGATCAAAACAACAATAGTAACCCAACCATTGGACGGATTACTGCTGGCATTGAATACGGCCGCCCTTTCAGACCTAAATGGAGTGGGACTGCAGGACTTATTTTTCAGGTATTTCTACCCTCTTTCATGAATATTGGATAACGTATTAGAGTGTTTTGGATGTGCGCTACACAAGTAGTTATCTAATTATTGCCACTTGATGCTGTAATAATCAGTTATTAGTGGCTGGATAAAACGATTATGATTATGGTTATCTATATCTGCATCTGTGTCTCTACTCTGTACTACAGTACATATAAAGCATTTCATCCTTCCATTTAAGAAAATTTTTAAGATTCAATAAAAAGACTCGACATTAATCAAGTATATTCTTAGAAATTGTGTAATTTCATTCCACATATTATATTACATTTAACAGTTAGCTCACTTTCTTCGTCATTAAATCTCACTTCTCCAACACTTTAGATGAGTCATGGAATCATATTACCATCACCAATTCATCGATTCACCATTGTAGTTTATCATCAGAAAAGAAGAAAAATGACATACCACTGTCACGATTCACTGTTGTATATATATTTTATTTTACACTGCATTTGCATGTATTTTGCTAGTTTGATTACATAGGGTTCAAAAAGTTAGTTTTGGATAGTCCGTTATCAAAATTGATCCTCGAGAAATATAGAAGTTACTTATAAAACCTTTTTATATTTATTTAGTCCCTAACTAGAATTAAATACAATATATTTTTTAAAAAAAGTTCGTTAACAAATAGTGCGTTGAAATATATTTTTCTAGTTTATAAGAAAATGAATTGTCATACGTTACATTGGAATACTTCCATACTACTCAGAAATCTTCAATTGGGTCATTGTCGAATTAGTTACTAAAAATTATACTGTAATAATTTGTCAAGCACTTCAACAATGACTATCAAATGAGTCCGAGCTCATATATCAGAAGGACATCCCGACATTGTATCTAGCAACAAGTTTCATAATACGTGATTATCTGATTATATTTTATATAATCCCGTTCCTGCCTTAATATGATGTCATTAACAGCGTGCTGGTGCTCGTGATGGAAAAGGGGATCCAATGATACGGGACATCCATAGTTGCCCATTAACTGCTAGGTAAATTTGAGGTTTTCTATATTAGATTTAGTGCCACAATACTAAAAGGTCAAACATGACTCTCCATGTTTATATTTGTTGTAGTGGCAATAATCACGATGATATGGTACTTGCTAAAGTTGAAAGTGTTTATACCGGCTCTAGTGACCCCAGTTCTTCAATGGTATGACGTGGTGACCTTTTACTTAGCAGCTTTGGTTTTACTGTTACTGTGGAATCTCATGGCTGATTATTTTGCAGTTAGTAGTTACTATGGAGCAGGGGCTTCCTGTTTGGTCTGAGTGGCTGGTTTTCAATAGAGTTACTACCCGTGCAAGGAAAGGCCTCGTAATTGGCCCTGCATGCTTTAATCTAAGGTACTATGTTCTACTTATGATATTAAATACCTCTCAAACTTATTGTATCACATATATTTTGTCAAAGTGAATCATTTAATTGTTCATTAATATTTTTGTGTGTTTATTTGTTCAAAAAATTTTATTTTTCTTTTTGTGTGTTCTGTTAATTTGTTTAATTTTCTTAAAAATAACAGTCTATCGGGTGGTCATGTTGTGGGTAATTTCCCTCCCCATGAAGCATTCCCAATTGGTGGAACAAATAGTGTTAGAGGGTATGAAGAAGGTGATATTGGGTCGGGGAGATCGTACGCTGTTGGTTGTGGAGAAATTTCTTTCCCTCTGGTGGGTGATTGATCACTTCTATTTGATCGTGCCACTTCTTTTAGATTTTGGGTTTTGTTTTTTTGTATTTGTGGAACACACATCGGTATTTAGTTTAATGTCTCTTTTTGACATTTCATAATTTGCTGTATCCGTCTCATCTCATAGGTGGGACCAGTAGAAGGAGCTGTGTTTGCTGATTATGGAACTGATCTTGGTTCAGGCCCAACTGTTCCTGGTAATCGGTGGTGTCATTACCCTCTTAGTGTAGAGATTATTATTTCGACCCATTACTTTAGAAATGGGTTGATTTGTGTTTAGATTTTTTTTTAATGGGTAGAACAGGTTAAAGTGTTAGACAACCATCTAAGTTTAGCTTTGAAGGGTAAATGGGTCAAAGTGATTGAGTGGGTTGCAGATTACTTAAGAGTGTATTTTTGAATGCGTAATACCTAAATTATATATTCATAAATAATACTACTATATAATTAATGAAGTAATTCGAAGTGTTTTAGGTCAACCCAACCTGACATGTAGTAAAGTTACATGATCATATAATCTGCCTCACCCATTTTTTCACCTCTAATTTTTTTTATATGCAGTTATTTATTAATTTAATTGTTTTGTATTTGAAGGGGATCCTGCTGGGGCAAGGTCAAAGCTTGGAAGTGGATATGGTTATGGAGTTGGTGTACGTGTAGCCTCTCCGTTAGGGCCTCTTCGACTTGAGTATGCTTTCAATGATAAGGGAAACGGAAGGTTTCACTTTGGAGTTGGCCAACGAAATTGAGGTCTTATTTCACGTTTCTCTTTTTAGAAATTTTGGTCATATTATCCTCTTTTTTCCTATTGTGAAAAATATGTTGTCTAGAAATGAGGGAGTAAATGTAACAAAACTATACATTCAAAGTGAGATATGATTAAATTTTTGTAGTTTAAGCCAATATAGTTGGATGTGCAACGTAATATGCAAGTCGCCATAGCCTTGGATTTGACATATTTTGCCCCATCAGAAAAGTTGAAATAGGGGAGCACGTGACTTTTGGTTCTCCTGCACGTGTGCTCATGATCTTGAATTCTTGATCAATTCACCATCACACAGAATAATGCACTTAATTGTCTTCTAAGTTCATTGGAAACATGCATTTTGGTTCTGTTAGTGTTTCCAACTGATCTATTTTTACTGCTGTTTGGTAAAAAATCTGGCTGCAATCCCCAACACATTAATTTGTTTACTTACATTTAAGTTTATGCATCTGGTGCGAGTACCATTAAAGTATTTAGAATTTGCAGGCCAACCAATGAAATACTTGTACAGATATCCTGTCCCATTTTTAGCAAGGCATTGTGATTTTCTCCATGTGGAAGCAACCAGTTTGTACAACCCAAGATTGTCTAGAAACAAGATTTAGAGACATGGGTTATGGTTCCTAGGGAAAAAACTTTTGTTTCCCAGTGTCCTTTTATGTATTTTTGTATGCTTCTCAAGTCTCATTGTAGTGAGTTTGTATAATTTAGTATATTTAGCATATATATAATAATAAATTTTAATTTATTGCTACTAATAATTCTCTCTTGAAATTAAGTGTTCACAGATAAAAGATACATAATCTCTTCAATATAATTGACAATTTTTTTGTTTAGATATAATTGAAACTAATTGTTTAGGGAGTTGATATATACTAGTAACACAAAAAGTGATACCCACATCACACAGTGCAAGTATTAAAGCAGACAGTACAAGTATATCACTGTACAGTTGTGTTGTATGCATTAAGTTGTGTGTTGCATATATCATCACCCAATTGTTTACTTTTGATCAATCAAAACATGTAATGAGAACATCGTTACATGGCTAAATAATGGTAACAGTGTAACAATTGCAATATTTTAAGATTTGTGTCTCAAAATATCTTATTGTTTTGACAAATTTATTGAATTAATATGGGAAATTTTTGAATAGGTGATTGTCTCGTCGTCCCTTGCATGTCAAATATAAAGGACTAGTCAACCTGTCAATGTCTTATGAGAATGAGGAATTGAATATGTTTTGGGTCGTATCTCTGTTTGGACAATTATGTTGTATTATTTTAATCAGGTTCACAAAAATATGAATGAGTGATATGAGATGGTAAGTTCCGAATATGACAATCATTTTTTATTTTAATCAAATCAAGTAAATGCGAATGATTGATATGAGATGTTATGTTACGCTGAAAAAGGAAAAAAGATGTTTATGTATACAATTATATAACACATACTCCGTAACATGCGTATATATATTATGTGTAAATTCGGAGGGACGACTTTGAGGGGAACGAGAGTATCATGTGATCTTAGCCGTTGATTTTTGTGATCAACGGTCCAGGTTAGCGACACTACGTGTACCCCACAACGACTAAATTCGCAACTTAAACTGAAATCACATAAATCAACGATTAAGATCACTTAACTTCTTTCTCCACAAAATGTAAATGACCCTCAAGATCTCACCCATAATCTAATTTTATTAATGCAGGAATCACCTCATAAAGGAAATGCATGCTGATGACATATTGTGTCAATTATATGTTATTGATTTGCACCAGATAATATATAATCTCAATAAAGTTGATTGAAAGTATAAATTACTACTCCAGTAGAGTGGCAGATTCACGATTTAAGACGACCCAGAGAATTGATATCTTAATTTTTGTGAACCCATAGCACACAAAGAATGTAACTAAAAATGCAATTTTTAAAAAAAATTCCCATTACATCTATCAAGTGGACGCGTAGCAACTGCTACCCCTACCTTTTACATGGCTCCGGTGCCTGTAATCAGATAGATAATGTTATTATTTATACACACTTAATTTTTCTTTAATAATATAATAAGTCTGTACGTAGTTGAATTAATTATAAAAATGGTAAATGGTAAAATGTAATAAAGGCAAATGGTACAATCAACTGGAGCCTACAAAGGAATAGGATAGTGGTGGTATGCATGTATGCTACTACTATTTCATCTCCAGGCCTGGACATATCGACGCTTTGCAACACAACCATACAAACAACATTGCGTGTATCATGTGTATCTTTAACACTCAACAATTATTTGTGGGACCCACTTCACTTTGATTAATTACATGCTACCAAAATTTATTTACCTCATCATTTTTACAAAATGTTTTTTTCATCACATTAATTTTTTTAACCTCGTACTGTATATGTATCTTACAATAAATCTTGGACATAAAATCTAATAATCTTTGCTAGTTTTTCACTTATTTTTATCTAAGCAATTATATATATGTTTTAAAATTCAAATTTTCTTTGGAATTTGCTTTGTTCATAAGAACAATTGCCCCAATCAACCCACAACTTGAATGTATAACATTTGAGAATCGCTAAATTAAAAGACGGACTAAAAGATTAGCCTAAATGCTATATATATGATGTAAATATAAATTCATTGGTTGTGTAGCAAAATGTTAACTTTATATATCTCACATTATCAATAGTGAATAACATATGATCTGTTTAGCCTAAATTATACTCTCTCCGTCTCATATTTATAGTCCATAATTTCTTTTCAAGACTTGCCAAGTTTATTCTTCACTTTTAAAAGTAGAATGATATAATTAACTATACTTCTTATATTACCTATATAGTTTATATGTATTTCATTAGAAGATAGGTCAAAAAAGTAAGGGTAACATTGTCATATTACACATATGTACAATGTATTAATTATACTTTCTTAAATTACGTATTTTTAGTTTGTACACAATAAATTTAGAACGGAGGGAATAATATATGCTAAGTACATATATCATTTATATCGCAACATCGTCCTAATTAAAACATGATATACATAAAATCTATGAAAAATGGGTTTTGCTAACATGTGATTTTAGAGCACAAGCTAAGCTTCATTAAATGCATCAGAATTTTTTAAATATATTACAAAATTTATTTATTAAACTACCTAATTTCCAATTATTCATCTTTATTAACTACAATTTATATTGTTTATAAAATATTTAACTTAATCTAAGGAGGTGTTTGGATTTGTTTATTTATAAGCACTTATATGCATACAAATAAGTAGGTGACCTCTTACTTATTTTAAGTGTTTATTCGTTAGTAAATAAGCAGATAAATAATTTTCAGGAAGGTGTTTGGATCTGCTTATCTACAGTCAAAATAAGCAAATAAGTAGATAATCATTTAAGCAATCTCAAATACCCCTAAATGCAAGTTAGATAATCACTTTCTAAAAAGTTTTTAAAATTAAAGTTAAGCAAAATTCGACTTTGCTTATGCAAATTGTTATGTACCAAAATGCACAGGTAGGCCCTTTTGACCCTTTAGGAGGAAAGCGAGTTAGCTGGTACGGGCGACGGACTGGAGGGAACCG
This sequence comes from Helichrysum umbraculigerum, assembly GCA_949592205.1. Taxonomy (NCBI): domain Eukaryota; kingdom Viridiplantae; phylum Streptophyta; class Magnoliopsida; order Asterales; family Asteraceae; genus Helichrysum; species Helichrysum umbraculigerum. Next base: position 231,892,047 of record CATIUR010000001.1, read on the forward strand.
CAGCATGGGGAATGTCCACGTCTCGCCGCAAGGCTCATTTTGAGTTGTGGGTCATAGGGCGGGCAGCTTTATCTGATCAAAGGCCGTGCTGCTCACCACTCCTCGAGGCCAAGGACGGGGTCGAACCGTCATTCCAGGATTTGAGGACCTTCCCATGTTCCCCTCAATTCATCAGTGATGCCGAAGGAAGGGCTCATCTCAACCCCAATGAAAATTTTCACGTAGCTTCTGGTCTTTGACATCAAATAAGAGGGTTGTAAGAGCATAGGGAGTGGATGGTGTTCTCACAAAATTCTCCATCCAACACAGTGTTCTCCCATTCCGACTCGGTGTTCTCGTCAGTGTTCTCGTCAATGTTCATCAATCAGTGTCTAAAATGAGATGTTGTTCCATACAATGTTCTCATTTTTTTTTAGATTTTCCCCACTCAAACAATAAATATAAAAACAAAATTAAGTTTTGAGAACACTATCCAGAACACTGTTACCACTCCACAAAATTCTCACCACAAAATTCTCACTCAGAACACTGTGTTTAGGCCGTCACCACTCCGTGTGCTCTAATAACGAAAGTATATGGAGTAATTAAAAAAGTTAGAAATTGAGGAAATGAATATTAGTTGGGGGAAGTGGCACGTGGCTGAGTCCGGACACAGCTTGTGATGGGGCCAAAGGCAAAAATCACAGTTTCTCGGTCATGTCTTTTTCCAACAATTATTACTTTACTTTTTCTCATTAAACCGATTAAACTACATCGATCCATCATTTTAAATTGGGAATATATGTCTTTTTACGATATTACCTCGGTCTCACTAGAAATGTCATCTTTTTAATTTTTAATTGTCCCAATATAAATGTCAATTTTCTATTTTAACTAATAACAAAAGTTTTAGTGGGTTGGTATGATATTTGATTAGTGAAGATTATATAATTAGTGGACAATTGTAAAACTTTGTGTCCGGTAGTCAAAGTTGACGCATTAAGTGAGATGGACGGAGTAATATATTTTAACTAAATAAAAGATTATATTGATAAAAATAACTTTGAAATATATGTTACATAAAATATAAAATATGTGTATATATAGCGGGGTCATAAAATAGAAGTTTTAAGCTAGCTAGAAACCATTACCTATTTTTTGTTTAAAATCTTGGTGCCGACAATATATAAACGCACCTTCTATATAAATTCTATTCATTTTCGATACATTTTTTGTTCCGATTGCCTAGTAATTGTGGAAAGTTTTGAGCTAAAAGCTACGTTTTATTGGGATGTATATACGTCCGATTGTTTTGTGATGTTCAAAAATTAAGTAATTTGTGGATAAAACCGCATACCCACATAATAAGAATCAGCTGGATTCGGTTTGTAGTTCAATCTCAATCACTTCTAATGTTATGAATAGATTTACGCCAAAGCTTGTGTAGGTGGTGCGAATTATATAATGTTATGGATGTCGACATCTACTTAGGTTTACAACGATTGATGATGATGATCGGGTGACATTATTTCGCTCTGAGGACGTACGATATATAAAGGGCAATGTTTAACCAATTCAAACTAATTTTATAGTCTGTTAAAGAGAGTGTACGTACCGTCTATAATGAAGAACTTGATGATAGTAATACTATGATTTTCTTCATGACCAACTAAGTTACGTGCCTGAATAGTTACTACAAAGCAACGTCCCCGTAATATTAAATCTAGCTAATATCCGTAAGAACTCGAAGTACTAAACTATCATTCAAAAATGGAGATCAATATATACCCCTTTCATTAACCATATACGTGCCTTATTTTGACCGCCTCAAATTAACAATCAACTGATTCGTAATATAATCAAGATAAGTAATAGTAACAGTTTGCGTTAGGTATAATATTCATGTAATTGATTGATTTAACATCCGTTATCCGTACGTCATCTCCCTAATTATTCTATGTATACACAAATGGCGTTACTACGAGTTACACGGAAAGACACATTACATTACATACATATTTATAAGCTAATATAGCTAACTTCATATATATATATATATGCATGTCTGCTACTCTGTTTGTGAAATTAGATTTTATATAGTTAATCTATCTGGAAAACCATGTTTAACTAACACTTTCTCCCGATCGATTTCAGGTTCTATGATATATCTTTGCATGAATTAATTATATATATCTTTTTATATATAGTTAAATAAGTTCAAAAGGTTATTTCATTCTATCGACTGAGAATTTATCAAAATTAGTCAACGAGAAGTCAGGATACCACAATCATAAGCAAAGTAAATAATATAAAGATCGAATTAACCTCTATCATAGATGTAAATATATAACAAGTATAGTAGCTAGTAATTTTTATACAAGTATTTCACAAAATAATAAAAATTTTAAAAATATAAGGAAAATGTTTGGCGATAGTTAAGCCTATACTTAACTTAATTCCATAATTATAATTCACAATTACCATGAATAAATACTTTTACCAAATTTAAATAAGGAAAGTTGATATTAAAAAGGAATGTTTGAACTTTGTAATTAATTCAACCGGGTTTAAAATTTTAAATTGAGAAACCTTTACCATAGCTCTAAGAGCTATGATTAACATTCTCGAAAATTTAAAATGAAATAAATAGAAATATAAACAAAATATAGATTTTTAAACACCCATAATTAGGTGTGGGTAAACCTTTTATGACCTTTTGGCACAGACAAATAGCTGTGGGTCAAACAAACTCTGAATTTTTGTTATTTACTCTTTAATATTTAAAGAAACATTTAGTACATTAATGAAATTTAATTAAATTGGTTTAACATATTAGACAAAAGTCCTATAGCTTTGTACTGATATATCACGGCCAGCAACTTTTATAGAGTACGTGCAGCGTTCTTTGTAGCAGAAAGTGAAATCATTCAACTAGTTTCCTATGCTTACTTTAAAGCAAACTATATTAATTAATGTAATGTAATCTTTCTGCTAGTTGGTACAATCACTATTCATTAAGAAAATCATGATGATCACAACATTAGTAATCAATATAACCAATAAATGAATCTAGCACATGTAGTTGAGTCTCTTGCTTCAATCTGTAATAATCAAGGATCTTTAATATGTTCATCACTACGGGTTCAACGCTAGCTAACAAAGTACGCATTTTTAATAAAATTAAATATATGCGTACGCGCACACATACACAAAAGAAAAACTTGATGAAACAGACTAAGGTATATTTGGCATCAGTTAGCTGAGTTGGAACTAGATAATCATTTAAGGGATTTCTAGAAACCACTTGAATAAATTAACTTCTATTTTAAGAGATTCTATGAGCCATTTTTTTTTTTTTTTTTAATAATCCTCATGTATTTTTGTTTGTCAAACAAGATTTCTTGTTTTATAAGAGTTCGAGCGCTCTTTGTTTGGGGTATTTTGAGTCATGTTTCTGTTATTTTGTACTTAGGGGTACTAGGGTGATCCGGATCTATTTGGGATTCTATCAAAAATGTTCTAGAGTGAAAACTGGTTGCTCGGCCTCTAGATTCGGGGATTTTTTTATGGGTTCTCCCAAATTTTTTTCATCCCTTTTAGTATCCTCGCAGTTAAGATTCAGATAAATTTGGAGTTTTAAAAGCTGTTAAGCATCTTCTATATGTATATTGTACTCTTGGAACTTTTAGCATCTTGCTATCTGCCATATGATAATTTAATTCTACTGCCTTTAAAAAAAAAAAACACACCCTTAAATAAAAATATCCGAAGTAGAAAAAATTGTTGTAGTGTCCCAATGTGTTGAATTTTTGAAAATTATGAAACAGAAAAGAAAACCCTAGTCAAAAAAGTGAGAATTCAAAGTTCAGACTAATAGTACTTTTGTAATTAACACTTACCACAGTACTCACAAACACACCGATATATACAACATATATTCACACATGCAGCTGCCTTCTGTTACACTGTCACTGAGATTGTGACGAATGAAAATAGTGGTTTTTGATGTGCATGTTATTATTATTTATTAAGATGAAAAATCAAATTGAACAATTAAGTTAATTAGATTAGATTAGATTAGATTAGATTAGATGGTGAATTAAGGAGACCATAACTCACTCTTCAAAGCTCACTGCCGGGGTTTAAAGTAGTTTGGTTCCCGAGAAACAGTAGAGACACAAGGATACACGCACACATTTTTAGTTTTTAATGGGAGACAATTCACTATCTATCAACCCTAATTTCATGAACTTGTCTTTTTGGTCCTGTACTACTTCAATTCTTATGCTTACTAAACTATCCACCCACCAATTGCATGTGTTCTAGCTCATGTTTTTCATCAGGTCTTTTGATAGTTGGTGTAATCTCAAACGTATATTATAACCGTACACATGTTATATTTTTGATGATGTTTTATAACATGTCTTCGAGTCGCATTGTTAGAGAATTGGGTTCGTGAATATGGGGAATATAATCTATTTGAATTGCCTATATACGTATATTATTTTTCAAAAATAATATTTTGATCCTATGTTATGGGTATCTAAAAATTTGCTCCTTATTGATATATACAGTTCAAGAGTTTCTTTTTTTTTTTTGGTTCGAGACAAAATCAAAAACCAAAATTACATGTTTAGAGTCCTTCATTAGTGTTTATAGTTTCATATGTACAGAAGTATTCAGAATTCTAAAAGCTATCGTCAATTACTCCAAAAGGGATTTTTAGAAAATTACAAACAGTCACTGTTGGGGTGGGTCACTGGTCACCTTTGATGCGTATCGATAGCCTAATCGCTGCCCACCAAATTTAACCACAAGTCTGGGTGGGTGACTCCCTCTTGAACGGTTGAACCCCGCTAATCAAATAGGCGTGGACTTCATTAGTTACATTATGACTTGTTATCAAGTTTGACCTAATATCCCATAATTACACTAACATGTCTCACACACATGTGATCATTCTAATGCCAAATCTAGCTTGTATCACAAGTTCATAGCAAAAAAATATAATAAAAAGTGGAATTTTATATATATAAGTAGTATATGCTAAGCAAGCAAAACGACTAAGAGAACTATTTACAATAACCATGATATCGAAATTGATCAATTGGATTGGGGATTGGATTTTCTCTCACTTTAACACCTGTTATAATAATCTAAACAATAAAATCAAGAAACTAACACATAACTCGTTCGTGTTTGCCTGTGTCATATAATGTTAAATTTAGGGTCTATTGAGATAGTCGAAGAACGCTGTATGTAATTACTAGCATATTCAAATAACAATTAGAAAACTAATTTGTTTAAATTAAGGACCTATTGATGTAGTGTATAAAATGTAATATGGATCAAATCCTGTTGATTCTACGAATACCCAGGAAAAACCCCTTCTAACAAGCGTTATTCACAATGAATACCGATGTTAGGAAATAACTCAACTCAATTGCTAGCAAAATTGAGAGAAAAAATCATTTTCTTCAAAAACAAAAACTGAATAGTTTCTTACATCCATAAACCCTAAAAAAGGAACTAGAATTTTAAATGGGCTGAAAAAACATAACGGGCCAGTCAGAAAGCCCAAAACAGAAGTCCAAATATAACTAGAAAAAACATAAAATGGTCTATAACTTCTTCTAGGAGCCGTTTTTGGGCTTCGGAGTTGGGCTAAACCGCCTTTGGCCTTTTTACAGCTTGGTGGGCTTCGTTTCAAGCTTCGATTCGCCAGCTCATAGGCCTGAAACGGAGCCCTGTAACTCAAGTTATGGTCTTTTTCGTGCAGCCCATTTTGTTACACGATTTTGGACCTCCAGAAATACAAGGACCCTTTCTTCAACACTTGGGCCTCCATCAGCTACGCTTAAAATAACAAAGTAATGCTAGAAAGAAAAATATTACTGAGGTTAATTAAATAAATGAAGTGTTTAATATAGGTAGATGGACTGTTTTACCATTTTGTGGACTAGAGTAAAAAAAAAATAGAGAGACAGGATATGAGTAGCTCACTCTGTGGTGTGACTAAACATGAGAGAAACATGGTAGCTAGAGAGAGAAACAATTATATATAATTAACAAGAGATCTAAGAGTGAGAGAGATAAATGTTGGGACCTTAAAGAACAAAGCTCTATTGGTGTTCTTGTTCAGTCTTTTTACCTTTTCACCTTTTTGGTCATCTTTACTCTCTCTCTTTTTTTTTTTTCTCTCTCTCTCTCTCTATACGTAATTAAACTATCAAACTATTCAGTTCATCTTTTGTTTTGTTAACCTTTTAGAATCATGAGTAGTGATGATCCTTATTCCACATACTACAATGGTTCATGGTTCAATATGAATAAAAACAACTTTCTTATTTCTTCGTCATCATCATCAAAATCTTCTATTTCTCACTACTATTATCATGATCAGTCTTCACCTCCTTCACCACCACTTAGAGAAGCTCTTCCTCTTTTAAGTTTAAGCCCAACAAGAAAACAACTCAACCAACAAAACCTTACTAATGATGCATGTGTTCAGTCTATGGAAATTGATCCAAAAAGCAAGATCGTTTCTGATGATGACCATGAGACTGTGACTGTAGCCTTACATCTTGGGCTTTCAAGCAACAGTTTCTCTGAAGCTGATTTAATTTCAAGACTCTCAAACAATACACATAGTAGTAATAATGTTACTACTGAAATGAATAACAATAAAGATGTGGTGGAAGAAGAGATGATGGAAGATGGTGGTACAAATAGTAATGGCTATCTTACAAGTACACTAAACAAGGGTCAGTATTGGATCCCAACTCCATCTCAGATTCTGATTGGCCCAACTCAGTTCTCTTGTCCACTTTGCTTCAAAACCTTCAACAGATACAATAACATGCAGGTATTATTATTTAATTACACTGAAAAGCTCTACTATTTTTATATTATTTTTCTAAAAAAAAAAGGAAGAAGAAACAAGAAATTAAAGTACATATTTGTTTCATATATTATTCACTTCTAGTCAATTTTCATCACTGTCTATTAGGGCTAGGGTTAGTTTTATTTATTTCTTGACCTTTCAAATCTTGATTACTTTTTTTTTTTTTTTTTTTGTAATATATATAAAGGGGAATTGAAGAAGATGAAATCCCATGCGTTTACTTTCCTAAACTATTCACTTCATCTTTTACCAATTTGCTTCACTGTATATTAGAGCTATAGCTAGGGTTTTAATTCTTCACCTTTCAAATCCTGTATATTGCTTAAGTTTACTTTCATTTCTTCAAATCAAGCTAGTGTTTGGTCTAACTGTCTTGATATATCTAAGATTGGTTAGAAGTACTAGTACACTGTTTTCAAATGTAAAAAGAAATCTACTTTATATCTGATTAAACAAGACAAGCATTATGCTTTTTGTTCCTTGAAGTTTGGTTTCCTTTTATTATCTACTTTCCTAAATACATTGGCAATTGTGTCGAAAACTGTAACCTTTTTATTGTTGTATTCATCAACTCTGATCCACCCCAGATACATTATTTATTATCTTCATGTCCAAACAAGAACAGTAGTACTGTAATAAAGAAAGAAAAAATGAAAGTTTCTTCTGGTCATCTATCTGTATAGCTCTGACCAGTAAACCAGGTTTATCTTTCTGTGTAATTTCTAAAACCACATATAATAATATTGAGTTTTTTCTTCTCTAATTATGCATTGTCCTTTTTGTACTGTCTTTGAAACACATGTTAATTTGTCTTGTTTTGTTTGAAATATTTTAGTAGAGTACGGAGTATGATTTAAGGACCTCTTAATTTGGAGAACCTAACTGATCCAAGAAGGGTGTGTACAGAAAACATAAAATGTCAAAAGGGAAGGACAATGTGGTAGTTCATTCTTCAATTCAGTCTTGAAAAGTTTAAATCCTGACCACTGTTAACTCATAATTAGAAATTGCGGTTTTCAGAACCCATTAATTTCCACTTATAAGAGATGGTTCAAAACCAGAAACTTAAATGCCAAATTTACTAGTTTTAAAGCTTTTTCATCGTACCTAAAGAACATTCAAATATCATATCATTTCTTTATGCTTTGCATCTAAATAAGTCTGATGCACCATCTTGCCATTCAAAGTTTTGATGACGTATAATGATGATCTAACTATTAATAGAAGTGTTTAACGGTAGTAAAATAATAATAATGTAATATATGTTGCTTCTATAAAAGTTTGTCCACTTTATCCATCGATTTATCTCAAATTTTATGGTAAGCTTATAAAATCCTTCGAGAAATCAATCCTACTCCTTTCATAAGAACAACTGAATTCGTTGATTGTAATTTCTTTTTTAATCAAAAGTGTCAAAGTTTTAAGTTTTCCGGCCCATGTTTATATAACCATGGAGAAAGTTACGTGGTACGTATAATGCATTCTTAGCATTCTCATTGAATTCTATAGTGTGACATGTTATGGTTGAGCATCGAATATGTGCATCACTTTACTAAACTTTCATGTACACCTGCCCAAAAACTGTAAGACCCCTCTTTTATAACAAACATATTATATAATTTATACATTAGAAGCGTGTCCCAAAACATATACATATCCGTTATTTACAAAACGAACCATAATAAACTTTTATCAACTTCTATTGTTACAAACCATACTATTAAATTCGGGTGTTATATTCAACTTTCCAATACATTCTATTATCAAAAGTAAGAGTTTGCGCCATTTTAGTCAAACACCCAGTCAACTTCTACTATCCGATCTACATCATCAACTAACCAAAATCTGCAAAACATTCAACAACGAGGGGATTAGCCTTTGCTAAGTGAATGGAACCGTAACCGACGATTCAATCCATTTATAACAAATCTTACAACTGATAACAACAACTAGTTAAACACATAAGCACATAACTACGTGAGGATCGGCAGTTCCTGATAATACAACTTATATAAACAACAATACCAGAAACTACGACCACTGGGCGCCATGCCATTCCCAATGATCTACCGATAGCCTAATTACTACTTTCACTGAATAGGTTAATCTTCAACTATGTGTATTCAAGTAACCTAGACAACTACACAGTAGTAATCAAACCCAACCCGCACGCTGACCTCACTCCAATTCATCTCAACAACTTGTCACATAAGGCATATCATATGCAGTTATGTAAAACCAACAGAACAACTTTTACAACTTGATCAATCAAACTCAATCAATTCATTCAACAACTAAATAACTGAAAGTAACATGGCATTAACTTCTACTCAAACTATCCCGGTTACCCGTTGTAACCAAACTTGTTACAACTGGGTTGAACCGAGGACTACGGTAACCACTCACCAATTATCGTCCGGTCACCAAACTCAGTGGTCTAATGTTACTGAGTGGCCGCCCGCTTATCTGAGAACACAAAGATAACAAGTTAGAATCTCGTTCCATAACTTAATCCAAATCATAATCCATAATATTTTCCAAACTACTATCATCAACCATGATTCATATCATATAACAATTCAACTATAAGTTTAGTTCAATCATTAAACAGCACAACAGCTAGAAGCTAAACATAAAATTCCCTGAAACCCGGGGAATACGATCGTACTCCCTTGAGTACGATCGTACTCAACTGAATACGTTCTTATTCCCGTGAATACGCCGTATTCCCGAGCTAAAATTACATCAGACAAATTTTTAAGGAGTACGTTTGGGAATACACGGGGGAGTACGCCGTACTCCCGTGAGTACGATCGTATTCCGGGAATACGATCGTATTCCCAGCTTAGAACAGACCTGCACTTTCAGCAAGAACACTATACGAACCAAAACCAATTTCACTCAAAAACTCAGTTTCAACATACGAATTTACACAGAAAATAACCACAATTCGACCACAAACTTATACTAACATCAAACCACCTATTCTAACATGAGATTCAAGCATCAATCATCATCAAACCCCAAAATTACAAAAACCTAACTTATAAACTCAATATGAAGAACACAAACTAATTCTATCATATAATCATCATGAAATCATCAACTATCAATGAATAATCAACAAGTAATTATCAAAACATGATTTCTAAACTTCAATTCATACCAATCACTTATATTTATTCTATACCCAAATTTCTATGAAATAAGTTCAAGAACACTTACAATCAAGAGATACACAAGATGGTGATGATGATGAGGAATCTAATTCTATGACTTAATTTCACAACTTGTTAAATCTTTCTTTGATTTTCTTTGATTTGAAGAACTTTGAGAGAGTTTTCAAGACTTGAGAAGTTTAGGTAAAAAGAAAGAAATGAGTCGGTCTTCACACCGCCCCATCATTTTATTATGTTTAATATTATACCCCTTTCTAACCTATTGTCTGGAACCAGAAAATACCCGCGAGTCAAAATATTTTATTTTACCGTCAACTTTAACTTTTTAAAACAAGTAACATTTCACTTGTCACAATAAAAACTGAGGCTCTTTTACATGTTTATTTTCAAATAAACCAACTTAACTTAATAAAATACAATTTATTTTCGGGTCCAGAAACGGGATGTTACAAATCTTCCCCCCTTATAGGATTTCGTCCCCGAAATCCAACCACACCCAATTAAACTAAACATAATCAATTCTCCTATTAACATACAACTCTAATCATATTACTGTATGTTAAAAGAAAATTAACATAAGATATACCTGTCGCATCACTATCAAGTCCAAAAACATTCTCCGCCGTCATTTGAAAAGCCCTTCCTGTAGCCGGTGGAATCTTTCTTTTCTGTCCAACAGATGACGCAGAACCCGAGGCCACACTCCCAACCAAACCCGAACCTTGCATTGTCTTCTCCGGACAGTTCAATGATCTATGTCCTTCCTTTTTACAATTCCAACAAACAAACTGTGGAAAAGTACAATCCCGCATACCATGACCAAATACCCCACACTTAACACATCTCATAGTCTCTGAAGTACACTGACCAGAATGTTTCGACTTACAATTTATACACCATGGATTACTTCTCACCGAATCATCATTATAAACTACTCTTCTAGTCTGTCCTTTGTTTCCCGAAGAACTACTCTTAACCTGTGAGGAACTCTTTTCCTTGTTCATTTTACCAGAAGCTCGCATGTCACCATCTACAGATCGGGCTAAAGTAAAAGCCTGAGTAAGAGTACCTGCCAATCTCACACTAGTTCGATATTCCGGTGGTAAAGTTCCTACAAAATGATTAATCCTCATCCTGTCATCTGGGACCCATTGTTGAACAAAACGTAACTTCTCAGTGAATTTATTAATGAGGTCATCCATCGACATTTGTTCAGTTAACTTCAAATCCATAAACTCTTGTCTAATTCTAAGCATATCAAACTCTGAACAAAACTGTCTACAAACCTCATTATGAAACTCTGCCCAAGTAATTCCCGATCTTTGCTCCTTTGTCAATTGCTCAGTTATAGAATCCCACCAATTCATCGCTTGTCCCTTCAGTAATTGCACAGCATAACCAACCTTTAATTCTTCTTCACACCGACACACTTCAAACTTTTTCTCTGTATCTCTCAACCAATTCAATGTTACTGAAGGATCATTGCCTCCTTCAAATTCTTTCGGACCACTAGCCTTAAATGTCTTAAACGAACACAACTTATTCTGTGGTGGTGGTGAAGGAAACTGATAAGTTTGCTGAGCTAACCTAGCTTGTTGTTCCAAATACAACTGTTCTATCTTTTTAAGTCTTATCACTTCATCCTCTAGTTGCAACAAGTAATCCTCTTGACTAATTTCCTCTTGATGAACATTAGAAGTACCACCCTGATTACCCTCATTGTTTCGTGGAGGTGGAAGCTCAGTTCTAGTAACATCATTGGGAGTCGGGTTCTCGTTATCTGCCATACCTGTACTCACAACCAAAACACAACTTGCAACTTGTTAATCGTTAGCATTCACTATACTAACCAATCCCCAAATCCCAAAGCTAATCCCACTTACCGAAATGTTTGACTAACACTGACTAGATTTGGGATTGAACATTTACAAATGCCCAATTCGTCCAAACCTATGCTCTGATACCAACTTGTAAGACCCCTCTTTTATAACAAACATATTATATAATTTATACATTAGAAGCGTGTCCCAAAACATATACATATCCGTTATTTACAAAACGAACCATAATAAACTTTTATCAACTTCTATTGTTACAAACCATACTATTAAATTCGGGTGTTATATTCAACTTTCCAATACATTCTATTATCAAAAGTCAGAGTTTGCGCCATTTTAGTCAAACACCCAGTCAACTTCTACTATCCGATCTACATCATCAACTAACCAAAATCTGCAAAACATTCAACAACGAGGGGATTAGCCTTTGCTAAGTGAATGGAACCGTAACCGACGATTCAATCCATTTATAACAAATCTTACAACTGATAACAACAACTAGTTAAACACATAAGCACATAACTACGTGAGGATCGGCAGTTCCTGATAATACAACTTATATAAACAACAATACCAGAAACTACGACCACTGGGCGCCATGCCATTCCCAATGATCTACCGATAGCCTAATTACTACTTTCACTGAATAGGTTAATCTTCAACTATGTGTATTCAAGTAACCTAGACAACTACACAGTAGTAATCAAACCCAACCCGCACGCTGACCTCACTCCAATTCATCTCAACAACTTGTCACATAAGGCATATCATATGCAGTTATGTAAAACCAACAGAACAACTTTTACAACTTGATCAATCAAACTCAATCAATTCATTCAACAACTAAATAACTGAAAGTAACATGGCATTAACTTCTACTCAAACTATCCTGGTTACCCGTTGTAACCAAACTTGTTACAACTGGGTTGAACCGAGGACTACGGTAACCACTCACCAATTATCGTCCGGTCACCAAACTCAGTGGTCTAATGTTACTGAGTGGCCGCCCGCTTATCTGAGAACACAAAGATAACAAGTTAGAATCTCGTTCCATAACTTAATCCAAATCATAATCCATAATATTTTCCAAACTACTATCATCAACCATGATTCATATCATATAACAATTCAACTATAAGTTTAGTTCAATCATTAAACAGCACAACAGCTAGAAGCTAAACATAAAATTCCCTGAAACCCGGGGAATACGATCGTACTCCCTTGAGTACGATCGTACTCAACTGAATACGTTCGTATTCCCGTGAATACGCCGTATTCCCGAGCTAAAATTACATCAGACAAATTTTTAAGGAGTACGTTTGGGAATACACGGGGGAGTACGCCGTACTCCCGTGAGTACGATCGTATTCCGGGAATACGATCGTATTCCCAGCTTAGAACAGACCTGCACTTTCAGCAAGAACACTATACGAACCAAAACCAATTTCACTCAAAAACTCAGTTTCAACATACGAATTTACACAGAAAATAACCACAATTCGACCACAAACTTATACTAACATCAAACCACCTATTCTAACATGAGATTCAAGCATCAATCATCATCAAACCCCAAAATTACAAAAACCTAACTTATAAACTCAATATGAAGAACACAAACTAATTCTATCATATAATCATCATGAAATCATCAACTATCAATGAATAATCAACAAGTAATTATCAAAACATGATTTCTAAACTTCAATTCATACCAATCACTTATATTTATTCTATACCCAAATTTCTATGAAATAAGTTCAAGAACACTTACAATCAAGAGATACACAAGATGGTGATGATGATGAGGAATCTAATTCTATGACTTAATTTCACAACTTGTTAAATCTTTCTTTGATTTTCTTTGATTTGAAGAACTTTGAGAGAGTTTTCAAGACTTGAGAAGTTTAGGTAAAAAGAAAGAAATGAGTCGGTCTTCACACCGCCCCATCATTTTATTATGTTTAATATTATACCCCTTCCTAACCTATTGTCTGGAACCAGAAAATACCCGCGAGTCAAAATATTTTATTTTACCGTCAACTTTAACTTTTTAAAACAAGTAACATTTCACTTGTCACAATAAAAACTGAGGCTCTTTTACATGTTTATTTTCAAATAAACCAACTTAACTTAATAAAATACAATTTATTTTCGGGTCCAGAAACGGGATGTTACAAAAACTGATGCTCAACGAACACATGTCACGCTCCTTTTCTATAATATTACTATACCATCAGTTAACCAAATTTTTTTTCTAATTATTACAGTATCTAAATGGCCTAATATTATAGGAGAAGTTACAGTTTGAATATGTTACCCAATTAATCTCTTGAATAAGCCTGATATTTGATCAATTACATATAATTAGCCTAGCTAATTCTTAATACAGATGCATATGTGGGGGCATGGATCTCAATATAGAAGAGGTCCAGAATCCCTAAGGGGAATACAGCCAACCGCCATGTTAAGACTACCATGCTACTGCTGTGCACCAAGATGCCATAACAACATCGATCATCCGAGAGCTAAACCACTCAAAGATTTCAGAACTCTTCAGACACATTACAAAAGAAAACATGGAATCAAACCATTTATGTGCAGGAAATGCGGTAAGGCCTTTGCGGTAAGAGGGGATTGGCGAACACACGAGAAAAATTGTGGGAAACTTTGGTATTGTAGCTGTGGATCGGATTTTAAGCACAAAAGGTCTTTGAAAGATCACATAAAAGCATTTGGAAATGGGCATGCAGCTTATGGGATTGATGATGAATCTTGCTTAGAGTTAGAAGAAGATGAAGCTGCTAACTCTGAGATTGATCATCAAGAAAATGAATCGTGTTATGGTTTTTGATTAATTAATCAAAGATTATATCAAGATCATATTTGAAGGACCCTTAATTATGATTTGCTAGCTACTATTAATGTTTCTTTTCTGTTGGTATGATTTCATGAGACATATGGACCACGATATGTAAATTATATTCGTGTTACGTTCGAGTATGAGTACTGAGTTATTAATGCATGGATTGTACTAGGTTTTATGTTAGTATAGTAGTTGCTAGAAAAGGATGGGAAGAGATCATTATGAGCTTTTGTATCATGTTGTTACCAGCCTTGATTTAGAAGATTTATATTGCTATTTGCTAGCTGGTATATATTCAAAATTTATTCTGCAACTCTCACGTCTTTTATTGGGGTGAACAAGATGAATTAAATATCTATACCTAACATAAAAAAAAAAATTTTATATATATATATATATATATATATATATATATATATATATATATATATAATATATATAAAAACTGATACAAAAAAATATGCATGTAATACATGTGAAAAAGTAACAATCTTGGTTAACTTCTAGCTAGTTCTAGTATAAATACCAGGAAGGAAAAGGCCGTGCAAATGCACGGCCCACGTCATTTAGTATTATATCGATTTTTAACAGCATTAATTTTTGTTAAAAATAATAATTCAATTTTTTGCTTTCTTTTATTGAAGGCGTTTGACTTATTGTTATATGAGTAATCGATCAAACAAGTGGTTGTGATTTTAACTCTCATCTACGATAATTAGTACTCCCTCCGTCCCAGTCAAAGTATCATCTTTCACTAAGTACACAATTCACCAATCAAATAACATATCTACCCACAACAGTCTCGTTCAATTAGTAGAAACACGGAAGTTGACACTTATTTAGGACAACCCAAAATAGTAATGTGGAGACTTGTAGTGTGACGAAGAAAGTAATATCTATTTTCATATATACAATATGATATAGGTTGTAATTCGTTTAATATTTTAAAGTTCATCTTCTTTTATTCTTTTATTATTTGTTGCCTATAGCTTCATTAAAAATGCCAAAAGAGTTTTATAGTATAGTAAGGATCGCCACATGTTTCATTTAAAGATTCAAAAAATTTTGAAGCGTAATATTTTAAGGTTATCAAAAATATGTAATCATATTTAAAGTGCTAAGGGTGCTTTTGTTGTATAGTAAACATAAAAATGAATATAGTAAGATGATAAAATATATTATAATTAAATGTTAATAGTTTTAGGGAACGGTTCAGAGGAGAACAAAAGGGGAAGGGGGAAGGGAGGGCAGGGACTAATTTGCAATTATAACAAAGTTTTGGACCTGACCAAAAAAACTGACCGGAAAATTATTCAAAAATGTCAAAAATAAAATTTTAATCAAAAAACTTCTATTTTAAAAATTTTGTAAAAAATTCTTAAAAAGATAAGATGCAGTTAAAATATACAAAGATGCAGTTAAAATAAATATAACTAGTTTTTTTATTTCAACACATAAAAATTAAAAACGATGCAGTAACAAAATATACAAGATGCAGTAAAACATGTAATATTAATTTTTTAGATTCAAGAATAAAAACAAGATTTACATAAGATGCAGTAAATAAATATAAGTACTTTTTTATTTCAACACATAAAAAGCTTAAAAAAATATAAGATGCAATAACAATATACAAGATGCAGTAAAAAACTACTTATATATATTAAATTAGTATTACTACAAATATACACTAATTGAACGTAAGATGCAGTAACGCAAGATGCAGTAGAAAAATGCAGGATGCTGTCGATTTTTTCAGATCTAAAAACAGCATAAAATGAAGTAACAATATACAAGATGCAGTAAAATAATATTAGCAATTTCACAAGATGCAGTAAACAAGTACTACTACAAATATACATTAAATGAACGTAAGATGCAGTTCACAAGATGCAGCAGAAAAAACGAAGGATGAAGTCGATTTTTTTTTTCAGATCTAAAAAGTAGATCTGGATCTAAATAAGTAATACTACAAATATACATAAATTGAACGGAAGATGCAGTTTCGCAAGATGCAGTTTCGCAAGATGCAACAGAAAAATGCAGGATGCAGTCGTTTTTTATTTCAAATCTAAAAAGTAGATCTACTTTTTAGATCTACTTTTCATATCTACTATTTACATCTTAGATCTACGAATTTAAAAAGGTCTATTTCATCTTAGATCGAAAAGTTTTACAAAGTAGTGGTGTTGTCAAGATGATGACAAAAGCGGTGGTGGTGTGGAGCGGCGGAGGAAGTGGAGAAACATCACGGTTGGTTACGTCCGGTGGAGGCCGGTTCACCAACGGTGATGGTTCGCACGTCAAACTCTCCGGCCATAAAATACACCACGTTTCTCCGGATATTTTCTCATGTCACGAAAACGAAAACGGTGATGGTAGAGGAGCGGTGGAGCAACGGTAGAGCAGCGATGGAACGACGGTGGAGAAGCAATGGAACTACGGTGGAGCGGCGGTGGAGCGGTGACGACGACGAACTGTGGTGGCGGCGGCGACGTCGATGAACGGTGATGGCGGCGGCATCGGTGAACGGTGGTGGTGGTTAGTTAGTGTTTTGTAGAAAAAGAGAGAGAATTAAAGAGTTGTGTGTGTTTTTGTGAGAGAAAGAGATGAAAAGTGGCTGCCCAAAATTATACCCTAAATTTGACCCCCTTTTCTCATATTTCAGAAATTGCAATAATGGTCCCTCCGCCTAAAATATTTGTAAAATGGTCCTCGCGTGACTTGTCTTGATCTGGACCGTTGATGAAGGGAATGAATGGTCTGGATCACCTTGCCCTCCTTGCCCTCCCTAACTTGTGTTCCCCTCTGATCTCAAATCAAAGTTTTATCATATTTCTCTTATTTAAAAAATTTAAATGGTATGGTTTACTAGTTATAACACTTGGTAGTGGATGGTTATTGTAACAACCCCGAAATTAGGGCCAATTTAAAATTTTCCTAATTACTTGTTTATTACTTGTATTTAATATGAAATAGGATTAAATACATTACTTACTATATATATATATATGGATGGAATATATGTATATATACGCGTATACGATTCGTACAAATATCGTATAAAACTACAATCGTACAAACTTGCGTACACTGATAAAACAATTATTAAATAATGTGAAATTATTTAATTACTTTGATTGTTACTTTATATTATGTTTATAATATAACGGAAAACGTACGTTTTGATTAAAACGTCACCGAACTCTCCGAAAACTCGACCAACCGACAAAACAAAACTAAATTATAATTGATAACTTAGAATCAAGTATTTTATTTAAATACTCCAACAAAAATACCGGGGAACGACTCGTATTTTAAAACGTATATTAAATCGCGTATAAAATCATTTTTTAAACGTTTAAATGACCGGGGAAACGAACACCGCACGGAACGCAAACACGGAGGAACAAAGTTTGGTGAGACCACACATGGTGGCCCCACCATAACCGGCCCAAGGTGAGGGGCTTCAAGCCTCACCTCTTTTCCCATTTTAACACACAAACCCAAACACCCATACTCTCAATTATTTCTCTCTCTCTCTCTCTATCGGTTTCTTTTTCTCTCTCTCTCTAAAACCATCACTAAAACACCCTAAAAACACCACAAAACGAGCTTTGATCACAAAACGCAAAGGAGCAACGACGATCACGAGAACGAGGTCTACAATCGTATCTTTTCGGATTTTCGTTTCGACAACTTTGTAAGTTTTCTGGCGACCCGAAACTTTTCCGATTACTTTTATTTGGCTAGATAAATGTTCCCCTAGCTTAGTGATGTCCAAAAACATACTTGAAACGCGTTTTTGAACACTTTTACTAAAATGTCGGTTTTGGTCATTTTAAATAAAACGACACCTCGAACATTAAAAACGACATCCAACAATTTTTATGAACTCATCATAACATAATATAACTTGTGTAAAAGTTTCAACTTGAACGGAACTCGTTAGACACGTTTTCGACACGACTCAAAATCTGACCAGAGGTAAGTGTCGCATGGCTCACGCCAGTTATGCGACACTTCGCCTTAGTGACGCATAGGTCACGATCCGCCTTACGCGACACTTCATTAGTGCCGCTAAAACACTATACCGTCACTTCACAAGTGACGCAGTCTTAACGCCTTCGGCAGAAACAACACGACACTTACTTAGTGACGCTACCTTATAACTTTCAGTAGTAATGAGCGTCAGTAGTAACTAGCGTCACTCCTTTAGTGACGCCACCATATAACGTTCAGCAGAAACAGGCGACACTTCGTTAGTGCCGCTATCATCGGTAGAAACTTAACACTTTCAGTAGAAACGAATGACGTCCGGTTACTACTGATGACGTCACCGACCATCACACCGTCACTTCATCAGTGACGCATACATACTTATACCGACACTTGCCCAGTGTCGCCCTATGAACCGATTTACTCACTTATACCGTCACTTCATAAGTGACGCCCTGTTTGAACACGGCACTTAATACCGTCACTATTATAGTGACGCAGTGATGAATCTTAAGACTTATTAACGTCACTTACCTAGTGACACATCATCTTAATACCGACACTATCTAAGTGCCGCATACATGGTTACACAGACACTGAATACACGACACTACCTAAGTGTCGCATGATACACAGAAGTGACGCCTACAAGTGACGCTATAACAGGCTGATTGAAACTTACATTTTATACAAGTATGGAATATACTTAAAACGTGAACGTACTTTACTCGGCGTTACTTATACATGAAAATACTATACTTTTGGAAGTATACAACGATACTTGAATACGTACAAGTTGATACTAAACTAAACGTGAAATTTCGCTCACACACGCGTACGAGTTTTCACTCGGAAATACTTAGGAAATTACACTTCAACGAACTTACACTTGTACACCACACGGGATTACACCCGATACAAACTTACAAGTTCACCTGCTAGTTACGTGCTGGATTACACGTTAACTGATACGAACTTACTTACGAATACTTACGAGGTTTCACTCGTACCCTTTGGGGACTAAGCCCATTGGAACGTACACAAACGATACATGTTGTAATACAAACAAACGATCATACGAGTATACTTTACAACTGTACAACTACTGTGAACATATAATAATAATGGATGGAATTATTATAACACCGATAACAAACGAACCGTATAACTTTTATACAAACTACAATTTACAAACGATTACAAACTTACAAACAAACTAATGGACATTAACTAGTTTGGGAACAACTAGCATGGATACTTTACAAGTATTCCATTTACTTACTAAACCTTATGCGTATTAGGACGCTAAGGGTTGCTAGTTCGGGAATACTACTTGCTTACTTATTACATCGTCTGCCAGACTCAGGTGAGTCTTACAGCCCCTACTTTACTATTTTATACTCAGGGGTGAGATGCATTACTGTTTTACATGAACACACAAAACTTACTTGCTGCCATGATTTACTTATTGTATGAGAGTAACGATACGCCAATTGCATGAGTTTACGACTAATCCAATGAAATCCTCCTGAATCATAGTTGTTAGTTATGTGATAAGCGCGAGTTTTAGTATATGGATCCATATGGGACTGACAATCCCCGCCCGGGGTAGCACGCACTACCACGAACCGTTCCTGTAGAAACGGGCGTTTCTTACTCGTTCCGTATGAATGTTTTGGATTACATTCATGAGGGGGTACCGATATTTACTGTACGTTAAGCTTCAACTATGGTGGCTCATGGCGATTGTATCAAACGGTTTGCATAATCTGCAACCACCCACTTATTAAAACTTACTGGCTGGCTATGATTTACAAATACTACTTGTGTGTTCAAACTGTTTACTTACTTCCAAACCTGTGAGATTCACCAACCTTTTGGTTGACCTTTTTAGTAATGCTTCTCAGGTACACAGCATCAGTAGGGGTGCCCAGCAGGATAAGCTTACTTAGCTCGAGTCGCATGCATTACAAGATTGGAGATTTTCTTACATTACTTTTGTACTAGTTGTTATGTATTAGAATCTCTAGGAATTTACTTTAACTCGAGCTTGTATTTTGAAACTACTTATTTATTAATGTTATAACTTTTCGAACGTCTCATTTAGAGTCGTTCACTGTATCCTTTGTGCTTGTGATTATTGATTAGTAACACCCAAAACATCGCTTCCGCAAAACTGTTAAATTTGGGGGTGTTACAGATTGGTATCAGAGCCTAAGGTTATAGTGAACTAGGTTGCATTTAGTGGGCCTAGACTATGACCGTTAGGCAGTATTCCTCATTAGGTATAACTGGTTCAGGAATTACAGCATACAAGTTTAATTTAACATAGCCTGATCAACTATGTACAATTAAATGAAGATGATGTGAGTTCTGAAAGGGGTTATGTTGAACCGGAATGCATTAGCTGACTCTGACCTCGAGAGAACCGGGACTTTTACTTGATTGTGCTAGACACGAACTAGGCGGTTATGTGATATATATATATATACATAGGCCTCTTTCCCCGATACGATACTCTCTCGACTAATACGAAATTGCTTTCAGATTTCATCGAACAAACGACAACTTGATTCTCGTCATTCTGTCCTTATTTAACTTTTATGAATCCACGAAAACCATACACGCTACCGACATACGTCTGAAGATCTCCACACTATTGTATCCGACAACCATAGTTTCTCGAACGTCCTTCGATATGAAAACCGAGACCTTGTTTTATTCGCTAATTCTACCAAATTTACGTACCTCACTGTACCGTTAGGGGTAACTTAATAAAACCATTTTCAACTCAATGTTTCGATAGACTTCAAATTATACAACCGACTTTTACTACCAAAAATTTATAACAAATATATTTTTATCAAACATGTTACAAAATTTCTTACAAAAACTTTTTTATAAAGTTTTCAAAAATTTCGAAATCATATAAACTTATTTATAACTCGCAGACTTTGAACAAATTTCAACCTTTGACGAAATTCTTTTAACTTACCAAATCATTACCTTCAGAATTCTTATCCGAATCCTCACATGTTCTTTATTATTGTTTCAAGGAACATGCCTCCTCGACGACAACTCAACCTTACTGAAGCCGAAGTTGCGGGTATTATTGCCCGTAGTGTGGCTCAAGCTCTAGCTACCCGAACATCAGCTCCTGGTAGCGAAGATACTGCCAACAATGGACCACAACCCAAAACCTGCACCTACAAAGACTTCCATAACTGCAAACCGCTGAACTTTGCAGGAACTGAAGGAGCGATTGGTCTGATTCGTTGGACCGAGAAAATCGAGTCAGTGTTCCTCATCTGCAACTGCAAGGAAGAGGATAAAGTTAAGTTCGCCACCAGTACCTTTTCTGACATCGCCCTTACTTGGTGGAACACATATGCGCAGACGGTGAGCGTTGCTGAGGCTTACAAAATACAGTGGGATGAACTGAAACTTATGCTGAGGGGCGAGTACTGCCCAAGAGACGAGCTGAAACAGCTAGAGATGGAATTCTGGAATCACAAGATGCAGGGTGATGACATAACCGGATACACTAACCGCTTTCACCAGCTGGCACTTTTGTGCCCATCCATGGTTGATCCTGAATACAAGAGGATCGAAAAGTACGTTGATGGACTTCCCGAGCGACTACAGGACTTAGTTACTTCGTCCAAACCAGGAACCATCCAGAGCGCCATTCGCATGGCACATGAGTTAACGGCCAATTCTGTCCGCCGTGGCTCGACTTCAACCCCGTCTGCAAATAACAAACGCAAATGGGAAGTAACTCCCCACTCATCCAACCCTACCTCTGACAAAAAGCCTGCAACAGTCAATGCCAATGACTCAAAGGCTTACAAGGGGAGCAAGCCTTACTGCTCCAAATGTAGTCGTCATCATAACGGCTCCTGTCCCTGTTCCAAATGCAAGAAATTCGGGCACCTGGCCCAAGACTGTAAAACCAATCCTACTGGTACTGATGCTCCTGCACCCAAGACCTGCTATGAGTGCAATGGTACCGGGCACTTCAGGAAGGACTGCCCAAAACTGAAACTCCGAACCAACAATACGAGAAGCCGAGCTTATGTAATTAACGCTAGGGAGGATGACCCAAATCCGAGACTCTGTGATTTACTCAACCCGGGTACGCTTATTCTTTGACCACCCGAATCTATTTTCTCATAAATCTCTCGCTTAATGATTTATGTATAACTGTATTTTATTCTGTGTGTTTTCTTTGATCCTAAATACCCAATAGGATTAGGAAACGACCGATTGCTTAAATCCCGACAACACGAATTGCTTTACACTCAAGATACTGTAACCAAACTCCCTTCCCAGTTATCTCACACTGGTTGAGACCGGGAACTCACCTGCTATTCGTTACTTTAAACAGATAATTTAATATAACTTTACTTACTTGAGGCAAATTCTTAAATAGAACACTTATTTCGTAGGAAATGACAACTCACTCCGTCAACAACCCTACACTGCAAAATGAACTGCTCAGTGAGGAACCGAAGATGTTTCCTTACCTCCTCGAACTCGAGTGTGATACAGAACACTCCGCTGAATCAGCAGCAGCACCTGCCCCTCCTGCTGCTCTAACTGCTGCAAAAGCATCAGTTGATGAAACCTTGACTGCTGAATCAGTCAGCCACCTTAACCAAACTATTGATTCGCTGCGAAAACAACTGACTGAAGCACGGGAAGACATTGATGACCTGCGACGAATTGCCTTCCAAAATGACCTGAGTATGCGTGAGTACGAGCTACGTCTAACAGCTTTAGAAAACCCTACTTCACCATCAACTTCACAAACTACTCCTACTGAAGAGGATACCGACACTGACTGTACCCCGCCTCCAGCAAAAAGGGTGAAGGTTTACTTAGGAAATAAACCCTACTGTTCCCAATGCACTCGGCATCATGACAACCCATGTACCATACCCACGGGTCAATGCAAATCCTACCCTAAGAGTACGAACCCTCCTAAGGTGAAACTCTGCTTCAACTGTGGGAGTGCTGGCCATCTTAAGGCCCAATGCCCACTACCTTCAGGCAACTAAAATTAGGGTACGTTACCACCTGACAACTACTTGATTTCGAACACTGTAGGACCTACCCTACTACCCATTACTACTTCGAACAAATTTCGGGACGAAATTTTCATAACAAGGGGAGAATGTAACAACCCCGAAATTAGGGCCAATTTAAAATTTTCCTAATTACTTGTTTATTACTTGTATTTAATATGAAATAGGATTAAATACATTACTTACTATATATATATATATGGATGGAATATATGTATATATACGCGTATACGATTCGTACAAATATCGTATAAAACTACAATCGTACAAACTTGCGTACACTGATAAAACAATTATTAAATAATGTGAAATTATTTAATTACTTTGATTGTTACTTTATATTATGTTTATAATATAACGGAAAACGTACGTTTTGATTAAAACGTCACCGAACTCTCCGAAAACTCGACCAACCGACAAAACAAAACTAAATTATAATTGATAACTTAGAATCAAGTATTTTATTTAAATACTCCAACAAAAATACCGGGGAACGACTCGTATTTTAAAACGTATATTAAATCGCGTATAAAATCATTTTTTAAACGTTTAAATGACCGGGGAAACGAACACCGCACGGAACGCAAACACGGAGGAACAAAGTTTGGTGAGACCACACATGGTGGCCCCACCATAACCGGCCCAAGGTGAGGGGCTTCAAGCCTCACCTCTTTTCCCATTTTAACACACAAACCCAAACACCCATACTCTCAATTATTTCTCTCTCTCTCTCTCTATCGGTTTCTTTTTCTCTCTCTCTCTAAAACCATCACTAAAACACCCTAAAAACACCACAAAACGAGCTTTGATCACAAAACGCAAAGGAGCAACGACGATCACGAGAACGAGGTCTACAATCGTATCTTTTCGGATTTTCGTTTCGACAACTTTGTAAGTTTTCCGGCGACCCGAAACTTTTCCGATTACTTTTATTTGGCTAGATAAATGTTCCCCTAGCTTAGTGATGTCCAAAAACATACTTGAAACGCGTTTTTGAACACTTTTACTAAAATGTCGGTTTTGGTCATTTTAAATAAAACGACACCTCGAACATTAAAAACGACATCCAACAATTTTTATGAACTCATCATAACATAATATAACTTGTGTAAAAGTTTCAACTTGAACGGAACTCGTTAGACACGTTTTCGACACGACTCAAAATCTGACCAGAGGTAAGTGTCGCATGGCTCACGCCAGTTATGCGACACTTCGCCTTAGTGACGCATAGGTCACGATCCGCCTTACGCGACACTTCATTAGTGCCGCTAAAACACTATACCGTCACTTCACAAGTGACGCAGTCTTAACGCCTTCGGCAGAAACAACACGACACTTACTTAGTGACGCTACCTTATAACTTTCAGTAGTAATGAGCGTCAGTAGTAACTAGCGTCACTCCTTTAGTGACGCCACCATATAACGTTCAGCAGAAACAGGCGACACTTCGTTAGTGCCGCTATCATCGGTAGAAACTTAACACTTTCAGTAGAAACGAATGACGTCCGGTTACTACTGATGACGTCACCGACCATCACACCGTCACTTCATCAGTGACGCATACATACTTATACCGACACTTGCCCAGTGTCGCCCTATGAACCGATTTACTCACTTATACCGTCACTTCATAAGTGACGCCCTGTTTGAACACGGCACTTAATACCGTCACTATTATAGTGACGCAGTGATGAATCTTAAGACTTATTAACGTCACTTACCTAGTGACACATCATCTTAATACCGACACTATCTAAGTGCCGCATACATGGTTACACAGACACTGAATACACGACACTACCTAAGTGTCGCATGATACACAGAAGTGACGCCTACAAGTGACGCTATAACAGGCTGATTGAAACTTACATTTTATACAAGTATGGAATATACTTAAAACGTGAACGTACTTTACTCGGCGTTACTTATACATGAAAATACCATACTTTTGGAAGTATACAACGATACTTGAATACGTACAAGTTGATACTAAACTAAACGTGAAATTTCGCTCACACACGCGTACGAGTTTTCACTCGGAAATACTTAGGAAATTACACTTCAACGAACTTACACTTGTACACCACACGGGATTACACCCGATACAAACTTACAAGTTCACCTGCTAGTTACGTGCTGGATTACACGTTAACTGATACGAACTTACTTACGAATACTTACGAGGTTTCACTCGTACCCTTTGGGGACTAAGCCCATTGGAACGTACACAAACGATACATGTTGTAATACAAACAAACGATCATACGAGTATACTTTACAACTGTACAACTACTGTGAACATATAATAATAATGGATGGAATTATTATAACACCGATAACAAACGAACCGTATAACTTTTATACAAACTACAATTTACAAACGATTACAAACTTACAAACAAACTAATGGACATTAACTAGTTTGGGAACAACTAGCATGGATACTTTACAAGTATTCCATTTACTTACTAAACCTTATGCGTATTAGGACGCTAAGGGTTGCTAGTTCGGGAATACTACTTGCTTACTTATTACATCGTCTGCCAGACTCAGGTGAGTCTTACAGCCCCTACTTTACTATTTTATACTCAGGGGTGAGATGCATTACTGTTTTACATGAACACACAAAACTTACTTGCTGCCATGATTTACTTATTGTATGAGAGTAACGATACGCCAATTGCATGAGTTTACGACTAATCCAATGAAATCCTCCTGAATCATAGTTGTTAGTTATGTGATAAGCGCGAGTTTTAGTATATGGATCCATATGGGACTGACAATCCCCGCCCGGGGCAGCACGCACTACCACGAACCGTTCCTGTAGAAACGGGCGTTTCTTACTCGTTCCGTATGAATGTTTTGGATTACATTCATGAGGGGGTACCGATATTTACTGTACGTTAAGCTTCAACTATGGTGGCTCATGGCGATTGTATCAAACGGTTTGCATAATCTGCAACCACCCACTTATTAAAACTTACTGGCTGGCTATGATTTACAAATACTACTTGTGTGTTCAAACTGTTTACTTACTTCCAAACCTGTGAGATTCACCAACCTTTTGGTTGACCTTTTTAGTAATGCTTCTCAGGTACACAGCATCAGTAGGGGTGCCCAGCAGGATAAGCTTACTTAGCTCGAGTCGCATGCATTACAAGATTGGAGATTTTCTTACATTACTTTTGTACTAGTTGTTATGTATTAGAATCTCTAGGAATTTACTTTAACTCGAGCTTGTATTTTGAAACTACTTATTTATTAATGTTATAACTTTTCGAACGTCTCATTTAGAGTCGTTCACTGTATCCTTTGTGCTTGTGATTATTGATTAGTAACACCCAAAACATCGCTTCCGCAAAACTGTTAAATTTGGGGGTGTTACAGTTATCGTCAAGTTTTAAGGTGACTATTATCAAGTTATTAAGGCATTGCCATAACATTGTGTTTATTAGCTAATTTATATTTCAAACTCATTGATATTCATAGATATTATTATGAGAAAATTTTTGTGGAGGTCAGTCAACGGTTGGGTTTTCACGCGATGGTCTGTGTCAGACGTTTTATCATGGGCAGTAGACATCATTGTCGCAGGAATTTACCAGCGACCCTGCGACATGTTAGTAGCCAATAAAAAGATGCCACGTGTATCCGATATCACGCAGTCAACCAAATTTGTCGCGGGTCAACAAGATTTGTCGCAGGTTTATTTTTAAAAGGAACATGTAGCTGTATTTTATATATATATGTCGCAGTATGGAAACAAAATCACGCAGGATTTTCAAAAACATAAATGTAGCTGTATTTGTTTCGAATTGACGCAGTATCATATCAATATGTCGCGGGGTCCCCTCTAATACTTCGAAAGCCCGCGTCAATTTTGGAAAGCGACTGCGATCTTGTTCCTTTCATCATCGGAGAAAAGTTTTCCTCTCGCCGGCGTTGTAAATTCCGACCATTCCATTCCTCTCGCCGGAGTTCTTTTTGTCGCCGATGTTAGGGTTTTTCGGCCGTCAGGGATTTTCTTCATCAACGTTTTGTGGGTGGGAATTAGGGTTTATAAATCCGTGACCGATTTAGTGTTTTTCGGTGGTTAGGGTTTATAAATCGGTGTTAGGGTTGTTCGGTAGGGTTATTGTGAGGGTTTCGGGGTGGTGGTGACTGCGGTGGTTCCGTGGTGGGGTTAGGCATTGACGGTGGTTATGAGGGTTCCGGGGTGGTGGTGACTGCGGTGGTTCCGTGGTAGGGTTAGGCATTGATGGTGGTTGTGAGGGTTTCGGGTGGTGGTGGCTGCCATTACAGACCCATTTCAGCAAATAGAGGCACTTTCCAAAAACTTGAACGGAATCAGGCTTTGGTACGTACACGAACTCATTCTTCTAGTTTTATTATGGTTTTAGCAATATATCGCATATCATAGATAAGCAGACAAAGACAACTGATTGTAGTTTTATTGTAGGGGCAGTTTGGTGGACTTTATGTGCGTTTTTTGTTGAATGATCTCACAATGGTGGACCTGGATTTCGATAGAAGTGTGGTATGTAACGGTTTACTGATTGTAGCAATATAAATTGTGAAAGTCAAATGCATCATAATCTTTAAAGTATAGTAAATGTTGTCTTTTAAGTAGCTTGCACTACACAATGCCTAGGGAAGTAAGTATTTTTTTTTATGTATGTCAATATTCTTTTTGTCATTCCCAGAAGTACATAAACCATTCAAAAACAGATCCTCATGATAGTTCATGAATATATAGATCGTAACTCGTAAGTTTACCTTTCTAAATGGATGGATACATACGTAAATTAAACCAATGTCACAAATTTATTTAAAACAGAAAATTCCCATACTAATAAGAGAGCATGTATATTAGCTGACAATGGGTCATATAGGTCTTCTGATTTTTTTCTCATCATCATCATCATATCCTCCTCACAAAAAACGCCTCCTGATTTGTTCAAGCTTATCTATGGCACCATTAGGTGCATGTAATTTTCTGTTTTGTTGCTAGCCATGTAGCTGATCATCCAAAACTGATTCTATGACCCCTATATAAACGAATAACCAAAAGCAAAATGTGTTCATCCAGACATTAAAAACCAATTATCCGCTAGTTTATTTGACTTGTTTTATTGTAGAGCACTAGAACCCAACCCATTAAACCCGTTTGAAAAAAATCACTTGCATGACCCGAATCCGTTTTAATCCATATTATGATCATTATTAATTGTGATGGAACTTGAAGATATGAAGATGGAAACATTGTTTAATTAAAATGTCGAGCCAAACTTCTTCTTTTTCTGTCGGTTTTTTGTTCTATAAAAAATATGCATTGAACTTGAAAACTCATAGCTTTGAAGTATTTGCAAGATGTTGCTAAATAACATATTGGCGAAGAAATCTTCAAAGGAGTCAAATTGTATTTCATTTTATATACTATCCGTATAAAGTTAAATACAAATCGCATAATGATACCCGACCCTTTTCTTTCTACTAATTATGATTTTTGATGAATGTAGAGGTATTCGACGGGTGTTACTCTTCGTAGTAGGTTCGGTATGTTGAATCGTATTAGAGAGAGGTTACAGAATACTCTAAGAGAGGCGATATTCAAGCGTACATGTTTCGGACATTGGTTTGATTATGAGGAAAATAACGGAGACGGTCAGGTGGTGCATTTGATCTTGCAGGCACAGTTGCCTCTAGAGGATGGACATCGGGAAAACGTTGATCCCCTCAAATATGATGTGGGTGGTCCTATTTTAGAATTTGGGCCGAAGGAGTTTTGCTTGATTACTGGACTTAGGTTCGGCACAATTGATGGGAAGGCATATAAATCAGTTGATCTCCCGTTTCAACAACGTGTTTTTCGAGCCGTTACCGGAAAGGTTTGCATAGATGATGTGAGAGATGCTTTTGACACCGAAAAATCATTTGCCAAACTATCAGACGAAGATCAAGTACGCGTGTGTTTGGTTTTGATGGTGGTGTACATATTTATGGGTCTTGGTGGTGATAAAAATTCATTGTTGGATCCTATTATCTTGTATTTAGCCGAGTCTTTCGAAGAATGGGACCTATTTCCATGGGGTAGCTACGTTTGGAAGAGCACTTTCAAGGCTCTTAAAGACGTTATACCAAAAAAGAGAAAGGATCATTTAAAAATGAGGAGTGAAAATAAAAGACCAACTTACTCGTTAATGGGATTTCCTCACGCTTTTAAGGTAAGATAACTAAATAATTTTGATACTTTTATTCTATCTATATAGTTTATACATCTTTATTGTTGTTTGTTTTGCTTTGTAGGTTTGGATTTTCGAGACTTTCCCTGTTGCTCGCGACTTTTGTAAAGTGGATCTCAGTAAGAATCCGAGGGGCGTTGCATGGTCGAAGAAGAGCGGGTTTAGCCAAAAATATTATGATTACTTTTATGCACCGTTTCATGAGAAGTTAGTGCCTGGTAAAATGCGTGCAATGACTGATGCTGAGTCCCGCATGCCTGGGTGGATTGCAAGCATTCCTTATTTTGAGTCAAATGGTAACTTGCCTCATCCACCTCCTCCCGGTTCACACCCTCGACCTCCGCCTGTGTCATGTGATGTACCTCCACCTCGGGCACCACCATTCATAAGTACTACTCGTAAGGACGGGTTCCCTACTAAAGATGGTATACATATGGAGAAACCAGCCAACGGTGGCACAAGCATTTCGGAACATCAATTTTGGGAGTTACAGTCAACGCTAAACAATGCAATTGATCGTATTAAAATCTTGGAGCAAAAGGTAACTGTAATACACACACACACAACAATATATCTGTATATATATATATATATATATATATATATATATATATATATATATATATATATATCATGCATTTAAAAGACCGACCGTAAACCTGTTTTAATCCTAAATTGTTTGAACATAGGTTCATGTTCCCGGGTATCATAGTAATCCGATTTATGGTTTTGGTGGGTTTTCTACTTTGGTGAGAAATCCTGAGGTGCGTTTCTATTATGATACATTTTAGTTTAATACTCCGTATGTCACTGGAAATATAAAGACTGTATTACAATTCGTAGTTAGTAGTAAACTTACGTAATTAATATTTTGTCATTGCAACGTAGGGTTTTCCTAATGAAAAAAAACGTGAATTCAAATATCGTTCTTGGAGGGTTTTCTAGTTTGTTGAGAGATGCGGAGGTGCGTTTCTGTTGTAATCCTTATAAGTTACAGTTTAATTTGTTGCTTGTTATTTAAATTATTGTATACACATCACAGTCGGTACTGCATAACATAATTGATGTTTTGTTATTGAAACGTAGGCTGCTGTACCGAATGATAGGACCGTGAACCCGAATAACAGTTTCAGTACTTTATTTAGAAATGCCGAGGTGCGTTTCTATTATGATAAATATGGTTTGTTGAAGACTATGACTTTAAATAATCGTATTTCCTTAATAGGTGGACTGTGCTAATGATGAGACCGGCACGCAACCGAGCATTGGCAACTATCTCGGGGACTTGTTTGTCGATTTGGTAATTGATGGTTTTTTCATGTTACATTAAAAATTTTATACTATATGTATTGTAACTTAATACACCTTTATATGCCACAGGACCGGAATGGTGGGAGTATGCGTGGTGTACCGGACCTGAATGCTATGTTTGACCCCAATAACGACCTAAATTTTTACTTCGTAGATGAGCAGAAGGTGCCTATCGAGACATTGTATCCAGGGGAGACGCAAGCCTCACAAAATACTCATGCATCACCAAATAACTTGGAGGACACGGATCAATGTCAGGAGGTATGAATTGTAGTTTTAAGCTTATATATATCTCTATACATATAAAAAAACAATGCTTATGTAAATAATCAGTCGTTTACAAGTCTTCACCTGCTTATGTGTATCATATGAAATTACAGTCTTCTGTTTCGTGTTTAGTATAGTGATTCGTATATGACACCATATTCTGTGTGCGGTGTATGAGATGACGAAATTATATCTTTTTATTAAGGATTATGTGGTAAGGTTTATGAGATACACTATTTAATAATTTAATTATGATATAGGATCAGGAGCCTCCTCAAAAGAGGGCGAGAAAACCGGGACCGAAGTTATGTTCACCATGGATGGGCCTACCTGAAACGACACCGGTTGGGGTCGAGCAAAAGAAGCACGATCCAATGACACCTGTCAATCTTATAATGGTGGAAGATGAAGACAGTGTTGAAAACAAACTCGAGGTACAAGTGAAGTACTATTTACACTTTTGCGAATTATTTTGTGAATCAAAGTTCTAATATATGACGGTTGTGTTGTAGGATGCTTTACCCCTGCAAAAGAAGTTTATAGAACGAGATGTTTCAGCCGTGAAGTTTTCAATGCGGCTACTCGAAGATAAGCCTCGCTGTTGGGTCGAGGTAGAACATGTTTCTGACTGATGCTCGATTATATCAGATTAAATGCAATATTGCACAATTATGCATTATATAGGTTGTATAAAAATCCTCGTCGCTGTTTTATTTTGGTTATTAAATTCTACCTAGCCTGTTTAAACTTACATATTAAGGTTAAACTCGTCCACTTCTTTAGGTCCTGAAAAATGATATTATGTTAAAGTGATGTAGGCTTCTAGCTATATTGATAATTTGCGGTTTTGCTAACACTGAACACAGAATACAGAATTCTGTATTTAGTATAAGAACACCATATTCTGTGTCGTAGGCAATGAACACAGGAAAACAGAAATCTGTTAAGTGTAGTGATAATTTGCGGTTTTCATTACAATGAACACAGGAGACCAAAAAACTGACGTTCCGCCACTCACTCTATTTGATGGTCTTATAGGATTATGTGCGGTTGTATGGAGACGATCCCATTCCTGCAATGAGCAATGAATTTATGGACTGGGTAAAGTCGGATGATGCAAACGTTAATTTTGTGGCATTTGATCGTGGAGTTACAGTTGTAAAAGAATTCTGGTACACACTGATAAAGAAAGCAGGAAATTTTGGACCTAAGGTGAATACGGCGCGTGGTTGGTTAAGTGATGAGGTAAGACATGTTTATAGTACTTCTAAACACAGCTAAATACCTATGCAATTGTACTTATCTTTTTTGTTTTATGAACATCATATTGTACTTTGGATAAAATACCTAAAGCTATTTAGACAAGAAGATGCAGATTGGGATGCGGTTGACCCTGTATTTTTGACTTCGTTCTCATTCAGTTTACCATGTGAAGGGTATGCCCTAGGCAAATGGAAA
Organism: Helichrysum umbraculigerum; assembly: GCA_949592205.1. Lineage (NCBI taxonomy): Eukaryota > Viridiplantae > Streptophyta > Magnoliopsida > Asterales > Asteraceae > Helichrysum > Helichrysum umbraculigerum. The sequence goes on from CATIUR010000001.1 coordinate 231,925,177, forward strand.
AATTTTAGACGGGTTAGTAGTTTTAACTTTTTTAATGCACATCAACTTATATTATTATGGGGTGTCATTGAGCAATGTTGTCTGTCTCCTGCTTGTTTAACGAGTCAAATGATTCAGGAGTATGTGTGTGATATAAATGATTCAGGAGTAATGTCAAATTGGTAATCTAGTTATATTATTATCTACATTCGTGTAGTAGCTTATTGGTAAACTTTTTCCCAGGTATTCATTCCGGCAAATGAGGAAAACTGCCATTTCTGCCTCCTTGTTTTTGACATTGAGACCGGCGTTTGTACGTATTATGATAGTATGATAAACCAGGACGATAAGACTAAGGAAGTTATTAGAGGGGTTCATTGGACAGGTGTGGAAAAGGACCTCAAGGAAAAGATGCCTTTATATCTAGATCTATTGGGTGTGTTCGATCACAAGCGTATAGATAGGTCTACTTATAAGATCACATTTACCACTCATCCGAAAGATAAGACTGTCCAGCAGGATCCAGGATCCGGGGATTGTGGGGTTTTTGTATGTATGTATTTATATCGCCTTGCTAATGGCTTACCAGTGACATTGCATAGGGATGCTCGACATACCGGCTTGTGGTATCGTGAGAGTTTGGCTACTCTTTTTTATGACTATCGGGTATGATTTTGTAGTGTCTATATATGACGGTCACTTTATGTTTGAACTTGTTCTACAAGGAATGAACAGGTTTTTACAGGTTTTTAGCTACAGAAAAAGTGGGATGGATATATTTTATTAAGTGCAAGTGATATATTTTATGTTTTGGTGTTGTTCTTATGTAGTTGTCTTTTGTTTATGTTTTTGTTGTTGTTTTCTTGTTTAGTTGTTTTTGGTTATGTTTCTTGTACTTTTTTGTAGGTTGGCATTTTTGAGTAATGGAAAATATATAAACACGTGAACATTTGCTTACCAAAGGGAAAATATATAAACAACAGCATTACATTAAGACGTACACGAGAGTTAAACATTACACAAGTGAAAGAACTTAAGAACCACACATTACATTAACACGAAATAAAACTTGAACATTGCCTAAGTTAAATGGTTTAACAAATACGCATTACATTTCTTTTAAATCAACATCGTCGTCTTCAAAAGCGAATGACTTCGTAGAATGCATCGGGACACGACACGTATAATTTTTATGATCATGACCACCGCATCGTGAACAACCATTCCACGTCGGAACCTCTCCCTTTGAAGGTATGCGAGCAGTTGCGTTTTTCTTTGGTCGACCTGAATTACGTTTACCCATTACTGGCGGTAGAACTCTTTGAAGGTTGGTTGGAATGACCCAATCAGATACATCTCCTACAAATTTAACTGGCTCCGCATACGTTGCCTTATAAGTCGACAGCGTGAACCAACGTTCTGCTTGGTAAGCACAATCAGTAATATTTAAAAACTTCAAAACAGCTATCGCGTGATTGCAAGGTAAACCCGACTGAAACCATTTCATACATGAACACTCTTTTGTCTGCAAACTTACTAAAAAGTGCCTCTTTTGATCTCTTACCTCGAAGCGTACCGCGTCAATCCCGAACACCTTGCACCTCTTAGATTTCAACACTCTCTTACCAACTTTTTTCTCCGCCTAAGGGGTAAGTTGACAGGTAAGCTGTTCTATAAATCGATGAAAATATCAAAGCTATATTCTTGTGTATAATTAGCCCAAAAATAAATTGTAAAGTGACATTTTAAGATGACATACCTGCTAATAAATTTCGTTCGTAGTACCACTCTTGTACCTTCGCTCGAAAATACTCAAGTAGCATCGTAATGGGCAATTTTCTTGCCGGCGCTGTTAGTGCATTAATCGACTCTACACTGTTTGAGGTTGAATAATTATATCGAGCTACAGGACAATGAGCCCTAGACCATCTTTCAGCATTAACTTTCAAAAGGCTTTCGTGTGCTTTTGGTTTAATGCCCTGAAGAAGATTCATGTATTGATCAAAGTCGTCAACTCGGTGAGCTTTACATATCTTCCAATACAACCCATTGGTTTTGCTGTTCTTTAAGCCGAGGTTCATTTCTAGATGCCGACAACATATCAAATGAATGGCGCGTGGCATAACACACCTTACTGCCAATGCGATTGAAGCATGCCTATCAGAAATGACTGCCAGATTTGGATTATCACCTATGCATTCCCTCAACTTGGAAAAAAACCAACTCCAAGCAGGCCCCGCCTCACCTGGAGAGAGCCCGTAAGCAAGTGGTACAATCTTATTATCCCCATCCATTGCTACTACTACCAGATTAGATCCAATGTACTTCCCCTTTAAGTGTGCCCCATCAACAATTATCAGAGGTCTCAAATGATTGACAAAACTTCGAACCTGCGATGATACATTAAACCATGAATAAGTGACTTATTTAATAATACTATCATATGGAAATCATTGTGCAAATTCAGTAAAAGTACATAACTTACCACAGCACCGATAGCGACAAAACACATCTCGAAACATCCGTAGTCATCTGTCTTGATATCGGTAAAACTTCCAGGATTTGAGAGCTTCAAATTGTGTAAATAACAAGGCAACTTGTTAAACGACTCTTCATGAGTACCCATCAACTTCTCCAAAGCGTTAGCCTTGCCTCTCCAAGCTTGTAGATATGTAATATCAACATGGAAATTTGCACCAATATCATGAACTATATCTTTCGGCTTGTAAAGTCGGTTGGGATCTCTTAACTGTTCCATAAGAATATCACCGAGCACTTCTTTGGTTGCATTTCGATGCTTGGGCTTTACTTGTGTTTTTGAACATGTGTGGTGGTCGTGCACAGTGGTAACGTGAAATCCAGGGCCATCAATCGCCCCGTGGGTCAGTATTTTCCATGGACACCCTTCGTTCACACATATAACATCGTACCTCTTCTGGTCCGATTTTCTAACTTTGTACTCATATCCATCGTCCATGGATTTGAGAGAAATTGTCTTCTTGCAATCTTTTTTGTCTAAAAACCATTGACCTTCCCAAATGATTGTTTTGCTGCTACTTTTGGGTTTTTTTGTTTGATATCGGAACTTGATGTTGGTTTTGGGGTGGGCATATGACAAAATGTATTTTTCTGCCAATCTTGCGGTAATACATATTTGAATTTAATGTTGTCTTCGTCACCATCCGACCCTTGTTCATTTTCCTCCCAACTTTTTCCTCCCAAATCTTCTTCAATCTGTTCTTCCGACTCCGCATTATCTTCCATACCGTCTCCTCCGTCAAAGGCCCATTTTTGGGAGGTCCCGGCATCATTGGTATCTGGTACGCAGGTGTAATGTTGTACATCAGGGTTGTCTTGAAAAACTTGTTTACTATACTTTTGGGTTTCATTATCATGGTTTTCAAAGAAGTTGTGAAAAATTGGAGCATTTACTTGTGAATTGAAAGGTGCGCTTTGATACTGAGGAGGTGATGAAAATAAAGGTGCATTTAAATATTGTTTCCATGTTTGTTGTTCCTGCGGGTTTGTGTATTGCTCATCAATATGATAAGGATGGTGATATTGAGCTGATTGATGAAATTGAGCTGAGTTGTGATATTGTGAAGGGTGATCATGCAAATGTGGATGTAGGTTAGAATGTTGAGAAATTGGAAGATAAGTTGTAGGAATGTGTACACGAGCATTTTGCTGGCTTATAGAAGACTGATGAACTAACAACTCGAGTGGTTTGCCGTCCACATTTGTAGCAGCTTCTATAAAAAAATTGACTTCTTCATCATCAGTAATTTCCATCAGATCATCGTTAAGTGATAGTTTGTAACACAAACTATATCCCGCATCAATATCTAAATCAAACTTGTTCCTCACTTTTGTCAACAAGTTGAGGTAACTTATATCAGTTGGCAAATAGTTTGTAACACGAAAGATAGTGGTGATTTGCATTACGGAGAGTAGGAATAATTGGGAAAATGTCTTAAGTAATGAGTGTTGCTGTCATCACTATCATAGCACTCTGATGAACGTCAAGTTCTTCATTCATCTCTATAAGGTATAACTCAATTCTTTTACCAGAAATCTGAGCCTCCTTTTTTACCTCTACCCAAGTTTCAGCCCACAGCAGAAAGCGAGCACCATCAATTTCAAGTTTGTCTTGTGCACAGTACAATACTTCATCATGACTAGTATTTATTTTTTCCTTTAAAAACGCAAACAACATTTTCAAATCATAATCAGTTACATCAATATCGAATGTTTCTTTCATACCATTATCGTATGCCTTATAGTCGAATCTAAGAACGCCACCGTGAAACACATCAATTGTAACGACCGTCGGTTCCATATCGGTTGGAAAATATGATATTATTAAAGTATTTATGCTGAGAAATATAAAATAAAGTGACCAACAAATGGGAGTTAGTATTGTGCATTTATAGTAAACAATCCAGCGTGAATTCGTACTACGAGTGACATTTGCATTCAACTATCCAGCGTTAATTATTATGACTGACAAGACAATTCAACTACCCAGCGTGAATTCGTACTACGCGTGACAGGATAATTCAACTATCCAGCCTGAATTAGTACGAGTGACAAGACAACTCAACTATCCAGTGTGAATTAGTACTACGCGTGACAGGACAATTCAACTATCCAGCGTGAATTAGTACGAGTGACAAGACAACTCAACTATCCAGCGTGAATTCGTACTACGCGTGACAGGACAATTCAACTATCCAGCGTGAATTAGTTCGAGTGACAAGACAACTTAACTATCCAGCGTGAATTCGTACTACGAGTGATAGGACAATTCAACTATCCAGCGTGAATTAGTACGAGTGACAAGACAATTCAACTATCAAGCGTAAATTAGTACAAGTGCTGTGATATTCAAATGTATCTATATAAACTTGAAGAATAACCTATGTCATTAGGCCGAATTTGCACTAGAAAAAACAATATGTATCAACACTTCTTTAGATCTCCAAATGAGCCTAAATTCACTGCAAAGAAGTACCGTAAGTCAATTTTAATTTTAACCGTATTGTTGAACCACATGTTTATTATTGCACAATACAAATAAACAAATTATTAATGCAGGTGATGATCCTCTTTTGTTTACAATAAAGCTTCACCACTATGGAGCGTTTTCAAGCACACCTAATAGGAGTTACAAAGATGGTGTGGTCACTTACGTTGATTGTTTGCATTTTTCAACATTTTGTATTGACCAATTAGATCGCATACATTCGGAAATAGGTTATGATAACATTTCTCCAAGATTTTACTATTTTAAGAATCCTAACCTAGACTTAGATTATGGACTACATGCATTGCATGATGAAGTTAATGGTACAGTAGAAATGTTGATGCACATCGGAGGAACGATGAGAGAGATAGAAGTTTCCGTCTCACGGGTCAAAGTAACTTCAAGTAACGCCGATTCAACCATGAACATTAATTTTGTACCAAATGAAAATGAACCTTCGGGTTCAAGAAGAAGGTTGTTTGATTAGGTCGTTTGGAATGTATAGGCAATATTAACTATTAGGTCATTTTTCATTATGTACCTGTAACATCAAGGATTCGTTGTACTTTCTGCTTTCAATATTATGTCATTGTTGTTATCAATCAGTAATATCAATCATTACCTACACCTTCATATCTATATAATACCATTTTCAAATGAATAATGAAGCAAAATGAGAATGGCCCGGCAAATTAGTTGTATTTTACAACATTTTTCATCAGCATAAATATATTGTTTAACCACATCGTGTGGAATAAATAGTGCTAGTCATAAACTCTCGGTAGCTCTCTTCAAAGACCTTGGTAGGGCATTGTAGATGAATCGGCTGACGATGTGCTAACTTTTCAATAAAATGACAAGCATAAATCCCACAACTTGAACCATCACTTTGTTGTGGCGCATCGATCCAATCATAGTCCAATTTGACTTGTAAGTTATTCACTCGTGAAACTCCTGCTTTTTCCCAATAATCTAGGTTGTCTAAAAATTGAGGAATTAGTTGTTGAAGTTTATCGTGGATCCCTCGTAGAAACCTCATCCTCGGAGTTGGTACTAACGGGTCATGTTGAAACCAGCTATCATAAATTGTAACAACCCAAGAAGTCATATCCAACTCTGCAACCATCCAATGCACATTAGGTTGATTCAATGGGAAAAGGACCTACAAAACATAGTTACTTTGATCAAAATCTAAGTGTTTACTATACGTAATTTTATAGATTTATATTACTTACCCGATCTAGAGTCCACCAAGGAGGACAAGGTCCCTCGGTGCCGTTTGCCAAGTCATATATCCGTTGACAATCTTCCAATATTTTATGGAAAAGTACGGGAAGGATGCCACACCGTTGATCCTTTCGTGGTGATAAAGCCACCATATTGCACCAAATGTCAATATGCTGCAGCACATCTTAGATTAAATAACTACACATAATATATATATATATATATTAACTTTTAAAAATGTTATATTATACCTCGTCTTCTAGCCAACCATCATCACGTCGATCGAGAAGTATACCCCAAAATTTTTTATCCAAGTCGTACGGGAAATTATTGATACGCAAATAACCCCCTGAAGCAGCAGATTCATAGAACTCGAGTGTTGTGGCCTCAAAAACTCTCTCCGGAACTATCACTGCAGGTGGAGGAGTAACCTTATGCCCACTAATATCGACATCCTCATCCATCATTGACTAATTAAGAAATCATTTTAGAACACTTTTTACATAATAATTATGGTAAAAATTGTATAAAAAGGTATTTACCGGTTGTTTTTTATTTGCGATTTAGCAAAGTTTGTCAAGTTGAGTCCACTCTTCTTCGGTATATTCTGCAAATTCATCATCAACCATAGGATCACCATGCATCCCTTCATTGGGATACGCTTTCTTCCACAACACCTATTATATATAACAATAGCAAAAGGGAATCAAAGTTTAATTATCTTATAAATATTAGACGCGAACTAGTTAGATGACATACATCAACTAGTTGCTCGATGTTGCCAAATCGTGTCTCTTCCTGCCCACCCTCCTTAAGATTGAATCGCATTTGAAATTTAGCCAATAATGAATCTAGATCTTCATTGGGGCCCTTGAGGAATCGCATGGTATCTTGATACCAAGGTCTTTCCTTTTCAAGACCTGTAGCCTGAATATCTTTCGGTCTATACTTGGCCTAAAATTACAACTATTGTGAATAGTGATGTCGTGTAAACGGGGTTTTAGTTTTTAAAAATGGGAAATACCTAACTTACTACATATAACACATGCAAGAATACCTGATCATATATAGTATAGTTTAGTAAGTCCGAGTCGAACACAGGGAATGGATGTCAATATAAACAAATTGGAAATTGCTACAATTAATTAAAGCAGTAAAAAGTGGGGACGTTTTAGTTCCGATCGAACAATTGAATAACAATTATAAAAGAAATGATTATTTAAATAAAACTAAATTATTAAAATAAAGAAATAATAAAATAACTTAATTAAAGAAAAGATTTAATTCAAATGGTAAAAGAAATGCATTTGCTTAGATTACTTTCCTCAAAATCTGGAAATCATGTTGTTACAGCTGAAACGGTCGTTACGCAACAGCTGCAACGGTGTAGTTTTGAATTTATAATAGTCGGGGGGAGCCAAAACCTTCCGAACAACCTACTATTACTTGGTACGAGTACCTGATACTAGTAAGTGGTAAGGATGATCCAGGGTCGTTCCTCACGACGGTAGAATTGAAACAGAGCTCACTCAGATAACTTAGTAATTAAGCTGGGTTTTGAATAGTTGGATAGGTTTGTATTTGGTTTTCTAATTTATTTAACTAATAAAACATAAAATAAAAGGGAAGCTAGCATATTTGCAACACTTAAGGATGACGGAGACGTGGCTCACCATGATTTAGGTATGATGTTCAATATGGGGCACATCTAGGTAACAGACAAATAAACTATAGGTGTAAACACTAGGACCCTACTTCTTTAGATAGATTCTAAATCAGTATGTCACTGAGTACCTAGGCTATCGTGATTCTGATCAGAACAGGCTGCTCAACCCCCCTCACCTGTCTTTGTGGAGACAGTGACCCTTAAAGGGTGCAGGAATAAGGTAACAGACTGCCCATTGGGTTATTCTGACCGTTCTTAACACCTAAGTCTAAATGTTATTATCTAAACGTGTACTGATCATTATCCTTGTATTCTAAACTATCAGTTTTGTAGAGTCTAGGGGTTTTAAGAATTCTGAACCACTGCTGGGCTTGACTTTCATCTCTAGACTCATTCCTTACGTTTGATTAGCTCAAATACTTCTGTCATGATCTAGACTCTCCTTTGCAATCAGTCATTCAGCCCTAGGAACACCAGCGGTGTACAATGCATACTCATTCCACAGCGTACCACACTAGGCACCGTTCACGATGTACTACACTTAAACAGTTCCACAGACCCTCGTAACCAGGGATATGTTGTAGATTTTATCCCTAGGTACAGGTACGGTGTACTATGTCGAAATGTTTCCATAGCTTCAGTTCCAGGGGTGGACAGACGGTGTACTGTAACATTTCCACAACTATATTGGTTCCTAGGCCATATTCTAGGGTCTCTAGGTAATCCACAGTGTTGGCACATACGGCTTTTTCCGGAGCTTCCACGTTGTACTCCACCAGTGGTGTTTCCAAAGCTATACTCAGTATTTCAGCCGAATTATAGTGACAGACACGGCTTCGTACAAACATACAGATAACATATCTACCGTAACTTAGGCCTACAGCTAAGGTGATAGTCACGCGAAGGACTGGAAAGGGTGATCCATAACTAAGTCTAGATACATGATAAGTTTAGACAGATACAGAGTTTAACAATTCCATTAATCATACCTAATCATGGCAAACATACAAGAAGCTACTCACAAAGCATGGCAATAAACATTTCCAACATTAATAGATCACAAATATCAAACAAGAACATTATGACAAATTAATATAAGAAAGGATAGATATTACCGGTAAATAAATGCGAGCAGAATAACACTTGTATTTCTCCGAATAATATCCCAAGTATTACAAATGCTAGCTTCTACGAATTACATTACATAGCTACTCCTAAAGCGATGGATTCTCTCCCTAATCTTCTAACTAGTTTCTAGAGAGAGAAACTAGAGAGAGAGACTAGAGAGAGAACCTAACTACCTACTATTTCTCCTCTAACTCCTAAGAGTAGTGCTAGAGAGAGAAAGCTACTAATTATTCTAGTGATAGATGAATGAGTATTGAAGTGTGTGTTGTTGGTGTAGAATGTGTTCAAAATGATGAAATGAGGCTTGTATATATAGGCAACGCACAACCGTATCCGTAGACCGTATCCAAACCTTCAAATGCACAACCGTATCGCAAACCCGAATAAAAGTCTGATTTTTATTGACCAAACGCACGATACGGTTGAGCTAGGGCAAATACGGTTGAACTGGAGCGTATACGGTTGAGCGTAGGGTGAATACGGGAGAACACAAGCCGTATACGGCTGTGCTAGGCCGTATACGGTCTAGCTAGGCCGTATACGGTCTGTGCTAGGCCGTATACGGTCTAGTTTGGCCGTATACGGTCTAGTTCTCCCGTATCCTGATTCCTCGGTTCTTCGTTTCTTCGTTCGGGCGTAATTTCTTCATCCGATGTCCGTTTTGAGCGTTCTTTATATCCCTGAAATCGTAATTGAAAAACGAAGACAATGAGATAAGTTAGAGGTCCTAACTCTATGTCTTGCTCAAAAAGTGCTAGAATACGTTAACCGGAAGATTCAATGATTGTTTGTGCTCTATTTTACTCATTTTTAGGTTGTTTTTGTTGATTCTTGAAACATCGTCTATATTTTAGCCCTCTTGATGAAATGTGACATTTAAGTTCATATTCAAGTGTTTTCATTAATAATAGGGCTAAAATGGTGAGATAATGACGCATAAAAACATGACTTTTTACGTGTCATCAAATATCCCACACTTAGACTTTGCTTGTCCTCAAGCAAAACTCAAAATTCTCACTTGCTTTTTAGGAAAACATTTTGAAAACACGAGTTTATTTTTGGGGTGAATCAAAACATCTCAAAAACAACCATCTCCACATACAAGTAACATATCCTGGAAATAAGAGAAAGTAAGGTATTCCTTTCAGAGGCATAAAATGATTTTCTTAGGCATGCTCTCAATTCTCGCGATCTTGGAATATACATGACTAGGCGATCTCACAAGGTGGTCACTCAATTCACTCAAAAGTGTTTCGGGTTACCTATCAATCTAATCAAACGAAATCGCTCATAAGCCAGTCATGCAACATCCATCGTCATAGGCTTGCTCGAGAATCATATCTCCACCACTTAGGTGAGGACGGTGCTAGCTATCCCAGGACATTCAGAGTGGGCTATAATGGCAAGTGAGGGTTACGTGGTATGGATAAGTGGGAATTTTTAGTTGTTGTAAAGGTTTTTGCTTATCTTAGGACTTCCAAACTTTTGAAAAACATTATTTAAACAACCTTTTTAATGAAAACGGAAATGGATAACAGTAAGGGAAGAAGATAGCTATTTTGACTTCTATCTTTTGAAAATACACAAGGGAATTTATGTCTTTTACAAGAGCGGGAATTTTCGAGAGATTCGAAGCACTTAGCTTTATTCTATTTTCTTTTCTTTTTCTTTTGTTTCTATTTTTGGGCTTTTATAGGAGTTTTATTTTGTTTCTTTCTTTTGCCCTTTTGAAATCCTTTTCTTTCTTTCGTCTTTTTCACCTTTTTGATGACTTTGTATTTGCTTGGTGTCAATTTTTCACACCATAAAATCTCAACTTTTTGATTTTTATCAAGGGAACGCACGCGAGATATTTTTAGTAAACACCAGTATTTGTGATTTGGGGTGAAAGCAAAAAGGACATTTAAATGACATTTTCCAAAAGTTTAAAAATTTCTAAGATAAGATTTTTGGTGGGTGTGGAATAAGTGGGTTAAGATTTAAAGGGTTTTGAAAGAAACGAACAGGCTAAGGCTCAACAGGGTTATCTAAGCGGATCATCAACACTAAAGATGAGTGTTGGAAGGGTTTTGGGTTTGAAGAGATATGATAAAAATGGGTTAAATCCTAAGGAATGTCAAGGTCATCTAACTGCACCTATACCGCGTACGGTACTCTACCAATGTGGTCTCGAAGTGCATACCAGGAGCAAGTTCTAATTCCGGATGCATGCATCGGCACACTCAAACAAACGAATAGTGAAGCATTAAAGATGAATGCTTATATTGGCTCAAGATACCTCACTGCAAGTTTTTGGGTTTGTTTGTGCCTAGCCATGCGATGCCCCTCTTAGATTATCATTTTAGACCTAAGAAATTCCTATCTTATTTACTCTTAATTTCCAAAATACCCTACTCATATATGAAAATGCTCCCTCTTAAGACATTTTAACTCAAAAATTTTTGAAAATTTTTAGCAAAAATGAGTTTTTTTTTTTTTTTTAAATAAATTGAGGAACATTTTCCGAGTTTGCTTTTTGGAAACAAGAGTCTAACAAGCAATCCTAAGGTATTCTATACCGCTATCCCACACTTAGAGGAACATTGTCCCTAATGTTCTCTTGAGTTGAGATTTTACTGAAAGTAAAATCCCACACTTAGAGTTTGAACATCGGAAAATGTTTCTCAAGTGTTTGTTTTGGGCTGGAATCCCACACTTAGTGATAAGCTTAGGATATGGTATAGATTATTAAATGGTAAAAGTAAAACAAATACGATCATAACAAAAAGGAGATAAGAACGAGGAAACTCCCCTATACAGCTCTGAGCTGAGGATCTGAAGGTAGACTGCGTCGGCACCAACATATGATGGGTCAGACTCCGTCTTCATAAAGTGTACTCAAGCTCATGTGGGATACTCTTCATTCACACCATCCACCAACTTTTCTCATAACTCAGAATAAAAGGATAGATTGTAGAAAACGAAGTGGTAACATCATTAGGAAGCAGGCCGAATCAACCAAGATAAACCAAATGTTTGGATAGAGATAGTAGTCAAGGATCCTAATCATCATGAGCTATTGATTAGACTTAATGGCTTATGATGATTTGAAGTGCTGAATCCATTGACCTTAAACTTCTATCACCCGAGATCTTCTCTGACGAACTGATGAGATAAATGTAATGTTGTTCTTGTCGGATGAGATCTCCATCTTCCATTTCAATCCCGCCTTCAATACCTTAATGTCTATTCTTTGATCAGCTTATATTCTTAATGGTTTAGCAGTGAACTCCTATAAGCTGGAAGAACTGCAAGCTAAGCGGTGGTTCATGATCCCTACTGGTGGAAATGATAGGTATGATGGGTGGATTGGTGGGTGGATGTGGTTATAGTGGTAATGGTGGTTGCAGGTTCCATGAAATGCTCTACTAGCAACCAAGGATGTGGTAAGGCATGGTTGGGTTATGGAATGTTGGGAACATTTGGTGGATGTCGAGGTCATTTGCTTGATGAACAATTCCGAGAGAACCAGAATGTGTTCATCTTTTGTCTCCTGAAGATATATCATTTCCCTAAGCAATGCTCCAAAATTTCCAAATCTAATGAACGAAAATGCTCCCCTTGTCATTTCTCCATTATACTCAAAGATTCTCCATTCATAGGCGCTAATCCCTGTCTGTTAGACATTTGTACAAACAAGAGAGCAGACAAATATAATCTTATAGACATGTGGTTATTCTCTAGGTCATAGACTCACTGGTTTTTTGAAAGATTTTTAAAAGTGAAGGTTTTTGAAGAAAATAAACCAGTGTATGACTTCGAGTCTAATCACATATTAAAAGTGTTAGCCGCCTACAATTTCATTTCAGTATAAGCAACAGATATGGAAATACAAGTAGATTCAGTTAATCAGGTGGCCAAGTATAAAGATTTCCAAAGCACATATTTTTAAACGAGTTCGAGCATAATACACACATGGACATACAAATCATGTTATAAGGCATTGGAAGATCTCATGTATGTTCATAGAAATATATGTAAGTACCTCAAATGCTCAAAATATGAGAGTGGTGTTTTACTAAGGCACCTAGATAACCAAGTTGCTAGCAGGGTTCCATGTTTGCAGATGCAGAGAACTTTAGATAACAGTGAAACAGATATAGCAATGAAATCCAAACAAGTGGGAGGGGGAAAGTTTCAGGTTTTTAGCAAAAGATTGACTTTAAAGTTCAAAACCGTGACTTCAGTGAATATGAAATTTAAGTTTCAAGTCATTTTTGAAAATCATTCCCTTTTTGTTCACATAAACTTAAGAAAACTTTTAAACATGCTTTTAGGGTTTCATTTTCTACTTATTGGGGTTAGTTAAGTATTACTGATACTAAGTTAGACACGGGTTGCCTCCCGAGAAGCGCTTGTTTTTGTTCGAGTCTCGAGCCTGACTCTAGCTCTATTTCTCAGACGATAACGGTTTACTTGCATCCATCAGTAGATGCAAGTGAAAGTATTGGCGCATACCTATATAGTTAAAGCAAGTTATTCCTAGGGTATGTCCAATAAGATGAGAAGGTGCGTAGAAGTGAGTGATTCGTTTTACTTGAGGTATAATAAATCTCTCAACTTCTTGCACTTTCTCAGTTTGGATGGGTCGGTCAAAGAGGTTCTCATCACTCCATGACGTATACGTCATTATGTAGCGGAGAGATGGTTTGTAGGGAGATCTTGACGCAGAACCCACCTTACTTCCTATGGTCTTTTGGTTGATGATAGTGTTGTACTCTGGGCATGGAGGTGGGACAGAGTCCATTGACGTCTCCAATTTTGTAGCAACATTCTCATCAACTACTTGGGTAACTGGTATGTCTAAGGCAATAGAGGTTTCAACTAGATCAAGGGGCGATTCATCCGTAAAGATATGTGGGATATCATCAACCACAACTTGTTGTGGGATAGTGTCAACCACGTCTTTTTGAGTTGGGATGAGATCACTTTTCAGAGTCGGTGCACATTCCTTCTGTCCTTCTGAAGCTGAGTCTTCTATGTAAATCTCCTCTTCCGGGCTCTCCATTTCTATCTCCTCGTCTACCTCGTCAAACTCGTCACCCCGGCCGGAAGTTATGAGTTGCAATGGTTCGGAGAGCTCCTCTAGAATGAACTCTTCGTTGGTCTCGGACGTTGATAGGTTAAGAGTGGGTGGAAATGAAGATTTAGAAGATTGGTTAGGTGTAGGATTAGAAGAAAGTTTGCAACCAGACTCATGAAAATGAAAGTCTGTGCCAAGTGAAGTAGATGTGGTGTGTGTGTTCATATCATCTTCCTGCAGCCTAAAGTTGGTTCTATCTTGATTCTCATTTCCCTTACTACTTACTTGTTTTCGTATTTCAGACAGCTTATTAGAACTTCTTCTAAGCATGTCTTCTTGTTCTTTTAGTAATTGTTCAAGTGAGTTGGAAGAGGGTGAGAAAGCAGCATTACTGCTGAGAAAGGTCAAAGACGTATCTCTCAAGTCAAAACTCTCGTACGGTTGTGGTTCAGATACAGGGTAAGATGAATATGGGTGGACTTCGAGCGGTTTAGGATAGTAAGGTTGGTATTGATTTTGGAAAGCATGAGGGTCATATTGATTTTGTATTTGAGGATCTAGGTACCCTACGTTATCCACATAATTCCTATTATATCCTTGACATTCGTTGTCTAAGTGGGAATTACTCCTACATCTATCTTGAACAAGACTATCAAATTGATCTATTAATTGTTGAACATTTGCCATTACCCAAGTTTTAGATAACACAGGAAGAAGGTTTAAGAATTAAAGTTGTAGTATGGAGGGAAGTTATTCTAAGCTACGCTAAGCTAAACTACGCTAATCTACGGGCATAAAGTAACTTTGGATAGGGATGGTGAGTCCCAATCCAAAAGGATCTCTTAAAAACTAAATTTGTCTAAACAAGCTCCAAATCGTACTACCGTCCCCGGCAGCGGCGCCAAAAACTTGTTACAGCTGAAACGGTCGTTACGCAACAGCTGCAACGGTGTAGTTTTGAATTTATAATAGTCGGGGGGAGCCAAAACCTTCCGAACAACCTACTATTACTTGGTACGAGTACCTGATACTAGTAAGTGGTAAGGATGATCCAGGGTCGTTCCTCACGATGGTAGAATTGAAACAGAGCTCACTCAGATAACTTAGTAATTAAGCTGGGTTTTGAATAGTTGGATAGGTTTGTATTTGGTTTTCTAATTTATTTAACTAATAAAACATAAAATAAAAGGGAAGCTAGCATATTTGCAACACTTAAGGATGACGGAGACGTGGCTCACCATGATTTAGGTATGATGTTCAATATGGGGCACATCTAGGTAACAGACAAATAAACTATAGGTGTAAACACTAGGACCCTACTTCTTTAGATAGATTCTAAATCAGTATGTCACTGAGTACCTAGGCTATCGTGATTCTGATCAGAACAGGCTGCTCAACCCCCCTCACCTGTCTTTGTGGAGACAGTGACCCTTAAAGGGTGCAGGAATAAGGTAACAGACTGCCCATTGGGTTATTCTGACCGTTCTTAACACCTAAGTCTAAATGTTATTATCTAAACGTGTACTGATCATTATCCTTGTATTCTAAACTATCAGTTTTGTAGAGTCTAGGGGTTTTAAGAATTCTGAACCACTGCTGGGCTTGACTTTCATCTCTAGACTCATTCCTTACGTTTGATTAGCTCAAATACTTCTGTCATGATCTAGACTCTCCTTTGCAATCAGTCATTCAGCCCTAGGAACACCAGCGGTGTACAATGCATACTCATTCCACAGCGTACCACACTAGGCACCGTTCACGATGTACTACACTTAAACAGTTCCACAGACCCTCGTAACCAGGGATATGTTGTAGATTTTATCCCTAGGTACAGGTACGGTGTACTATGTCGAAATGTTTCCATAGCTTCAGTTCCAGGGGTGGACAGACGGTGTACTGTAACATTTCCACAACTATATTGGTTCCTAGGCCATATTCTAGGGTCTCTAGGTAATCCACAGTGTTGGCACATACGGCTTTTTCCGGAGCTTCCACGTTGTACTCCACCAGTGGTGTTTCCAAAGCTATACTCAGTATTTCAGCCGAATTATAGTGACAGACACGGCTTCGTACAAACATACAGATAACATATCTACCGTAACTTAGGCCTACAGCTAAGGTGATAGTCACGCGAAGGACTGGAAAGGGTGATCCATAACTAAGTCTAGATACATGATAAGTTTAGACAGATACAGAGTTTAACAATTCCATTAATCATACCTAATCATGGCAAACATACAAGAAGCTACTCACAAAGCATGGCAATAAACATTTCCAACATTAATAGATCACAAATATCAAACAAGAACATTATGACAAATTAATATAAGAAAGGATAGATATTACCGGTAAATAAATGCGAGCAGAATAACACTTGTATTTCTCCGAATAATATCCCAAGTATTACAAATGCTAGCTTCTACGAATTACATTACATAGCTACTCCTAAAGCGATGGATTCTCTCCCTAATCTTCTAACTAGTTTCTAGAGAGAGAAACTAGAGAGAGAGACTAGAGAGAGAACCTAACTACCTACTATTTCTCCTCTAACTCCTAAGAGTAGTGCTAGAGAGAGAAAGCTACTAATTATTCTAGTGATAGATGAATGAGTATTGAAGTGTGTGTTGTTGGTGTAGAATGTGTTCAAAATGATGAAATGAGGCTTGTATATATAGGCAACGCACAACCGTATCCGTAGACCGTATCCAAACCTTCAAATGCACAACCGTATCGCAAACCCGAATAAAAGTCTGATTTTTATTGACCAAACGCACGATACGGTTGAGCTAGGGCAAATACGGTTGAACTGGAGCGTATACGGTTGAGCGTAGGGTGAATACGGGAGAACACAAGCCGTATACGGCTGTGCTAGGCCGTATACGGTCTAGCTAGGCCGTATACGGTCTGTGCTAGGCCGTATACGGTCTAGTTTGGCCGTATACGGTCTAGTTCTCCCGTATCCTGATTCCTCGGTTCTTCGTTTCTTCGTTCGGGCGTAATTTCTTCATCCGATGTCCGTTTTGAGCGTTCTTTATATCCCTGAAATCGTAATTGAAAAACGAAGACAATGAGATAAGTTAGAGGTCCTAACTCTATGTCTTGCTCAAAAAGTGCTAGAATACGTTAACCGGAAGATTCAATGATTGTTTGTGCTCTATTTTACTCATTTTTAGGTTGTTTTTGTTGATTCTTGAAACATCGTCTATATTTTAGCCCTCTTGATGAAATGTGACATTTAAGTTCATATTCAAGTGTTTTCATTAATAATAGGGCTAAAATGGTGAGATAATGACGCATAAAAACATGACTTTTTACGTGTCATCACATGTTATCAAGAATTGCTCACATATGGATTTTATCGTGCTATAACAAATGTATCAACCCTCCTTACAAGATAAATTGAATCAACACAATTAAGAAAGACATGAAGTTGTTTTCAACCCGCTAACAGTTCAATTTAACGTTGCCAGCCTAATTGTGTTTTATATTAATTCAACACCGTTTATGTAATTTATTCTTATAACTTGAATCAACAAAGTCTATAACTATTTCTAGTTATTTTGTTCTTAAACAATTATTACCAATTATTAACCCTAACCCGTCAAACTCAATCTATTCGGTGATAATTCTCAATTAAAACCAAAAATCATCAATAATCTTATGATCGAAAGGAACTCAATCTCAATTAATCATAAAACCATGTTAGGTAATTAACAATATACATTCAATAACCAAGGTTCAACGAATAAACACATAAACATGAATAAAATCCAATACGATTCGCAATTTCAATAATCAATCCATCAATTAAGTATCATCATCTAAGCAAATGCAATAAAAACTCAGCCACTCATATTATGACAGAAAATCAGATTCAAAAGCAACATCATAATCATAATCGAATGAAATAAAATAATGAATTCGAACCGAAATAATGAGATAATGATTGAACGAATGAAAGTCTTTGATTCCTCAAGCTTCAATCCCTTCAAAATGTTCTGGAATAAGGGTTTTTTAATAGAGAATTCGTCTGGAGAAAAGTGGTGAAGTTCTATGCAAAATGAGAGCAAAATGAAGTTTTTAGGGTTTCTACCGAGGCAATCCATACGCCGTATGGAATTCCATACGCCGTATGGATTGAAAAGCCCGTGGATCAGACCCGCGTAAACTGGCGGCCCGGCTCACTTCATCCATACGCCGTATGGATCAGAATTTCCAACTTTTTTCACCAGCGACCACCGTTCTTCAATCTTTCTTATTTTTAACTTCTTTTCTTCAATTCTCACACGTTTTCAGCTTCTTTTCCGATTCAAGCTCCAGAAAATTCGTAAATGCAAATATGAACGAAATGAGTATCGAATTCAAATAAAATGCATAAGAAATTAATCAAACTAAGGGGTAATTAGTACTATAAAATAGCACATTTTGGCGTTCATCAAACATCCCCCACTTGAATCCTACTTGTCCTCAAGTAGACTAGTGACTCAAAAATTCAAAACTTTAAATATGAACGGCAAACGATGCATAAAAGGGCTTACAAACTACACAGCATTCGGCAAACCAAATTTTTATCTTAAAATCGATTCTACCTTAAAACTCAGCAATCAAGAAACTCTACATGGGAAGCCATTCTAACATATTATTATTACACATAAAAGATAATTCACTTAGATTATCGATATTGTTGTCCACTTAAACAATCTAAATTTCAGAATTTGAGCTCAACTTATTATTATTCTAGCAGGCCTTACCCTTGATTTTCTATAGCAAAATACTCTCATACAAATAACGTGTCACAATTCTCCAAATAATGAACATCCAAATAAATAAATCATTTTTCAAACCAAGACATTGGTGACAGGTCTGTACCTCAGTACAATAGAGCGACATAACTTGGCTTTGGTTTTTCAATTTATGAGTTCTTTGTACTCATTTATTTTTATCTATTTTGATATCAAATATACTGACGGAAACCAGGTCTGTACATTCATACAACAGAGGAGACAACACCCAGTATATTCCCAAATGATGATAATTAGGATCCCAAAATTACGGATTATAACACGCTATCATACAAGAATTAAGACTAAGGTCATACCTTGCTAAAAGATCCTCATAGGATAAATCCCTACTTAATTCATTACATTTCTTAATAGCTCAACAACCTTCATATAGATTGCCTATCGATACATCATAAAATGAACTATCTAATATTTAAAAAAAATTAAATTAAATTCATTTCATTCTTTGCATTCCCAAAGCATGTTACAAGATTACTAAACTTTACATAGAAAACAATTTTTAAAACAAAAATTTGGGTTGAAAAATGACTAACACGTAGAATGCCTCTTAACCTCAATATTTTTCAATAGCTACCATTCATAAATTAAGGACAATTAGACTTCTTTTCCCCCATCCCCCACTTAGAAACATGCAATGTCCTCATTGCAAAAGAAAATAAAAATAAAGGGAATAGAAAAGAAGTGAAACAGAAAACTCTCCTGATTTGAAGACAATTTGCTTGAAGGACTTCGTTCAGAATTAAAATACAATAGCACACTTCCGTAGGCAACACGATTGCATTTAGCACATGCAATAAGCCTTTAAACCCCTCGGTATCCCGAGTGGACGAGTTGTAGTCTCATGAGGGTTTCTAGGGAACATACCCACAAAGTTCAAACATGAAAACAAAAACAATAAAACAGAATACAAATTAACAAAATAACGGGTTGTCTCCCGAAAGCGCTTTTGTTTATCACGTCGGTAAGCTCGACATCTTTCTTCACCACTTAATTCAAATCCATCTCCAAATCACGCTTGGAGTCCCTTATATCACCATAGTACTTCTTCACTCTACTTCCATTGACTTTGAAAGTTTTTCCAGAATATCCTTGCAAATCAACAGCTCCAAACGGATAAACCTTGTCAACAACAAAGGGGCCAGTCCAGCGTGTCTTTAACTTTCCTGGAAACAAATGTAATCTAGAACTATACAACAGAACTTTATCACCTTTCTTGAATGTATGGTTCGACTTAAGACGAGCATCATGCCATTTCTTAGTTCGCTCATTGAACAGTCTCGAATTGTCATAAGTATTTATTCTTAATTCATCCAACTCATTTAGCTGTGACATTCTTTCCTTTCCAGCTAACTTCTCATCAAAATTGCACTCCTGTAAAGCCCAATATGCTTTATGCTCTAACTCAAAAGGCAAATGACAAGCTTTTCCATAAACAAGGCGATAAGGCGTTGTTCCAACTGACGACTTAAATGCTGTTCGTGCAGCCCATAATGCATCATCCAACTTGTATGACCAATTCTTATTGTTTCCTTCAACTGAACGTTCTAAAATACGCTTCAACCCTCTATTAGTCACTTCCACTTGACCACTCGTCTGTGGATGATAAGCAGTTGAAAACTTATGTCTAACTCCGTACTTTCGCAGCACTTTTTCCAATTGCAGATTTGTGAAATGTGTCCCTCGATCACTAATTAAAGCTTTCGGTGCTCCAAAGCGCGAAAATAACTGTTTAAGAAAATTTACCACAACGCGAGCATCATTCGTGGGTAATGCCTTTGCTTCGGCCCACTTAGAAACATAATCCACAGCCACAATGATGTATTTGTTTCCATTGCTAGGTGGAAACGGGCCCATAAAGTCTATCCCCCAGACATCAAAAATCTCACTTACCATAATTGGATTTTGCAACATTTCATCCTTCTTTGAGATTCTCCCAGTACGTTGGCAGGCATCGCATTCCTTCACATACTTGAATGCATCCTTATAAACTGTTGGCCAATAAAAACCTGCCTCAAACACTTTCCTTGCAGTGTAATTTGGACCATGATGTCCTCCAGCCGGACCATCATGACAGTGCTCTAAGATTATGTCGCATTCCTCTCCAGCTACACATCGTCGGACAATTCCATCGGCACACTGTCTGAACAAATATGGGTCTTCCCAAAAGTAATACCGTAAAGATGAGAAAAACCTCTTTCTTTGGTTGAAGTCCAATCCGGATGGAAGAGTCTTTGCAACTAGAAAGTTTGCAATATCAGCGAACCATGGAAATTCATTCAGAATTGCTTTCAACAAGCTTTCATCAGGAAATTTATCTCGAATTTCCATTTCATCCAACTTATCCAATTCTGGATTTTCCAGTCTTGACAGATGATCTGCAGCCAGATTTTCTGCTCCCTTCTTATCACGAATCTCAATATCAAACTCTTGCAATAACAAAATCCATCGCAACAACCTTGGTTTTGCATCTTGTTTTCCAAACAAGTATCTTAATGCAGAGTGATCGGTAAAAACAACAGTTTTTGACAGGACCAGGTAAGAGCGAAACTTATCAAACGCAAAAACAACAGCAAGCAATTCCTTTTCAGTCGTAGTGTAATTCTCCTGTGCACTCGTCAAAGTCTTGCTTGCGTAATAAATAGGTTGAAACTTCTTATCAACCCTCTGACCTAAAACTGCTCCTACAGCATAATCACTGGCATCACACATCAATTCAAATGGAAGATCCCAATTTGGACTTATCATAATTGGTGCGGATACCAATTTCTCCTTTAAAATCTTGAACGCATCTTGGCACTCTTTTGAAAACTCGAACTTAGCTTCCTTTTCCAACAACTTGTTCATAGGACGTGCTATCTTTGAAAAATCCTTGATGAATCTTCTATAGAACCCAGCATGTCCTAAGAAACTTCGTATTCCTTTAACATTTGTTGGATGAGGTAGCTTTGCTATGGCCTCAATCTTCGCTTGATCAACTTCAATACCAGCTCTTGAAATTTTATGCCCCAACACAACTCCTTCTCGTACCATGAAATGACACTTTTCCCAATTTAAAACGAGATTGGAACTCTCACACCTTTACAACATCCCCTTTAGATTCATCAGACACTTATAAAAAGAATCCCCAAACACAGAGAAGTCATCCATGAATATTTCCATGCTGTTTTCTACCATATCATGGAATATTGCCATCATGCACCGTTGAAATGTGGCGGGTGCGTTACATAGACCGAAAGGCATTCTCCGATAAGCGAAAGTTCCGAATGGGCAGGTGAAAGTAGTCTTATCTTGATCATTTGCATCAATTGGGATTTGGAAGTACCCGGAGAATCCGTCTAGAAAGCAATAATACTCTTTTCCAGCTAGACGTTCGAGCATCTGATCAATGAATGGCAAGGGAAAGTGATCCTTGCGTGTCGCATCGTTCAACTTTCTATAATCGATACAGACCCTCCATCCAGTAACAGTTCTCGTGGGAATTAACTCATTCTTCTCATTCGCAACCACTGTCATACCTCCCTTTTTTGGCACAACATGAATGGATGAATCAACACGCAGATCTTATACCGAAATGTCCGTATGGATGTCGTCTACAGAAAGTTCTCTCTGAGACTTTTCCCAAAAATACACGGTTTTTAGTGTAGAGGCTAATCTTTGAGCCAAGGTCTGTTTTGAGCCGAAACCGACTACTCTTCATATTTATTTTTGTTAAAAATAGTAAACGGACATGTAAAAATACCATAAAATGCAGAAATGATCTAGACATATATGAGAACATGTGAGATTTTTGGTTAGCTATGAATCGGACTAGAAGTGGTCCAAATCGAGGGATTTGTTGAGTACAAAATCTGGAAAACAGGAAACTAGGGACTGTTTTGGTAGTTTGGTGAATGTGACACCTCGAGACATCCACGAAACATAACGACAAGTTCTATAAGCCTATCTTGACATATTAGGATTTGTGTAGAAGTTTCGGGTCAAACGGTGGTCGTTTGACCACTTTCCCGAACCCGAACCCTTGACTTTCGGACTAAAACTTACATCCGGACACATATACACTTTCGGACCTAGACACCTTCGGACTACAAACATTCGGACATAAATATATATATCTTCGGATATATATAAAAGTACTCGCTTTTGAAAATGCATAGGTATATACTTTACAAGTAAACAAAATGATGAGACGCATAATAATAACACTTGAAATTATTATTACAAAAACTCACCAACGGGCCGTACATATTTACAAAATATAAATAATCCAAAACTAATCATTTGGATATTACTAGTTGAATGAGCAACTAGCATAGATGGTCTGTTAAGTCATCTAATCAATCAAAAACCTTGCGCGTCTAAGACGCCCTGCAGGTTTCAGTCGATTGATCGACATCATTGTCTTGTGAATCATCATTTGTGCTTAATAGCATCTCATTAGACTCAGGTGAGTTTCATAGACCCTTTTTAAATGCTTTTACCTAGGGGTGAGATACATGCTCATTTTGTTTTACATGTGAACACAAGTATCAAAACATCGATGTATACTACATGAGTTAAAATCATCTAATCATTTTAAGTCCTCATTAGCATAGTTTGGTAATACTTTGTAGCGTGAATGTTAGTGTATGGATCCATATGGGACTGACAATCCCCGTCCGGGTCAGCAAGCACTGACTGGTCAAAACGGACGCATTATCATTTGTTCATACGTATGTTGATTAGGCATACGCATAGAGGCACCCTCGCTCAGGCACTTAATTGTGATCCTGACACCTCAGTTAAGCTCAGACTATGTGCTCATGGCTGTATGTACATTATATTTGATTAATTTCAATTATCATTAAATCTTGTGGTTCATACATTGTTCTTATCATTAAACCTGTGAGCTCACCAGCTTTATAGCTGACCTTTTAGCATGTATTCTCAGGTTCGCAACAGTAGTAGGTCTGCTCATTCAGGATGCTCATTAGCTCGAGTCTCATGCAAATATCAGGAGATTGTCATGCATTACTATATTTTGTATAATTAGTTATGCCATAGTATCTCTATCATTTAGAACTTGAGTTTTTGTAAGCCATATTATAACCGTGTAAAACTTTATAATATCAATGTATTGTAAACGACGCATGTAGAGTCGTTCATTTTGTAATCTTGTGCTTTGTGTATTGATTAGTCGCGCCCCGAACCGACCCGCTTCCGCATCATAATTTGGGGGTGCGACAGATTGGTATCAGAGCCTAAGGTTATAGTGAACTAGGTTGCATTTAGTGGGCCTAGACTATGACCGTTAGGCAGTATTCCTTATTAGGTATAACTGGTTCAGTGATTACACCATATGAGTTTAATTTAACATAGCCTAGCTAACTATGTACAATTAAATGAGTACGATGTGAAATCTGAAAGGGGTTATGTTGAACAGGAATGCACTAGTTGACTCTGACCATGAGAGAAACCGAAATTTATACTTGGTTTGTGCTAGACAATCATTAGGCTATTATGTGATATAGGCGTATATACATACATAGGCCTCATTTATGTGCTACCTTATAGGCTATTATATATTGAAGATATATAATTAAGCCCCACTCGCGTATTATCTTTTTAAGCTATTATATATATCGAATATATATAGATCACACACGATAATACACTCATTAACATCTTCACTACCAAAGACGATGAGTATGAATTACTATCGTCTATCCCTTTTATACGCACATAACATCTCACAACACATTCCGCTGTACAATCACATGTTCGCGAGGAATATATCATTCGTACTTCCTCCATCATTCTAATTCTTTGGAATCACAAGTGGAACCTGTTGTTAGAAGGACTATAGGTTCCCATAAGTAGTTGCTTACCCCACCCACTCGCAAACTCGCATCTAGTATGCAACTCTGTTGTTTGTCAAATGTGATTATCACTTGTATCATTGTATATTACCCCATAAATATATATATGCATATGCGATGTATCATGTTTTGGTGCAAACAACTCATCCACTCTATTTGCTTTTGTCAGTATCATGCCGCCAAAAAGGAAAGGTTTCAGTCAAGCTGAACTCAATGCTGCGGTTACCCGAGCTGTAGCCGAAGCCATGGCTGCTCGAGACGCTCAAAGGAATGAAGAGACAGTCAATACCACTCCTACCCCTGTTATCAAACCTTGTTCCTACAAAGATTTTCTCAGCTGCAAACCATTGTATTTCAAGGGCACAGAAGGTGCCATTGGCCTGATCAGATGGATTGAAAGAATGGAATCTGTCTTCAGTCTCTGTAACTGTGCTGAAGATAGTAAGGTCAAGTTTGCTGCTTACACCTTTCAAGAAGGTGCACTAACGTGGTGGAACACCCACGCAAACTCTATTGGCGTCGAGATCGCAAACCGACTTCCTTGGCCAGAATTGAAGAAAAAGCTAAGGGAGAAGTACTGTCGCGAGGAAGAACTACACCAACTGGAAGTGGAGTTCTGGCATCTGGCGGTACAAGGGAACAATATTGCTGGGTACACCACCAAGTTCCAGCAATTCGCTCTGTTGTGCCCAGGTTTGGTTGATACGGAAGGAAAAAGTATCAAGAAGTACATCAGCGGCCTCCCGGAGAATATCCAGGGGAATGTCGCCTCAGCTCAACCAACCACTCTGGAAAGAGCTATCGGAATTGCTCATGAACTCATGGCCATGGTTGTCAGCCGTGAGACATCTGTTCCATCTTCTGGTAACAACAACAAAAGAAAGTGGTCTGGGAACACCACTCAAAATCAATCATCATTCAAGAGGTCTGAGTTTGATAAGACCACCAACACTGGTTCTGGTTCCAACAAGGGCTACACTGGAAATAAGCCCTACTGTTCAAAGTGCCACCGTCATCATGATGGTCCTTGCGGCACACCTTGTGGAAAATGTCAAAGGTATGGACATTTGACCAAAGACTGTAGGTCTACCACCGTCAACACCAACACCACCACCAGCCAACCAAAGTCCTGCTATGAGTGTGGAGAAACTGGTCACTTTAGGAATGAGTGCCCAAAGCTGAAGAACAAGGGTAACAACACTGCGAAGGGAAGAGCTTTCGTTCTGAACTCAGGAGAGGCCCGTCAAGACCCGAATGTGGTCTCGGGTACGTTTCTTCTCAACAACCTTACTGCTTCTGTTCTATTTGATTCTGGTGCTGATAGGAGCTTCATATCTGATGAGTTTAGTAAATTGCTTAACATTGACCCTATTGCCTTAGATGCTAAGTACATTGTAGAATTAGCTAATGGCAAGTTAATTGAGACTAACAGTGTAATACCAAATTGCACTTTAAATCTATCTGATATAATCTTCTCTATTGACCTTATACCCGTTGAGATTGGAAGTTTCGACGTCATTATTGGAATGGATTGGTTATCCAAGCACCGAGCTGAAATTGTCTGCTATGAAAAAATCGTCCGTATTCCTCTTGTCACCGGTAGTACTCTAATCATACAAGGGGAGACCGGCAGGACGAGACTGAATATCATATCCTGCATGAAAACTCGCAAGTACCTTAGGAAAGGGTACCAGGCGATCCTCGCACATGTCTTGGAGAAAAAGTCGGAAGAGAAACGACTTGAGGATGTGCCCATTGTTAGAGATTATCCAGAAGTCTTTCCCGAAGACTTACCTGGCCTTCCATCACCGAGACAAGTTGAGTTCTCGATCGATCTCGTGCCGGGGGCAGCACCTGTTGCACGAGTACTATATCGTTTAGCCCCTTCAGAACTTCAGGAGTTGTCTACTCAGTTGCAGGAACTCCTGGATAAAGGATTCATTAGACCGAGTTCTTCACCATGGGGAGCTCCGGTTCTGTTTGTGAAAAAGAAAGACGGTTCATTCAGAATGTGTATCGACTATAGAGAGTTGAACAAGTTGACCGTCAGGAACCGTTACCCACTTCCTCGTATTGATGACCTATTTGATCAACTTCAAGGGTCAAGTTTCTATTCGAAGATAGATCTAAGATCAGGTTATCATCAGTTACGAGTTCGAGACATCGACATCCCAAGGACTGCCTTCCGAACTCGCTATGGACATTACGAGTTCCAAGTGATGCCATTTGGTTTGACTAACGCACCGGCCGTATTCATGGACCTTATGAACCGAGTGTGCAAACCATATCTCGACAAGTTTGTCATTGTTTTCATCGATGACATTCTTATTTACTCGCGCAATGAGCAAGAGCACGCGCAGCATCTCAAAACCATTCTAGAACTTCTTAGACACGAAGAGTTATATGCAAAATTCTCCAAGTGTGAGTTCTGGATGCAAACTGTTCAATTCCTTGGTCATGTAATTGATAGTCAAGGAATTCACGTGGATCCCTCGAAGATTGAGGCAATCAAGTGCTGGCAAGCACCCTCAACGCCGACCGAAGTACGTCAATTTTTAGGATTGGCTGGTTATTATCGGCGCTTCATTGAGAATTTCTCCAAAATAGCTCAACCTCTCACGACACTGACTCAGAAAGAAAAGAAGTTTGATTGGACTGATAAACAAGAGTCAGCGTTTCAGCTATTGAAGCAAAAGCTCTGCAGTGCACCAATACTATCATTACCCGAAGGCAACGAAGACTTCGTGGTATACTGTGATGCTTCACTCCAAGGTCTTGGTTGCGTGTTGATGCAACGGGACAAGGTGATTGCCTACGCTTCTCGACAACTAAAGGTTCACGAAAAGAATTACACGACTCACGACCTCGAGCTGGGGGCCGTGGTGTTCGCACTCAAGATCTGGAGACATTACCTGTATGGCACGAGATGTACCATCTTCACCGATCATAAGAGCCTCCAGCATATATTCGATCAGAAGGATCTCAACATGAGGCAACGACGATGGGTCGAGTTGCTCACTGATTATGATTGTGAAATCAAGTATCATCCGGGCAAAGCAAATGTAGTTGCCGATGCCCTAAGTCGCAAAGAGCGCACAAAACCACTTCGAGTCCGAGCCCTTAGTATAACCATCCATAATGATCTAATCATTCAAATTATAACTGCTCAACTCGAAGCACTGAAACCTGAAAACATCAAGGATGAGGCCTTGCGCAACATGGAGAATCAATTCGAAACCAAACCCAATGGGGTCAAATACTTCGCACACCGGATCTGGTTACCTAAGTTCGGAAATCTTCGAGACTTGGTGATGGATGAAGCTCACAAGTCCAAATATTCTATACCTCCTGGATCTGACAAGATGTATCATGGCATCAAGGGATCATATTGGTGGCCAAACATGAAAGCAGAGATTGCCACGTATGTCAGCAAGTGCCTCACATGTTCAAAAGTCAAAGCAGAATATCAGAAGCCCACCGGTCTGCTACAGCAACCGGACATTCCTGAATGGAAATGGGAGCAAATCGCTATGGATTTCATCAGTAAACTCCCAAGAACAGCTAGCGGTTGCGACACCATTTGGGTGATCGTAGACCGGCTCACCAAATCAGCTCATTTCATTGCCATCAAGGAAACCGACAAAATGGAACGTCTCACGCGAGTCTATATGAAGGAGATCGTATCGAGACATGGTGTTCCTATCTCAATTATCTCTGACAGAGATAGTCGTTTCACTTCTCAGTTTTGGAGATCATTACAGAAAGTGTTAGGTACTCGTCTGGATATGAGTACTGCGTATCATCCTCAAACCGATGGCCAAAGTGAAAGGACAATTCAAACACTGGAAGATATGCTACGCGCCTGCGTAATTGATTTCGGTGCAAATTGGGAACACCACTTGCCATTGTGCGAATTCTCGTACAACAACAACTATCATACCAGCATTGGAGCTGCACCATTCGAGGCACTGTACGGTCGTAAGTGCCGGTCGCCCATCTGTTGGACCGAAGTTGGAGACAGCCAACTGACTGGTCCTGAAATCATTCATGAAACCACCGAGAAGATCGTTGGTATCCAGCGACGGCTGAAGGCCGCACGTGATCGTCAGAAAAGTTATGCTGACGTGAGACGCAAGCATCTCGAGTTCCAGGTTAGGGATCGAGTATTGCTCAAAGTATCACCTTGGAAGGGTGTCATCCGTTTTGGTAAACGTGGGAAGTTAAACCCGAGATACATCGGACCTTTTGAAATCCTTGAAAGGATTGGTCCAGTCACATATCGATTGCAGCTACCTCCAGAGCTTTGTAGCGTGCATCCCACATTTCACATTTCTAACCTGAAGAAATGCCTGTCCGATGAGACACTCATCATTCCGCTCGAGGAAATTCAAATCGACGACAAACTTCATTTTGTCGAGACACCAGTGGAGATCATGGACCGTGAGGTCAAACAGCTTAAGCAAAGTCGTATCCCAATTGTCAAAGTTCGGTGGAATTCACGGCGTGGTCCGGAATTCACCTGGGAACGGGAAGACCAGATGCGACACAAGTATCCACATTTATTTTCAGACTCCACTCACACGCCGACTTCGAGCTGAATTTCGGGACGAAATTCTCTTAACAAGGGGAGAATGTGACACCCGACCAATTAGGGCTAGAAATTTGCGCCTAATCATTTTGTAATACATGTAATTAGTTCCATGTTAGGCTAATTGTATGTATCATTACGTGTATTTTATAAATATACGCATTTACGCGATTCTATTTAATCGTGCATTTTATTATAACGGCCGAATTCCGATACATTAATACGGACGTTGGTGAACTCAAAATATTAAATAATATGAAATTATTTAATAACATTATTATTTCCTAAATATTATCTTGATAATATTCTATAAGTATTTCGTATCGTAACGATATAATTATACGCGACTTATTAATCGTAGCACGACTCAGCGTGCCACTACCTACACGTCACACTAACATTTTAGTAAATGTTATCAAGTATTATAAAGTAATGTTTCAAGTTAAACTATCCTTTGAAATGTCGAGTTTTAAATCGTTATCGAATTATATTATACGTAACGTATAACGTAAGAATTAACGTCTAAACGATCGGGTAAACAAACACGGATATAATACCAAGCATGGAGACAAGATTTAAACCAAATCTTGCCCCCATTTGTTTAATAAAAATCAGCCAACATGATCCACTTTTTGTGGATCATGCCCTTGACCATAAGCCACCAATCACACCCTTAATTCCCTCATTTGGTTCCTCCACTTCTCTCTCTAATCTCTCTCTCTAAAATCTGCTATCTCACCCTCTCTCTACAACCACCACATCTCCACCATCAAACCACCATCAACCGCCATCATTTTGGGCAAGGAAAGCAAGGAAAGGAAGCTAGGAACTCGAATCAAGCACCATCTCACTTTCCTCTCTCTCTAGAACACGTTTTTGGTATAAAACCCTAACTTCTCTCTCTATATTTTCATGATTTACATATATATACATGTTATGATGTTCATCTAACAAGATAATGTCCAAATCTTAAGCTCAAACACGTTTTTGAGGTAGTTATATAAAAACCGTAATCTGACCAGAATTTTCATC
Source organism: Helichrysum umbraculigerum (assembly GCA_949592205.1). Lineage (NCBI taxonomy): Eukaryota > Viridiplantae > Streptophyta > Magnoliopsida > Asterales > Asteraceae > Helichrysum > Helichrysum umbraculigerum. The sequence continues at coordinate 231,955,542 of CATIUR010000001.1, forward strand.
TTCACTAAAACGACTACAACTTGAGTTGTAGGATGAATCAACACGCAAATATTATACCGAAATGTCCGTATGGATGTCGTCTACAAAAAGTTCTCTCTGAGACGTTTCCCAAAAATACACGGTTTTTAGTGTAGAGGCTAATCTTTGAGCCAAGGTCTGTTTTGAGCCGAAACCGACTACTCTTCATATTTATTTTTGTTAAAAATAGTAAACGGACATGTAAAAATACCATAAAATGCAGAAATGATCTAGACATATATGAGAACATGTGAGATTTTTGGTTAGCTATGAATCGGACTAGAAGTGGTCCAAATCGAGGGATTTGTTGAGTACAAAATCTGGAAAACAGGAAACTAGGGACTGTTTTGGTAGTTTGGTGAATGTGACACTTCGAGACATCCACGAAACATAACGACAAGTTCTATAAGCCTATCTTGACATATTAGGATTTGTGTAGAAGTTTCGGGTCAAACGGTGGTCGTTTGACCACTTTCCCGAACCCGAACCCTTGACTTTCGGACTAAAACTTACATCCGGACACATATACACTTTCGGACCTAGACACCTTCGGACTACAAACATTCGGACATAAATATATATATCTTCGGATATATATAAAAGTACTCGCTTTTGAAAATGCATAGGTATATACTTTACAAGTAAACAAAATGATGAGACGCATAATAATAACACTTGAAATTATTATTACAAAAACTCACCAACGGGCCGTACATATTTACAAAATATAAATAATCCAAAACTAATCATTTGGACATTACTAGTTGAATGAGCAACTAGCATAGATGGTCTGTTAAGTCATCTAATCAATCAAAAACCTTGCGCGTCTAAGACGCCCTGCAGGTTTCAGTCGATTGATCGACATCATTGTCTTGTGAATCATCATTTGTGCTTAATAGCATCTCATTAGACTCAGGTGAGTTTCATAGCCCCTTTTTAAATGCTTTTACCTAGGGGTGAGATACATGCTCATTTTGTTTTACATGTGAACACAAGTATCAAAACATCGATGTATACTACATGAGTTAAAATCATCTAATCATTTTAAGTCCTCATTAGCATAGTTTGGTAATACTTTGTTGCGTGAATGTTAGTGTATGGATCCATATGGGACTGACAATCCCCGTCCGGGTCAGCAAGCACTGACTGGTCAAAACGGACGCATTATCATTTGTTCATACGTATGTTGATTAGGCATACGCATAGAGGCACCCTCGCTCAGGCACTTAATTGTGATCCTGACACCTCAGTTAAGCTCAGACTATGTGCTCATGGCTGTATGTACATTATATTTGATTAATTTCAATTATCATTAAATCTTGTGGTTCATACATTGTTCTTATCATTAAACCTGTGAGCTCACCAGCTTTATAGCTGACCTTTTAGCATGTATTCTCAGGTTCGCAACAGTAGTAGGTCTGCTCATTCAGGATGCTCATTAGCTCGAGTTTCATGCAAATATCAGGAGATTGTCATGCATTACTATATTTTGTATAATTAGTTATGCCATAGTATCTCTATCATTTAGAACTTGAGCTTTTGTAAGCCATATTATAACCGTGTAAAACTTTATAATATCAATGTATTGTAAACGACGCATGTAGAGTCGTTCATTTTGTAATCTTGTGCTTTGTGTATTGATTAGTCGCGCCCCGAACCGACCCGCTTCCGCATCATAATTTGGGGGTGCGACAGATTGGTATCAGAGCCTAAGGTTATAGTGAACTAGGTTACATTTAGTGGGCCTAGACTATGACCGTTAGGCAGTATTCCTTATTAGGTATAACTGGTTCAGTGATTACACCATATGAGTTTAATTTAACATAGCCTAGCTAACTATGTACAATTAAATGAGTACGATGTGAAATCTGAAAGGGGTTATGTTGAACAGGAATGCACTAGTTGACTCTGACCATGAGAGAAACCGAAATTTATACTTGGTTTGTGCTAGACAATCATTAGGCTATTATGTGATATAGGCGTATATACATACATAGGCCTCATTTATGTGCTACCTTATAGGCTATTATATATTGAAGATATATAATGTAACACCCCCAAATTTAATGATTTGCGGAAGCTTGATTTGGGTGTTACTAATCAATAACAAAGCACAAAGATATATAGTAACGACTCTATATGCGTCGTTTTAACAAAATATATTGATAACTGAAATGTTTACAACATTTAAAGCTTTACATAGCTCGAGTTTAAATAAAATGAGATTTCAGTACATAAGTACTTGAACAAAATATACTAATGCAAGAAAATCTCGATCGTCTGTATGCTGACTCGAGCTAAAATCCTGAAGCAGAAACATCCTACTGCTTGGTACCTGCGATATATGCTAAAAGGTCAGCTAGAAAGCTGGTGAGCTCACAGGTTTGAAATCAGTTAATATAGTATGAACCGCAAGATTTAAATAATGAATTGCATCCAGCAATTAAATAATGAATTGCTTCCAGCAATTAAATGATAGTCATCGTGTATACAGCCATGAGCACATAGTTGAGCAATATATCATACCCCTGAGTAAAACAGTAAAAGAGGGGCTATGAGACTCACCTGAGTCGTTGAGTTTATGAAAATAAACTGAGAATGAGTAGCCGAGAATCGAAGTCCAAAGACTTGTAACCTGAGGGTGTCCACGACACGCGATGGTTATAAACATGATTGGGTATCTCAAAAGATCACCCTTGTAGTTGTTTCACAACTATATATGTCCAAATTACTACGATTTGGTTGATTGATTCGAATGTTTGAAAATATGTATGGCCCGTTGGTGACGGATTTGTAATAATAATCTCAACTATTATTATTTTGATTTCATGAAAATTGTGTTTTGATTGTGTTTTCGAAGCCGTTACGGAATCTAAGTACGGGGGTCCGGGGGCAGCGCCCCTGGTAGCGGGATCCAAGGGGCGGCAGCCCCTGGCGGGGTCCAAGGGGCAGAGCCCCTGGCTGGGGTCGAGCTGCCAGGTCAGCTTGGAAAATTTTTATTTCTACTATATTGCTTTGACGAAAAACGCATCTGGAACCGAATTTGGGTAAAATCAGGTGTTAAAATTTTAGGTCTCGACACTTAGTAAAAATCTGTGTTTTCTGGTTTTTGCGACGTTGGGTGCGACGTCGCAGGTCCTGACTGCGACGTTGATCATGGCGTCGCTATGTGCGACTTTCGCAATTTAATGCGACGTTGTACGTGGCGTCGCTATATGCGACGTTGTTAATTTCTGCGACGTAAGGGCTTGCGTCGCTATACGCGACGTCGGCAACTTAATGCGACGTTAATGACGATGTCGCTATATGCGACGTGGTGACTGGTATTGCGACGTTGCAATTGACGTCGCAATTGGGCCAACCCAAAATGCGACGTCGGGGTCTGTTCAGATTCCGGTGGCCGGAAAATCGGTCGAAAGGCTTCCGTTCGGTCCAAATCTTTTACCCAACCCATATATGGACATTATAAGTTGATACAAACCGCAAACAAGTACAAACACTTAAAAACGAGAGGTTTCGGGATTTATCGGAAACTTACAAATTGCCGAAATGAAAATCCGGAAAGGTAGAAATGTAGATCGTTGCGAGGTGGTCGTGAATCTCTAAAAATCTTGATGTTTCGAGCGCGTATGATGGCATTATTTGCGGTTTTAGTGGATTGTGGTGTTTTGGTGTAAAAGAGAGAAAAGAGGATGAGAGAGAGAGATAAAAGAAAGAATGAGAGAAAAGAGGTGGAAAAGGTGGAGGTTATCCTCCCCTTTTCGGTCTTCGTCCCGCGTTCCGCGTGGTGTTCGTTTTCTCGGTCATTTAACTTTTTATAATTATTTTATATATTAATTGAAAAGTTTTTAAAATACCATTTATTACGCGATGTTTTAGTTAATTACTTTACAAATCAATTTATATTTGAGTTATAAAATGTAAGTTTGTTTAGTTAGTTTGCGCGTTTTAATATTTTTAAATCGTATAGGTTTTGTTTGTATGGTACTAATGAATACGAAATATTATCATAATAATATTTTTGATATAAAAGCGTTATTTAATAAAATTGGTCACCAACGTCCGTATTTGATTGAATCGAAATACATTCGATTTAAGTCGCGTACGATTTAATCAAATCGCATTTTCGTATATATTCAACAATATATATAATTCGATACATTAATTAGCCTAACACAGAACTAATTACATGTATTAACATATGATTAGGCACTAATTACTAGTCCTAATTTGGCGGGTGTTACATTCTCCCCCTGTTAAGAGAATTTCGTCCCGAAATTTAGCTCGAAGTCGTGTTTGATGTAGGATCAGTGAATAGTTGAGGATATTTGAGTCGCATTTGGTCTTCCCGTTCCCAGGTGAATTCCGGACCACGCCGCGAATTCCATCTGACCTTGACGATGGGAATACGACTTTGTTTTAGTTGTTTGACCTCACGATCCATAATTTCAGCGGGTTCCTCAACGAAGTGAAGTTTATCGTCAACACGAATTTCATCTAGTGGAATAATAAGTGTCTCATCAGACAGACACTTCTTCAAATTTGAGATATGAAAAGTGGGGTGCACGCTGCTGAGTTCGGATGGCAGCTGCAATCGATAAGCTACGGGGCCAATCCGTTCGAGGATCTCAAAAGGCCCGATGTACCTGGGATTTAACTTCCCGCGTTTGCCAAAACGGATGACGCCTTTCCAAGGCGATACTTTTAAGAGTACTCGATCCCCAACTTGGAACTCGAGTGGTTTGCGTCTCACGTCAGCATAACTTTTCTGACGATCACGTGCGGGTTTGAGTCGATTTTGGATTTCCACAACTTTCTCAGTGGTGACGTGTATGAGTTCAGGACCAGTGAGTTGACTATCTCCCACTTCAGTCCAACAGATCGGTGATCGGCACTTACGACCGTACAGTGCCTCAAACGGTGCAGCCTTAATGCTGGCATGATAGCTGTTATTGTACGAGAATTCGCACAACGGTAGGTGTTTTTCCCAGTTTGTACCGAAATCAACTACGCAGGCGCGTAGCATATCTTCCAGGGTTTGGATGATTCGTTCACTTTGGCCATCGGTTTGAGGATGGTACGCGGTACTCATATCGAGACGGGTACCCAATGCTTTTTGAAGTGACTGCCAAAAGTGAGAGGTGAAACGGGCATCTCTGTCAGAGATGATCGAGATTGGAACGCCGTGATGAGAAACGATTTCCTTGATGTAGATTTGTGTAAGGCGTTCCATTTTATCGTTTTCCTTGATTGCCAGGAAATGAGCAGATTTGGTGAGACGATCGACGATCACCCAAATGGTATCGCAACCGTTCGACGACTTGGGTAGTTTGGTTATGAAATCCATGGCAATTTGTTCCCATTTCCATTCAGGGATTTCAGGTTGTTGGAGTAAGCCAAGTGGTTTCTGATGTTCGGTTTTGACTTTCGAGCAAGTAAGACACTTGCTGACATAAGTGGTGATTTCGGCTTTCATGTTTGGCCACCAATAAAATTCCTTGATTCCGTGGTACATCTTATCGGATCCCGGGTGGATAGAATATTTAGACTTGTGAGCTTCATCCATCACCAAGTCTCGTAGGTTCCCGAAATTAGGCAACCAGATTCGGTTTGAGAAATACCTAATCCCGTTAAATTTGATTTCAAATTGTTTGTCAATACCCCGTAAGGCTTCATTTTTTATGTTTTCAGGTTTCAGGGCTTCGATCTGAGCGGTATGAATCTGAATGGTAAGATCGTTGTGAATGGTCATACTAAGGGCTCGGACTCGAAGTGGTTTTGGTCGCTCCTTTCGACTGAGGGCATCGGCTACAACATTAGCCTTCCCTGGATGGTACTTGATCTCGCAGTCGTAATCGGTAAGCAACTCGACCCATCGACGTTGCCTCATATTGAGATCCTTCTGATCGAATATATGTTGGAGACTTTTATGATCGGTAAAGATTGTGCACTTAGTGCCGTAGAGATAATGTCTCCAGATTTTGAGAGCAAAAACGACAGCTCCAAGTTCGAGATCATGAGTGGTGTAGTTCTTTTCGTGAATTTTCAGCTGTCGCGAAGCATAGGCAATGACTTTGTCTCGTTGCATCAGCACGCAACCGAGACCTTGGTGAGAAGCATCGCAGTATACCACGAAGTCATCGGTGCCTTCGGGTAAGGACAGAATTGGAGCACTGCAAAGCTTTTGTTTCAGAAGTTGGAACGCTGACTCTTGTTTATCGGTCCAATCGAACCTTTTGTCCTTCTGAGTCAGTATCGTGAGTGGTTGAGCTATTTTGGAGAAATTTTCGATAAATCGCCGATAGTACCCAGCAAGACCCAAGAATTGACGTACTTCAGTTGCAGAGGTGGGTGCTTGCCAGTCTTTGATAGCCTCGATTTTTGATGGGTCAACGTGAATTCCCTGACTGTCGATTACGTGACCAAGGAATTGAACGGTTTGAATCCAGAACACACACTTAGAGAATTTGGCATAAAGCTCCTCGTGTCTAAGTAGTTCTAGAATTGTTTTGAGATGTCGCGCGTGTTCTTGCTCGTTGCGCGAGTAAATGAGTATGTCATCAATAAAGACGATGACAAACTTATCGAGGTAAGGTTTGCACACCCGATTCATGAGGTCCATGAATACAGCCGGTACGTTGGTTAGACCAAAGGGCATCACTTGGAATTCGTAGTGCCCGTAACGAGTTCTGAAAGCAGTTTTCGGAATATCGGTGTCGCGAACTCGTAACTGATGATAGCCTGATCGCAGGTCGATTTTTGAGTAGAAACTTGAACCCTGAAGTTGGTCGAATAAATCATCAATGCGAGGAAGTGGATAACGGTTCTTGACGGTCAATTTGTTCAACTCTCGGTAGTCGATGCACATTCGACATGAACCGTCCTTCTTTTTAACAAATAAGACCGGAGCTCCCCAAGGCGAAGAACTCGGCCTAATGAATCCTCTATCCAGAAGTTCCTGTAACTGAGAGGACAACTCCTGAAGTTCGGATGGGGCTAAACGGTACGGTGCACGGGCCACCGGTGCGGCACCCGGCACGAGATCAATTGAGAACTCAACCTGTCTAGGTGGAGGTAAACCAGGTAGTTCTTCCGGAAAGACTTCGGGAAAGTCTCTAACAATCGGCACATCCTCAAGTCGTTTCTCCTCCGACTTCTTCTGTGTGATGTGTGCGAGTATTGCAGGGTAACCCTTTCTCAGAAATTTTCGGGTTTTTAAGCAAGAGATGATATTGAGTCCCGTCCCACCGGTCTCCCCCTGTATGATCATGGTTCCACCGGCAGCGAGTGGAATGCGGACGATCTTATCGTAACAAATGATTTCGGCTCGGTGTTTGGACAACCAGTCCATTCCAATGATAACGTTGAAACTTCCGATTTCAACGGGTACAAGATCGATTGAAAAGGTTTCATCAGCTAGGTTTAAAGTGCAATTAGGTATCACACTATCGGTTTCTATAAGTTCCCCATTTGCTAGCTCTACAGTGTACTTAACATCTAAGGCAACAGAAGTGATGTCAAGTAGTGGGCAAAAGTCATCGGAGATAAAGCTTCTATCAGCACCAGTATCAAATAGAACAGAAGCATGTAAGTTGTTGAGGAGGAACATACCCGAGACCACATTCGGGTCTTGGCGGGCATCCCCTGATTTGATGACAAAGGCTCTGCTTCGGGTGTTGTTGTTGTTGCTGTTGCGGTTGTTGTTGTTGTTATTCTTCAGCTTTGGGCACGTGTCCCTGAAGTGCCCGGGTTTCCCACACTCAAAGCAGACTTTGGGTGGTCTGGTGTTGTTGTTGGAATTGTTGTTGGCAGGAGAATTGCAGTCTTTGGTGAGATGGCCGTACCTCTTGCAATTATTGCAAAATGGGCCACAGGAGCCTTCATGGTGGTGACTGCACTTGGAACAATAGGGTTTGTTCCCAGTGTAGCCCCGTGTGATGTCTGTGGTGGTGTTGTAGGCTTTGATGGTGTCGGGTTTCTTGTTTTGTTGGTTGGAGTGGTTGTTGTGGTAGTCAGACCACTTCCGTTTGTTGTTTTGGGAGGATGAAGTGGGTGGTTCAGAATCTTGGCTCATGGACATCAGGTCTTGGGCCAGTAGGATTGCACCGTCAATGGTGGTTTGGTTGGAAGAGGCAACATGTCCCCGAACAGGCTCAGGAAGGCCAAGGATGTACTTCCTGATTTTATCAGGTTCAGTGCTCACCATAGCTGGGCGGAGGGCGGCAAGTTGTTGGAATCTGGTGGTATAACCATCGATATCACCACCCTGAACCTTTAGGTTCCAGAACTCCTCGTCTAGCTTTTGGAGTTTGGCGATTGAGCAGTATTTGGCAGTGAGTTTTGCTTTCAATTCCTCCCAAGTTAGTTGGTAGGCAATGTCAGCACCCACTGATTGGGTATATGAATTCCACCAAGAGTGGGCATCATCTTCGAGAGAGCAGGTGGCGAAGTTTACTTTGTCGTTCTCCGCGCATTTGCTGACATGGAAAACAGTTTCCATTTTCTCGAACCATCTGATAAGTCCGATGGCTCCTTCAGAACCTTTGAAGCTGGAGGGTTTGCAGCTTTGAAAGTCCTTGTAAGAACAAGGTTTAGCAGTAGTGGTTTCAGCGACATCGCTGTTTCTGGTAGAATTTTGGGGGGTATTCCGAGCCAAGGCTTCAGTAACAGCCTGGGTTATAAGCGATGTAAGCTGAGCATCGGTGTATGGTCTTGACTTTGGCGGCATGGTTCTTCAATAAAAGAAATGAAGATACATGAGATTTCGTAAGAAAGTTGTATTTGTTATAGGTGTACATGTATAAAAGCAGTAATACATGACATCAACATGGAAAAATGACAATCAATATGAGTTGAAACATCAAGGGATATTTGATAGATAATACGAGTTCAAAGGTTACTTCCTACAGAGTTATTACAAAAGGCGTCGGGAATTGTTACATCCGACCAAATTTTAAAGTAGCGCGTAGATAGTTACTAGAATACAGGATAGATTACAAGACAAAGACTACACTAGTCTTGACGTAGATTAATTTGTTCCATCATCGTGACAAGACGGTCCACAGTGTTTGCAAGTCTGCTAGCTTGTCGGGCGTTATCTTCTGCCAGGGCTAGTCGTTGTGTTAGTCCACGGGCATACTCTTCTGCTTCATGTGAACGCTGTTCACATTCTTCCATCCTTTGACATAGGAGGGCATTTTCCACGCTTATCGCTATTACTTGGTTGTGAAGGACATCCATGTTGTTGTTTGTGGTTTCAAGGTCGTCGGAGACTTGTTCGATGCGTTCAAGGGATGTAAGTCTCCAGTTTTCGTTCGTTTCCTGCAACACGACATCCATGGTGCGAAGTCGCTGCTCGTGTTGGTTCACCCTAGCGGCTAAGGCCGGAAAGGTGACGTGAGTGGGGTACGGGCCAGCTCGAGGCGACCTGTTGTTCCTCCTTGCTACCCTTGGGTTCTGCAACCCGGATTGAGAGCGAGATGAGTTTGATGGTGTGTTTGCCATTTCTGAGATAAAGCGTTAGTAAGATTGAGGCCTATATTCATATAGTTCCTATATAATATAGCCTATTGAGTGTCTAGCATAAACATGTTTAAGTCTCGGTTCTCTCGAGGTCAGAGTCTTCTATTGTACCCTGTTCAGCCATAACTACTTTCAGATCTTACATCATCTTTGCTTAATAGTTGATCAGGCTATGTTAAATTAAACTCGTATGACGTAATCACTGAACCAGTTATACCTAATAAGGAATACCGCCTAATGGTCATAGTCTAGGCCCACTAAATGCAACCTAGTTCACTATAACCTTAGGCTCTGATACCAATCTGTAACACCCCCAAATTTAATGATTTGCGGAAGCTTGATTTGGGTGTTACTAATCAATAACAAAGCACAAAGATATATAGTAAACGACTCTATATGCGTCGTTTTAACAAAATATATTGATAACTGAAATGTTTACAACATTTAAAGCTTTACATAGCTCGAGTTTAAATAAAATGAGATTTCAGTACATAAGTACTTGAACAAAATATACTAATGCAAGAAAATCTCGATCGTCTGTATGCTGACTCGAGCTAAAATCCTGAAGCAGAAACATCCTACTGCTTGGTACCTGCGATATATGCTAAAAGGTCAGCTAGAAAGCTGGTGAGCTCACAGGTTTGAAATCAGTTAATATAGTATGAACCGCAAGATTTAAATAATGAATTGCATCCAGCAATTAAATAATGAATTGCTTCCAGCAATTAAATGATAGTCATCGTGTATACAGCCATGAGCACATAGTTGAGCAATATATCATACCCCTGAGTAAAACAGTAAAAGAGGGGCTATGAGACTCACCTGAGTCGTTGAGTTTATGAAAATAAACTGAGAATGAGTAGCCGAGAATCGAAGTCCAAAGACTTGTAACCTGAGGGTGTCCACGACACGCGATGGTTATAAACATGATTGGGTATCTCAAAAGATCACCCTTGTAGTTGTTTCACAACTATATATGTCCAAATTACTACGATTTGGTTGATTGATTCGAATGTTTGAAAATATGTATGGCCCGTTGGTGACGGATTTGTAATAATAATCTCAACTATTATTATTTTGATTTCATGAAAAATGTGTTTTGATTGTGTTTTCGAAGCCGTTACGGAATCTAAGTACGGGGGTCCGGGGGCAGCGCCCCTGGTAGCGGGATCCAAGGGGCGGCAGCCCCTGGCGGGGTCCAAGGGGCAGAGCCCCTGGCTGGGGTCGAGCTGCCAGGTCAGCTTGGAAAATTTTTATTTCTACTATATTGCTTTGACGAAAAACGCATCTGGAACCGAATTTGGGTAAAATCAGGTGTTAAAATTTTAGGTCTCGACACTTAGTAAAAATCTGTGTTTTCTGGTTTTTGCGACGTTGGGTGCGACGTCGCAGGTCCTGACTGCGACGTTGATCATGACGTCGCTATGTGCGACTTTCGCAATTTAATGCGACGTTGTACGTGGCGTCGCTATATGCGACGTTGTTAATTTCTGCGACGTAAGGGCTTGCGTCGCTATACGCGACGTCGGCAACTTAATGCGACGTTAATGACGATGTCGCTATATGTGACGTGGTGACTGGTATTGCGACGTTGCAATTGACGTCGCAATTGGGCCAACCCAAAATGCGACGTCGGGGTCTGTTCAGATTCCGGTGGCCGGAAAATCGGTCGAAAGGCTTCCGTTCGGTCCAAATCTTTTACCCAACCCATATATGGACATTATAAGTTGATACAAACCGCAAACAAGTACAAACACTTAAAAACGAGAGGTTTCGGGATTTGTCGGAAACTTACAAATTGCCGAAATGAAAATCCGGAAAGGTAGAAATGTAGATCGTTGCGAGGTGGTCGTGAATCTCTAAAAATCTTGATGTTTCGAGCGCGTATGATGGTGTTATTTGCGGTTTTAGTGGATTGTGGTGTTTTGGTGTAAAAGAGAGAAAAGAGGATGAGAGAGAGAGATAAAAGAAAGAATGAGAGAAAAGAGGTGGAAAAGGTGGAGGTTATCCTCCCCTTTTCGGTCTTCGTCCCGCGTTCCGCGTGGTGTTCGTTTTCTCCGTCATTTAACTTTTTATAATTATTTTATATATTAATTGGAAAGTTTTTAAAATACCATTTATTACGCGATGTTTTAGTTAATTACTTTACAAATCAATTTATATTTGAGTTATAAAATGTAAGTTTGTTTAGTTAGTTTGCGCGTTTTAATATTTTTAAATCGTATAGGTTTTGTTTGTATGGTACTAATGAATACGAAATATTATCATAATAATATTTTTGATATAAAAGCGTTATTTAATAAAATTGGTCACCAACGTCCGTATTTGATTGAATCGAAATACATTCGATTTAAGTCGCGTACGATTTAATCAAATCGCATTTTCGTATATATTCAACAATATATATAATTCGATACATTAATTAGCCTAACACAGAACTAATTACATGTATTAACATATGATTAGGCACTAATTACTAGTCCTAATTTGGCGGGTGTTACATATAATTAAGCCCCACTCGCGTATTATCTTTTTAAGCTATTATATATATCGAATATATATAGATCACACACGATAATACACTCGTTAACATCTTCACTACCCAAGATGATGAGTATGAATTACTATCGTCTATCCCTTTTATACGCACATAACATCTCACAACACATTCCGCTGTACAATCACATGTTCGCGAGGAATATATCATTCGTACTTCCTCCATCATTCTAATTCTTTGGAATCACAAGTGGAACCTGTTGTTAGAAGGACTATAGGTTCCCATAAGTAGTTGCTTACCCCACCCACTCGCAAACTCGCATCTAGTATGCAACTCTGTTGTTTGTCAAATGTGATTATCACTTGTATCATTGTATATTACCCCATAAATATATATATGCATATGCGATGTATCATGTTTTGGTGCAAACAACTCATCCACTATATTTGCTTTTGTCAGTATCATGCCGCCAAAAAGGAAAGGTTTCAGTCAAGCTGAACTCAATGCTGCGGTTACCCGAGCTGTAGCCGAAGCCATGGCTGCTCGAGACACTCAAAGGAATGAAGAGACAGTCAATACCACTCCTACCCCTGTTATCAAACCTTGTTCCTACAAGGATTTTCTCAGCTGCAAACCATTGTATTTCAAGGGCACAGAAGGTGCCATTGGCCTGATCAGATGGATTGAAAGAATGGAATCTGTCTTCAGTCTCTGTAACTGTGCTGAAGATAGTAAGGTCAAGTTTGCTGCTTACACCTTTCAAGAAGGTGCACTAACGTGGTGGAACACCCACGCAAACTCTATTGGCGTCGAGATCGCAAACCGACTTCCTTGGCCTGAATTGAAGAAAAAGCTAAGGGAGAAGTACTATCGTGAGGAAGAACTACACCGACTGGAAGTGGAGTTCTGGCATCTGGCGGTACAAGGGAACGATATTGCTGGGTACACCACCAAGTTCCAGCAATTCGCTCTGTTGTGCCCAGGTTTGGTTGATACGGAAGGAAAAAGTATCAAGAAGTACATCCGCGGCCTCCCGGAGAATATCCAGGGGAATGTCGCCTCAGCTCAACCAACCACTCTGGAAAGAGCTATCGGAATTGCTCATGAACTCATGGCCATGGTTGTCAGCCGTGAGACATCTGTTCCATCTTCTGGTAACAACAACAAAAGAAAGTGGACTGGGAACACCACTCAAAATCAATCATCATTCAAGAGGTCTGAGTTTGATAAGACCACCAACACTGGTTCTGGTTCCAACAAGGGCTACACTGGAAATAAGCCCTACTGTTCAAAGTGCCACCGTCATCATGATGGTCCTTGCGGCACACCTTGTGGAAAATGTCAAAGGTATGGACATTTGACCAAAGACTGTAGGTCTACCACCGTCAACACCAACACCACCACCAGCCAACCAAAGTCCTGCTATGAGTGTGGAGAAACTGGTCACTTTAGGAATGAGTGCCCAAAGCTGAAGAACAAGGGTAACAACACTGCGAAGGGAAGAGCTTTCGTACTGAACTCAGGAGAGGCCCGTCAAGACCCGAATGTGGTCTCGGGTACGTTTCTTCTCAACAACCTTACTGCTTCTGTTCTGTTTGATTCTGGTGCTGATAGGAGCTTCATATCTGATGAGTTTAGTAAATTGCTTAACATTGCCCCTATTGCCTTAGATGCTAAGTACATTGTAGAATTAGCTAATGGCAAGTTAATTGAGACTGACAGTGTAATACCAAATTGCACTTTAAATCTATCTGATGAAATCTTCTCTATTGACCTTATACCCGTTGAGATTGGAAGTTTCGACGTCATTATTGGAATGGATTGGTTATCCAAGCACCGAGCTGAAATTGTCTGCTATGACAAAATCGTCCGTATTCCTCTTGTCACCGCTAGTACTCTAATCATACAAGGGGATACCGGCAGGACGAGACTGAATATCATATCCTGCATGAAAACTCGCAAGTACCTTAGGAAAGGGTACCAGGCGATCCTCGCACATGTCTTGGAGAAAAAGTCGGAAGAGAAACGACTTGAGGATGTGCCCATTGTTAGAGATTATCCAGAAGTCTTTCCCGAAGACTTACCTGGCCTTCCACCACCGAGACAAGTTGAGTTCTCGATCGATCTCGTGCCGGGGGCAGCACCTGTTGCACGAGCACCATATCGTTTAGCCCCTTCAGAACTTCAGGAGTTGTCTACTCAGTTGCAGGAACTCCTGGATAAAGGATTCATTAGACCGAGTTCTTCACCATGGGGAGCTCCGGTTCTGTTTGTGAAAAAGAAAGACGGTTCATTCAGAATGTGTATCGACTATAGAGAGTTGAACAAGTTGACCGTCAGGAACCGTTACCCACTTCCTCGTATTGATGACCTATTTGATCAACTTCAAGGGTCAAGTTTCTATTCGAAGATAGATCTAAGATCAGGTTATCATCAGTTACAAGTTCGAGACATCGACATCCCAAGGACTGCCTTCCGAACTCGCTATGGACATTACGAGTTCCAAGTGATGCCATTTGGTTTGACTAACGCACCGGCCGTATTCATGGACCTTATGAACCGAGTGTGCAAACCATATCTCGACAAGTTTGTCATTGTTTTCATCGATGACATTCTTATTTACTCGCGCGATGAGCAAGAGCACGCGCAGCATCTCAAAACCATTCTAGAACTTCTTAGACACGAAGAGTTATATGCAAAATTCTCCAAGTGTGAGTTCTGGATGCAAACTATTCAATTCCTTGGTCATGTAATTGATAGTCAAGGAATTCACGTGGATCCCTCGAAGATTGAGGCAATCAAGTGCTGGCAAGCACCCTCAACGCCGACCGAAGTACGTCAATTTTTAGGATTGGCTGGTTATTATCGACGCTTCATTGAGAATTTCTCCAAAATAGCTCAACCTCTCACGACACTGACTCAGAAAGAAAAGAAGTTTGATTGGACTGATAAACAAGAGTCAGCGTTTCAGCTATTGAAGCAAAAGCTCTGCAGTGCACCAATACTATCATTACCCGAAGGCAACGAAGACTTCGTGGTATACTGTGATGCTTCACACCAAGGTCTTGGTTGCGTGTTGATGCAACGGGATAAGGTGATTGCCTACGCTTCTCGACAACTAAAGGTTCACGAAAAGAATTACACGACTCACGACCTCGAGCTGGGGGCCGTGGTGTTCGCACTCAAGATCTGGAGACAATACCTGTATGGCACGAGATGTACCATCTTCACCGATCATAAGAGCCTCCAGCATATATTCGATCAGAAGGATCTCAACATGAGGCAACGACGATGGGTCGAGTTGCTCACTGATTATGATTGTGAAATCAAGTATCATCCGGGCAAAGCAAATGTAGTTGCCGATGCCCTAAGTCGCAAAGAGCGCACAAAACCACTTCGAGTCCGAGCCCTTAGTATAACCATCCATAATGATCTAATCATTCAAATTCTAACTGCTCAACTCGAAGCACTGAAACCTGAAAACATCAAGGATGAGGCCTTGCGCAACATGGAGAATCAATTCGAAACCAAACCCAATGGGGTCAAATACTTCGCACACCGGATCTGGTTACCTAAGTTCGGAAATCTTCGAGACTTGGTGATGGATGAAGCTCACAAGTCCAAATATTCTATACCTCCTGGATCTGACAAGATGTATCATGGTATCAAGGGATCATATTGGTGGCCAAACATGAAAGCAGAGATTGCCACGTATGTCAGCAAGTGCCTCACATGTTCAAAAGTCAAAGCAGAATATCAGAAGCCCACCGGTCTGCTACAGCAACCGGACATTCCTGAATGGAAATGGGAGCAAATCGCTATGGATTTCATCACTAAACTCCCAAGAACAGCTAGCGGTTGCGACACCATTTGGGTGATCGTAGACCGGCTCACCAAATCAGCTCATTTCATTGCCATCAAGGAAACCGACAAAATGGAACGTCTCACGCGAGTCTATATGAAGGAGATCGTATCGAGACATGGTGTTCCTATCTCAATTATCTCTGACAGAGATAGTCGTTTCACTTCTCAGTTTTGGAGATCATTACAGAAAGTGTTAGGTACTCGTCTGGATATGAGTACTGCGTATCATCCTCAAACCGATGGCCAAAGTGAAAGGACAATTCAAACACTGGAAGATATGCTACGCGCCTGCGTAATTGATTTCGGTGCAAATTGGGAACACCACTTGCCATTGTACGAATTCTCGTACAACAACAGCTATCATACCAGCATTGGAGCTGCACCATTCGAGGCACTGTACGGTCGTAAGTGCCAGTCGCCCATCTGTTGGACCGAAGTTAGAGACAGCCCACTAACTGGTCCTGAAATCATTCATGAAACCACCGAGAAGATCTTGGTATCCAGCAACGGCTGAAGGCCGCACGTGATCGTCAGAAAAGTTATGCTGACGTGAGACGCAAGCATCTCGAGTTCCAGGTTGGGGATCGAGTATTGCTCAAAGTATCACCTTGGAAGGGTGTCATCCGTTTTGGTAAACGTGGGAAGTTAAACCCGAGATACATCGGACCTTTTGAGATCCTTGAAAGGATTGGTCCAGTCGCATATCGATTGCAGCTACCTCCAGAGCTTTGTAGCGTGTATCCCACATTTCACATTTCTAACCTGAAGAAATGCCTGTCCGATGAGACACTCATCATTCCGCTCGAGGAAATTCAAATCGACGACAAACTTCATTTTGTCGAGACACCAGTGGAGATCATGGACCGTGAGGTCAAACAGCTTAAGCAAAGTCGTATCCCAATTGTCAAAGTTCGGTGGAATTCACGGCGTGGTCCGGAATTCACCTGGGAACGGGAAGACCAGATGCGACACAAGTATCCACATTTATTTTCAGACTCCACTCACACGCCGACTTCGAGCTGAATTTCGGGACGAAATTCTCTTAACAAGGGGAGAATGTGACACCCGACCAATTAGGGCTAGAAATTTGCGCCTAATCATTTTGTAATACATGTAATTAGTTCCATGTTAGGCTAATTGTATGTATCATTACGTGTATTTTACAAATATACGCATTTACGCGATTCTATTTAATCGTGCATTTTATTATAACGGCCGAATTCCGATACATTAATACGGACGTTGGTGAACTCAAAATATTAAATAATATGAAATTATTTAATAGCATTATTATTTCCTAAATATTATCTCGATAATATTCTATAAGTATTTCGTATCGTAACGATATAATTATACGCGACTTATTAATCGTGGCACGACTCCGCGTGCCACTACCGACACGTCACACTAACATTTTAGTAAATGTTATCAAGTATTATAAAGTAATGTTTCAAGTTAAACTATCCTTTGAAATGTCGAGTTTTAAATCGTTATCGAATTATATTATACGTAACGTATAACGTAAGAATTAACGTCTAAACGATCGGGTAAACAAACACGGATATAATACCAAGCATGGAGACAAGATTTAAACCAAATCTTGCCCCCATTTGTTTAATAAAAATCAGCCAACATGATCCGCTTTTTGTGGATCATGCTCTTGACCATAAGCCACCAATCACACCCTTAATTCCCTCATTTGGTTCCTCCACTTCTCTCTCTAATCTCTCTCTCTCTAAAATATGCTCTCTCACCCTCTCATTACAACCACCACATCTCCACCATCAAACCACCATCAACCGCCATCATTTTGGGCAAGGAAAGCAAGGAAAGGAAACTAGGAACTCGAATCAAGCACCATCTCACTTTCCTCTCTCTCTAGAACACGTTTTTGGTATAAAACCCTAACTTCTCTCTCTATATTTTCGTGATTTACATATATATACATGTTATGATGTTCATCTAACAAGATAATGTCCAAATCTTAAGCTCAAACACGTTTTTGAGGTAGTTATATAAAAACAGTAATCTGACCAGAATTTTCGTCTTCACTAAAACGACTATAACTTGAGTTTTAGGATGAATCAACACGCAGATCTTAAACCGTAATGTCCGTATGGATGTCGTCTACAAAAAGTTCTCTCTGAGACTTTTCCCAAAAATACACGATTTTTAGTGTAGAGGCTAATCTTTGAGCCAAGGTCTGTTTTGAGCCGAAACCGACTACTCTTCATATTTATTTTTGTTAAAAATAGTAAACGGACATGTAAAAATACCATAAAATGCAGAAATGATCTAGACATATATGAGAACATGTGAGATTTTTGGTTAGCTATGAATCGGACTAGAAGTGGTCCAAATCGAGGGATTTGTTGAGTACAAAATCTGGAAAACAGGAAACTAGGGACTGTTTTGGTAGTTTGGTGAATGTGACACTTCGAGACATCCACGAAACATAACGACAAGTTCTATAAGCCTATCTTGACATATTAGGATTTGTGTAGAAGTTTCGGGTCAAACGGAGGTCGTTTGACCACTTTCCCGAACCCGAACCCTTGACTTTCGGACTAAAACTTACATCCGGACACATATACACTTTCGGACCTAGACACCTTTGGACTACAAACATTCGGACATAAATATATATATCTTCGGATTTATATAAAAGTACTCGCTTTTGAAAATGCATAGGTATATACTTTACAAGTAAACAAAATGATGAGACGCATA
This sequence comes from Helichrysum umbraculigerum, assembly GCA_949592205.1. Lineage (NCBI taxonomy): Eukaryota > Viridiplantae > Streptophyta > Magnoliopsida > Asterales > Asteraceae > Helichrysum > Helichrysum umbraculigerum. Next base: position 231,974,173 of record CATIUR010000001.1, read on the forward strand.
ATAATAACACTTGAAATTATTATTACAAAAACTCACCAACGGGCCGTACATATTTACAAAATATAAATAATCCAAAACTAATCATTTGGATATTACTAGTTGAATGAGCAACTAGCATAGATGGTCTGTTAAGTCATCTAATCAATCAAAAACCTTGCGCGTCTAAGACGCCCTGCAGGTTTCAGTCGATTGATCGACATCATTGTCTTGTGAATCATCATTTGTGCTTAATAGCATCTCATTAGACTCAGGTGAGTTTCATAGCCCCTTTTTAAATGCTTTTACCTAGGGGTGAGATACATGCTCATTTTGTTTTACATGTGAACACAAGTATCAAAACATCGATGTATACTACATGAGTTAAAATCATCTAATCATTTTAAGTCCTCATTAGCATAGTTTGGTAATACTTTGTAGCGTGAATGTTAGTGTATGGATCCATATGGGATTGACAATCCCCGTCCGGGTCAGCAAGCACTGACTGGTCAAAACGGACGCATTATCATTTGTTCATACGTATGTTGATTAGGCATACGCATAGAGGCACCCTCGCTCAGGCACTTAATTGTGATCCTGACACCTCAGTTAAGCTCAGACTATGTGCTCATGGCTGTATGTACATTATATTTGATTAATTTCAATTATCATTAAATCTTGTGGTTCATACATTGTTCTTATCATTAAACCTGTGAGCTCACCAGCTTTATAGCTGACCTTTTAGCATGTATTCTCAGGTTCGCAACAGTAGTAGGTCTGCTCATTCAGGATGCTCATTAGCTCGAGTCTCATGCAAATATCAGGAGATTGTCATGCATTACTATATTTTGTATAATTAGTTATGCCATAGTATCTCTATCATTTAGAACTTGAGTTTTTGTAAGCCATATTATAACCGTGTAAAACTTTATAATATCAATGTATTGTAAACGACGCATGTAGAGTCGTTCATTTTGTAATCTTGTGCTTTGTGTATTGATTAGTCGCGCCCCGAATCGACCCGCTTCCGCATCATAATTTGGGGGTGCGACAGATTGGTATCAGAGCCTAAGGTTATAGTGAACTAGGTTGCATTTAGTGGGCCTAGACTATGACCGTTAGGCAGTATTCCTTATTAGGTATAACTGGTTCAGTGATTACACCATATGAGTTTAATTTAACATAGCCTAGCTAACTATGTACAATTAAATGAGTACGATGTGAAATCTGAAAGGGGTTATGTTGAACAGGAATGCACTAGTTGACTCTGACCATGAGAGAAACCGAAATTTATACTTGGTTTGTGCTAGACAATCATTAGGCTATTATGTGATATAGGCGTATATACATACATAGGCCTCATTTATGTGCTACCTTATAGGCTATTATATATTGAAGATATATAATTAAGCCCCACTCGCGTATTATCTTTTTAAGCTATTATATATATCGAATATATATAGATCACACACGATAATACACTCGTTAACATCTTCACTACCAAAGACGATGAGTATGAATTACTATCGTCTATCCCTTTTATACGCACATAACATCTCACAACACATTCCGCTGTACAATCACATGTTCGCGAGGAATATATCATTCGTACTTCCTCCATCATTCTAATTCTTTGGAATCACAAGTGGAACCTGTTGTTAGAAGGACTATAGGTTCCCATAAGTAGTTGCTTACCCCACCCACTCGCAAACTCGCATCTAGTATGCAACTCTGTTGTTTGTCAAATGTGATTATCACTTGTATCATTGTATATTACCCCATAAATATATATATGCATATGCGATGTATCATGTTTTGGTGCAAACAACTCATCCACTCTATTTGCTTTTGTCAGTATCATGCTGCCAAAAAGGAAAGGTTTCAGTCAAGCTGAACTCAATGCTGCGGTTACCCGAGCTGTAGCCGAAGCCATGGCTGCTCGAGACGCTCAAAGGAATGAAGAGACAGTCAATACCACTCCTACCCCTGTTATCAAACCTTGTTCCTACAAAGATTTTCTCAGCTGCAAACCATTGTATTTCAAGGGCACAGAAGGTGCCATTGGCCTGATCAGATGGATTGAAAGAATGGAATCTGTCTTCAGTCTCTGTAACTGTGCTGAAGATAGTAAGGTCAAGTTTGCTGCTTACACCTTTCAAGAAGGTGCACTAACGTGGTGGAACACCTACGCAAACTCTATTGGCGTCGAGATCGTAAACCGACTTCCTTGGCCTGAATTGAAGAAAAAGCTAAGGGAGAAGTACTGTCGCGAGGAAGAACTACACCGACTGGAAGTGGAGTTCTGGCATCTGGCGGTACAAGGGAACGATATTGCTGGGTACACCACCAAGTTCCAGCAATTCGCTCTGTTGTGCCCAGGTTTGGTTGATACGGAAGGAAAAAGTATCAAGAAGTACATCAGCGGCCTCCCGGAGAATATCCAGGGGAATGTCGCCTCAGCTCAACCAACCACTCTGGAAAGAGCTATCGGAATTGCTCATGAACTCATGGCCATGGTTGTCAGCCGTGAGACATCTGTTCCATCTTCTGGTAACAACAACAAAAGAAAGTGGTCTTGGAACACCACTCAAAATCAATCATCATTCAAGAGGTCTGAGTTTGATAAGACCACCAACACTGGTTCTGGTTCCAACAAGGGCTACACTGGAAATAAGCCCTACTGTTCAAAGTGCCACCGTCATCATGATGGTCCTTGCGGCACACCTTGTGGAAAATGTCAAAGGTATGGACATTTGACCAAAGACTGTAGGTCTACCACCGTCAACACCAACACCACCACCAGCCAACCAAAGTCCTGCTATGAGTGTGGAGAAACTGGTCACTTTAGGAATGAGTGCCCAAAGCTGAAGAACAAGGGTAACAACACTGCGAAGGGAAGAGCTTTCGTTCTGAACTCAGGAGAGGCCCGTCAAGACCCGAATGTGGTCTCGGGTACGTTTCTTCTCAACAACCTTACTGCTTCTGTTCTGTTTGATTCTGGTGCTGATAGGAGCTTCATATCTGATGAGTTTAGTAAATTGTTTAACATTGCCCCTATTGCCTTAGATGCTAAGTACATTGTAGAATTAGCTAATGGCAAGTTAATTGAGACTAACAGTGTAATACCAAATTGCACTTTAAATCTATCTGATGAAATCTTCTCTATTGACCTTATACCCGTTGAGATTGGAAGTTTCGACGTCATTATTGGAATGGATTGGTTATCCAAGCACCGAGCTGAAATTGTCTGCTATGAAAAAATCGTCCGTATTCCTCTTGTCACCGGTAGTACTCTAATCATACAAGGGGAGACCGGCAGGACGAGACTGAATATCATATCCTGCATGAAAACTCGCAAGTACCTTAGGAAAGGGTACCAGGCGATCCTCGCACATGTCTTGGAGAAAAAGTCGGAAGAGAAACGACTTGAGGATGTGCCCATTGTTAGAGATTATCCAGAAGTCTTTCCCGAAGACTTACCTGGCCTTCCACCACCGAGACAAGTTGAGTTCTCGATCGATCTCGTGCCGGGGGCAGCACCTGTTACACGAGCACCATATCGTTTAGCCCCTTCAGAACTTCAGGAGTTGTCTACTCAGTTGCAGGAACTCCTGGATAAAAGATTCATTAGACCGAGTTCTTCACCATGGGGAGCTCCGGTTCTGTTTGTGAAAAAGAAAGACGGTTCATTCAGAATGTGTATCGACTATAGAGAGTTGAACAAGTTGACCGTCAGGAACCGTTACCCACTTCCTCGTATTGATGACCTATTTGATCAACTTCAAGGGTCAAGTTTCTATTCGAAGATAGATCTAAGATCAGGTTATCATCAGTTACGAGTTCGAGACATCGACATCCCAAGGACTGCCTTCCGAACTCGCTATGGACATTACGAGTTCCAAGTGATGCCATTTGGTTTGACTAACGCACCGGCCGTATTCATGGACCTTATGAACCGAGTGTGCAAACCATATCTCGACAAGTTTGTCATTGTTTTCATCGATGACATTCTTATTTACTCGCGCAATGAGCAAGAGCACGCGCAGCATCTCAAAACCATTCTAGAACTTCTTAGACACGAAGAGTTATATGCAAAATTCTCCAAGTGTGAGTTCTGGATGCAAACTGTTCAATTCCTTGGTCATGTAATTGATAGTCAAGGAATTCACGTGGATCCCTCGAAGATTGAGGCAATCAAGTGCTGGCAAGCACCCTCAACGCCGACCGAAGTACGTCAATTTTTAGGATTGGCTGGTTATTATCGGCGCTTCATTGAGAATTTCTCCAAAATAGCTCAACCTCTCACGACACTGACTCAGAAAGAAAAGAAGTTTGATTGGACTGATAAACAAGAGTCAGCGTTTCAGCTATTGAAGCAAAAGCTCTGCAGTGCACCAATACTATCATTACCCGAAGGCAACGAAGACTTCGTGGTATACTGTGATGCTTCACACCAAGGTCTTGGTTGCGTGTTGATGCAACGGGACAAGGTGATTGCCTACGCTTCTCGACAACTAAAGGTTCACGAAAAGAATTACACGACTCACGACCTCGAGCTGGGGGCCGTGGTGTTCGCACTCAAGATCTGGAGACATTACCTGTATGGCACGAGATGTACCATCTTCACCGATCATAAGAGCCTCCAGCATATATTCGATTAGAAGGATCTCAACATGAGGCAACGACGATGGGTCGAGTTGCTCACTGATTATGATTGTGAAATCAAGTATCATCCGGGCAAAGCAAATGTAGTTGTCGATGCCCTAAGTCGCAAAGAGCGCACAAAACCACTTCGAGTCCGAGCCCTTAGTATAACCATCCATAATGATCTAATCATTCAAATTCTAACTGCTCAACTCGAAGCACTGAAACCTGAAAACATCAAGGATGAGGCCTTGCGCAACATGGAGAATCAATTCGAAACCAAACCCAATGGGGTCAAATACTTCGCACACCGGATCTGGTTACCTAAGTTCGGAAATCTTCGAGACTTGGTGATGGATGAAGCTCACAAGTCCAAATATTCTATACCTCCTGGATCTGACAAGATGTATCATGGCATCAAGGGATCATATTGGTGGCCAAACATGAAAGCAGAGATTTCCACGTATGTCAGCAAGTGCCTCACATGTTCAAAAGTCAAAGCAGAATATCAGAAGCCCACCGGTCTGCTACAGCAACCGGACATTCCTGAATGGAAATGGGAGCAAATCGCTATGGATTTCATCACTAAACTCCCAAGAACAGCTAGCGGTTGCGACACCATTTGGGTGATCGTAGACCGGCTCACCAAATCAGCTCATTTCATTGCCATCAAGGAAACCGACAAAATGGAACGTCTCACGCGAGTCTATATGAAGGAGATCGTATCGAGACATGGTGTTCCTATCTCAATTATCTCTGACAGAGATAGTCGATTCACTTCTCAGTTTTGGAGATCATTACAGAAAGTGTTAGGTACTCGTCTGGATATGAGTACTGCGTATCATCTTCAAACCGATGGCCAAAGTGAAAGGACAATTCAAACACTGGAAGATATGCTACGCGCTTGCGTAATTGATTTCGGTGCAAATTGGGAACACCACTTGCCATTGTGCGAATTCTCGTACAACAACAGCTATCATACCAGCATTGGAGCTGCACCATTCAAGGCACTGTACGGTCGTAAGTGCCGGTCGCCCATCTGTTGGACCGAAGTTGGAGACAGCCAACTGACTGGTCCTGAAATCATTCATGAAACCACCAAGAAGATCGTTGGTATCCAGCAACGGCTGAAGGCCGCACGTGATCGTCAGAAAAGTTATGCTGACGTGAGACGCAAGCATCTCGAGTTCTAGGTTAGGGATCGAGTATTGCTCAAAGTATCACCTTGGAAGGGTGTCATCCGTTTTGGTAAACGTGGGAAGTTAAACCCGAGATACATCGGACCTTTTGAGATCCTTGAAAGGATTGGTCCTGTCGCATATCGATTGCAGCTACCTCCAGAGCTTTGTAGCGTGCATCCCACATTTCACATTTCTAACCTGAAGAAATGCCTGTCCGATGAGACACTCATCATTCCGCTAGAGGAAATTCAAATCGACGACAAACTTCATTTTGTCGAGACACCAGTGGAGATCATGGACCGTGAGGTCAAACAGCTTAAGCAAAGTCGTATCCCAATTGTCAAAGTTCGGTGGAATTCACGGCGTGGTCCGGAATTCACCTGGGAACGGGAAGACCAGATGCGACACAAGTATCCACATTTATTTTCAGACTCCACTCACACGCCGACTTCGAGCTGAATTTCGGGACGAAATTCTCTTAACAAGGGGAGAATGTGACACCCGACCAATTAGGGCTAGAAATTTGCGCCTAATCATTTTGTAATACATGTAATTAGTTCCATGTTAGGCTAATTGTATGTATCATTACGTGTATTTTATAAATATACGCATTTACGCGATTCTATTTAATCGTGCATTTTATTATAACGGCCGAATTCCGATACATTAATACGTACGTTGGTGAACTTAAAATATTAAATAATATGAAATTATTTAATAACATTATTATTTCCTAAATATTATCTCGATAATATTCTATAAGTATTTGGTATCGTAACGATATAATTATACGCGACTTATTGATCGTAGCACGACTCAGCGTGCCACTACCTACACGTCACACTAACATTTTAGTAAATGTTATCAAGTATTATAAAGTAATGTTTCAAGTTAAACTATCCTTTGAAATGTCGAGTTTTAAATCGTTATCGAATTATATTATACGTAACGTATAACGTAAGAATTAACGTCTAAACGATCGGGTAAACAAACACGGATATAATACCAAGCATGGAGACAAGATTTAAACCAAATCTTGCCCCCATTTGTTTAATAAAAATCAGCCAACATGATCCACTTTTTGTGGATCATGCCCTTGACCATAAGCCACCAATCACACCCTTAATTCCCTCATTTGGTTCCTCCACTTCTCTCTCTAATCTCTCTCTCTAAAATCTGCTCTCTCACCCTCTCTCTACAACCACCACATCTCCACCATCAAACCACCATCAACCGCCATCATTTTGGGCAAGGAAAGCAAGGAAAGGAAGCTAGGAACTCGAATCAAGCACCATCTCACTTTCCTCTCTCTCTAGAACACGTTTTTGGTATAAAACCCTAACTTCTCTCTCTATATTTTCATGATTTACATATATATACATGTTATGATGTTCATCTAACAAGATAATGTCCAAATCTTAAGCTTAAACACGTTTTTGAGGTAGTTATATAAAAACAGTAATCTGACCAGAATTTTCATCTTCACTAAAACGACTATAACTTGAGTTGTAGGATGAATCAACACACAAATATTATACCGAAATGTCCGTATGGATGTCGTCTACAAAAAGTTCTCTCTGAGACGTTTCCCAAAAATACACGGTTTTTAGTGTAGAGTCTAATCTTTGAGCCAAGGTCTGTTTTGAGCCGAAACCGACTACTCTTCATATTTATTTTTGTTAAAAATAGTAAACGGACATGTAAAAATACCATAAAATGCAGAAATGATCTAGACATATATGAGAACATGTGAGATTTTTGGTTAGCTATGAATCGGACTAGAAGTGGTCCAAATCGAGGGATTTGTTGAGTACAAAATCTGGAAAACAGGAAACTAGGGACTGTTTTGGTAGTTTGGTGAATGTGACACTTCGAGACATCCACGAAACATAACGACAAGTTCTATAAGCCTATCTTGACATATTAGGATTTGTGTAGAAGTTTCGGGTCAAACGGTGGTCGTTTGACCACTTTCCCGAACCCGAACCCTTGACTTTCGGACTAAAACTTACATCCGGACACATATACACTTTCGGTCCTAGACACCTTCGGACTACAAACATTCGGACATAAATATATATATCTTCGGATATATATAAAAGTACTCGCTTTTGAAAATGCATAGGTATATACTTTACAAGTAAACAAAATGATGAGACGCATAATAATAACACTTGAAATTATTATTACAAAAACTCACCAACGGGCCGTACATATTTACAAAATATAAATAATCCAAAACTAATCATTTGGACATTACTAGTTGAATGAGCAACTAGCATAGATGGTCTGTTAAGTCATCTAATCAATCAAAAACCTTGCGCGTCTAAGACACCCTGCAGGTTTCAGTCGATTGATCGACATCATTGTCTTGTGAATCATCATTTGTGCTTTATAGCATCTCATTAGACTCAGGTGAGTTTCATAGCCCCTTTTTAAATGCTTTTACCTAGGGGTGAGATACATGCTCATTTTGTTTTACATGTGAACACAAGTATCAAAACATCGATGTATACTACATGAGTTAAAATCATCTAATCATTTTAAGTCCTCATTAGCATAGTTTGGTAATACTTTGTTGCGTGAATGTTAGTGTATGGATCCATATGGGACTGACAATCCCCGTCCGGGTCAGCAAGCACTGACTGGTCAAAACGAACGCATTATCATTTGTTCATACGTATGTTGATTAGGCATACGCATAGAGGCACCCTCGCTCAGGCACTTAATTGTGATCCTGACACCTCAGTTAAGCTCAGACTATGTGCTCATGGCTGTATGTACATTATATTTGATTAATTTCAATTATCATTAAATCTTGTGGTTCATACATTGTTCTTATCATTAAACCTGTGAGCTCACCAGCTTTATAGCTGACCTTTTAGCATGTATTCTCAGGTTCGCAACAGTAGTAGGTCTGCTCATTCAGGATGCTCATTAGCTCGAGTTTCATGCAAATATCAGGAGATTGTCATGCATTACTATATTTTGTATAATTAGTTATGCCATAGTATCTCTATCATTTAGAACTTGAGCTTTTGTAAGCCATATTATAACCGTGTAAAACTTTATAATATCAATGTATTGTAAACGACGCATGTAGAGTCGTTCATTTTGTAATCTTGTGCTTTGTGTATTGATTAGTCGCGCCCCGAACCGACCCGCTTCCGCATCATAATTTGGGGGTGCGACAGATTGGTATCAGAGCCTAAGGTTATAGTGAACTAGGTTACATTTAGTGGGCCTAGACTATGACCGTTAGGCAGTATTCCTTATTAGGTATAACTGGTTCAGTGATTACACCATATGAGTTTAATTTAACATAGCCTAGCTAACTATGTACAATTAAATGAGTACGATGTGAAATCTGAAAGGGGTTATGTTGAACAGGAATGCACTAGTTGACTCTGACCATGAGAGAAACCGAAATTTATACTTGGTTTGTGCTAGACAATCATTAGGCTATTATGTGATATAGGCGTATATACATACATAGGCCTCATTTATGTGCTACCTTATAGGCTATTATATATTGAAGATATATAATGTAACACCCTCAAATTTAATGATTTGCGGAAGCTTGATTTGGGTGTTACTAATCAATAACAAAGCACAAAGATATATAGTAAACGACTCTATATGCGTCGTTTTAACAAAATATATTGATAACTGAAATGTTTACAACATTTAAAGCTTTACATAGCTCGAGTTTAAATAAAATGAGATTTCAGTACATAAGTACTTGAACAAAATATACTAATGCAAGAAAATCTCGATCGTCTGTATGCTGACTCGAGCTAAAATCCTGAAGCAGAAACATCCTACTGCTTGGTACCTGCGATATATGCTAAAAGGTCAGCTAGAAAGCTGGTGAGCTCACAGGTTTGAAATCAGTTAATATAGTATGAACCGCAAGATTTAAATAATGAATTGCATCCAGCAATTAAATAATGAATTGCTTCCAGCAATTAAATGATAGTCATCGTGTATACAGCCATGAGCACATAGTTGAGCAATATATCACACCCCTGAGTAAAACAGTAAAAGAGGGGCTATGAGACTCACCTGAGTCTTTGAGTTTATGAAAATAAACTGAGAATGAGTAGCCGAGAATCGAAGTCCAAAGACTTGTAACCTGAGGGTGTCCACGACACGCGATGGTTATAAACATGATTGGGTATCTCAAAAGATCACCCTTGTAGTTGTTTCACAACTATATATGTCCAAATTACTACGATTTGGTTGATTGATTCGAATGTTTGAAAATATGTATGGCCCGTTGGTGACGGATTTGTAATAATAATCTCAACTATTATTATTTTGATTTCATGAAAAATGTGTTTTGATTGTGTTTTCGAAGCCGTTACGGAATCTAAGTACGGGGGTCCGGGGGCAGCGCCCCTGGTAGCGGGATCCAAGGGGCGGCAGCCCCTGGCGGGGTCCAAGGGGCAGAGCCCCTGGCTGGGGTCGAGCTGCCAGGTCAGCTTGGAAAATTTTTATTTCCACTATATTGCTTTGACGAAAAACGCATCTGGAACCGAATTTGGGTAAAATCAGGTGTTAAAATTTTAGGTATCGACACTTAGTAAAAATCTGTGTTTTCTGGTTTTTGCGACGTTAGGTACGACGTCGCAGGTCCTGACTGCGACGTTGATCATGGCGTCGCTACGTGCGACTTTCGCAATTTAATGCGACGTTGTACGTGGCGTCGCTATATGCGACGTTGTTAATTTCTGCGACGTAAGGGCTTGCGTCGCTATACGCGACGTCGGCAACTTAATGCGACGTTAATGACGATGTCGCTATATGCGACGTGGTGACTGGTATTGCGACGTTGCAATTGACGTCGCAATTGGGCCAACCCAAAATGAGACGTCGGGGTCTGTTCAGATTCCGGTGGCCGGAAAATCGGTCGAAAGGCTTCCGTTCGGTCCAAATCTTTTACCCAACCCATATATGGACATTATAAGTTGATACAAACCGCAAACAAGTACAAACACTTAAAAACGAGAGGTTTCGGGATTTTCGGGATTTTTGGAGAAATTTTCGATAAATCGCCGATAGTACCCAGCAAGACCCAAGAATTGACGTACTTCAGTTGCAGAGGTGGGTGCTTGCCAGTCTTTGATAGCCTCGATTTTTGATGGGTCAACGTGAATTCCCTGACTGTCGATTACGTGACCAAGGAATTGAACGGTTTGAATCCAGAACTCACACTTAGAGAATTTGGCATAAAGCTCCTCGTGTCTAAGTAGTTCTAGAATTGTTTTGAGATGTCGCGCGTGTTCTTGCTCGTTGCGCGAGTAAATGAGTATGTCATCAATAAAGACGATGACAAACTTATCGAGGTAAGGTTTGCACACCCGATTCATGAGGTCCATGAATACAGCCGGTGCGTTGGTTAGACCAAAGGGCATCACTTGGAATTCGTAGTGCCCGTAACGAGTTCTGAAAGCAGTTTTCGGAATATCGGTGTCGCGAACTCGTAACTGATGATAGCCTGATCGCAGGTCGATTTTTGAGTAGAAACTTGAACCCTGAAGTTGGTCGAATAAATCATCAATGCGAGGAAGTGGATAACGGTTCTTGACGGTCAATTTGTTCAACTCTCGGTAGTCGATGCACATTCGAAATGAACCGTCCTTCTTTTTAACAAATAAGACCGGAGCTCCCCAAGGCGAAGAACTCGGCCTAATGAATCCTCTATCCAGAAGTTCCTGTAACTGAGAGGACAACTCCTGAAGTTCGGATGGGGATAAACGGTACGGTGCACGGGCCACCGGTGCGGCACCCGGCACGAGATCAATTGAGAACTCAACCTGTCTAGGTGGAGGTAAACCAGGTAGTTCTTCCGGAAAGACTTCGGGAAAGTCTCTAACAATCGGCACATCCTCAAGTCGTTTCTCCTCCGACTTCTTCTGTGTGATGTGTGCGAGTATTGCAGGGTAACCCTTTCTCAGAAATTTTCGGGTTTTTAAGCAAGAGATGATATTGAGTCCCGTCCCACCGGTCTCCCCCTGTATGATCATGGTTCCACCGGCAGCGAGTGGAATGCGGACGATCTTATCGTAACAAATGATTTCGGCTCGGTGTTTGGACAACCAGTCCATTCCAATGATAACGTCGAAACTTCCGATTTCAACGGGTACAAGATCGATTGAAAAGGTTTCATCAGCTAGGTTTAAAGTGCAATTAGGTATCACACTATCGGTTTCTATAAGTTCCCCATTTGCTAGCTCTACAGTGTACTTAACATCTAAGGCAACAGGAGTGATGTCAAGTAGTGGGCAAAAGTCATCGGAGATAAAGCTTCTATCAGCACCAGTGTCAAATAGAACAGAAGCATGTAAGTTGTTGAGGAGGAACATACCCGAGACCACATTCGGGTCTTGGCGGGCGTCCCCTGATTTGATGACAAAGGCTCTGCTTCGGGTGTTGTTGTTGTTGTTGTTGTTGTTATTCTTCAGCTTTGGGCACGTGTCCCTGAAGTGCCCGGGTTTCCCACACTCAAAGCAGACTTTGGATGGTCTGGTGTTGTTGTTGGAATTGTTGTTGGCAGGAGAATTGCAGTCTTTGGTGAGATGGTCGTACCTCTTGCAATTATTGCAAAATGGGCCACAGGAGCCTTCATGGTGGCGACTGCACTTGGAACAATAGGGTTTGTTCCCAGTGTAGCCCCGTGTGATGTCTGTGGTGGTGTTGTAGGCTTTGATGGTGTCGGGTTTCTTGTTTTGTTGGTTGGAGTGGTTGTTGTGGTAGTCAGACCACTTCCGTTTGTTGTTTTGGGAGGATGAAGTGGGTGGTTCAGAATCTTGGCTCATGGACATCAGGTCTTGGGCCAGTAGGATTGCACCGTCAATGGTGGTTTGGTTGGAAGAGGCAACATGTCCCCGAACAGGCTCAGGAAGGCCAAGGATGTACTTCCTGATTTTATCAGGTTCAGTGCTCACCATAGCTGGGCGGAGGGCGGCAAGTTGTTGGAATCTGGTGGTATAACCATCGATATCACCACCCTGAACCTTTAGGTTCCAGAACTCCTCGTCTAGCTTTTGGAGTTTGGCGATTGAGCAGTATTTGGCAGTGAGTTTTGCTTTCAATTCCTCCCAAGTTAGTTGGTAGGCAATGTCAGCACCCACTGATTGGGTATATGAATTCCACCAAGAGTGGGCATCATCTTCGAGAGAGCAGGTGGCGAAGTTTACTTTGTCGTTCTCCGCGCATTTGCTGACACGGAAAACAGTTTCCATTTTCTCGAACCATCTGATAAGTCCGATGGCTCCTTCAGAACCTTTGAAGCTGGAGGGTTTGCAGCTTTGAAAGTCCTTGTAAGAACAAGGTTTAGCAGTAGTGGTTTCAGCGACATCGCTGTTTCTGGTAGAATTTTGGGGGGTATTCCGAGCCAAGGCTTCAGTAACAGCCTGGGTTATAAGCGATGTAAGCTGAGCATCGGTGTATGGTCTTGACTTTGGCGGCATGGTTCTTCAATAAAAGAAATGAAGATACATGAGATTTCGTAAGAAAGTTGTATTTGTTATAGGTGTACATGTATAAAAGCAGTAATACATGACATCAACATGGAAAAATGACAATCAATATGAGTTGAAACATCAAGGGATATTTGATAGATAATACGAGTTCAAAGGTTACTTCCTACAGAGTTATTACAAAAGGCGTCGGGAATTGTTACATCCGACCAAATTTTAAAGTAGCGCGTAGATAGTTACTAGAATACAGGATAGATTACAAGACAAAGACTACACTAGTCTTGACGTAGATTAATTTGTTCCATCATCGTGACAAGACGGTCCACAGTGTTTGCAAGTCTGCTAGCTTGTCGGGCGTTATCTTCTGCCAGGGCTAGTCGTTGTGTTAGTCCACGGGCATACTCTTCTGCTTCATGTGAACGCTGTTCACATTCTTCCATCCTTTGACATAGGAGGGCATTTTCCACGCTTATCGCTATTACTTGGTTGCGAAGGACATCCATGTTGTTGTTTGTGGTTTCAAGGTCGTCGGAGACTTGTTCGATGCGTTCAAGGGATGTAAGTCTCCAGTTTTCGTTCGTTTCCTACAGCACGACATCCATGGTGCGAAGTCGCTGCTCGTGTTGGTTCACCCTAGCGGCTAAGGCCGGAAAGGTGACGTGAGTGGGGTACGGGCCAGCTCGAGGCGACCTGTTGTTCCTCCTTGCTACCCTTGGGTTCTGCGACCCGGATTGAGAGCGAGATGAGTTTGATGGTGTGTTTGCCATTTATGAGATAAAGCGTTAGTAAGATTGAGGCCTATATTCATATAGTTCCTATATAATATAGCCTATTGAGTGTCTAGCATAAACATGTTTAGATCTCGGTTCTCTCGAGGTCAGAGTCTTCTATTGTACCCTGTTCAGCCATAACTACTTTCAGATCTTACATCATCTTTGCTTAATTGTACATAGTTGATCAGGCTATGTTAAATTAAACTCGTATGACGTAATCACTGAACCAGTTATACCTAATAAGGAATACCGCCTAATGGTCATAGTCTAGGCCCACTAAATGCAACCTAGTTCACTATAACCTTAGGCTCTGATACCAATCTGTAACACCCCCAAATTTAATGATTTGCGGAAGCTTGATTTGGGTGTTACTAATCAATAACAAAGCACAAAGATATATAGTAAACGACTCTATATGCGTCGTTTTAACAAAATATATTGATAACTGAAATGTTTACAACATTTAAAGCTTTACATAGCTCGAGTTTAAATAAAATGAGATTTCAGTACATAAGTACTTGAACAAAATATACTAATGCAAGAAAATCTCGATCGTCTGTATGCTGACTCGAGCTAAAATCCTGAAGCAGAAACATCCTACTGCTTGGTACCTGCGATATATGCTAAAAGGTCAGCTAGAAAGCTGGTGAGCTCACAGGTTTGAAATCAGTTAATATAGTATGAACCGCAAGATTTAAATAATGAATTGCATCCAGCAATTAAATAATGAATTGCTTCCAGCAATTAAATGATAGTCATCGTGTATACAGCCATGAGCACATAGTTGAGCAATATATCACACCCCTGAGTAAAACAGTAAAAGAGGGGCTATGAGACTCACCTGAGTCTTTGAGTTTATGAAAATAAACTGAGAATGAGTAGCCGAGAATCGAAGTCCAAAGACTTGTAACCTGAGGGTGTCCACGACACGCGATGGTTATAAACATGATTGGGTATCTCAAAAGATCACCCTTGTAGTTGTTTCACAACTATATATGTCCAAATTACTACGATTTGGTTGATTGATTCGAATGTTTGAAAATATGTATGGCCCGTTGGTGACGGATTTGTAATAATAATCTCAACTATTATTATTTTGATTTCATGAAAAATGTGTTTTGATTGTGTTTTCGAAGCCGTTACGGAATCTAAGTACGGGGGTCCGGGGGCAGCGCCCCTGGTAGCGGGATCCAAGGGGCGGCAGCCCCTGGCGGGGTCCAAGGGGCAGAGCCCCTGGCTGGGGTCGAGCTGCCAGGTCAGCTTGGAAAATTTTTATTTCTACTATATTGCTTTGACGAAAAACGCATCTGGAACCGAATTTGGGTAAAATCAGGTGTTAAAATTTTAGGTCTCGACACTTAGTAAAAATCTGTGTTTTCTGGTTTTTGCGACGTTGGGTGCGACGTCGCAGGTCCTGACTGCGACGTTGATCATGGCGTCGCTATGTGCGACTTTCGCAATTTAATGCGACGTTGTACGTGGCGTCGCTATATGCGACGTTGTTAATTTCTGCGACGTAAGGGCTTGCGTCGCTATACGCGACGTCGGCAACTTAATGCGACGTTAATGACGATGTCGCTATATGCGACGTGGTGACTGGTATTGCGACGTTGCAATTGACGTCGCAATTGGGCCAACCCAAAATGCGACGTCGGGGTCTGTTCAGATTCCGGTGGCCGGAAAATCGGTCGAAAGGCTTCCGTTCGGTCCAAATCTTTTACCCAACCCATATATGGACATTATAAGTTGATACAAACCGCAAACAAGTACAAACACTTAAAAACGAGAGGTTTCGGGATTTGTCGGAAACTTACAAATTGCCGAAATGAAAATCCGGAAAGGT
This sequence comes from Helichrysum umbraculigerum, assembly GCA_949592205.1. NCBI lineage: Eukaryota > Viridiplantae > Streptophyta > Magnoliopsida > Asterales > Asteraceae > Helichrysum > Helichrysum umbraculigerum. The sequence continues at coordinate 231,990,074 of CATIUR010000001.1, forward strand.
AGAAATGTAGATCGTTGCGAGGTGGTCGTGAATCTCTAAAAATCTTGATGTTTCGAGCGCGTATGATGGTGTTATTTGCGGTTTTAGTGGATTGTGGTGTTTTGGTGTAAAAGAGAGAAAAGAGGATGAGAGAGAGAGATAAAAGAAAGAATGAGAGAAAAGAGGTGGAAAAGGTGGAGGTTATCATCCCCTTTTCGGTCTTCGTCCCGCGTTCCGCGTGGTGTTCGTTTTCTCCGTCATTTAACTTTTTATAATTATTTTATATATTAATTGGAAAGTTTTTAAAATACCATTTATTACGCGATGTTTTAGTTAATTACTTTACAAATCAATTTATATTTGAGTTATAAAATGTAAGTTTGTTTAGTTAGTTTGCGCGTTTTAATATTTTTAAATCGTATAGGTTTTGTTTGTATGGTACTAATGAATACGAAATATTATCATAATAATATTTTTGATATAAAAGCGTTATTTAATAAAATTGGTCACCAACGTCCGTATTTGATTGAATCGAAATACATTCGATTTAAGTCGCGTACGATTTAATCAAATCGCATTTTCGTATATATTCAACAATATATATAATTCGATACATTAATTAGCCTAACACAGAACTAATTACATGTATCAACATATGATTAGGCACTAATTACTAGTCCTAATTTGGCGGGTGTTACATTCTCCCCCTGTTAAGAGAATTTCGTCCCGAAATTTAGCTCGAAGTCGTGTTTGATGTAGGATCAGTGAATAGTTGAGGATATTTGAGTCGCATTTGGTCTTCCCGTTCCCAGGTGAATTCCGGACCACGCCGCGAATTCCATCTGACCTTGACGATGGGAATACGACTTTGTTTTAGTTGTTTGACCTCACGGTCCATAATTTCAGCGGGTTCCTCAACGAAGTGAAGTTTATCGTCAACACGAATTTCATCTAGTGGAATAATAAGTGTCTCATCAGAGAGACACTTCTTCAAATTTGAGATATGAAAAGTGGGGTGCACGCTGCTGAGTTCGGATGGCAGCTGCAATCGATAAGCTACGGGGCCAATCCGTTCGAGGATCTCAAAAGGCCCGATGTACCTGGGATTTAACTTCCCGCGTTTGCCAAAACGGATGACGCCTTTCCAAGGCGATACTTTTAAGAGTACTCGATCCCCAACTTGGAACTCGAGTGGTTTGCGTCTCACGTCAGCATAACTTTTCTGACGATCACGTGCGGCTTTGAGTCGATTTTGGATTTCCACAACTTTCTCAGTGGTGACGTGTATGAGTTCAGGACCAGTGAGTTGACTATCTCCCACTTCAGTCCAACAGATCGGTGATCGGCACTTACGACCGTACAGTGCCTCAAACGGTGCAGCCTTAATGCTGGCATGATAGCTGTTATTGTACGAGAATTTGCACAACGGTAGGTGTTTTTCCCAGTTTGTACCGAAATCAACTACGCAGGCGCGTAGCATATCTTCCAGGGTTTGGATGGTTCGTTCACTTTGGCCATCGGTTTGAGGATGGTACGCGGTACTCATATCGAGACGGGTACCCAATGCTTTTTGAAGTGACTGCCAAAAGTGAGAGGTGAAACGGGCATCTCTGTCAGAGATGATCGAGATTGGAACGCCGTGATGAGAAATGATTTCCTTGATGTAGATTTGTGTAAGGCGTTCCATTTTATCGTTTTCCTTGATTGCCAGGAAATGAGCAGATTTGGTGAGACGATCGACGATCACCCAAATGGTATCGCAACCGTTCGACGACTTGGGTAGTTTGGTTATGAAATCCATGGAAATTTGTTCCCATTTCCATTCAGGGATTTCAGGTTGTTGGAGTAAGCCAAGTGGTTTCTGATGTTCGGTTTTGACTTTCGAGCAAGTAAGACACTTGCTGACATAAGTGGCGATTTCGGCTTTCATGTTTGGCCACCAATAAAATTCCTTGATTCCGTGGTACATCTTATCGGATCCCGGGTGGATAGAATATTTAGACTTGTGAGCTTCATCCATCACCAAGTCTCGTAGGTTCCCGAAATTAGGCAACCAGATTCGGTTTGAGAAATACCTAATCCCGTTAGATTTGATTTCAAATTGTTTGTCAATACCCCGTAAGGCTTCATTTTTGATGTTTTCAGGTTTCAGGGCTTCGATCTGAGCGGTATGAATCTGAATGGTAAGATCGTTGTGAATGGTCATACTAAGGGCTCGGACTCGAAGTGGTTTTGGTCGCTCCTTTCGACTGAGGGCATCGGCTACAACATTAGCCTTCCCTGGATGGTACTTGATCTCGTAGTCGTAATCGGTAAGCAACTCGACCCATCGACGTTGCCTCATATTGAGATCCTTCTGATCGAATATATGTTGGAGACTTTTATGATCGGTAAAGATTGTGCACTTAGTGCCGTAGAGATAATGTCTCCAGATTTTGAGAGCAAAAACGACAGCTCCAAGTTCGAGATCATGAGTGGTGTAGTTCTTTTCGTGAATTTTCAGCTGTCGCGAAGCATAGGCAATGACTTTGTCTCGTTGCATCAGCACGCAACCGAGACCTTGGTGAGAAGCATCGCAGTATACCACGAAGTCATCGGTGCCTTCGGGTAAGGACAGAATTGGAGCACTGCAAAGCTTTTGTTTCAGAAGTTGGAACGCTGACTCTTGTTTATCGGTCCAATCGAACATTTTGTCCTTCTGAGTCAGTATCGTGAGTGGTTGAGCTATTTTGGAGAAATTTTCGATAAATCGCCGATAGTACCCAGCAAGACCCAAGAATTGACGTACTTCAGTTGCAGAGGTGGGTGCTTGCCAGTCTTTGATAGCCTCGATTTTTGATGGGTCAACGTGAATTCCCTGACTGTCGATTACGTGACCAAGGAATTGAACGGTTTGAATCCAGAACTCACACTTAGAGAATTTGGCATAAAGCTCCTCGTGTCTAAGTAGTTCTAGAATTGTTTTGAGATGTCGCGCGTGTTCTTGCTCGTTACGCGAGTAAATGAGTATGTCATCAATAAAGACGATGACAAACTTATCGAGGTAAGGTTTGCACACCCGATTCATGAGGTCCATGAATACAGCCGGTGCGTTGGTTAGACCAAAGGGCATCACTTGGAATTCGTAGTGCCCGTAACGAGTTCTGAAAGCAGTTTTCGGAATATCGGTGTCGCGAACTCGTAACTGATGATAGCCTGATCGCAGGTCGATTTTTGAGTAGAAACTTGAACCCTGAAGTTGGTCGAATAAATCATCAATGCGAGGAAGTGGATAACGGTTCTTGACGGTCAATTTGTTCAACTCTCGGTAGTCGATGCACATTCGAAATGAACCGTCCTTCTTTTTAACAAATAAGACCGGAGCCCCCCAAGGCGAAGAACTCGGCCTAATGAATCCTCTATCCAGAAGTTCCTGTAACTGAGAGGACAACTCCTGAAGTTCGGATGGGGCTAAACGGTACGGTGCACGGGCCACCGGTGCGGCACCCGGCACGAGATCAATTGAGAACTCAACCTGTCTAGGTGGAGGTAAACCAGGTAGTTCTTCCGGAAAGACTTCGGGAAAGTCTCTAACAATCGGCACATCCTCAAGTCGCTTCTCCTCCGACTTCTTCTCTGTGATGTGTGCGAGTATTGCAGGGTAACCCTTTCTCAGAAATTTTCGGGTTTTTAAGCAAGAGATGATATTGAGTCCCGTCCCACCGGTCTCCCCCTGTATGATCAAGGTTCCACCGGCAGCGAGTGGAATGCGGACGATCTTATCGTAACAAATGATTTCGGCTCGGTGTTTGGACAACCAGTCCATTCCAATGATAACGTCGAAACTTCCGATTTCAACGGGTACAAGATCGATTGAAAAGGTTTCATCAGCTAGGTTTAAAGTGCAATTAGGTATCACACTATCGGTTTCTATAAGTTCCCCATTTGCTAGCTCTACAGTGTACTTAACATCTAAGGCAACAGGAGTGATGTCAAGTAGTGGGCAAAAGTCATCGGAGATAAAGCTTCTATCAGCACCAGTATCAAATAGAACAGAAGCATGTAAGTTGTTGAGGAGGAACATACCCGAGACCACATTCGGGTCTTGGCGGGCGTCCCCTGATTTGATGACAAAGGCTCTGCTTCGGGTGTTGTTGTTGTTGTTGTTGTTGTTATTATTCTTCAGCTTTGGGCACGTGTCCCTGAAGTGCCCGGGTTTCCCACACTCAAAGCAGACTTTGGGTGGTGTGGTGTTGTTGTTGGAATTGTTGTTGGCAGGAGAATTGCAGTCTTTGGTGAGATGGCCGTACCTCTTGCAATTATTGCAAAATGGGCCACAGGAGCCTTCATGGTGGCGACTGCATTTGGAACAATAGGGTTTGTTCCCAGTGTAGCCCCGTGTGATGTCTGTGGTGGTGTTGTAGGCTTTGATGGTGTCGGGTTTCTTGTTTTGTTGGTTGGAGTGGTTGTTGTGGTAGTCAGACCACTTCCGTTTGTTGTTTTGGGAGGATGAAGTGGGTGGTTCAGAATCTTGGCTCATGGACATCAGGTCTTGGGCCAGTAGGATTGCACCGTCAATGGTGGTTTGGTTGGAAGAGGCAACATGTCCCCGAACAGGCTCAGGAAGGCCAAGGATGTACTTCCTGATTTTATCAGGTTCAGTGCTCACCATAGCTGGGCGGAGGGCGGCAAGTTGTTGGAATCTGGTGGTATAACCATCGATATCACCACCCTGAACCTTTAGGTTCCAGAACTCCTCGTCTAGCTTTTGGAGTTTGGCGATTGAGCAGTATTTGGCAGTGAGTTTTGCTTTCAATTCCTCCCAAGTTAGTTGGTAGGCAATGTCAGCACCCACTGATTGGGTATATGAATTCCACCAAGAGTGGGCATCATCTTCGAGAGAGCAGGTGGCGAAGTTTACTTTGTCGTTCTCCGCGCATTTGCTGACACGGAAAACAGTTTCCATTTTCTCGAACCATCTGATAAGTCCGATGGCTCCTTCAGAACCTTTGAAGCTGGAGGGTTTGCAGCTTTGAAAGTCCTTGTAAGAACAAGGTCTAGCAGTAGTGGTTTCAGCGACATCGTTGTTTCTGGTAGAATTTTGGGGGGTATTCCGAGCCAAGGCTTCAGTAACAGCCTGGGTTATAAGCGATGTAAGCTGAGCATCGATGTATGGTCTTGACTTTGGCGGCATGGTTCTTCAATAAAAGAAATGAAGATACATGAGATTTCGTAAGAAAGTTGTATTTGTTATAGGTGTACATGTATAAAAGCAGTAATACATGACATCAACATGGAAAAATGACAATCAATATGAGTTGAAACATCAAGGGATATTTGATAGATAATACGAGTTCAAAGGTTACTTCCTACAGAGTTATTACAAAAGGCGTCGGGAATTGTTACATCCGACCAAATTTTAAAGTAGCGCGTAGATAGTTACTAGAATACATGATAGATTACAAGACAAAGACTACACTAGTCTTGATGTAGATTAATTTGTTCCATCATCGTGACAAGACGGTCCACAGTGTTTGCAAGTCTGCTAGCTTGTCGGGCGTTATCTTCTGCCAGGGCTAGTCGTTGTGTTAGTCCACGGGCATACTCTTCTGCTTCATGTGAACGCTGTTCACATTCTTCCATCCTTTGACATAGGAGGGCATTTTCCACGCTTATCGCTATTACTTGGTTGCGAAGGACATCCATGTTGTTGTTTGTGGTTTCAAGGTCGTCGGAGACTTGTTCGATGCGTTCAAGGGATGTAAGTCTCCAGTTTTCGTTCGTTTCCTGCAGCACGACATCCATGGTGCGAAGTCGCTGCTCGTGTTGGTTCACCCTAGCGGCTAAGGCCGGAAAGGTGACGTGAGTGGGGTACGGGCCAGCTCGAGGCGACCTGTTGTTCCTCCTTGCTACCCTTGGGTTCTGCGACCCGGATTGAGAGCGAGATGAGTTTGATGGTGTGTTTGCCATTTCTGAGATAAAGCGTTAGTAAGATTGAGGCCTATATTCATATAGTTCCTATATAATATAGCCTATTGAGTGTCTAGCATAAACATGTTTAAGTCTCGGTTCTCTCGAGGTCAGAGTCTTCTATTGTACCCTGTTCAGCCATAACTACTTTCAGATCTTACATCATCTTTGCTTAATTGTACATAGTTGATCAGGCTATGTTAAATTAAACTCGTATGACGTAATCACTGAACCAGTTATACCTAATAAGGAATACCGCCTAATGGTCATAGTCTAGGCCCACTAAATGCAACCTAGTTCACTATAACCTTAGGCTCTGATACCAATCTGTAACACCCCCAAATTTAATGATTTGCGGAAGCTTGATTTGGGTGTTACTAATCAATAACAAAGCACAAAGATATATAGTAAACGACTCTATATGCGTCGTTTTAACAAAATATATTGATAACTGAAATGTTTACAACATTTAAAGCTTTACATAGCTCGAGTTTAAATAAAATGAGATTTCAGTACATAAGTACTTGAACAAAATATACTAATGCAAGAAAATCTCGATCGTCTGTATGCTGACTCGAGCTAAAATCCTGAAGCAGAAACATCCTACTGCTTGGTACCTGCGATATATACTAAAAGGTCAGCTAGAAAGCTGGTGAGCTCACAGGTTTGAAATCAGTTAATATAGTATGAACCGCTATATTTAAATAATGAATTGCATCCAGCAATTAAATAATGAATTGCTTCCAGCAATTAAATGATAGTCATCGTGTATACAGCCATGAGCACATAGTTGAGCAATATATCACACCCCTGAGTAAAACAGTAAAAGAGGGGCTATGAGACTCACCTGAGTCTTTGAGTTTATGAAAATAAACTGAGAATGAGTAGCCGAGAATCGAAGTCCAAAGACTTGTAACCTGAGGGTGTCCACGACACGCGATGGTTATAAACATGATTGGGTATCTCAAAAGATCACCCTTGTAGTTGTTTCACAACTATATATGTCCAAATTACTACGATTTGGTTGATTGATTCGAATGTTTGAAAATATGTATGGCCCGTTGGTGACGGATTTGTAATAATAATCTCAACTATTATTATTTTGATTTCATGAAAAATGTGTTTTGATTGTGTTTTCGAAGCCGTTACGGAATCTAAGTACGGGGGTCCGGGGGCAGCGCCCCTGGTAGCGGGATCCAAGGGGCGGCAGCCCCTGGCGGGGTCCAAGGGGCAGAGCCCCTGGCTGGGGTCGAGCTGCCAGGTCAGCTTGGAAAATTTTTATTTCTACTATATTGCTTTGACGAAAAACGCATCTGGAACCGAATTTGGGTAAAATCAGGTGTTAAAATTTTAGGTCTCGACACTTAGTAAAAATCTGTGTTTTCTGGTTTTTGCGACGTTGGGTGCGACGTCGCAGGTCCTGACTGCGACGTTGATCATGGCGTCGCTATGTGCGACTTTCGCAATTTAATGCGACGTTGTACGGGGCGTCGCTATATGCGACGTTGTTAATTTCTGCGACGTAAGGGCTTGCGTCGCTATACGCAACGTCGGCAACTTAATGCGACGTTAATGACGATGTCGCTATATGCGACGTGGTGACTGGTATTGCGACGTTGCAATTGACGTCGCAATTGGGCCAACCCAAAATGCGACGTTGGGGTCTGTTCAGATTCCGGTGGCCGGAAAATCGGTCGAAAGGCTTCCGTTCGGTCCAAATCTTTTACCCAACCCATATATGGACATTATAAGTTGATACAAACCGCAAACAAGTACAAACACTTAAAAACGAGAGGTTTCGGGATTTGTCGGAAACTTACAAATTGCCGAAATGAAAATCCGGAAAGGTAGAAATGTAGATCGTTGCGAGGTGGTCGTGAATCTCTAAAAATCTTGATGTTTCGAGCGCGTATGATGGTGTTATTTGCGGTTTTAGTGGATTGTGGTGTTTTGGTGTAAAAGAGAGAAAAGAGGATGAGAGAGAGAGATAAAAGAAAGAATGAGAGAAAAGAGGTGGAAAAGGTGGAGGTTATCATCCCCTTTTCGGTCTTCGTCCCGCGTTCCGCGTGGTGTTCGTTTTCTCCGTCATTTAACTTTTTATAATTATTTTATATATTAATTGGAAAGTTTTTAAAATACCATTTATTACGCGATGTTTTAGTTAATTACTTTACAAATCAATTTATATTTGAGTTATAAAATGTAAGTTTGTTTAGTTAGTTTGCGCGTTCTAATATTTTTAAATCGTATAGGTTTTGTTTGTATGGTACTAATGAATACGAAATATTATCATAATAATATTTTTGATATAAAAGCGTTATTTAATAAAATTGGTCACCAGCGTCCGTATTTGATTGAATCGAAATACATTCGATTTAAGTCGCGTACGATTTAATCAAATCGCATTTTCGTATATATTCAACAATATATATAATTCGATACATTAATTAGCCTAACACAGAACTAATTACATGTATTAACATATGATTAGGCACTAATTACTAGTCCTAATTTGGCGGGTGTTACATTCTCCCCCTGTTAAGAGAATTTCGTCCCGAAATTTAGCTCGAAGTCGTGTTTGATGTAGGATCAGTGAATAGTTGAGGATATTTGAGTCGCATTTGGTCTTCCCGTTCCCAGGTGAATTCCGGACCACGCCGCAAATTCCATCTGACCTTGACGATGGGAATACGACTTTGTTTTAGTTGTTTGACCTCACGGTCCATAATTTCAGCGGGTTCCTCAACGAAGTGAAGTTTATCGTCAACACGAATTTCATCTAGTGGAATAATAAGTGTCTCATCAGAGAGACACTTCTTCAAATTTGAGATATGAAAAGTGGGGTGCACGCTGCTGAGTTCGGATGGCAGCTGCAATCGATAAGCTACGGGGCCAATCCGTTCGAGGATCTCAAAAGGCCCGATGTACCTGGGATTTAACTTCCCGCGTTTGCCAAAACGGATGACGCCTTTCCAAGGCGATACTTTTAAGAGTACTCGATCCCCAACTTGGAACTCGAGTGGTTTGCGTCTCACGTCAGCATAACTTTTCTGACGATCACGTGCGGCTTTGAGTCGATTTTGGATTTCCACAACTTTCTCAGTGGTGACGTGTATGAGTTCAGGACCAGTGAGTTGACTATCTCCCACTTCAGTCCAACAGATCGGTGATCGGCACTTACGACCGTACAGTGCCTCAAACGGTGCAGCCTTAATGCTGGCATGATAGCTGTTATTGTACGAGAATTTGCACAACGGTAGGTGTTTTTCCAAGTTTGTACCGAAATCAACTACGCAGGCGCGTAGCATATCTTCCAGGGTTTGGATGGTTCGTTCACTTTGGCCATCGGTTTGAGGATGGTACGCGGTACTCATATCGAGACGGGTACCCAATGCTTTTTGAAGTGACTGCCAAAAGTGAGAGGTGAAACGGGCATCTCTGTCAGAGATGATCGAGATTGGAACGCCGTGATGAGAAACGATTTCCTTGATGTAGATTTGTGTAAGGCGTTCCATTTTATCGTTTTCCTTGATTGCCAGGAAATGAGCAGATTTGGTGAGACGATCGACGATCACCCAAATGGTATCGCAACCGTTCGACGACTTGGGTAGTTTGGTTATGAAATCCATGGAAATTTGTTCCCATTTCCATTCAGGGATTTCAGGTTGTTGGAGTAAGCCAAGTGGTTTCTGATGTTCGGTTTTGACTTTCGAGCAAGTAAGACACTTGCTGACATAAGTGGCGATTTCGGCTTTCATGTTTGGCCACCAATAAAATTCCTTGATTCCGTGGTACATCTTATCGGATCCCGGGTAGATAGAATATTTAGACTTGTGAGCTTCATCCATCACCAAGTCTCGTAGGTTCCCGAAATTAGGCAACCAGATTCGGTTTGAGAAATACCTAATCCCGTTAAATTTGATTTCAAATTGTTTGTCAATACCCCGTAAGGCTTCATTTTTTATGTTTTCAGGTTTCAGGGCTTCGATCTGAGCGGTATGAATCTGAATGGTAAGATCGTTGTGAATGGTCATACTAAGGGCTCGGACTCGAAGTGGTTTTGGTCGCTCCTTTCGACTGAGGGCATCGGCTACAACATTAGCCTTCCCTGGATGGTACTTGATCTCGCAGTCGTAATCGGTAAGCAACTCGACCCATCGACGTTGCCTCATATTGAGATCCTTCTGATCGAATATATGTTGGAGACTTTTATGATCGGTAAAGATTGTGCACTTAGTGCCATAGAGATAATGTCTCCAGATTTTGAGAGCAAAAACGACAGCTCCAAGTTCGAGATCATGAGTGGTGTAGTTCTTTTCGTGAATTTTCAGCTGTCGCGAAGCATAGGCAATGACTTTGTCTCGTTGCATCAGCACGCAACCGAGACCTTGGTGAGAAGCATCGCAGTATACCACGAAGTCATCGGTGCCTTCGGGTAAGGACAGAATTGGAGCACTGCAAAGCTTTTGTTTCAGAAGTTGGAACGCTGACTCTTGTTTATCGGTCCATACGAACCTTTTGTCCTTCTGAGTCAGTATCGTGAGTGGTTGAGCTATTTTGGAGAAATTTTCGATAAATCGCCGATAGTACCCAGCAAGACCCAAGAATTGACGTACTTCAGTTGCAGAGGTGGGTGCTTGCCAGTCTTTGATAGCCTCGATTTTTGATGGGTCAACGTGAATTCCCTGACTGTCGATTACGTGACCAAGGAATTGAACGGTTTGAATCCAGAACTCACACTTAGAGAATTTGGCATAAAGCTCCTCGTGTCTAAGTAGTTCTAGAATTGTTTTGAGATGTCGCGCGTGTTCTTGCTCGTTGCGCGAGTAAATGAGTATGTCATCAATAAAGACGATGACAAACTTATCGAGGTAAGGTTTGCACACCCGATTCATGAGGTCCATGAATACAGCCGGTGCGTTGGTTAGACCAAAGGGCATCACTTGGAATTCGTAGTGCCCGTAACGAGTTCTGAAAGCAGTTTTCGGAATATCGGTGTCGCGAACTCGTAACTGATGATAGCCTGATCGCAGGTCGATTTTTGAGTAGAAACTTGAACCCTGAAGTTGGTCGAATAAATCATCAATGCGAGGAAGTGGATAACGGTTCTTGACGGTCAATTTGTTCAACTCTCGGTAGTCGATGCACATTCGAAATGAACCGTCCTTCTTTTTAACAAATAAGACCGGAGCTCCCCAAGGCGAAGAACTCGGCCTAATGAATCCTCTATCCAGAAGTTCCTGTAACTGAGAGGACAACTCCTGAAGTTCGGATGGGGCTAAACGGTACGGTGCACGGGCCACCGGTGCGGCACCCGGCACGAGATCAATTGAGAACTCAACCTGTCTAGGTGGAGGTAAACCAGGTAGTTCTTCCGGAAAGACTTCGGGAAAGTCTCTAACAATCGGCACATCCTCAAGTCGCTTCTCCTCCGACTTCTTCTGTGTGATGTGTGCGAGTATTGCAGGGTAACCCTTTCTCAGAAATTTTCGGGTTTTTAAGCAAGAGATGATATTGAGTCCCGTCCCACCGGTCTCCCCCTGTATGATCAAGGTTCCACCGGCAGCGAGTGGAATGCGGACGATCTTATCGTAACAAATGATTTCGGCTCGGTGTTTGGACAACCAGTCCATTCCAATGATAACGTCGAAACTTCCGATTTCAACGGGTACAAGATCGATTGAAAAGGTTTCATCAGCTAGGTTTAAAGTGCAATTAGGTATCACACTATCGGTTTCTATAAGTTCCCCATTTGCTAGCTCTACAGTGTACTTAACATCTAAGGCAACAGGAGTGATGTCAAGTAGTGGGCAAAAGTCATCGGAGATAAAGCTTCTATCAGCACCAGTATCAAATAGAACATAAGCATGTAAGTTGTTGAGGAGGAACATACCCGAGACCACATTCGGGTCTTGGCGGGCGTCCCCTGATTTGATGACAAAGGCTCTGCTTCGGGTGTTGTTGTTGTTGTTGTTGTTATTCTTCAGCTTTGGGCACGTGTCCCTGAAGTGCCCGGGTTTCCCACACTCAAAGCAGACTTTGGGTGGTGTGGTGTTGTTGTTGGAATTGTTGTTGGCAGGAGAATTGCAGTCTTTGGTGAGATGGCCGTACCTCTTGCAATTATTGCAAAATGGGCCACAGGAGCCTTCATGGTGGCGACTGCACTTGGAACAATAGGGTTTGTTCCCAGTGTAGCCCCGTGTGATGTCTGTGGTGGTGTTGTAGGCTTTGATGGTGTCGGGTTTCTTGTTTTGTTGGTTGGAGTGGTTGTTGTGGTAGTCAGACCACTTCCGTTTGTTGTTTTGGGAGGATGAAGTGGGTGGTTCAGAATCTTGGCTCATGGACATCAGGTCTTGGGCCAGTAGGATTGCACCGTCAATGGTGGTTTGGTTGGAAGAGGCAACATGTCCCCGAACAGGCTCAGGAAGGCCAAGGATGTACTTCCTGATTTTATCAGGTTCAGTGCTCACCATAGCTGGGCGGAGGGCGGCAAGTTGTTGGAATCTGGTGGTATAACCATCGATATCACCACCCTGAACCTTTAGGTTCCAGAACTCCTCGTCTAGCTTTTGGAGTTTGGCGATTGAGCAGTATTTGGCAGTGAGTTTTGCTTTCAATTCCTCCCAAGTTAGTTGGTAGGCAATGTCAGCACCCACTGATTGGGTATATGAATTCCACCAAGAGTGGGCATCATCTTCGAGAGAGCAGGTGGCGAAGTTTACTTTGTCGTTCTCCGCGCATTTGCTGACACGGAAAACAGTTTCCATTTTCTCGAACCATCTGATAAGTCCGATGGCTCCTTCAGAACCTTTGAAGCTGGAGGGTTTGCAGCTTTGAAAGTCCTTGTAAGAACAAGGTTTAGCAGTAGTGGTTTCAGCGACATCGCTGTTTCTGGTAGAATTTTGGGGGGTATTCCGAGCCAAGGCTTCAGTAACAGCCTGGGTTATAAGCGATGTAAGCTGAGCATCGGTGTATGGTCTTGACTTTGGCGGCATGGTTCTTCAATAAAAGAAATGAAGATACATGAGATTTCGTAAGAAAGTTGTATTTGTTATAGGTGTACATGTATAAAAGCAGTAATACATGACATCAACATGGAAAAATGACAATCAATATGAGTTGAAACATCAAGGGATATTTGATAGATAATACGAGTTCAAAGGTTACTTCCTACAGAGTTATTACAAAAGGCGTCGGGAATTGTTACATCCGACCAAATTTTAAAGTAGCGCGTAGATAGTTACTAGAATACAGGATAGATTACAAGACAAAGACTACACTAGTCTTGACGTAGATTAATTTGTTCCATCATCGTGACAAGACGGTCCACAGTGTTTGCAAGTCTGCTAGCTTGTCGGGCGTTATCTTCTGCCAGGGCTAGTCGTTGTGTTAGTCCACGGGCATACTCTTCTGCTTCATGTGAACGCTGTTCACATTCTTCCATCCTTTGACATAGGAGGGCATTTTCCACGCTTATCGCTATTACTTGGTTGCGAAGGACATCCATGTTGTTGTTTGTGGTTTCAAGGTCGTCGGAGACTTGTTCGATGCGTTCAAGGGATGTAAGTCTCCAGTTTTCGTTCGTTTCCTGCAGCACGACATCCATGGTGCGAAGTCGCTGCTCGTGTTGGTTCACCCTAGCGGCTAAGGCCGGAAAGGTGACGTGAGTGGGGTACGGGCCAGCTCGAGGCGACCTGTTGTTCCTCCTTGCTACCCTTGGGTTCTGCGACCCGGATTGAGAGCGAGATGAGTTTGATGGTGTGTTTGCCATTTCTGAGATAAAGCGTTAGTAAGATTGAGGCCTATATTCATATAGTTCCTATATAATATAGCCTATTGAGTGTCTAGCATAAACATGTTTAAGTCTCGGTTCTCTCGAGGTCAGAGTCTTCTATTGTACCCTGTTCAGCCATAACTACTTTCAGATCTTACATCATCTTTGCTTAATTGTACATAGTTGATCAGGCTATGTTAAATTAAACTCGTATGACGTAATCACTGAACCAGTTATACCTAATAAGGAATACCGCCTAATGGTCATAGTCTAGGCCCACTAAATGCAACCTAGTTCACTATAACCTTAGGCTCTGATACCAATCTGTAACACCCCCAAATTTAATGATTTGCGGAAGCTTGATTTGGGTGTTACTAATCAATAACAAAGCACAAAGATATATAGTAAACGACTCTATATGCGTCGTTTTAACAAAATATATTGATAACTGAAATGTTTACAACATTTAAAGCTTTACATAGCTCGAGTTTAAATAAAATGAGATTTCAGTACATAAGTACTTGAACAAAATATACTAATGCAAGAAAATCTCGATCGTCTGTATGCTGACTCGAGCTAAAATCCTGAAGCAGAAACATCCTACTGCTTGGTACCTGCGATATATGCTAAAAGGTCAGCTAGAAAGCTGGTGAGCTCACAGGTTTGAAATCAGTTAATATAGTATGAACCGCAAGATTTAAATAATGAATTGCATCCAGCAATTAAATAATGAATTGCTTCCAGCAATTAAATGATAGTCATCGTGTATACAGCCATGAGCACATAGTTGAGCAATATATCACACCCCTGAGTAAAACAGTAAAAGAGGGGCTATGAGACTCACCTGAGTCTTTGAGTTTATGAAAATAAACTGAGAATGAGTAGCCGAGAATCGAAGTCCAAAGACTTGTAACCTGAGGGTGTCCACGACACGCGATGGTTATAAACATGATTGGGTATCTCAAAAGATCACCCTTGTAGTTGTTTCACAACTATATATGTCCAAATTACTGCGATTTGGTTGATTGATTCGAATGTTTGAAAATATGTATGGCCCGTTGGTGACGGATTTGTAATAATAATCTCAACTATTATTATTTTGATTTCATTAAAAATGTGTTTTGATTGTGTTTTCGAAGCCGTTACGGAATCTAAGTACGGGGGTCCGGGGGCAGCGCCCCTGGTAGCGGGATCCAAGGGGCGGCAGCCCCTGGCGGGGTCCAAGGGGCAGAGCCCCTGGCTGGGGTCGAGCTGCCAGGTCAGCTTGGAAAATTTTTATTTCTACTATATTGCTTTGACGAAAAACGCATCTGGAACCGAATTTGGTTAAAATCAGGTGTTAAAATTTTAGGTCTCGACACTTAGTAAAAATCTGTGTTTTCTGGTTTTTGCAACGTTGGGTGCGACGTCGCAGGTCCTGACTGCGACGTTGATCATGGCGTCGCTATGTGCGACTTTCGCAATTTAATGCGACGTTGTACGTGGCGTCGCTATATGCGACGTTGTTAATTTCTGCGACGTAAGGGCTTGCGTCGCTATACGCGACGTCGGCAACTTAATGCGACGTTAATGACGATGTCGCTATATGCGACGTGGTGACTGGTATTGCGACGTTGCAATTGACGTCGCAATTGGGCCAACCCAAAATGCGACGTCGGGGTCTGTTCAGATTCCGGTGGCCGGAAAATCGGTCGAAAGGCTTCCGTTCGGTCCAAATCTTTTACCCAACCCATATATGGACATTATAAGTTGATACAAACCGCAAACAAGTACAAATACTTAAAAACGAGAGGTTTCGGGATTTGTCGGAAACTTACAAATTGCCGAAATGAAAATCCGGAAAGGTAGAAATGTAGATCGTTGCGAGGTGGTCGTGAATCTCTAAAAATCTTGATGTTTCGAGCGCGTATGATGGTGTTATTTGCGGTTTTAGTGGATTGTGGTGTTTTGGTGTAAAAGAGAGAAAAGAGGATGAGAGAGAGAGATAAAAGAAAGAATGAGAGAAAAGAGATGGAAAAGGTGGAGGTTATCATCCCCTTTTCGGTCTTCGTCCCGCGTTCCGCGTGGTGTTCGTTTTCTCCGTCATTTAACTTTTTATAATTATTTTATATATTAATTGGAAAGGTTTTAAAATACCATTTATTACGCGATGTTTTAGTTAATTACTTTACAAATCAATTTATATTTGAGTTATAAAATGTAAGTTTGTTTAGTTAGTTTGCGCGTTCTAATATTTTTAAATCGTATAGGTTTTGTTTGTATGGTACTAATGAATACGAAATATTATCATAATAATATTTTTGATATAAAAGCGTTATTTAATAAAATTGGTCACCAACGTCCGTATTTGATTGAATCGAAATACATTCGATTTAAGTCGCGTACGATTTAATCAAATCGCATTTTCGTATATATTCAACAATATATATAATTCGATACATTAATTAGCCTAACACAGAACTAATTACATGTATTAACATATGATTAGGCACTAATTACTAGTCCTAATTTGGCGGGTGTTACATTCTCCCCCTGTTAAGAGAATTTCGTCCCGAAATTTAGCTCGAAGTCGTGTTTGATGTAGGATCAGTGAATAGTTGAGGATATTTGAGTCGCATTTGGTCTTCCCGTTCCCAGGTGAATTCCGGACCACGCCGCAAATTCCATCTGACCTTGACGATGGGAATACGACTTTGTTTTAGTTGTTTGACCTCACGGTCCATAATTTCAGCGGGTTCCTCAACGAAGTGAAGTTTATCGTCAACACGAATTTCATCTAGTGGAATAATAAGTGTCTCATCAGAGAGACACTTCTTCAAATTTGAGATATGAAAAGTGGGGTGCACGCTGCTGAGTTCGGATGGCAGCTGCAATCGATAAGCTACGGGGCCAATCCGTTCGAGGATCTCAAAAGGCCCGATGTACCTGGGATTTAACTTCCCGCGTTTGCCAAAACGGATGACGCCTTTCCAAGGCGATACTTTTAAGAGTACTCGATCCCCAACTTGGAACTCGAGTGGTTTGCGTCTCACGTCAGCATAACTTTTCTGACGATCACGTGCGGCTTTGAGTCGATTTTGGATTTCCACAACTTTCTCAGTGGTGACGTGTATGAGTTCAGGACCAGTGAGTTGACTATCTCCCACTTCAGTCCAACAGATCGGTGATCGGCACTTACGACCGTACAGTGCCTCAAACGGTGCAGCCTTAATGCTGGCATGATAGCTGTTATTGTACGAGAATTTGCACAACGGTAGGTGTTTTTCCCAGTTTGTACCGAAATCAACTACGCAGGCGCGTAGCATATCTTCCAGGGTTTGGATGGTTCGTTCACTTTGGCCATCGGTTTGAGGATGGTACGCGGTACTCATATCGAGACGGGTACCCAATGCTTTTTGAAGTGACTGCCAAAAGTGAGAGGTGAAACGGGCATCTCTGTCAGAGATGATCGAGATTGGAACGCCGTGATGAGAAACGATTTCCTTGATGTAGATTTGTGTAAGGCGTTCCATTTTATCGTTTTCCTTGATTGCCAGGAAATGAGCAGATTTGGTGAGACGATCGACGATCACCCAAATGGTATCGCAACCGTTCGACGACTTGGGTAGTTTGGTTATGAAATCCATGGAAATTTGTTCCCATTTCCATTCAGGGATTTCAGGTTGTTGGAGTAAGCCAAGTGGTTTCTGATGTTCGGTTTTGACTTTCGAGCAAGTAAGACACTTGCTGACATAAGTGGCGATTTCGGCTTTCATGTTTGGCCACCAATAAAATTCCTTGATTCCGTGGTACATCTTATCGGATCCCGGGTAGATAGAATATTTAGACTTGTGAGCTTCATCCATCACCAAGTCTCGTAGGTTCCCGAAATTAGGCAACCAGATTCGGTTTGAGAAATACCTAATCCCGTTAAATTTGATTTCAAATTGTTTGTCAATACCCCGTAAGGCTTCATTTTTTATGTTTTCAGGTTTCAGGGCTTCGATCTGAGCGGTATGAATCTGAATGGTAAGATCGTTGTGAATGGTCATACTAAGGGCTCGGACTCGAAGTGGTTTTGGTCGCTCCTTTCGACTGAGGGCATCGGCTACAACATTAGCCTTCCCTGGATGGTACTTGATCTCGCAGTCGTAATCGGTAAGCAACTCGACCCATCGACGTTGCCTCATATTGAGATCCTTCTGATCGAATATATGTTGGAGACTTTTATGATCGGTAAAGATTGTGCACTTAGTGCCATAGAGATAATGTCTCCAGATTTTGAGAGCAAAAACGACAGCTCCAAGTTCGAGATCATGAGTGGTGTAGTTCTTTTCGTGAATTTTCAGCTGTCGCGAAGCATAGGCAATGACTTTGTCTCGTTGCATCAGCACGCAACCGAGACCTTGGTGAGAAGCATCGCAGTATACCACGAAGTCATCGGTGCCTTCGGGTAAGGACAGAATTGGAGCACTGCAAAGCTTTTGTTTCAGAAGTTGGAACGCTGACTCTTGTTTATCGGTCCAATCGAACCTTTTGTCCTTCTGAGTCAGTATCGTGAGTGGTTGAGCTATTTTGGAGAAATTTTCGATAAATCGCCGATAGTACCCAGCAAGACCCAAGAATTGACGTACTTCAGTTGCAGAGGTGGGTGCTTGCCAGTCTTTGATAGCCTCGATTTTTGATGGGTCAACGTGAATTCCCTGACTGTCGATTACGTGACCAAGGAATTGAACGGTTTGAATCCAGAACTCACACTTAGAGAATTTGGCATAAAGCTCCTCGTGTATAAGTAGTTCTAGAATTGTTTTGAGATGTCGCGCGTGTTCTTGCTCGTTGCGCGAGTAAATGAGTATGTCATCAATAAAGACGATGACAAACTTATCGAGGTAAGGTTTGCACACCCGATACATGAGGTCCATGAATACAGCCGGTGCGTTGGTTAGACCAAAGGGCATCACTTGGAATTCGTAGTGCCCGTAACGAGTTCTGAAAGTAGTTTTCGGAATATCGGTGTCGCGAACTGGTAACTGATGATAGCCTGATCGCAGGTCGATTTTTGAGTAGAAACTTGAACCCTGAAGTTGGTCGAATAAATCATCAATGCGAGGAAGTGGATAACGGTTCTTGACGGTCAATTTGTTCAACTCTCGGTAGTCGATGCACATTCGAAATGAACCGTCCTTCTTTTTAACAAATAAGACCGGAGCTCCCCAAGGCGAAGAACTCGGCCTAATGAATCCTCTATCCAGAAGTTCCTGTAACTGAGAGGACAACTCCTGAAGTTCGGATGGGGCTAAACGGTACGGTGCACGGGCCACCGGTGCGGCACCCGGCACGAGATCAATTGAGAACTCAACCTGTCTAGGTGGAGGTAAACCAGGTAGTTCTTCCGGAAAGACTTCGGGAAAGTCTCTAACAATCGGCACATCCTCAAGTCGCTTCTCCTCCGACTTCTTCTCTGTGATGTGTGCGAGTATTGCAGGGTAACCCTTTCTCAGAAATTTTCGGGTTTTTAAGCAAGAGATGATATTGAGTCCCGTCCCACCGGTCTCCCCCTGTATGATCAAGGTTCCACCGGCAGCGAGTGGAATGCGGACGATCTTATCGTAACAAATGATTTCGGCTCGGTGTTTGGACAACCAGTCCATTCCAATGATAACGTCGAAACTTCCGATTTCAACGGGTACAAGATCGATTGAAAAGGTTTCATCAGCTAGGTTTAAAGTGCAATTAGGTATCACACTATCGGTTTCTATAAGTTCCCCATTTGCTAGCTCTACAGTGTACTTAACATCTAAGGCAACAGGAGTGATGTCAAGTAATGGGCAAAAGTCATCGGAGATAAAGCTTCTATCAGCACCAGTATCAAATAGAACAGAAGCATGTAAGTTGTTGAGGAGGAACATACCCGAGACCACATTCGGGTCTTGGCGGGCGTCCCCTGATTTGATGACAAAGGCTCTGCTTCGGGTGTTGTTGTTGTTGTTGTTGTTGTTATTCTTCAGCTTTGGGCACGTGTCCCTGAAGTGCCCGGGTTTCCCACACTCAAAGCAGACTTTGGGTGGTCTGGTGTTGTTGTTGGAATTGTTGTTGGCAGGAGAATTGCAGTCTTTGGTGAGATGGCCGTACCTCTTGCAATTATTGCAAAATGGGCCACAGGAGCCTTCATGGTGGCGACTGCACTTGGAACAATAGGGTTTGTTCCCAGTGTAGCCCCGTGTGATGTCTGTGGTGGTGTTGTAGGCTTTGATGGTGTCGGGTTTCTTGTTTTGTTGGTTGGAGTGGTTGTTGTGGTAGTCAGACCACTTCCGTTTGTTGTTTTGGGAGGATGAAGTGTGTGGTTCAGAATCTTGGCTCATGGACATCAGGTCTTGGGCCAGTAGGATTACACCGTCAATGGTGGTTTGGTTGGAAGAGGCAACATGTCCCCGAACAGGCTCAGGAAGGCCAAGGATGTACTTCCTGATTTTATCAGGTTCAGTGCTCACCATAGCTGGGCGGAGGGCGGCAAGTTGTTGGAATCTGGTGGTATAACCATCGATATCACCACCCTGAACCTTTAGGTTCCAGAACTCCTCGTCTAGCTTTTGGAGTTTGGCGATTGAGCAGTATTTGGCAGTGAGTTTTGCTTTCAATTCCTCCCAAGTTAGTTGGTAGGCAATGTCAGCACCCACTGATTGGGTATATGAATTCCACCAAGAGTGGGCATCATCTTCGAGAGAGCAGGTGGCGAAGTTTACTTTGTCGTTCTCCGCGCATTTGCTGACACGGAAAACAGTTTCCATTTTCTCGAACCATCTGATAAGTCCGATGGCTCCTTCAGAACCTTTGAAGCTGGAGGGTTTGCAGCTTTGAAAGTCCTTGTAAGAACAAGGTTTAGCAGTAGTGGTTTCAGCGACATCGCTGTTTCTGGTAGAATTTTGGGGGGTATTCCGAGCCAAGGCTTTAGTAACAGCCTGGGTTATAAGCGATGTAAGCTGAGCATCGGTGTATGGTCTTGACTTTGGCGGCATGGTTCTTCAATAAAAGAAATGAAGATACATGAGATTTCGTAAGAAAGTTGTATTTGTTATAGGTGTACATGTATAAAAGCAGTAATACATGACATCAACATGGAAAAATGACAATCAATATGAGTTGAAACATCAAGGGATATTTGATAGATAATACGAGTTCAAAGGTTACTTCCTACAGAGTTATTACAAAAGGCGTCGGGAATTGTTACATCCGACCAAATTTTAAAGTAGCGCGTAGATAGTTACTAGAATACAGGATAGATTACAAGACAAAGACTACACTAGTCTTGACGTAGATTAATTTGTTCCATCATCGTGACAAGACGGTCCACAGTGTTTGCAAGTCTGCTAGCTTGTCGGGCGTTATCTTCTGCCAGGGCTAGTCGTTGTGTTAGTCCACGGGCATACTCTTCTGCTTCATGTGAACGCTGTTCACATTCTTCCATCCTTTGACATAGGAGGGAATTTTCCACGCTTATCGCTATTACTTGGTTGCGAAGGACATCCATGTTGTTGTTTGTGGTTTCAAGGTCGTCGGAGACTTGTTCGATGCGTTCAAGGGATGTAAGTCTCCAGTTTTCGTTCGTTTCCTGCAGCACGACATCCATGGTGCGAAGTCGCTGCTCGTGTTGGTTCACCCT
The DNA here is from genome assembly GCA_949592205.1 of Helichrysum umbraculigerum. Lineage (NCBI taxonomy): Eukaryota > Viridiplantae > Streptophyta > Magnoliopsida > Asterales > Asteraceae > Helichrysum > Helichrysum umbraculigerum. The sequence goes on from CATIUR010000001.1 coordinate 232,011,415, forward strand.
AGCGGCTAAGGCCGGAAAGGTGACGTGAGTGGGGTACGGGCCAGCTCGAGGCGACCTGTTGTTCCTCCTTGCTACCCTTGGGTTCTGCGACCCGGATTGAGAGCGAGATGAGTTTGATGGTGTGTTTGCCATTTCTGAGATAAAGCGTTAGTAAGATTGAGGCCTATATTCATATAGTTCCTATATAATATAGCCTATTGAGTGTCTAGCATAAACATGTTTAAGTCTCGGTTCTCTCGAGGTCAGAGTCTTCTATTGTACCCTGTTCAGCCATAACTACTTTCAGATCTTACATCATCTTTGCTTAATTGTACATAGTTGATCAGGCTATGTTAAATTAAACTCGTATGACGTAATCACTGAACCAGTTATACCTAATAAGGAATACCGCCTAATGGTCATAGTCTAGGCCCACTAAATGCAACCTAGTTCACTATAACCTTAGGCTCTGATACCAATCTGTAACACCCCCAAATTTAATGATTTGCGGAAGCTTGATTTGGGTGTTACTAATCAATAACAAAGCACAAAGATATATAGTAAACGACTCTATATGCGTCGTTTTAACAAAATATATTGATAACTGAAATGTTTACAACATTTAAAGCTTTACATAGCTCGAGTTTAAATAAAATGAGATTTCAGTACATAAGTACTTGAACAAAATATACTAATGCAAGAAAATCTCGATCGTCTGTATGCTGACTCGAGCTAAAATCCTGAAGCAGAAACATCCTACTGCTTGGTACCTGCGATATATGCTAACAGGTCAGCTAGAAAGCTGGTGAGCTCACAGGTTTGAAATCAGTTAATATAGTATGAACCGCAAGATTTAAATAATGAATTGCATCCAGCAATTAAATAATGAATTGCTTCCAGCAATTAAATGATAGTCATCGTGTATACAGCCATGAGCACATAGTTGAGCAATATATCACACCCCTGAGTAAAACAGTAAAAGAGGGGCTATGAGACTCACCTGAGTCTTTGAGTTTATGAAAATAAACTGAGAATGAGTAGCCGAGAATCGAAGTCCAAAGACTTGTAACCTGAGGGTGTCCACGACACGCGATGGTTATAAACATGATTGGGTATCTCAAAAGATCACCCTTGTAGTTGTTTCACAACTATATATGTCCAAATTACTACGATTTGGTTGATTGATTCGAATGTTTGAAAATATGTATGGCCCGTTGGTGACGGATTTGTAATAATAATCTCAACTATTATTATTTTGATTTCATGAAAAATGTGTTTTGATTGTGTTTTCGAAGCCGTTACGGAATCTAAGTACGGGGGTCCGGGGGCAGCGCCCCTGGTAGCGGGATCCAAGGGGCGGCAGCCCCTGGCGGGGTCCAAGGGGCAGAGCCCCTGGCTGGGGTCGAGCTGCCAGGTCAGCTTGGAAAATTTTTATTTCTACTATATTGCTTTGACGAAAAACGCATCTGGAACCGAATTTGGGTAAAATCAGGTGTTAAAATTTTAGGTCTCGACACTTAGTAAAAATCTGTGTTTTCTGGTTTTTGCGACGTTGGGTGCGACGTTGCAGGTCCTGACTGCGACGTTGATCATGGCGTCGCTATGTGCGACTTTCGCAATTTAATGCGACGTTGTACGTGGCGTCGCTATATGCGACGTTGTTAATTTCTGCGACGTAAGGGCTTGCGTCGCTATACGCGACGTCGGCAACTTAATGCGACGTTAATGACGATGTCGCTATATGCGACGTGGTGACTGGTATTGCGACGTTGCAATTGACGTCGCAATTGGGCCAACCCAAAATGCGACGTCGGGGTCTGTTCAGATTCCGGTGGCCGGAAAATCGGTCGAAAGGCTTCCGTTCGGTCCAAATCTTTTACCCAACCCATATATGGACATTATAAGTTGATACAAACCGCAAACAAGTACAAACACTTAGAAACGAGAGGTTTTGGGATTTGTCGGAAACTTACAAATTGCCGAAATAAAAATCCGGAAAGGTAGAAATGTAGATCGTTGCGAGGTGGTCGTGAATCTCTAAAAATCTTGATGTTTCGAGCGCGTATGATGGTGTTATTTGCGGTTTTAGTGGATTGTGGTGTTTTGGTGTAAAAGAGAGAAAAGAGGATGAGAGAGAGAGATAAAAGAAAGAATGAGAGAAAAGAGGTGGAAAAGGTGGAGGTTATCCTCCCCTTTTCGGTCTTCGTCCCGCGCTCCGCGTGGTGTTCGTTTTCTCCGTCATTTAACTTTTTATAATTATTTTATATATTAATTGGAAAGTTTTTAAAATACCATTTATTACGCGATGTTTTAGTTAATTACTTTACAAATCAATTTATATTTGAGTTATAAAATGTAAGTTTGTTTAGTTAGTTTGCGCGTTCTAATATTTTTAAATCGTATAGGTTTTGTTTGTATGGTACTAATGAATACGAAATATTATCATAATAATATTTTTGATATAAAAGCGTTATTTAATAAAATTGGTCACCAACGTCCGTATTTGATTGAATCGAAATACATTCGATTTAAGTCGCGTTCGATTTAATCAAATCGCATTTTCGTATATATTCAACAATATATATAATTCGATACATTAATTAGCCTAACACAGAACTAATTACATGTATTAACATATGATTAGGCACTAATTACTAGTCCTAATTTGGCGGGTGTTACATATAATTAAGCCCCACTCGCGTATTATCTTTTTAAGCTATTATATATATCGAATATATATAGATCACACACGATAATACACTCGTTAACATCTTCACTACCAAAGACGATGAGTATGAATTACTATCGTCTATCCCTTTTATACGCACATAACATCTCACAACACATTCCGCTGTACAATCACATGTTCGCGAGGAATATATCATTCGTACTTCCTCCATCATTCTAATTCTTTGGAATCACAAGTGGAACCTGTTGTTAGAAGGACTATAGGTTCCCATAAGTAGTTGCTTACCCCACCCACTCGCAAACTCGCATCTAGTATGCAACTCTGTTGTTTGTCAAATGTGATTATCACTTGTGTCATTGTATATTACCCCATAAATATATATATGCATATGCGATGTATCATGTTTTGGTGCAAACAACTCATCCACTATATTTGCTTTTGTCAGTATCATGCCGCCAAAAAGGAAAGGTTTCAGTCAAGCTGAACTCAATGCTGCGGTTACCCGAGCTGTAGCCGAAGCCATGGCTGCTCGAGACACTCAAAGGAATGAAGAGACAGTCAATACCACTCCTACCCCTGTTATCAAACCTTGTTCCTACAAGGATTTTCTCAGCTGCAAACCATTGTATTTCAAGGGCACAGAAGGTGCCATTGGCCTGATCAGATGGATTGAAAGAATGGAATCTGTCTTCAGTCTCTGTAACTGTGCTGAAGATAGTAAGGTCAAGTTTGCTGCTTACACCTTTCAAGAAGGTGCACTAACATGGTGGAACACCCACGCAAACTCTATTGGCGTCGAGATCGCAAACCGACTTCCTTGGCCTGAATTGAAGAAAAAGCTAAGGGAGAAGTACTGTCGCGAGGAAGAACTACACCGACTGGAAGTGGAGTTCTGGCATCTGGCGGTACAAGGGAACGATATTGCTGGGTACACCACCAAGTTCCAGCAATTCGCTCTGTTGTGCCCAGGTTTGGTTGATACGGAAGGAAAAAGTATCAAGAAGTACATCCGCGGCCTCCCGGAGAATATCCAGGGGAATGTCGCCTAAGCTCAACCAACCACTCTGGAAAGAGCTATCGGAATTGCTCATGAACTCATGGCCATGGTTGTCAGCCGTGAGACATCTGTTCCATCTTCTGGTAACAACAACAAAAGAAAGTGGTCTGGGAACACCACTCAAAATCAATCATCATTCAAGAGGTCTGAGTTTGATAAGACCACCAACACTGGTTCTGGTTCCAACAAGGGCTACACTAGAAATAAGCCCTACTGTTCAAAGTGCAACCGTCATCATGATGGTCCTTGCGGCACACCTTGTGGAAAATGTCAAAGGTATGGACATTTGACCAAAGACTGTAGGTCTACCACCGTCAACACCAACACCACCACCAGCCAACCAAAGTCCTGCTATGAGTGTGGAGAAACTGGTCACTTTAGGAATGAGTGCCCAAAGCTGAAGAACAAGGGTAACAACACTGCGAAGGGAAGAGCTTTCGTTCTGAACTCAGGAGAGGCCCGTCAAGACCCGAATGTGGTCTCGGGTACGTTTCTTCTCAACAACCTTACTGCTTCTGTTCTGTTTGATTCTGGTGCTGATAGGAGCTTCATATCTGATGAGTTTAGTAAATTGCTTAACATTGCCCCTATTGCCTTAGATGCTAAGTACATTGTAGAATTAGCTAATGGCAAGTTAATTGAGACTGACAGTGTAATACCAAATTGCACTTTAAATCTATCTGATGAAATCTTCTCTATTGACCTTATACCCGTTGAGATTGGAAGTTTCGACGTCATTATTGGAATGGATTGGTTATCCAAGCACCGAGCTGAAATTGTCTGCTATGACAAAATCGTCCGTATTCCTCTTGTCACCGCTAGTACTCTAATCATACAAGGGGAGACCGGCAGGACGAGACTGAATATCATATCCTGCATGAAAACTCGCAAGTACCTTAGGAAAGGGTACCAGGCGATCCTCGCACATGTCTTGGAGAAAAAGTCAGAAGAGAAACGACTTGAGGATGTGCCCATTGTTAGAGATTATCCAGAAGTCTTTCCCGAAGACTTACCTGGCCTTCCACCACCGAGACAAGTTGAGTTCTCGATCGATCTCGTGCCGGGGGCAGCACCTGTTGCACGAGCACCATATCGTTTAGCCCCTTCAGAACTTCAGGAGTTGTCTACTCAGTTGCAGGAACTCCTGGATAAAGGATTCATTAGACCGAGTTCTTCACCATGGGGAGCTCCGGTTCTGTTTGTGAAAAAGAAAGACGGTTCATTCAGAATGTGTATCGACTATAGAGAGTTGAACAAGTTGACCGTCAGGAACCGTTACCCACTTCCTCGTATTGATGACCTATTTGATCAACTTCAAGGGTCAAGTTTCTATTCGAAGATAGATCTAAGATCAGGTTATCATCAGTTACGAGTTCGAGACATCGACATCCCAAGGACTGCCTTCCGAACTCGCTATGGACATTACGAGTTCCAAGTGATGCCATTTGGTTTGACTAACGCACCGGCCGTATTCATGGACCTTATGAACCGAGTGTGCAAACCATATCTCGACAAGTTTGTCATTGTTTTCATCGATGACATTCTTATTTACTCGCGCAATGAGCAAGAGCACGCGCAGCATCTCAAAACCATTCTAGAACTTCTTAGACACGAAGAGTTATATGCAAAATTCTCCAAGTGTGAGTTCTGGATGCAAACTGTTCAATTCCTTGGTCATGTAATTGATAGTCAAGGAATTCACGTGGATCCCTCGAAGATTGAGGCAATCAAGTGCTGGCAAGCACCCTCAACGCCGACCGAAGTACGTCAATTTTTAGGATTGGCTGGTTATTATCGGCGCTTCATTGAGAATTTCTCCAAAATAGCTCAACCTCTCACGACACTGACTCAGAAAGAAAAGAAGTTTGATTGGACTGATAAACAAGAGTCAGCGTTTCAGCTATTGAAGCAAAAGCTCTGCAGTGCACCAATACTATCATTACCCGAAGGCAACGAAGACTTCGTGGTATACTGTGATGCTTCACACCAAGGTCTTGGTTGCGTGTTGATGCAACGGGACAAGGTGATTGCCTACGCTTCTCGACAACTAAAGGTTCACGAAAAGAATTACACGACTCACGACCTCGAGCTGGGGGCCGTGGTGTTCGCACTCAAGATCTGGAGACAGTACCTGTATGGCACGAGATGTACCATCTTCACCGATCATAAGAGCCTCCAGCATATATTCGATCAGAAGGATCTCAACATGAGGCAACGACGATGGGTCGAGTTGCTCACTGATTATGATTGTGAAATCAAGTATCATCCGGGCAAAGCAAATGTAGTTGTCGATGCCCTAAGTCGCAAAGAGCGCACAAAACCACTTCGAGTCCGAGCCCTTAGTATAACCATCCATAATGATCTAATCATTCAAATTCTAACTGCTCAACTCGAAGCACTGAAACCTGAAAACATCAAGGATGAGGCCTTGCGCAACATGGAGAATCAATTCGAAACCAAACCCAATGGGGTCAAATACTTCGCACACCGGATCTGGTTACCTAAGTTCGGAAATCTTCGAGACTTGGTGATGGATGAAGCTCACAAGTCCAAATATTCTATACCTCCTGGATCTGACAAGATGTATCATGGCATCAAGGGATCATATTGGTGGCCAAACATGAAAGCAGAGATTGCCACGTATGTCAGCAAGTGCCTCACATGTTCAAAAGTCAAAGCAGAATATCAGAAGCCCACCGGTCTGCTACAGCAACCGGACATTCCTGAATGGAAATGGGAGCAAATCGCTATGGATTTCATCAGTAAACTCCCAAGAACAGCTAGCGGTTGCGACACCATTTGGGTGATCGTAGACCGGCTCACCAAATCAGCTCATTTCATTGCCATCAAGGAAACCGACAAAATGGAACGTCTCACGCGAGTCTATATGAAGGAGATCGTATCGAGACATGGTGTTCCTATCTCAATTATCTCTGACAGAGATAGTCGTTTCACTTCTCAGTTTTGGAGATCATTACAGAAAGTGTTAGGTACTCGTCTGGATATGAGTACTGCGTATCATCTTCAAACCGATGGCCAAAGTGAAAGGACAATTCAAACACTGGAAGATATGCTACGCGCCTGCGTAATTGATTTCGGTGCAAATTGGGAACACCACTTGCCATTGTGCGAATTCTCGTACAACAACAGCTATCATACCAGCATTGGAGCTGCACCATTCAAGGCACTGTACGGTCGTAAGTGCCGGTCGCCCATCTGTTGGACCGAAGTTGGAGACAGCCAACTGACTGGTCCTGAAATCTTTCATGAAACCACCGAGAAGATCGTTGGTATCCAGCAACGGCTGAAGGCCGCACGTGATCGTCAGAAAAGTTATGCTGACGTGAGACGCAAGCATCTCGAGTTCTAGGTTAGGGATCGAGTATTGCTCAAAGTATCACCTTGGAAGGGTGTCATCCGTTTTGGTAAACGTGGGAAGTTAAACCCGAGATACATCGGACCTTTTGAGATCCTTGAAAGGATTGGTCCAGTCGCATATCGATTGCAGCTACCTCCAGAGCTTTGTAGCGTGCATCCCACATTTCACATTTCTAACCTGAAGAAATGCCTGTCCGATGAGACACTCATCATTCCGCTAGAGGAAATTCAAATCGACGACAAACTTCATTTTGTCGAGACACCAGTGGAGATCATGGACCGTGAGGTCAAACAGCTTAAGCAAAGTCGTATCCCAATTGTCAAAGTTCGGTGGAATTCACGGCGTGGTCCGGAATTCACCTGGGAACGGGAAGACCAGATGCGACACAAGTATCCACATTTATTTTCAGACTCCACTCACACGCCGACTTCGAGCTGAATTTCGGGACGAAATTCTCTTAACAAGGGGAGAATGTGACACCCGACCAATTAGGGCTAGAAATTTGCGCCTAATCATTTTGTAATACATGTAATTAGTTCCATGTTAGGCTAATTGTATGTATCATTACGTGTATTTTATAAATATACGCATTTACGCGATTCTATTTAATCGTGCATTTTATTATAACGGCCGAATTCCGATACATTAATACGGACGTTGGTGAACTCAAAATATTAAATAATATGAAATTATTTAATAACATTATTATTTCCTAAATATTATCTCGATAATATTCTATAAGTATTTCGTATCGTAACGATATAATTATACGCGACTTATTGATCGTAGCACGACTCAGCGTGCCACTACCTACACGTCACACTAACATTTTAGTAAATGTTATCAAGTATTATAAAGTAATGTTTCAAGTTAAACTATCCTTTGAAATGTCGAGTTTTAAATCGTTATCGAATTATATTATACGTAACGTATAACGTAAGAATTAACGTCTAAACGATCGGGTAAACAAACACGGATATAATACCAAGCATGGAGACAAGATTTAAACCAAATCTTGCCCCCATTTGTTTAATAAAAATCAGCCAACATGATCCACCTTTTGTGGATCATGCCCTTGACCATAAGCCACCAATCACACCCTTAATTCCCTCATTTGGTTCCTCCACTTCTCTCTCTAATCTCTCTCTCTCTCTAAAATCTGCTCTCTCACCCTCTCTCTACAACCACCACATCTCCACCATCAAACCACCATCAACCGCCATCATTTTGGGCAAGGAAAGCAAGGAAAGGAAACTAGGAACTCGAATCAAGCACCATCTCACTTTCCCCTCTCTCTAGAACACGTTTTTGGTATAAAACCCTAACTTCTCTCTCTATATTTTCGTGATTTACATATATATACATGTTATGATGTTCATCTAACAAGATAATGTCCAAATCTTAAGCTCAAACACGTTTTTGAGGTAGTTATATAAAAACAGTAATCTGACCAGAATTTTCGTCTTCACTAAAATGACTATAACTTGAGTTTTAGGATGAATCAACACGCAGATCTTATACCGAAATGTCCGTATGGATGTCGTCTACAAAAAGTTCTCTCTGAGACTTTTCCCAAAAATACATGATTTTTAGTGTAGAGGCTAATCTTTGAGCCAAGGTCTGTTTTGAGCCGAAACCGACTACTCTTCATATTTATTTTTGTTAAAAATAGTAAACGGACATGTAAAAATACCATAAAATGCAGAAATGACATATATGAGAACATGTGAGATTTTTGGTTAGCTATGAATCGGACTAGAAGTGGTCCAAATCGAGGGATTTGTTGAGTACAAAATCTGGAAAACAGGAAACTAGGGACTGTTTTGGTAGTTTGGTGAATGTGACACTTCGAGACATCCACGAAACATAACGACAAGTTCTATAAGCCTATCTTGACATATTAGGATTTGTGTAGAAGTTTCGGGTCAAACGGTGGTCGTTTGACCACTTTCCCGAACCCGAACCCTTGACTTTCGGACTAAAACTTACATCCGGACACATATACACTTTCGGACATAGACACCTTCGGACTACAAACATTCGGACATAAATATATATATCTTCGGATATATATAAAAGTACTCACTTTTGAAAATGCATAGGTATATACTTTACAAGTAAACAAAATGATGAGACGCATAATAATAACACTTGAAATTATTATTACAAAAACTCACCAACGGGCCGTACATATTTACAAAATATAAATAATCCAAAACTAATCATTTGGACATTACTAGTTGAATGAGCAACTAGCATAGATGGTCTGTTAAGTCATCTAATCAATCAAAAACCTTGCGCGTCTAAGACGCCCTGCAGGTTTCAGTCGATTGATCGACATCATTGTCTTGTGAATCATCATTTGTGCTTAATAGCATCTCATTAGACTCAGGTGAGTTTCATAGCCCCTTTTTAAATGCTTTTACCTAGGGGTGAGATACATGCTCATTTTGTTTTACATGTGAACACAAGTATCAAAACATCGATGTATACTACATGAGTTAAAATCATCTAATCATTTTAAGTCCTCATTAGCATAGTTTGGTAATACTTTGTAGCGTGAATGTTAGTGTATGGATCCATATGGGACTGACAATCCCCGTCCGGGTCAGCAAGCACTGACTGGTCAAAACGGACGCATTATCATTTATTCATACGTATGTTGATTAGGCATACGCATAGAGGCACCCTCGCTCAGGCACTTAATTGTGATCCTGACACCTCAGTTAAGCTCAGACTATGTGCTCATGGCTGTATGTACATTATATTTGATTAATTTCAATTATCATTAAATCTTGTGGTTCATACATTGTTCTTATCATTAAACCTGTGAGCTCACCAGCTTTATAGCTGAACTTTTAGCATGTATTCTCAGGTTCGCAACAGTAGTAGGTCTGCTCATTCAGGATGCTCATTAGCTCGAGTCTCATGCAAATATCAGGAGATTGTCATGCATTACTATATTTTGTATAATTAGTTATGCCATAGTATCTCTATCATTTAGAACTTGAGCTTTTGTAAGCCATATTATAACCGTGTAAAACTTTATAATATCAATGTATTGTAAACGACGCATGTAGAGTCGTTCATTTTGTAATCTTGTGCTTTGTGTATTGATTAGTCGCGCCCCGAACCGACCTGCTTCTGCATCATAATTTGGGGGTGCGACACCAAAATCGCTTTCTAAATACGAACGGTAGTTCCTGGTTCATGGGGTAAAAAGGTTATTGGTTAACGATGAGTTCGGTGGTGCTGAAGCGGCGCGTCTTCTTTGATGGAATATACGTTCGGGTTCTTCAAAAGGGTCAGTTGGGTTTGGAATAGTTGAGCGGGTCATAAACTCCAGTATCGTACCTGGCAAATCAGCAGAACAGGCTACCTGACTACCCTAACTTATAACTAATAGTGAAAAAGAAATCAACTAATCAAGTAACAAATAAATAATAAATAAACTAAAAATTATAAACAAAAGACAACTTCCAATTTATTTAATTAAAACAAACCGCTCCCCGGCAGAGGCGCCAAAAACTTGATGTCGTGTAAACGGGGTTTTAGTTTTTAAAAATGGGAAATACCTAACTTACTACACACAACACAGGCAAGAATACCTGATCATATATAGTATAGTTTAGTAAGTCCGAGTCGAACACAGGGAACGGATGTCAATATAAACAAATTGGAAATTGCTACAATTAATTAAAGCAGTAAAAAGTGGGGACGTTTTAGTTCCGATCGAACAATTGAATAACAATTATAAAAGAAATGATTATTTAAATACAACTAAATTATTAAAATAAAGAAATAATAAAATAACTTAATTAAAGAAAAGATTTAATTCAAATGGTAAAAGAAATGCATTTGCTTAGATTACTTTCCTCAAAATCTGGAAATCATGTTATCAAGAATTGCTCACATATGGATTTTATCGTGCTATAACAAATGTATCAACCCTCCTTACAAGATAAATTGAATCAACACAATTAAGAAAGATATGAAGTTGTTTTCAACCCGCTAACAGTTCAATTTAACGTTGCCCACCTAATTGTGTTTTATATTAAGTCAACACCGTTTATGTAATTTATTCTTATAACTTGAATCAACAAAGTCTATAACTATTTCTAGTTATCTTGTTCTTAAACAATTATTACCAATTATTAACCCTAACCCGTCAAACTCAATCTATTCGGTGATAATTCTCAATTAAAACCAAAAATCATCAATAATCTTATGATCGAAAGGAACTCAATCTCAATTAATCATAAAACCACGTTAGGTAATTAACAATATTCATTCAATAACCAAGGTTCAACGAATAAACACATAAACATGAATAAAATCCAATACGATTCGCAATTTTAATAATCAATCCATCAATTAAGTATCATCATCTAAGCAAATGCAATAAAAACTCAGCCACTCATATTATGACAGAAAATCAGATTCAAAAGCAACATCATAATCATAATCGAATGAAATAAAATAATGAATTCGAACCGAAATAATGAGATAATGATTGAACGAATGAAAGTCTTTGATTCCTCAAGCTTCAATCCCTTCAAAATGTTCTAGAATAAGGGTTTTTTAATAGAGAATTCGTCTGGAGAAAAGTGGTGAAGTTCTATGCAAAATGAGAGCAAAATGAAGTTCTTAGGGTTTCTGCCGAGGCAATCCATACGCCGTATGGAATTCCATACGCCGTATGGATTGAAAAGCCCGTGGATCAGACCCGCGTAAACTGGCGGCCCGGCTCACTTCATCCATATGCCGTATGGAATCCATACGCCGTATGGATCAGAATTTCCAACTTTTTTCACCAGCGACCACCATTCTTCAATCTTTCTTATTTTTAACTTCTTTTCTTCAATTCTCACACGTTTTTAGCTTCTTTTCCAATTCAAGCTCCAGAAAATTCGTAAATGCAAATATGAACGAAATGAGTATCGAATTCAAATAAAATGCATAAGAAATTAATCAAACTAAGGGGTAATTAGTACTATAAAATAGCACATTTTGGCATTCATCAAATAGAATAACAAGTTTAAACAAGTACATCAAATGAATATAGATTTATGTGTAGTTTAATCAAGATATACCTGTGTAGACATCGTATCGAATTCTACACACGCCAACCACCCAAAATCTTTGTCTTGACTCCAAGCAAGACCTCTAGGCACTCGAAAAAGTTCATCCTTCTTAGCAAGCACTCTAGAGTAAGGTAGCACTTCAAAGATCCATATCTATTAAATGACCATTATACAAAATTTATAGTAAGTACTATATGAATAGTTTAAGTATATAATAACGATCAACTGAATAATATTGCAAACGAAATTTACCTTGAAAGCAAACATGAAACCTTCAAGTCGATACTTGGGATCCTTTTTTGGAATCTTAGGATAATATGATACATTGCTATCCAGTCGACTTTCACATAGTGACTCAAACGTATGGTGCCAAATATAGGAGCCCCATGGAAAGTTATTCCACATATCCAAATCCTCAACTAATCTAAGTAACTCGTCTTCAACAACAAACTCGTCACATCCATTAAGAAATCCCACATGCAAAAGTTGTAATAAACAAATTCGAGCAATATCCAAATCAGTGTAGCCATAAAGGTAATTCTCAAAAATATAATGGATATCTTCCACAAACACGAATGCTTTCCTTCGTCTTAAATTCCAACCCTCCCCGAGTGGTCCTGCAGCCTTCCCGAATAACCGCTTTAGAAAAGGACCACCACCTCGTCCCGGTATTCGCGGTAAAACTCCAAACTTCATCCCTGTAATTAAACAAAACTGCTCTGGCCCGAAATGTAGTTTTGTGCCAGCAACTGCAAAAACTAACTCCTCTTTAACCTTATCCACTTTAACCAAGTTTGAAAGCATAAAGTGTAACAAGCACGGTTCTGTTCTACAATCCGGCGCGTAAAACCATTTTCCAAAACATGATTTGCTGACTATGGAAAAACTATCTTTCTTATCCATCAACTTCTCACTTATTTCAAAGATAATATCAAAAGTCGACAACAATCTCACATCAGCATAATAGTACTTACCCTGCAAAAGATCAATAATATCACTAACTTATAATGTGTAATATAATCATATTCATTCGAGTACAAAGTTAAAAGTTGTGTCAAAAGAACTTACTATATTCATTGTAGAAGCCATTGGAATACTCACATCACATTGATCTTACAACATATATTCACGAACATGACATGAACAATATCACTTCATATACCTAATTCAAACAAAAACGATACAGTTAAAAGACATAACTTCATTCGAGAAATGTTTATGGTTTGTAAGTGTATTGAACTTGTAGGTCATTTTCATGCTAAAAAGCAAGTTTATGAGTTACATAAGTATGTGTTCTGATTATATGGTAAAGTCGAGTGATTCGGCCAAAAGATGAAAAACCACTTTCGGTGATCTTTAAGGGGCTGTAGCTTTTTTTATATGTTGTTCCGGAAATAACTGAAAGTATATGGTTAATGTATGGTCGAATGTCTTTAAAATGATATAAGTTATGCTGAAAATGGGTGTGTCTAAGTGGTAGAAAAGTTGGGCACAAAACAGCGTATTGGGGCTGATTACTGCACTTTCAGCATCCAGAAAGGGTTTTGGCCAGTTTTCAAAGGGTTATAAGTGGACGTGTATTGCGTTGTACAAAAAGGTAAAAATTCTACATTAAAGTGTGGTATGTAACCTTCTTAACGGTCTATTATATGTATGTTATGGAAAGGCTTAGAAGGTCGGAAAGTGGCATCTAAAACAGAGGTTTAGTGGTGTGGTGCTGATATAAAAAATGTACAACGATTCTTTTGTATTTCGAGTTTTTAAATTAATGAAGCATCGACCTCCTAGTTTAAGTCAACTAATAAACTAATAAATATGTATGTAGTCATGTAACTAGCGAGCTATTTGCAAAATGGGTGTAACATGCATAGTAGCTACCACGTGAATCCTACAAATCATGAAGCATATATCCGTCTTTTATATAGTTTTTTAGAAAATGCAAAATGCCCCCACAAAGAAAAACAAATACAAAGCAGTTCCTATATAAAAACTATTATGTTTCTTGATCCCTAACTTTGAATTATAATCAACTAACAGTAACTGAGAAACAGCTAACCACAAGTACATGATGACAACCGTAAAATTGAAATAGAAAACCGTAAAATTGAATGGAGGAAAAAAAAAGCTCACCGAAGACAACTATTGGGTTTAGTCGTATTCCTTTAATTAAGTTGTAGTAAAATTGAAATGTGAGCAGATAGTTGTAGTACCCATCTACATTCAGTAAACCCACCTGTACCCACCCGTCCAGCAAATGAAAACTTATCAAATAGAAAACTATTACGTTGTTGTATGGTACAACATAGTAACGCAATTAAGTTTTTAAACACTAAACAAGATGACAATCGTATTATTTGTGTTACCTGTGATGAAAATCGCCCACAATAGGAATATAGAAACGGTTGAGCGAGTTCCCACAATATATAAGTACAATTGGTCCTATGTTACAAAAGCATTTTTTGCGATTGCGATTGAGTCGCCGAAAATCTCTACATCCCGAAATTGCAGAGAAAAAAAGGAAGGAGATAGGAGTTTCCCGCTGAAAATCGCAAAAAGTAAAGCTTTAATTCGAAATATAAGTCAAACATGCGACATTGCTCAAACCCGCGACATATTGATATGATACTGCGTCAATTCGAAACAAATACAGCTACATTTATGTTTTTGAAAATCCTGCGTGATTTTGTTTCCATACTGCGACATATATATAAAATACAGCTACATATTCCTTTTAAAAAATAAACCTGCGACAAATCTTGTTGACCCGCGACAAATTTGGTTGACCGCGTGATATCGCATACACGTGGCATCTTTTTATTGGCTACTAACATGTCGCAGGTTCGCTGGTAAATTCCTGCGACAATGGTGTCTACTGCCCATGATAAAACGTCTGACACAAACCATCACGTGAATACCCAACCGTTGACTGACCTCCACAGAAATTCTCTATTATTATTGCCGGATGAAATCATAAATTATTATAATAATTCTTAAAATGGATAATTAATAAAAGGTCACTGACTAAATGAGAAACTCAACCAAACTTTATTCATTCAATACATCTTATGTGATTGAAATACCTATATGTTAATAAAAAAAATTTTAAGTTCTTTCACAAACTTCCAACCAAGTGCCCTATGTGATTTTCATTGGGCAAAGCTTCTTAAATAGCATTTTCTTCCTTCATATCATTTGGGATCCCTATTTTATGGACAAATATATAGAAGTTTATAAGTTGGTTAATTAAGGTATAATAGAACATCTTTAAGAAAGTTTGTAAGCAATAAAAATGATAACAAGAGCAACGTAAGATATTACAAAAGTTAAATGACACGAGTAATGAATATCAACATACATAATTAGACTTAAAGATAGGATGAAAAACATAACACAAGCACATATACCTCCCTCTTCAATCCACTCATCAAATCCAAACTAATAGCACTAACATTATGGACATAATTCAAGTATGAAAGACAAAGTTAGTATATAATCAAATTTTTGAATTTGAGATTCAAAACTTTAATTATAATCACAAGAATTAAGATCACATATAAAGATGAAAGAAGAAATTGGCTAACTAAAATGAAAAATAAAAATTTATTTGTTAGGCATAGTGTTGTCAATAAGTGGGTAAATGAGGATGATTGAAAGTTAAAACTAAAACATGGTGTCATTGAAGAAAACCTTTGAAAATTTATTTAGTATATTAAGTTTTAGAGCAAATTAAAGAATGTGTCTTATGATATGTCAATGTTTGAAGAAATGAGGTGTCATGTTTAATACATGTGTTAAGTTTTTAAACAATGTAAATTAATGATGTGTCAAGTTTTAAAGACATGAGATGTCATGTTTCTAAGCCTTCATAAAATCATATGTTCTTCTTATATTATAACTAAAGATAAGTTTTAGAGCAAATTAAAGAATATGTCTTATGATGTGTCAATGTTTGAAGAAATGAGGTGTCATGTTTAATACATGTGTTTAGTTTTTAAACAATGTAAATTAATGATATATCATGTAACATCCGCAAATTGGACCTAGCTGTTTTATATTATTTCCTGATTTTAAAAATATTATTTAATGTGTTTGGAAATAATATTGTCTGCATTAGTTGAAATAATTGGAATAGGAGTTAAATATTCCATTGTGACAGATAAATTATTAATTGTTGTAAATTAATAAAGTTATTGGTAAAATAAAAAGTTTGGACTCGCAAATGGTTTTCGGGTTCCAGACAATATGTTGAGAAGGGATATTAAATTATACTCGTATAATTGAAGGTCGGTTTAGGGAGACCGACTTAACTTATTTAAGTTTCTCAAACCCTTGTTACTTCCTGATGCAACACAAACCTAAAACTAAAACCCTATACAAAATCTGAAATACATGGAGCTGTGATCTTGAATTGATTTCCTCATCTTCATCATCATGATTTCTAGTTCTTCATTCAATTGGAAAGTGTCCTTGAACTTGGTTTGATTGATTTTAATTGAAATTAAGTATGTGTTATGATGATTGTTATAGATTAGAGATTGGAAATATGTGTATAGTTGTTAGTAGTTGTTGTTGAGATTTGATTTCTGCTCATAACTGTCATAGTACCTGCAATTTGGTGAAATTTGATTAAATCTCAGAGTTGAACAGCAGCAGTCGCTGCAACTGGTCTGGGCGACGATGAAGATCGCGCCGTGACCACAAAAGATCGCGACGCGATGGAGTATAGAATCGCGACGCGATTGGGTAAGATTGCGACGCGATGTGTGTCTATACAGGACTGTTTCGATTATGCTTCCTGTTTGGAATTATAGGCTATATGTAAATTGCTCATATATGATGCTAAGATATAATTTATCGATGATAAACAGAGATGTGGATTCTATATGATCATTTTCAACATGATCATAATGTAGAACTTAAAATTGCATACGTGTACACTTGTGATTCATATGATACATGTTCATGAGAATATGTTGATATAAGTTGTATATTCATGAGATGAGTTATATGTTCATACATGAAATGGTATAGAATTGATAAGTACCATTTGATAGATGTTAACATAATTGATATGAGATATGGTGTATTGAGATATCGTGATATGTTATATGATTATAACATAAGATTGTTGCTATTAATGAGTTACTAACTTGTTATTCTGTTGTGATTCTCAGATGGAAAGAAGGCTCAGTAATATTAGATCTCTGAGCGTGCAGCTGAGGTATCGGTGAGTGGACTCGTACTCTCAGTGTGATTTGGTTGTAACATCATTGGTTACAACAAGTGAACATAGTTTGTTACTGTTGATTGTTGATTGTTGATTGTGATTGTTGACTGTTGATTGATGAAATACACGTGTAATAAGTGATGTGTTGCTATTGAGCATTTGGTGATTTGGAGGTCAACTTGACTGGTTAGTTGGACTGGGTTGCTACAGGTTAGTCAATGTGAGATTTGTGATCATGTGTTGAGAATGGAACACATATTGACTAAAGGTAGCAAACAGTTATCGGTAATACCACTGTATTAGCTTGCAGTTGGTTATAAGTGTTGCTTGGTGCGTCTCCCGGGTCTGAGGGCGTCACAAGGACCACCGATTCTCTTGGTGATGTTGTGTCTAAGTGTTAATTGTTGTTAATCGGTATTGTTATGCTGAGTTGTACTGATAGTGACAGTTTGACTCACTTAGCTTTGTGCTAATCCCACTATTTACCTCTTGCAGGTCTTGAGATGATTTAGACTGGGCAGGGAATGGACTGAAGAATGTTTGACTACCAAGTATTACTCTGATATCTGATTTTTAAATCAGTGTTATTCTTGTTTTATATAACACTCAGATTGATAAACTACGGTTTAAAATAATTGGATTTTTATTGGTTGCTAAAGGATGTGAATCATTAATGTTTAAATTGGACTTGCGCTTCCGATAATATTATATTTAATTGATGATAAATGAGGGGTGTAATAAGTTGGTATCAGAGCATAGTTTTGGATGAATTGAACATGGTAAGGTGTTCAATCCCAATTCTAGAGTCGTGTTGAGTCAAACATTCCAGGGAGTGGGATTAGTAGTTGTATGAGAAAATGATTATTAAAGGTGTACTAACCTATAACAAGATGCAAGGTTGTTGTTTTGATTGCAGAGACGGAGGAACATGAGGAATTGATAGGTATTCTCAATGATTCCTCAATATGCGTGGGCTTAAGTGTATCTGGTTCTTCTCGATAAGCTTAGTGAATTTATAAGCTTGAATTGATTACTTTGCTATGATGTGATTAGTAGTAAAGTAAATTGAGTCAGACTGACATGATTTCCTAGTAATGAGTCATTGATAAGTGTTACTTGTTATTATGGTGATAGAAGTATTAAATGAATCATCTAGTGATATGAGTAGTTCTGACTGAACTTTGAATTGCAGATTAAGTGTTAAACTGTGTAGACACATTATTGACTAAGATATAACAGTAATGCTGTTTGAATTTGAGTGTGTCTACTATATAGAAATAAAATATAAATCAATTGTATGATTTTGATATGCTAAATGCAAGGTGGTTATAAATCCTTGTTAAGGCATTATGTGGTAGTTGTCTGAAGTATAGTTACTCCTTTGGGAGAGTACTTGAAATGTGACTAGAAAATTTATTGCTAAGTGATAAATTAAATTGATGTGACACCTTATAGTGAAATTAATGAAATGTTAGTATATTTCAATTAATAGGTTTGAAGTTATCCTGTTGTCTAAGTGGAAAAGTGTATAGTTGTTGTAATGTGTGCCTGGATGAGGCAAAGTTAAAGTTGAATATGATAGCATCAAACTTGATAATAATTATGCTATAAAATGATAAAGGTGACTAGATGTTGATGTGTGACAATGATTAAAATTGTGGATTGAATTATGATCTATGTATAAAAAGTGATATATTAAAGTAGTAAGAAAATAAAGGTAATTGACAAACCTTTATATATGTTGTTAATACGTGACTTGAGGCATGAGATAATGCCAAGTAATGTGATAAAGTACTTAGTACATAATGTGATACTTTGTATTAATTGTTGATAATTAACTATACATGTGTGGTATTACACGTAAAGTTGTGACATTAGTATTGATATATATATCATAGGTGGAAATTATGATAGTAAATTAAAAGTAGTCAGCTGTTATAGGAACAACTGTAAAGAGAAATACTTAAGATATATGGTGAATTGATTATGTGGAATTACATGCTCCTAGAAAATGGAGTGTTTTGGAGCAAATTGATTTAGTTGATATTATAATCAATTAATTGTCATGGAATACGTGTTTGGAATTACACGTGATATTATTGTGTCATTATTATTTGACAAAATGTTGTGTGCTGAAATTTATGATGGTAGGATATCATGCGTTTAGAGTTTCAGACAAGTTGAAATACTGAATAAGTCAGTTGTGAAATGAATATACATATAAAAGTTGAGAATAATTGAAATTTCAGATAACAAGAATGATGACTTAGGTCAGTTGTTGAATTGAAAATTTATGTGAATGAATACATACTAAAAGATGTTATAGGTATATGTGAAACAACTTGATGTAATAAGATGATTTAGTATGTATATGTGGTTATGATGCATTTAGAGTGTTCAGAATTGTTTTAAACAAAGGTTTAAGTAATATGTGTTTAAGTGAAAGAAATTACATTGTTGATTGATGATATGAAGTAACCTGATAAGGAAGTGTGAAGAACATAATCAAGCAACGCTTGATCACCGTTGTTATATTATGTTGTATCACATGAACTTGTTGAGGTTACCAAGTATCAAAGAAATCGAATGTGATTGAGAGAAATATAATATGAAAATTGTGATAAACTAAGTAACTGCTGTTTACAGGGTGAAGGTTAATTAGTGAAAATTATGATTATTGGAAATTGAAACTTGCAAATGTGTATGGTGCTTGCAATTGTTTAAAATCGTTGAAATGCGGTTGTGTAGTTAATGGGTGTAGATTACCTATTAGTGAGTTATATAGTATCCTAACGGATTACTAGTGTGTGTATGGCTTGTATTAAGCTGAGTTGAGTTACTGACTCTGTATGGTGATTGAGTCATTATAATTAGTGAGAGCAGTGTTTTGAAGTTTATGATTGGGTTAAATCTAAAACTGGAGATAATTACCAGGTAATAGGTATATATATAATAAAAGACATGAGTAAATAACTCATATTGTGCTCCAATGAGTTTTTAGTTTGTCATTAATGAGTAATTGACTAGAGTTATAGTGTAGTGGTTTCATTTTGGTTAAAAAGGGCCATTGTTGTTAAATGTAATTATAGAAAATCTATGTTTAAGATTAAACATAGTATTAATATATTAATAGTGTGATATGTTGACTTTGAAAGTTAACTATGAATAAAGAGTTAGTGTATGACATGAAATCATAGGAATATGATTGATTTTGTTGCAAGTCAAGATTGATAAAAGTGGCCAAAGTGACTTGTTGATTAATTGATTAAGTTGAAGTTGACAAATAGTCAACAGTATTGAAATTGTCAAATGAGTTATTTATAACTCACATGAGTGAAAATAGTTATTAAAGGTTATAAATTATGTTAGGTTATTTAACATGTGAACAGTATAAACAAGAGACTGAACTTATTAGAAATTGATCGTGATATAAATTCTCAGGGATTAATCGAGTTACACACCTAAATCAGGTGGGTATCTGTGAATGATATCGTTAAAATTAAAATTGTGTGTATGCAACTTGTGAGTGTTGAAAC
Source organism: Helichrysum umbraculigerum (assembly GCA_949592205.1). NCBI lineage: Eukaryota > Viridiplantae > Streptophyta > Magnoliopsida > Asterales > Asteraceae > Helichrysum > Helichrysum umbraculigerum. The sequence continues at coordinate 232,032,366 of CATIUR010000001.1, forward strand.
TGTTTAGACAGTTTATACTGATATGTAGTTGTAAAATGATCTATATAAGATCGCTAAATGATTTAAGATAATTGCAAAATGATGTTGGGTGATCGTGATGCCTTGTAATGAGTGTTGAAATATTGAATTCATTGTGTAGGATGATTACATCCTGTTATACTTAATTATACTAAAGTTGAATTGTGAATAAACTTTGTGCAAGTTTATTATTAAACCCATAGTTGAAGGAATTTGGGTTGTAAAAGAGTGATAACATGAACCCTGAGGGGGAGAGAACTAAATAAATAATAATCACCTTGAGATGAATGTGATAATATAAAATTAATGATTAAATTTGAGAATTTGAAAATTTTGTGCCATTAATTGAGAAAGGTGATGTGCTATGAAATAAACAGATGAAATTTTGGAAATGATGATTATATTTCCAATATTACAGAAATGTGTAAATCAGGTAAGTTGTTATATACGTAATGATAGAATAAATTGTGACTTAAGGTTACAAGTTGAAATAAGTCAATGTAGAGGTCGGTTGAATGTAGGTAATACGGTGTGGTAGTACATGTGCTGATTTAACAATGTACTTCTTGATGATGTTTTACCTACTGAGTTTAACCTCTACTTTTCTTATTAAGGTGATATGAATCCGGATTACTTTTGAGTAAAGGATTTCATATGGTTGAAATGATATGTGAATATTGGTCTGGTTGTTAGTCATGAACTGAATTTGAATTTTCAGTGTTGACATGTGTATTGTAGTTGTATAACCACATTTGTTGGTTGTTGTTATCCTAGTTGTTAAAAGACAAGTTGTCAAAGATTTTAGCATATTGCTAATTTCTGGCTATATGAAGATTATAAGTCTTTATAGTTGTTACAGATTCTGACATGCTATTAGTTCCTAGTTGTAAAGGATTGTGTATCCACTTGTTAAAGTGAGTGTGTGTTTTAAACATTTATCTAATTGATGATAGAGGATTCAGGTAAATGATTGTTTTATAGAAAATGTTGGATTGATGCACAGTATATGTGCGTGGGTAAAGACAGAAGCATGTTCATGGGGACAGGTGAATGTCGAAAGAATTGAAAAAATATAACTATAATTGTAAGTTGTTCGAGGGGACTAATGTATGATAAGATGTATGTGAGTATATTACACTAGACGGGTTGAGTGTGATTAGATTTCGGGGACGAAATCTCTTTAAGGGGGAGAGATTTGTAACATCCGCAAATCGGACCTAGTTGTTTTATATTATTTCCTGATTTTAAAAATATTATTTAATGTGTTTGGAAATAATATTGTCTGCATTAGTTGAAATAATTGGAATAGGAGTTAAATATTCCATTGTGACAGATAAATTATTAATTGTTGTAAATTAATAAAGTTATTGGTAAAATAAAAAGTTTGGACTCGCAAATGGTTTTCGGGTTCCAGACAATATGTTGAGAAGGGATATTAAATTATACCCGTATAATTGAAGGTCGGTTTAGGGAGACCGACTTAACTTATTTAAGTTTCTCAAACCTTTGTTACTTCCTGATGCAACACAAACCTAAAACTAAAACCCTATACAAAATCTGAAATACTTGGAGCTGTGATCTTGAATTGATTTCCTCATCTTCATCATCATGATTTCTAGTTCTTCATTCAATTGGAAAGTGTTCTTGAACATGGTTTGATTGATTTTAATTGAAATTGAGTATGTGTTATGATGATTGTTATAGATTAGAGATTGGAAATATGTGTATAGTTGTTAGTAGTTGTTGTTGAGATTTGATTTCTGCTCATAACTGTCATAGTACCTGCAATTTGGTGAAATTTGATTAAATCTCGGAGTTGAACAGCAGCAGTAGCTGCAACTGGTCTGGGCGACGATGAAGATCGCGCCGTGACCACAAAAGATCGCGACGCGATGGAGTATAGAATCGCGACGCGATTGGGTAAGATTGCGACGCGATGTGTGTCTATACAGGACTGTTTCGATTATGCTTCCTGTTTTGAATTATAGGCTATATGTAAATTGCTCATATATGATGCTAAGATATAATTGATCGATGATAAACAGAAATGTGGATTCTATATGATCTTTTTCAACATGATCATAATGTAGAACTTAAAATTGCATACGTGTGCACTTGTGATTTTTATATGATACATGTTCATGAGAATATGTTGTTATAAGTTGTATATTCATGAGATAAGTTATATGTTCATACATGAAATGGTATAGAATTGATAAGTACCATTTGATAGATGTTAACATAATTGATATGAGATATGGTGTATTGAGATATCGTGATATATTATATGATTATAACATAAGATTGTTGCTATTAATGAGTTACTAACTCGTTATTCTGTTGTGATTCTCAGATGGAAAGAAGGCTCAGTAATATTAGATCTCTGAGCGTGCAGCTGAGGTATCGGTGAGTGGACTCGTACTCTCAGTGTGATTTGGTTGTAACATCATTGGTTACAACAAGTGAACATAGTTTGTTATTGTTGATTGTTGATTGTTGATTGTGATTGTTGACTGTTGATTGATGAAATACACGTGTAATAAGTGATGTGTTGCTATTGAGCATTTGGTGATTTGGAGGTCAACTTGACTGGTTAGTTGGACTGGGTTGCTACAGGTTAGTCAATGTGAGATTTGTAATCATGTGTTGAGAATGGAACACATATTGACTAAAGGTAGCAAACAGTTATCGGTAATACCACTGTATTGGCTTGCAGTTGGTTATAAGTGTTGCTTGGTGCGTCTCCCGGGTCTGAGGGCGTCACAAGGACCACCGATCCTCTTGGTGATGTTGTGTCTAAGTGTTAATTGTTGTTAATCGGTATTGTTATGCTGAGTTGTACTGATAGTGACAGGTTGACTCACTTAGCTTTGTGCTAATCCCACTATTTACCCCTTGCAGGTCTTGAGATGATTTGGACTGGGCAGGGAATGGACTGAAGAATGTTTGACTACCAAGTGTTACTCTGATATCTGATTTTTAAATCAGTGTTATTCTTGTTTTATATAACACTCAGATTGATAAACTACGGTTTAAAATAATTGGATTTTTATTGGTTGCTAAAGGATGTGAATCATTAATGTTTAAATTGGACTTGCGCTTCCGATAATATTATATTTAATTGATGATAAATGAGGGGTGTTATATGTCAAGTTTTAAAGACATGAGATGTTATGTTTCTAAGCCTTCATAAAATCATATGTTCTTCTTATATTATAACTAAAGATATATGTGAGAAACCTGGAATCAATAGCCCGTAAAGTTGCAGGAATAATATCATGATTGCGAAATTAGAGCATGATTCACAAACAGTGCAGGAATCGAAGAAAACAAAATGTTTTAATTGAAGAATAATTCGTTGTGGTTCTCAAAAGTTCAAATAAGAACCACAAAAAGGTACAGAACTGCGAGAACTTTTAAATTATAGGGATTTTGACATATTTAATGTAACACCCCAGTTTTCAAGGTATTTCTTTAGTAAATAAAAATAAGTTTTTATAGCTCAGTTTTACAGTATTATTTTAGTGTACAATAAAATATACATCTTTTTAATTTTAGATCTATAAATAATGAGATATGATAGAAAACGCAAACTAGTTGTCCAGTTCCAGACTGTGTAGTATAGTAAATAAACAAAAGATATAGATAATGATACGTGCCTTATCCCTGTGATATCAAAACATTCCAGAATTTTAAAGATAGAAACAGAGAGAAAACGCAGGGAATACAAGGGAGCAAGAATCAACCTTCAAACTTCAAATTAAACTTCAATTCAAGCTTTAGAACTCAGAATCATCATCTCCTCCATCTTCTTCAACCTTTGTAAGTAATTTAATTTCTCCTAGAACCCTAGAACTTGGGTTTTATGGGGTTTTAGTTAATATCCGAAATTAGAGTTTGTAATTGATTAGTTAGTGTTAGTATAGCATATAAATCATGATTAGAATCTTAATTTCATGCTAGAGATGATAGGTTATGATTAGTGTTCATGAGGTTTATGAGATTTTTCATGAATCCTATGTTTTAGTTTATAGTATGATTTTGTGTTATGCATATTGTATTAGGTGCTCAAGAAGAATTATTATTGTTTGATCATCTTATTACAAGTTGTGCTACAAATCAAGGTGAGTTTATGAATTGTTTAGATCATGATCATGTAACTTGTTGTGATTAGCTTATGATTATATCATGATTATGATGAAAGCTTGTGATTAGAATGGTTAATGCTTATTAGCCATATTTTGATTAGAATAGCTAACCAAGGTTAGCTTTGTACGAATAGTGGTTAACTTATGTTAGCCAAATATTGATTAGCTATGTGCACATATGATTAGAATTGTGAAAGTGGAGTTGCAAGAAAAGGGAAGTAGTTCCTTACTTTGTTCATTATTTGCTTTATGTTAATAATGCATTGTATTGAGTAGTTTTCATATTCTCACTAAGCAAATTGCTTAATTAGTTTAGTTATGTTGTAGGTACAAGTGAAAGTGGAAGGGGTAAAGATATTGCGAAAGGGTAGAAGTGGAGTGCTAGCTTGTTGTAAGTTACACAAGCTTTCTCTTTAAATTATCGTTTTGAAACCTTGAAAGATCGCCCAAACAATGTTTTGACATGTTTTGGTTATGAAAGTAATGATTAGATCAATTATGTGTAATAGTGTAAAGTTGTGTAAGACTAGTAGAAAATGTTGAAAAGTGTTAAGTTATAAGTTGTAATAGAAGTGATATTTTGATTATGTATATATTGAAAGTTTTATCGAATGAGTCAAATTAGCCCTTTTGGATCAACGGGTCAAAATGGGTCAATACGGGTCTTAATGGCACTTATGGGTCAAATTGAGTTAGGGAAGGGCTAAGAGTATAATGATTAGCCTCACAAGTTTGTTTTGATAGTAGAAATATGTGTATACAAACTCAGCTCCTAAGTCTCTATGGTTTGAGACTTAGTATGTTAGAAAAATGTGGAAAATTTAGCCGAAAATGACCCATAAGCCCAAATCCCGATAAAATGAGAAATTTGAGAAAGTGCAAAAAGGGAAGTCTTCGTTTTGGTCATATAGACGTGCACGCAAAATTTCAGGTCAAACGGACTCCCGAGTCAAAAGTTATGCGCGTTTGAATTTGGTCAAAATTATGATTTTTGCTGAGATCGGATTTTCAAAGGAGTACGCGATCCCAGCAGCTTGTAGGATCGCGTACTATAGTGCAATTTTACATCCGTAGGTTTTTCAAAGGAGTACGCGATCCCAGATTGAAGGTTAGGATCGCGTATGTATGTACAAATTTGATTTTTTTCAATTTCGGAGCAAAATTTGACCCAGAACACAGTAGAAAGATATTTCGTGAGCTATAGATCCTAAATTGGGATCAATTATAGTATGTTTTCAGTTTAAAAAAAAAAAAATGTTCAGATTTTCAGGGCATTTCAAGTTGGTATCAGAGCGATGGTTTAAGAGATTTAAGCAATCCACAGTAGGATTGCCTAAACTTAAACCACTTATAAATGTGCAGTAGTTAATTACAGTTATATTTTGCATTGTTTTGCATATGATTAGCAGATTATGATTAGAGTAAGAATGATTGCTTGAATTTGGAATATATTTAAGAATTTTGAATAGAAACATGTATTTAGTTTAATATAACTACGTCTGGCCAACGAGGTTATATTTGGCTAAAGCATGTGGAAGATTCAAAGTTGTTAAATATGTGAAGATAAAGGTAATCATCATGTAATAGTTGAAGTAGTGATTTTCTATGTTATTAATTGTGTTTTTATATTGTTTAGTAAATGGAATCCACACCAAACAAAGAAGCTGAGGGTTCAAATGTACGTTCTCCCACTCAAGAGGAGAATGTTTCAGAAAGAAGTTTAGATCCTGAGGACCGGATGCTATTAAAAGATGTGATTGGGCAAGCCCTACAAGAATTTGCTCCTAAGGTATATACCCGAATGGAGCAAATTATTAATACACGATTAGTAGAATTTGAACAGAAGCATCCTGTCTTAGTTAACCCTCAGTTGAATAGTGAAATGTTAAGTGCTCAGCAGCAAATTAACAAGGAAAAAGAACGTTTTGAATATAAAAACTTCGCAAACTGTAGTCCCCCAGAATTTCATGGTGAAAGAGACCCGATTAGTAGTCATAGGTGGATTAGTAAGATAGAAGAAACTTTTCTACTCTGTGACTGTCCAGAAAGGCTACGGGTGTTGTTTGCTGCCCATCAGTTGAAAGATAGTGCTCAGGATTGGTGGGGTACTCAAGTTAAAACACATGGTGCTATAGAAGCTGCAAAGTTTTCTTGGAGTATATTTAAAGAAAAGTTTATAGCGGAATTTGCTCCAATGGCGGAAGTAGAAAGACTGAAAGGAGAGTTCTTAGCCATCAATCAAGGGAAAATGTCGGTAACTGAGTACACTAACGTGTTTTATGATAAATCTCAGTTTTGTCCCGAATATACCTCAAATCCAGGGTTAATGAAGGATCATTATTACCGACATTTGAACATTGATATCAAAGAAGCAGTTGACCCAAATATTTATGATTCTATTCCTAAGATGATAAATAAAGGGTTGACTCGAGAGAAGGAGTTGCAAGTGAAAGCTGAGGATAGAGCCAATAAGAGAAAAGCAGAACAATCTTCTTCTCAATCACAGCAATCTAAGAAATTCAGAAATTTCGGAAAGCAGCAGTCATCACAACCACAACAACAGAAGTCACAATCTCAACAATCAAACCGTCAATCTCAAGCTCCAGCTCGGGAATTTCCCAAGTGTAATAATTGTGGCAGAAAGCATCCAGGAGAATGTCAGTTAGGGAGTACAGCTTGTTACAAATGTCGTCAACAGGGGCATATCGCTGCTAATTGCCCTAATCCATATAGAATGTGCTTTTATTGCTATAAGGATGACCACTTACAAGCTAACTGTCCTGCTAAACTAGAAGATATGAAAAGAAATGAACAGAAGAAAGAAGCGGAAAAGAAAAGAGAAGCGGGCGGACAGAAAGCTAAAGGTCGTTCTTTTCAGATTACAGCAGATGAGGCAAATGAGTCACATGATGTGGTGACAGGTACCATTATAATTAACACTATACCTGCCCATGTTTTATTTGACTCTGGAGCCACCAAATCTTTTGTATCGTTATCATTCTGTGAAAAGTTGAATACTCCTATTCTTAAATTAGAACGCCCTTTAGAAGTTGAAATTGCCGATAGCAAATTAGTTATTGTTAGTGATGTTTATAGAGGGTGTACTATTGAAATAGGAGGTGAAATGTTCAAAATAGACTTGATTCCTATGCAAATGGGGGAATTTCATGTAGTTATAGGAATGGATTGGATGGGAAAGAATAAGGGTATGATAAATTGTCATGAAAAGATAGTTCTCCTAAAAGCACCTAGCGGAAGGGAGATTGTTGTTTATGGTGAGCGTTCTAGTAGATCCATTCCTGTTTGTACTTTTGCTCGACCTAAAAGATTCTTGTCGCACGGGTGTCAAGCCTTTTTGGCACACGTGGTTGATAATTCTAAAGCTGTACCAGAACTTTCTAGTATTCCAGTTGTGAAAGAATTTCCTGAAGTGTTCCCTGATGAACTTCCAGGTATTCCACCTAATAGACAAGTGGAATTCCGAATTGATCTTATTCCTGGAGCTATTCCAATTGCCAAAACTCCTTATCGGTTAGCTCCAACTGAAATGCAAGAAATGATGAAACAGTTGCAAGAACTCTTAGATAAAGGTTTCATTCGTCCTAGTAGTTCGCCTTGGGGAGCTCCAGTATTGTTTGTCAAGAAGAAAGATGGTTCCTTAAGAATGTGTATAGATTACCGGGAACTAAATAAAGTGACCATTAAGAATAGATATCCCTTGCCTCGAATAGATGATTTATTTGATCAGCTACAGGGTGCCAGTTTCTTTTCAAAGATTGATCTTCGTTCTGGTTACCATCAGTTAAAGGTAAGGGAAGAAGATATTTCAAAGACTGCTTTTCGTACTCGTTATGGTCACTTTGAGTTTACAGTTATGCCCTTCGGCTTAACTAATGCTCCAGCTGCATTCATGGACTTGATGAACAGAGTTTGTCGGCCCATGCTCGATATCTTTGTTATAGTTTTCATTGATGATATTCTTATCTATTCTAAAAGTGAAGCTGAGCATGCAGCACATCTCAGGCAGGTTCTAGAAACACTTCGGTGTGAAAAGTTATTTGCCAAATTTTCTAAATGTGAATTTTGGTTACGAGAAGTCCAATTTCTTGGACACATGATCAATATTCACGGCATTCAAGTCGATCCTTCCAAGATAACAGCAGTAATGAAGTGGGACCCCCCTACAAGTCCTACTGAAATCAGGAGTTTTCTTGGTCTAGCTGGCTATTATCGTCGTTTTATTCAAGATTTTTCAAGGATTGCTACTCCTTTGACTCAGTTGACTAGAAAGAGTGTTCAGTGGAAGTGGGGAGAGGAGCAATCCAAAGCATTTCAGATGTTGAAAGAAAAGCTTAGTCAAGCCCCTATTCTTGTTTTACCCGAGGGCAACGAGGATATGGTGGTGTTTTGTGATGCTTCAAAACTTGGATTAGGCTGTGTTCTTATGCAGCGTGGGAAAGTCATTGCTTATGCTTCACGCCAGTTAAAGTCACATGAGCAGAACTATCCCACTCATGATCTTGAGTTAGCAGCTGTGGTCTTCGCTCTTAAAATTTGGCGCCATTATCTCTATGGTGTTAAATTCATTATCTATACAGACCACAAAAGCCTCAAATATTTCTTTGATCAGCGTGATTTGAACAATCGTCAGAGAAGATGGCTAGATTTAGTCAAAGATTATGACTGCGACATACTTTACCATCCTGGCAAAGCGAATGTTGTAGCCGATGCTCTTAGCAGAAAGGTTAGCCATTCCGTTCTTTCAGTGAAATCTTTTCAAATGACTGTGCTTCCTCAGTTATTTGATTCTATTAAAGCTGCTCAGATTGAAGTTTTAGCCTCTAATGACTCAAATAACCAACGTTTAGCGGGTCAACTTTCTGAATTAGTAGATGATTCTAGAGGTTTAAAGACTCGTTATGATAGAATTTGGATACCAAGAACGAGTGAAGTAAAGAAAGTGTTACTAGATGAGGCGCACAAATCTAAGTATTCTATTCATCCTGGTGCTACCAAGATGTACCGTGACCTGAAACGTGACTATTGGTGGCCAGGTATGAAGCGTGATATAGTTAAACATGTTCAGAATTGCCTTACTTGTCTGCAAGTTAAAACAGAGCACCAGCAACCATACGGTAAACTTCAACCTTTAGATATACCAGTATGGAAATGGGAACACATCACCATGGATTTTGTTACCAAGTTGCCAAAGACCCCTAGGCAACATGACACTATTTGGGTGATCGTGGACCGATTGACAAAAAGTGCTATCTTTCTTCCTATTCAAGAAGCTTCTTCTTCAGAAAAGTTAGCCGATCTTTATGTTAAAGAAGTTGTTGCTAGGCATGGAGTTCCACTTTCTATAGTTTCAGATCGTGATACTCGTTTTACTTCTCGATTCTGGAATAAATTTCAAGAAGATTTAGGGACTCGATTGCATATTAGTACAGCTTTTCATCCTCAAACTGATGGTCAGAGTGAACGTACCATTCAGACTCTTGAGGATATGCTTAGAGCTTGCGCCATTGACTTTGGTGGCAGGTGGGATACTCACCTTCCATTGGTCGAGTTTTCTTATAATAACAGTTATCATTCTTCGATCAAAATGCCACCTTATGAAATGTTATATGGTAGAAAATGTCGAACTCCAATTTGTTGGGGTGAGATTGGTCAGAGAGAGCTTGGAAGTACAGATATAGTACAGTTAACTACTGAGAAGATTGATCAGATTAGAGAAAGATTAAAGATGGCACAAGATCGACAAAAGTCATATGCAGACAAGCGGAGAAGGCCTATTGAATTTCAAGTAGGCGATAAGGTGTTACTTAAAGTTTCACCTTGGAAAGGGATTATACGTTTTAGAAAGCGGGGAAAGTTGAGTCCAAGGTATATTGGACCTTTTGAAATTATTGATAGAATTGGCAAGGTTGCGTATCGATTGCAATTACCAGAAGAACTTGGTAGTATTCATGATACATTTCATGTGTCTCAGCTCAGAAAGTGTTTAGTTGATGAGGTTTCTTATGTACCACTGACAGAAATAGAATAAATAATAAGTTGAGTTATATAGAAGAGCCAGTTAAAATTCTTGATCAGAAAGTAAAGCAGCTCAGAAATAAATCAGTTTCAATAGTTAAAGTTCAGTGGCGACATAGGAAGGGTTCAGAATTTACTTGGGAACCGGAGGAGTGGATGATGATATACTACCCTGCGGTGCACCAAGAATGGTTCGTGAGGACACGAACAGAATAAGTGGGGGAGAGTTGTAACACCCCAGTTTTCAAGGTATTTCTTTAGTAAATAAAAATAAGTTTTTATAGCTCAGTTTTACAATATTATTTTAGTGTACAATAAAATATACATCTTTTTAATTTTAGATCTCTAAATAATGAGATATGATAGAAAACGCAAACTAGTTGTCCAGTTCCAGACTGTGTAGTATAGTAAATAAACAAAAGATATAGATAATGATACGTGCCTTATCCCTGTGATATCAAAACATTCCAGAATTTTAAAGATAGAAACAGAGAGAAAACGCAGGGAATACAAGGGAGCAAGAATCAACCTTCAAACTTCAAATTAAACTTCAATTCAAGCTTTAGAACTCAGAATCATCATCTCCTCCATCTTCTTCAACCTTTGTAAGTAATTTAATTTCTCCTAGAACCCTAGAACTTGGGTTTTATGGGGTTTTAGTTAATATCCGAAATTAGAGTTTGTAATTGATTAGTTAGTGTTAGTATAGCATATAAATCATGATTAGAATCTTAATTTCATGCTAGAGATGATAGGTTATGATTAGTGTTCATGAGGTTTATGAGATTTTTCATGAATCCTATGTTTTAGTTTATAGTATGATTTGTGTTATGCATATTGTATTAGGTGCTCAAGAAGAATTATTATTGTTTGATCATCTTATTACAAGTTGTGCTACAAATCAAGGTGAGTTTATAAATTGTTTAGATCATGATCATGTAACTTGTTGTGATTAGCTTATGATTATATCATGATTATGATGAAAGCTTGTGATTAGAATGGTTAATGCTTATTAGCCATATTTTGATTAGAATAGCTAACCAAGGTTAGCTTTGTACGAATAGTGGTTAACTTATGTTAGCCAAATATTGATTAGCTATGTGCACATATGATTAGAATTGTGAAAGTGGAGTTGCAAGAAAAGGGAAGTAGTTCCTTACTTTGTTCATTATTTGCTTTATGTTAATAATGCATTGTATTGAGTAGTTTTCATATTCTCACTAAGCAAATTGCTTATTTAGTTTAGTTATGTTGTAGGTACAAGTGAAAGTGGAAGGGGTAAAGATATTGCGAAAGGGTAGAAGTGGAGTGCTAGCTTGTTGTAAGTTACACAAGCTTTCTCTTTAAATTATCGTTTTGAAACCTTGAAAGATCGCCCAAACAATGTTTTGACATGTTTTGGTTATGAAAGTAATGATTAGATCAATTATGTGTAATAGTGTAAAGTTGTGTAAGACTAGTAGAAAATGTTGAAAAGTGTTAAGTTATAAGTTGTAATAGAAGTGATATTTTGATTATGTATATATTGAAAGTTTTATCGAATGAGTCAAATTAGCCCTTTTGGATCAACGGGTCAAAATGGGTCAATACGGGTCTTAATGGCACTTATGGGTCAAATTGAGTTAGGGAAGGGCTAAGAGTATAATGATTAGCCTCACAAGTTTGTTTTGATAGTAGAAATATGTGTATACAAACTCAGCTCCTAAGTCTCTATGGTTTGAGACTTAGTATGTTAGAAAAATGTGGAAAATTTAGCCGAAAATGACCCATAAGCCCAAATCCCGATAAAATGAGAAATTTGAGAAAGTGCAAAAAGGGAAGTCTTCGTTTTGGTCATATAGACGTGCACGCAAAATTTCAGGTCAAACGGACTCCCGAGTCAAAAGTTATGCGCGTTTGAATTTGGTCAAAATTATGATTTTTGCTGAGATCGGATTTTCAAAGGAGTACGCGATCCCAGCAGCTTGTAGGATCGCGTACTATAGTGCAATTTTACATCCGTAGGTTTTTCAAAGGAGTACGCGATCCCAGATTGAAGGTTAGGATCGCGTATGTATGTACAAATTTGATTTTTTTCAATTTCGGAGCAAAATTTGACCCAGAACACAGTAGAAAGATATTTCGTGAGCTATAGATCCTAAATTGGGATCAATTATAGTATGTTTTCAGTTTAAAAAAAAAAATGTTCAGATTTTCAAGGCGTTTCATTTAATGATTCAATTACATGTGAACATTGATCTAGATTAAGGTTAAAAGCAAAATAGTTTGAGAAAATATCAAATAACCTTTAAAATCAAATTTATATGTATCTCGTTCACATGTGCACATTTGATATGTGCACATGTGAACACTTCATATATTTTATAGTTTAACATGTATTTTGTGGTTTTTAACTTTTGTTTGTCAATAATATGAACATTAAATAATATAATATTTATGTATAATTTGTTGCGTTTACATGTATAAATACAATATTTTTAGAAAGACAACCCTATAACCTAACACACATAATATAAGTTTGGTGTTTATATCTTTCGGTTGTAGGTAATTGTTTGGGGCTTTCTAGCTTCGGTTGTTTAATTAGGAGTGGTTCTCGGTTTGGGGTTTTGTATCCTCTAGCATCTAGCTAGCTAACTTTTACATATAACAATCGCTGTTTAAAAAAAAAAGAAAAAAAAAAAAGAGATCCAATTATATGAAAACGTCTTGACTTCATCACCCAAGGTGGCAGCCCTTGGTTTTTTGTTATCGAAAATGATGGCATTCCGATGGTTCCATAAAATCCACATACCCGTTTTGATGACCACATCGAAACATTTTTTTGTGGGTGTTTGAATGGTTATACACATCAACGCCATTGACCATTGAAGCAAGATTTCTGAAGATATCCGAGTTTGTGTTCCACCACTGTGAGATGGATTTCCACATATCTTTCGTAGGGATGGCAATAGGCGAGAAAAAATCAACTACACGTGCGATTAGCATTACATTGACAATGGTCTATAATCCACTAAATCGACCAATTTTGACCCAATAAATTATCAGTGTCATGATCAGGTCTATCTGGAGGAAATGAAATTTAACGTTTTATAGGTACTGACATGCATATATGATACATGTGACCCAATAAAAAAGACTGATCTATGTTTGCTACATCCAAATTAATTACTCATTTATTAATTTGTCAACAACACCCCGTATGGCCATATATCGACAAAAGGACTCCATCGTTTTATAATGATTGATCGATTAATATTAACGAATTAAAAATCATTAACAAGTTAAATGAAGATTCATTAAGTCCTTATAATCCACAAATTTAGTTTAAGTTAACCCCATGATGAGATATATATTATAAATCATTGAATTGAAGATATATACGATGATGAAACAATTTCCTTACCATTTATAGTACTTTAAATGAAACTTGTTAGCTAGATATACTACAAATGCCACTACAACAAAATGAAGCTAAGGCAACACCCAAAAAGTGTTGCATTAAGCCTTAAAAGTGTTGCATTAAGGCTAAGGCGACACTTTACCAAGTGCTGCCTTAGCTAACGTCGCCTTAGGTCTAAAGCAACACTTTTTTTTGAAATATGCAACACTTTTTGAATGTGTTGCCCATGTTTAGAAAATGCAACACTTTCAAAATGCAACACTTTTTTCAAGCTAAAGCAACACCTTTTCATTTACTTATACAAAGCTATGGCAACACTTTTGTTATCAAATCCGACACTTTCTTTTATATCGGATTAATTAACATTGTTAACAATCAGTTCTTGATGTATTACAACTACAAACTACAAATACACTTGAATTAAATTGCACAGAGTGTAACAAAAAAGTACTTTATTATATACATATCATCATTCGCGAATTCCAGATAATTAAATGACTTGAAAATAATATTTCAAAATGCATTTCTACAATATCGTCCATCCAACTAGATAAAGATAATAATAAGATTTCCACTTGGATCCGCACTTTAGCTGCATCTACCAATCTTACCTGTTACGATAAAATGAAACAAAAACATTAGAATCTTAACCGAACATAAGTATGAAAATACAAACTTTGTTTAAAATTTTATACTTAGAGCCCTTATGCTAAGGCAAAGGCCAATAAATGTGATCATACCTTGGTCATGGCGAAGTAACAACTTCAATTCAAAATGCCCAAATGAGCTAAGTAGAATCAACAAAGGTTGTATTTTGAGATCTTTACATCTTTTTATTCAAGTAATTGCATTAACATACAATGTACTAATAAGGGAGGGTTTTACATCGTTTCTTAACTAAACGAGACTTGCTCCATCCTAAATATATGAAATAAATATAGATAACTTTTTTTTACAAACAATACATATACATCCATTGCAGTACTCCTTGAAATAAAAATTAGTAGCAAAATTAGAAAAATCATGTGGATAGAGGGTAAAGTAGGAGCCAACGCCTCAAAACTGTTGACAAAAATGAATAATCAACAAGCCTAACATGAACTTATACACATAAATAAATATAAGCGATCATATCAACATTCATTACCTTAAGAAACTGTCTTGCTTGCCGAATGGTGCCGAAGAAATGCCATGTACATCCAATTCTAGAAATTAAGAAGAATCAAAAGAAAATTACAAAATAATTAAGATTATACATAAGGTGTTTGTGCAAATCCTAGGTGGCAATGTCACAAATAAATTAATCACAAGTTATGCCAATGTGACGAATGTTAAATTTGCACTAACAAAGTGATTCAAAACAAGAAAAAATCCAAAAGCACACTTCCATCTTGGTAAACATGATTATTTAATCCATGTATCTCAAGAGTGACATGAAGATTGAGTTGTTAATTCAATTTAATTATTTGGGACTAGAAAAAAGAAAACATCAATACAGTGACAAT
Organism: Helichrysum umbraculigerum; assembly: GCA_949592205.1. Lineage (NCBI taxonomy): Eukaryota > Viridiplantae > Streptophyta > Magnoliopsida > Asterales > Asteraceae > Helichrysum > Helichrysum umbraculigerum. The sequence goes on from CATIUR010000001.1 coordinate 232,047,473, forward strand.
TAAAAAGGCAATGAATATAATACAGATTTCGACAAAACTCTAGCCACAAATCGATTATACCTGATGATGGGAACTTGTACATTCGCTTCATAATTTAAGCTTTCAGGAAATTTTGGCAATTGTTGAACGGTGACGATCGATAGTGGCCATTCACCATTGTTTCCCTAACCGTAATTCTTTGCTTCAAAATTTTGGAACCAATTTTAGAGGAGTTACTAGTTAGTGAAACCAATTTTTAATGAGGGAATTTAAAAATTTTAGGGAGGAGGGAAATTTATTGGCGGTGGATTTTAAAGAGCAGTTCACAACTTCACACCAACATTGATATACTGGTTTCTATAGGTTTAATATTTATATTTTTTATTTATAAAATTGAATCAACTATATTCTTTGTTTAATAATCTTTAATCAGTTTTGTGACTTAACACCGTATGATCAATTATATCAAATTGTCATTGTAACGGTTAGGATTAGGCGTGTATGATTATAAAAAGCAATATTTTTTTTTAATAGCACTTTTACATATCAAAGAGCCTTTGGCATAGTGTTATGTGATGAGCCTTTCAACCAGAAGGTTGTGGGTTCAAGTCTCGTTTGAGACATTGAGTGTTATATTCGTGGTGGTTATATATAACATGGGTGTTAGATTAGATTGTATGATTGTCTTTCTAAACAATAAAATTGAAAAATGAAAAAAATATCAATTATAATCTTACCTAGTTGATTTTTTACTCGAACTCGAACAAAAGTTACTACTAATTAGTTTCACAAGTCGAATTTAAAATTAACTATTTGAATTTGTTCGTTCGAACACTCGTCTAATTCTGAGTCGAACGAGATAATCAAGCTAGCTTAACGAGTCGAACGGTAGTTAATATATGAATTTGTTGTCTGTATATTAGACTGGTTGTTAGTCGTGAACTGAAATTAACTTTCAGTGTTGTTAAGTGTGTTGTGGTTCTATAACCACTGTTATTGTTATTGTTTCTGTTTTGTTGTTAACAGAGATGAATAGTGGTAATAGGTTAAAGATTTTAACACATTGCTAATTTCTAATTGCATAAACCTATTAAGTAATGTGAAGTCTTACTTGTTGATTAAGTGATTGTAGATTTCACTTGTTGAAGCAAGTGTTTGTCTAAAAGATATATCTGATTGATGATATTGATTAGATGCACTATATGTGGGCATAGGAAAAGATAGAAGCATGTACATTTGGATATGTGCATGTGGAAAGAATTCAAACAGTCTAAGAATAGTTGTAAGTTGCTATTGAGGACAAATGTATGTTAAGAGATATGTGATTATATCACATTAATTAGATTGATTGAGGTTAGATTTCGGGGACGAAATCTCTTTAAGGGGGGAGAGTTGTAACATCCTCGAAATGGACCTAGTTGTTTTATATTATTTCTTGATTTAAATAAGTATTTAAATGTGTTTGGAAATAATATTGTTAGAAATAGTTGAAATAATTGGAATAGGAGTTAAATATTCCAATGTGATAAGTGAATTATTAATTGTTGTAAATTAATATAGTTAACGGTACAATAAAATGCTTGGACTCGCAAATGGTTTTCGGGTTCCAGGCAATAGATTGGGATGGGGTATTAAATTATACCCGTATATTGAAGGCGGTTTAAGTTGAACCGACTATTTATTTAACTTTCCCTTTTTGGAAAGTTTATTTCAATTCTTCAAATCCTCTCAAAAACCTTATGAAACTCAAATCAAAACCATAAATTGAATCTGGAGCTGTGATCTTGAGTTAGTTTCATCATAATCATGGTGTTCTTCATTCAAATTAGTAAGTAAGTTTGATTTAATTTGATTATGATTGAAATATTAGAAATTATTGATTTGATGTGAAATCAATGTTAGAAACATGCTAGAAGTGTTACATATTGATTACTTGAGGTTTTTAGTGGTTTAAATTGATTTGAAATCGAGTTTTGAGTATTATGGGTTAAAACCCGTAGGTTTGGTTGTGATCAGGTCGTAGGGTTTTGGGGACGAAGGAAGTGCCCGGCGGGCATCTTCCTTGCCCGGCGGGTAAGAGTGAAGCAGGAGAAGCCGGCGGCTTCTAAAGCCTAGCCGGCGGCTTCTGTCATTTTGTAGAAACCGGCGGGCATAAACCCGACCCGGCGGTCGGTATAAGCTTTAAAACAGGTTTTGGTTCTGTTACCACATTTGGTAATTTGCCCGGCGGTTGAGGAGTTGTAGCCGGCGGGCAGTGTACTGAAGCCGGCGGCTTCATGGGTAAAGCCGGCGGCTTGATAGGCTGATATCACATTTTTGTTTGATTGTTAATTGTAATGTGATTGATATCTGTTGTAGGTTAATACATGATAATGATTATATTGTAAATCATTGGTACAGGATTAGGAACTAGTAATATTGATATGTATCATGTTAAGTTCCTAATATTATTATTTGATATAAGTTATGTATTGATACGGATTACTAACTTATATTTGAATTATTGATTCTCAGATGTGGAGAAGGCTCAGTGATATTAGACTACTGAGTGGAGGCCTGAGGTAGTCGGTGAGTGGATCTGTAACCTCAGTGTGATTTAGTTGTAATGATTTGATTTACAACAAGTAATTATAGTATTACTTTGATAGAATGAAATTGTTGAGATATCTTGCCATGATAGTTTGACTAGTTGCTTACTTGGCTGTTTGAGCTAGTATGTAAGATTCTGAGGTCAACTTGACTTGACAGTTGGACTTGGTTGTTATTGTAGACGACAGGAGATCTTGAAACTTGAAATATTGGTTTGGAGATCTAGGTCGTGTGTGATTAACAACTGGTTACCGGTAATTCTGTATAGGCCAATACAGATGATTGATAAGGGTTCCCTGAGTACCAAACCGGTATTAGGGTATCTCAGGAGCCACCGGTCCTCATGACGATTGATAATGTTTGATGTGAGTAGCTTGACATTGATTGGATGTCGAGTGATTGATTGATTTTCTGTTTATTGTTATTTGATGTAAACAGATTGTTATGCTAGGTTAGACTGTTGCTTATAGTTTCATTCACTTAGCTTTATGCTAACCCCACCACAGTTCTTCCTGCAGGTTAAATAGATAGGACATATTGGGCAGGAGGTTGTTGGACTGGATGGAATGTTTGACAGGCTTTTACTCTGATGTGATTTTGTAAATCAAAGAAATGTTTTTAATAACACCCAATTGTTGAAATGACATGTAATAAGTTTGAAAAAGTTTATTGATATTTTGGGTAATGTATAACATAGGTTGTATGTTTTGAAATATAAGCTTCCGCGTCGCCATTATTATATTGATTGTTTATATATAAATGGAGGGGTGTTATATTTTTAACTTTAGTCGAGTTATAGTTATGTAAGAATCACATATGCTAATTCCAACAACGCTACAAATTACTATACAACCCATACAAAAATAAAACTATGAAGCTATTACGGAGTATAATAATAACTCAGGTTGTTTTGAGGCTGAATAAAACTAGGAGTGGTTAAACGTACATAGTTTGTAACATTTTCTAGTTGTTTCAATTTTTGTGATAAATACGACAAGTGTTGTTCTAAGATTTGGCAAATGCAAAACTTCTGAAATATGTTGCAACTCAATTTTAAAGTTTGCAATATTTCTTCTAAAGTGTTGCTTTTAAACTTTAACAAATGCTAACACTTTCTAAAAACGTTGCATTTTATCCCTAAATTTGCAACACTTGAAAAAAAATGTTACATTAGATCTTCATGTGCAACACTTGTCAGAAAAGTGTTGCTTTGTAACTTGTGTTGTGCATAAGGCAACATTTTTCTAAAGTGTTGCTTTTAAAATGTTGCATTAGGTTCATTTTGTAGTAGTGTGCTTACGATCGATCTTATATTTCGACGTACACTTTAATTACATTTCACCGACGGAAAGAGAATCGAAGTTTGTTATATGTTCGTCATAATTAAAGACGTACGCATATTAAACGCCAACAAATAATGTTGCTACACATCTATATGTATATGTAGATGTATATATTGTGACAAAGATAAATCAATGGGGAGCTACCAATCATCTTTAGGTACTGTTGGTTTTTTGGACAACATATAGTGGTACAAATTTTTAAGAAACTGAGAATGTCAATCATTTTGTAGTTATTATTATTGTACCACCAATCGCTAAGGTTCATATTGTCTCTCCAATTTAATTGTTTTTTGTTAGTTGGACCAACCAATTTGACATTCGATGAATATCGGTTGTCATGTAACTTTCAGGAAAAAAATTATCTGTCAGGGAAATTAGAGTGTGATGATAATTTTGAAAAATCTTTAAATTGTGTAATAACTTTCTTAATTAAAGTATTTCGACCATTTAATGTCTGGGTTCATTAAATCTTTAATGTTGGAGAAATAAAATCGTCCATGCAAGCCCAGAGGATATTATTAATTTTCGACAGGAAGATATGTTCCCAAATATTCAGCGTTCAGCTCTTTTATGGGTTTCAAATCGATGCAAAAATTTGGCTTATTCTTGGGATTATTGGATTTCTCATCCATGGCGCTTGGTTAGGGGCTCTTAAATGGTGTAGTTTTTTTCTTTGTAAGGTTCCATTTTCGTGTTTGATGGGTGCCTCTTTCTTAGAGGTTTCCCGAACCTTGTATGTATTTTGCCTCCTATTTGGGTTTGGCTTTCTATATATTATGCTTTGCCTTTAAAAAAAAAAAAAATCTTTAATGGGATAAAACAAATATTGCACTTAGAATCTTGGCAGAGAAACTAAGCAAAACTAGAGAGAATTTTTGTGTGGTTCCGTATGTCAAAATGAGACCAAAAGCGTTCTGTTATTTTCAGAATTCGGTTGGCGGGAAACGAACAGTTACACCTTTTCGCGAACAGATGCAACGTTTCACAAACATACATCATGCCTATTCGTTTGGGCGGAAAAAATGGGTATCAACAAAGCAGATTTAATATATTCAATACGTGTCCTACGTTAATTACAATTTGATATATATGGGTACCTACTCTCCATACCATTTATTTATTTTTAAATTACCTTCCTGTACTTTTTCTGTACCTTTTTAAATCATTATTTCTTACATTCTGTACTTTTCTATACCTTTTCCGTACTTTTTTTGTACCATTTCTATTTTTTTAATGCAAAAATGGTATGGGGAGTAAAATTAAATGGTATGGAGAGAATAGGTGTATATATGATCATAGAGATAATTTTTAATGATTTATTTTATACAATGATGATATAGAACTCTTGTACGTTTGTCGGTTGACTTTCACTTCTCGGCCAATCACGATAGTTGGAATTATTTTAGGGAAATTAATAAAAATGCCACTTTTTCCGAACGTATTTTTCGTTTTGCCACTTCAAAAAAAAAGTTGCCGATTTGCCCTACCCCGGTCGCAGGTCGCATCATGCGACCTGCAACCCGTTCAACGCGACCTGCGACCCAAGCGATTTCCGAGTAAAAAACAAGCAAAACGTGTCGAAGCCGTTCGGTCGCAAGTCGCAGCATGCGACCGGCGACCTGCGTCCGAGAACCAAGATCACGACATTGTTATGATTTAATATATTTTATGTTTCGTATTTAATTAACGTAGTGTTTCGTTTTTCTTTGATAACTTTTTATATACAATGTATAAACTAATTTCGAATATATATTCATGATCAGTGTAATTTTATCTACATTTCGACATAAATTTTATCGTCATATGTTACGTATTTAACGAAAGCATTTTTTAGTCTCGAAATCAACTTTTTTTTATATCCGAACGTAGATAAAAATAAACTGGTCATAGTGGTATATTTAGATCTATGTAGTATAAAGGTGGACTAATAAATTTTCTTATGTTATATAAAGGTGGACTAATAATTTGACTTTTTGACTTTTTTTAACCTTTATGTGTTAGACTACATAGATCTAAATATACCACTATGACCAGTTTATTTTTATCTATATTCGGATATAAAAAAAGTTGATTTCGAGACTAAAAAATGCTTTCGTTAAATACGTAACATATGACGATAAAATTTATGTCGAAATGTAGATAAAATTACACTAATCATGAATATATATTCGAAATTATTTTATGCATTGTATATAAAAAGTTATCAAAGAAAAACGAAACACTGCGTTAATTAAATACGAAACATAAAATATATTAAATCATAACAATGTTGCAAGATGTACGTTATCTCGGTTCTCGGACGCAGGTCGCAAGTCGCCGGTCGCATGCTGCGAGCGACCGAACGGCTTCGACACGTTTTGCTTGTTTTTTACTCGGAAATCACTTGGGTCGCAGGTCGCGTTGAACGGGTCGCAGGTCGCATGATGCGACCTGCGACCGGGTAGGGCAAATCGGCAACTATTTTTTTGAAGTGGCAAAACGAAAAATACGTTCGGAAAAAGTGGCATTTTTGTTAATTTCCCATTATTTTAAGATGAACAATTTAACAAACAAACTAAAAAACGAAAAATAAATAATATTTGAATTATGTAAGATTAAATGATTAGTGATTATTAAATGTGTAATTTCGAAAAATAAATAATATTTGAATGTTGTCAAAGTAGAAACATTCTCAAAAAGTCATAGACGTCTTGTCATTGTCATGGATGTAACCTTTAAATCCATGTTTTTTTGCTCTTCTTTTGAACAAAAATCCATTTTCATAGCATGTTCTATAGTTGCGAAAACTCCTTTAAACTAACCTTGACACATTAATGCTAATTCATATTTTTTCTCCAAATAACTTTTCACCACTTTTACCTCATTATCGATTACTACCAATGACTTTTGATTATCCCCATTAAAAATTTATACATCACACTAGTATAGTTGTACATTAGACATAGAAGAAAGCAGCGTTTCGTTTTCAAATTGCACTTCTCGAAGCCAACCATGATTGGTCCACAACGGAACCATGAAGGACCCGGCCCGATCGGGAAAGCTTGAGCCCCGAAGGACATTGCACATGCAATTATATATACTAGCAAACTCGATAATGATTTGTACATTTTTAGTTTTTATATATGCACTACTAAATAGGTTTTAATGTATCGTAACCACATATCTACAATATTCAAATGCATAGTGCATAGCTATTAGTGTATGAATAAAAATTTAATAGTATACAAATCATTCACTTTATCGAAAGGATGTGCCATATATGTTATATGTAGGGCGCTGAATTAAACCACGAATTAACAAATTTAATAAATAAAGAAAAAGTACATTTTTTTTAAGGGTATTCACGTTTGTAACAGGTTCTTCGGGGTGGCCAAGCTAATTACTAAAGCATAAGCAAACAAACAGAAAACTGGAGTTGACTTCGATGGAAATGAGAATGAGAATCCCAACTAAAAAAAAAATCAAAACCAAATACTATGTACTCCGTACATGTATATATCTATAATTCTACAATTATTACACGTGAGAATCACATGTTATGTGAATCAAGAACTATTTAAACCACATATCATAACATCAATGATTATTGTATAATAACAACATATTTATAAAATGCAATTGCAAATCATGAAAACTCAAAGAAAACTAGAGTGTTTCAACATCTGTTTTGTTATAATATAGTACGTTTGCAGCATATATAATTAGTTAATCATAAAACATAGATGTGTCACTTGATTATCTTTTTATTGATCAATGGTGCAGCTTCGATTAGTTTATTTATTTAATTTAAGTTATAATGAAAGTCAGAAAAGATCCCCGAATGGCCAAATTCCCTTGAAATCCCCGTTGGGGACGAAGATGGAGATAAGATGTGAACGGTGAGCGAAAACAAAGTTACAAGAAAATGAAATCCCCAATTTGACGTTTTCCGATCCCCATTAACATCTATAAACAGAATCTATGAATGATCTTTTATAACCTATGAGATATGAGACATTGACACAATATCTAAGTGGTGAGTGATTAAACAAACTACGCCCTTAAAATAAAATTATGATCATTGAAATGATTCTACCTAAAATATTTTAGCATCCCATTTACAGGGCTAAACATCTAGCAATAATAATCTATTATGACTCTACCTAATAAATATGCACATATAATGGCCAATAATAATGTCTTATTACATGATGATCGTTAGCCCTGTAAAATGGGACACTTCCCAGCTTGTATACTTGTACAGTACCATATTATCAAACTCTTTAGCTTTACCATACTGTTACCTGCATCGATGACTTGTACCACGCGCATAGCATGCCACTATTCATATAGCAGAGTCCAACAGCAATTTGTGAAAAGTCAACATAATTTTTTAAATATTCCTCAAGTCTGATATAAAGTACAAATAACAATAGTATATGTGTATGTACATTTTTTTTTTTTTTAACTTTTGCTCTACTTGTTACCCTTTATAACTTGCCAAGGGAGCTGAATGAAGAATTAATTGCGGTTTTGATCAACAGTTTTTGACTAAACAAATTACAAGCCCACGTCCGAGGGTAAGCTGATCTCCAGAAAATACAAGCTGCAAAATAAATTAGAAAAATGATCATTAGCATTAAGATCTTGATCTTTTGGAATGCTAATATACACTTTTCAACTTTCGTAGTCAAAGAAGAAGACCTAAAAGTCCAAAATCCAAAATCCATATGTAAGTTTTTTACAGTTCGGTAAAAACGATCCAATGTTGAACAACATAAATAGGATCTCCAGTTACATTCTTCTTGATCTCTCACAATGATGATGTGCTTAGACCGAAGATTGTACTGTTTGACCACACAAGTCAAAAGGTATATTCATAATTCGTTGCTTCGGTTTTTAACGGTTTAGATTACCTAGCAGACATGAAGGCCATTCCAAAGAAGACAGCCTTAACTGCTTGTTTCTGTCCAGCATAATCAAATGCTAATGGTAACATCTCATGAAGCGTTAGAAAGGCCATAACTCCACCAACTGTTATACCAAAGAGAACCCTTAGAAATAGATAGACTTGAGCTTTAACTCCTTTCTTTGAACGTTCAAAGAAAAAAATAAGAAGAATTTAGAACCTGCTCCGAGCAAGCCCTCAAGAATCTCTGGGTCTAGGCTTTTTGGGAAGAGATAGGCTGCAGCATGTCATACATATAATCATTAAAATTAAAATTTATAATATAAATAAACAAAGAGTACAGCAAGAAAATGCAAGTGGGAAAAAATATACTTAGTTCTAACTTCTATGGACATTGAAACGAATTCGAAATTGCAAGGGTTAAAAACTGAACATATACTCTCCATAAATAAATTATTTATTAATAAAGGGGTTAACGTTTTCTTAAAATGTTTAAGCAGGCAAAAGTTGCAAAATTCATGAGGCAAACAGAGTATACTATAATGATGCAAATGAAACACACATACATGACTTTTCTACTCAAGATTCAATTGTTTTGTAACAGTTCATACCTACAATAATGACACCCAAAGGTTCAGCAAGACCAGAAACCGTTGCTAGCTTGAATGCCTGCCATTTGCTGAAGCAAACAGAATTTTGGGAAGTTTTCAAATCATACATTTTATGAGGTGCAGAGCATCATTTCTTAAATTTTAAATCTGTAGCAGTCTCACCTTTGTGTAGCAAAATAAACAGGAAGCGCAACGGCAACACCCTGTCAAAGTATGATCATGAATTATATTATGTTCAGCCATCAATAAAAACCGTCAATGAACCCCCCCAACAAATCATAGAAAAAATAAACGACCAATCCTTACCTCCGGAATATTGTGCAAAGCGATGGCTAAAGCCAAATTAAGGCCAACACGTAGACCCTACAAAGCAGCAAAAGCCATGAAGCAAATATCAACAATTATCCATTTAAATGAGAAAGAAGAGTTGTCAATAACTAAAGGTTAGACAGTTTAAGTCATAAAGAAATATACAGTTTTCAAACCAAAAAAAAATTAATGAGTAAATTGCAAGTACATTGCACAAAGAAAGCAAAAAGAAAAATCAATGGATATAATTTTTTAAGCCAGTCGTGTCTAATTAGAAATCTAAATCAAATCACATATTTGCCTTGAGTGATCCAAGGAAAACAGCCATTCCTTCTGGAAAATTATGCAAGCTTATTCCTGCAATGAATAAGATAAAGAATCAACCCTAAGACAATATACAATAATACAAATAGTATTTTAAAAGCATTTTTAATTTGTAGAGGTTGCAAAATGGACGAGTTGGGTTAGACTTTTTGAAATGGGCTAGAATTAAAACAGGTAATTGTTCAGTATGATGTGAAATAGGCCAAACTGGATCGGTTGACACACAAAGACTTTCTTGTATATCTTTGTAAATAATTAATATTATATATATTTCTACAATAACAGTATAAACCTTCGAATAAAAGGGTTAAGGGTGTTAATATGTTGAATGCACTATATATAGAATAAAAATATATGACGACAGTCGGCCTGTACCCCTTTTATATATTATTCATTTATTTGTAGTTTTCTCGATTGAGATAAAACAAAGCCCAAATACATGGGTCGAAATTGCAACCTATAAGTATTTATTATGACGCTAGGCATATGAAAATGGATCTTGTAAGCCAAACTAACAAAAATGACAATCATTATATCCACCGTCTTGAAATGTTCAGATTAACAGCATAATCAACGAGCATTTGGTTATGAAAAGATACGGTTCATTTAAATAAACTAAAAAAATAACACTTACCTACTGCTGTGACAATTCCACTAAATAAAACTTGACGACGATGCTTTTTCATGACATCTTTGCCCCCTTCATCCCCATGTTTCTGTTATCCAGCACAAAAGTCAACAAACCGGCCAATAAGGTTCCAATATCAAATATCTTCATTACAAAATTGATTTTTTTACCTTTTTATTTTTCGCATCTGCTGTGGGAGCAAGTGATGGTTCTGGAATGAAATTAGCAATGAACGCAAAGAAAATGACACCTCCAAAGAACTGTACAACCACTCGGGTTCTTAAAAAAACATAAATATTATTCAGAAGGATTTACTTGCATTTTAGAAAGTACAAACTAACCCACAGATTGCCTTTCAGAAACCCAATAGAATTTATAGCGTTATGGGCCAAATCAAAGAAAGATATGCTTAACATAAGGCCTGCAGCAAAACCCTGCAACCGAAGTATTAAAATTCAAAAAGATACAGATTGAAAGGTTATTTGGAAATGCAAATTTATTCTGTTATAAACATATGAGAATGAACGTGATTTTCAGAAATGAAAATTTGTACATGCCTGTAAAAGTCCAAGCATCTTCAAGTTTGGTGCTTTAGTCATAATCACAAAAAGGGCACCTATTCACCAAGCAAAATCAGATATCAAAAATCAGAAAATACGTTTACCTTTAAATTCGAGCATATGACATTATTTTTCCGTTCATTATAAACTCAACACATGTCGACAATATTTGTGTAAGGTTCAATATAATTATCGAATCTCATAATATAAAGACATCAAATCTAAAATTGTAAATGACCACATTTGCTCAAAATTACAAGAATGGTTACTCGTTTCATCATCATCAACTTATCGTCACCATCAAGCGTAAATACCATTAAACGCAATATAGTTCCGTAAAGGTGCACTTTAACTTTAGGGATCAAACCGGCTACTTTTTATAACTTGAACATTATCCAAATTCATCAATCGTTACATTACTAACTAAATCATCTCCATTTGGAGCATAACTAGATTTAACATCACAAGCAATTCATCTCCAATTGATTACACGTAATTCAGCAGTTAAACCTCAAAAACCCTAATTGAAGGAATCTAATCATAAAACAGTTAAATATATACAAAAATGAATGAAATTAAAAAGTTAGGGTTAGTAAGTGAGTTAGTAACAGACCTAAAGATGTACTCAATCCACCAACCATCGAGAGAGAAAGTGCAACCAGTACTTCTGAATCCATCACTTCCACAAAACAAATATGATCACAGAATTTGGAGTAAAATTAAATTATAATGAAGGTGAGTTTAAATATTGTTAGAATGTGCGAAACTGGTGATGGTAGTTGTAGTAGTAGTAAGAGCAGTAGGTATCTTCTTCAGCGGTTGCTTTGTTAACTTCCCCCAAATTTATTCTGTTTTATTCCAGTTTTATCAACCAACGCAATCGTCATGTGTATGTAAATATAAAAAGAACAAAGTTGGGATATTTTTTAATTGTTTATTTTATTATGATTCCTTTTAATTATAAAATTTTTTTGTTAGGGAATCTACAAACGGAAAAATAAATTTGCGTTAGTCCTACACTTATTCTTGGGTTAAAACTTAATTAAAAGCATCAAATTAATATTCATTTCTTTTAAGACCACTTTCAAGAATCGACGAATTGAACTGATAGCTCAGCGTTACATCAACACTTTTTTAGAGAGACTGGACACTACCTATAACGACATGAAAGTTAAAAATTCTTAGAACATGACATTTACCACTAATACATTTATTATAAAAAATAATAAAATAATAAAAAAAGAAAAAACCTAAAACACACACACTTCCTCGTCTTTCTCCCTTCTAGCTCATGAAGAAATGAACAAAGACGGCACTTAAGACAATACACTGCCTATGACGTTTTATTTGGGAAGCTGAAGACGGCACCTAAAGACGGTGCCATAAGCACCCGTCTAAGAAATTAAGTGCTCACACACATAATTTGATCTAATGACTAATGGTATAAACTCAAAATGATGTGAGTTTTCTTTTTTCTTTTTATCATAATGGATACAACATTGATATCCAATCCCATTAAAGGCATGATATGGGAAGGCATTTTTTACGATAATGGATCTTTTGTAAAGTTGTTATCATATCATTTGAATTGAGCAGTTAAAAGATGTGTACAATGGAGATATATACCAACAAAGAGGAAAAAGGTATGCACATACACATAATAATTTTGTTAGTATAGTCTGAAAGATTCAGAACAAACAAAACACAATGAATATGGTTTCGTAATGGAAGCTGATATATACACCAATTATTTTGATACATACACCAATTACTATGCATTATAACTTATACTGTACGATACTGTAATGCATTAACTTTGGCGTATGTAACAATTAGTTTGTTGTATTTATCAACCCCTTTCGTAATAGTTATAACAAGACGGACATCAAACTTAAAGTATTTCAGTTACGTTTTTTACAAGAGTTTTTATATTCATTGTTATAAAACCTTTTTTTTTACCAATTGTTGACGAAAACAATGATACATGGCATGCTTCATGCATTTAATAATATATTGATACAACAAAGTATTGACTTTTTTATCTTAGAAAACCACGGATGGATGGCTGTCAAATAAATATGAAAAAATCGGCTTTTTTGTCAACAACGTGATTGAACAATATTTGCCTTTCTTTGTTTCTGTTGTTGACAATGAACATTATAGCAACACCAAACAAAAAATAACAGATCCACAAGAAATTGACAAGCCATAACTCACCCCACCTGCAAGACGGTGCAGACTAACCAAAAACAACTTTGCCAGTCTTGAAGCATACCCACGAGACATGCACACACACCACCAAACCAAAATATCAACGGAAAAAAAAAACACCTAACAGTTGCTGCAAGAATATACACAACCAGCAGCATCACACCGACCTCAAAACTGCTATTGTATCTAGACCCACCCAAAAGTCCAAGATGACCCCACAAACCAAAAAACCGAACCAAAAAACAGATTCTAGACGAGCAACCGCAGCCGTGCAGAGTGCATGGTGCAGACAATGGACATCAACTCTACATTGCCATTTTATAATACAATAATGTTAACTATATAATCAATTCCACCATCGGCGGTAATCCAGTCATTGACTTCTAATATGGGATAAAACAATCTTATGTTTAGCCCATCATCCACTATATTTGAAGATTTAGCCATTTAGGGGTCTTGGTCTAAATTTTTCCTTTCTTTTACGCCATATACACAGACCCGGTATGAGCTTTTCCAACGCACTATGTTATTCAAAACGTTCGCTTACCTTCACAATGCATCAGGCACGAATCCAACATGGGAGGGCACAACTGATTTGACATCATTCCACCCAAAGCAAATTAGGTCCCAGTCTAAATTAACATTTCTAAGTTCAAGTTATATGAGACTCTGAGCAGTGACCACATGGACATGGGTGGCAAAGAAAGAACGGATGGCGGGTCAATTTGTGCTATGCACAAATAATGGCTATCTCAGGAGACATACAATTCACCAGTCACTAACAAGCACATTGTTGTGCCACAATAACCAGGAGTATATCTGTATCAAGAAACATGTCCCTAATGATGTTAGCTCTACAACTTCCTCAAGGTAAATCATGAGTCAACTCACATTGCCAGCTTGAGAGTTAGAGCCTATCTCTTCCCATTTTTAAACCGTACAACTGTGTCAACGATCTGACAAACAAATGCTGGCACAGATGGCATCAGCAACAGGTCCCAGATGATCCAACAGAGGATTGCCACAATCCAGGATCTGGTCTAGAATAAATGAAGAATACACCAATAGTCTAAGGTCAATAATCATCTATCCATGTCTAATCTTAACATCCTACTTATTCGAAATGTGTTGCCGTTTTATCTTTCAAGTAACATCTATCTATCTACATTTATACTTATATACATTTTTATAGCAAATGGATAGAAGAACACTAGGGAAAATCACAAAGCTTTATTCCTTAGAAGCTACTGTTTGGTAAACTAGTAGAGTACAGATACTACACTTGTTCCGGTGTGTTCTAAGTTCAAGACTTCAAGTAAACGCCTCATGCAGGTATGATACACCTCAATCCCGAAACCACATACATGCACAAAGAATCACAAATACTACCTGGATACAGTATTAGCATGGCGGGAAACTAGAGTACTAAAAGTCTAAAACCATGTAAAAATTGTACCTTCTACTACTATGATAACGGTTAACCAAAACAATTGCATCTCCTTCACATCTAGATAGAGATGATAATATACTTATCTTTTTTAATTCAGCTGCAAATTACACCTGTATTCCCAAAACTCAATATGTAGTAATACAAAAGAAAGATCACGTGGCAAAAAAATTGGTACAATATTAGTTAATGTCTCTATCTAAAGCAGTGAT
The DNA here is from genome assembly GCA_949592205.1 of Helichrysum umbraculigerum. Taxonomy (NCBI): domain Eukaryota; kingdom Viridiplantae; phylum Streptophyta; class Magnoliopsida; order Asterales; family Asteraceae; genus Helichrysum; species Helichrysum umbraculigerum. The sequence goes on from CATIUR010000001.1 coordinate 232,062,574, forward strand.
TTTGGACGTTTGAAGGCATAATATCAGTGCAAGCAGTAGTTTTACATGTTTAACCATTCAAACTTTCACCCTCCGTGTGATGTGTGCATGTATGTGATTTGGCTATTTGAGCATGATCTTGGGAATCCATCGTGCCTAATCATATCATCAGGTAGATGATAATATTGTATTCAGTCACTCCTAACTAGTTATGAGGTAATCTAAACAATGATTCCTAAGAAGTCTTTACACCTTTATTATCATCTTCAAGCAAGCATGCTTGACACTTTTGCCAGTTGCTATCCTTTATCACAATTCTTCCAACCTCAGTGTAACTAACCAAAAGAGCAGATCAGAACTCAAATCCTACAGCTACCAATAGATTTCAAGCAGACAATAGAATATAGAAGATCACATACTCATCTTCTAGATAGAATAGAGTGATAGACCAATTTCCTAATCTTAGATAGTGAATTACTATTAGTGTCAACCACTATATCTATTACAAGACAAGTGGCCCACATCATCCCAAATAACATAAAAGTAAGCACCATAAAATGTTCGATGAACTTCTCAAGAAGCTTTTCATCATTTCAAATATGTTGAACTTCTAAAACAACGTAACATAGATCATCATTCATCAGTCAGCGAAATACTCCGAATGCATTCATAATAATCAATCATTTATCAGTTCAAAAGAATAACACGGCATAGCATATAGCACTAATACACCAGTGTTTCGTTAAACACTGCCAATCAAAATTCTAATTTAGATAATGACCATTATTACTTATATATTCAACTTCCAAACAATATAGCATGAATCATTATTCATCAAACACTTCCAAAAATGTTTCTTATTCAACCACTTTATCAGAATCCGATAACAGACATCACCCATGCCCAAAACAATAGCAGTAAAGATCTTCAAATCTACAACAATATTTAATCCAAAAATTCTCAGTGTAATCTTGCACCTCTCTTTGTTACCACTAACAATTAATCTACTTCAATTATAGTATAAAAATCGTATAATATATATAAACTTCCTTTCTGCAAAAATGAACGCAGGCAGTAGTAACACATACCCAATATGATTCACTCAATCAACAAATCTACGAAGTCGGAACAGCTTCCTGTCCATCAATCTGATTACTAGCTTCTTCAGCAAGTAACTTTTTATTCTTTTCAATCGCATTTGCAACCTCAGCAGGCATATACTTCTCATCATGTTTAGCTAAAACCTCACTAGCAGAAAAGTAACATTCAACGCTTCTTGCTTTCCCCGAAACACTCTTTTCGCTGGCATCATTTTTAATTCGATCCGTAATCGGTTTCACAAACCCTTCCACAACAACAGAATGACCTTCTCTAAACAAATCAGGCACCTGTCCTTCATACCTAACCAACATATCCGTTATCAAATCCGTAATCACGAATTCAATTTCGTGTGATGCGGCCGGATGCGCAACGCTTCCTTCTAATACCAATCCACCTAAACGGAACTTGTTTTTGCTAGGGTTTTCGATGTATTTGGATAACGCGTCAGTAGGTGTGACGTAGAACACTAATTGATCTTCGAATTGATTGAGAACGATGATTATGAATCCGGCGATACAACTGAATGTGATTGCGTATGTCCAGAGACGACGAGTTTGCATCTGACGCGCGCGTGCGCCGATATCGAGTTTGGTTGGGGGTTTGGGGTGTCTTCGGGCGGTGGAGAAGGGGCGGAAGGCGGTTGACGGTGGGAGAAAGTGGTTGGATTGTGGAATTGGGGATTTGATTGTAGTGAAGATTGAACGGTGGTTTGAAATGCGGAAATTAGGGTTTTTGGATTGAAGAATTCGTGAGATGAATCGAGAGGTGATACGAGATGCCATTTTGATCGAAATTTAGGTGGTTAATTGGTGATTCTAGGGTTTTGGAAAGTAGATCGAGAGCAATGGGTACGCTAGTTGAATAACTAAGAGATACCGCAAGGCACAACTAAAATCATGCTTGATTACAATTATACTGCACTTACTTTTCAATTTTTGATTAAAATTTTCTTTATTTTCACCAATAATTTTATTAAGCTTATCTTTAAGAATAAATTTTTATGTCTACGAAATATTTTTCTTTCCAATTAGTGAACAACAAGAGACAACGCAAAATAGAGCTAAACAAGCAATACTCAAAGAATAAAATGAAACTTGTGGTCAGCTTGGTTCAAAGTGGTAAGAGAGAAATGAAAAAGGAAATTGAGTATCAAGTAATGCAATGATCATTCATTGCCTAGTAATATATATCAATGATGTTACTTGATTTATATAATTAATCTTCACAAGTAAAGACATAAATTGGGTCTAGTTGTTGGCGAGTCAAAAGTACCCAACCCGAACTTGACATAATTTGATAAACGGGTCGAAAGTACCCAACGAAGACACAATCTTCATAAACCATTTAGGTAAATGGGTTACTTGGTTGGCATTTTAATTTCTCATTAATATCGCTTTGTGGGTGGTTTTATCTACAACGCGTTAGATGTCATGGGTAACTTTTGAGTTGGCGGGTTGACCCATTAACACAAACATAGACCCGATTCCGACCCAAAAAATTAAACGGGTTGGTGGTTTTCGGGTCAATTTCGGTTGGTAGATTTGTTTTGCGTCAGTAGTCAATTTTTTATGGGTTACTTTTGGGTTGACGGGTGACCTATTAACCCGAATATTGACCCGAGCCCGACATGAAAACTTAAATGAGTTGACAGGTTGAGATAAATATATAATTATTATATGTTGAGATAATGATGGGTAATGATATACATTATATTCAATTTGGTGAAGAATAAGTGATTACTCACTATTGGATTATAAAGCATGATAGTAACCACCATCGTTGATTATATATATTTCTAAATCTCGACCCTGTGATAACCTCAATCAAACACCCCTTACTACATGCCTGCCAGGGGAATGATTTACGTTTAGAGAAAACACAAGTATAGGATATATACAAATGAGTGAGAATTATAGGCTATTATATTTAAAGCCCTAACTAATGGATAAATCTAGATAGAATGTTTTGAGAGAGTTGGTAGACGAAAAAGTGCTTCAAGGTCAAACTACTTTGGTGGAAAAATCTTGGAACAAACTCATCTCTAGAAAGGTTAATGTTTTTGTGTGGCGATTACCTCAGAAGAGAATTCCGGTGAGGTCGGCTTTAGACCACCTCGGTATAGACCTTGATTCTACCCTTTGTCCATGTTGCGAGGACATGGTGGAACAGATTGATCATTGTATTATTTGGTGCAATTGGGTACAGGTGGGGTGGTCAAATATTTACAAATGGTGGAACATAGGAAACTATAATGGTGTTCGATTGATGAAATAATAATGCATGGTGGGAAAAGCTCTTTCACAAGCAATCAAAGATCGTTATGGCAAGCGGTGGTTTGGACTACGACATATTTAATTTGGAGTGTTAGGAACAAGGTTATTTACAAGGAGAAGAAATCATGCCAAATTGACTTATGCTATGAAGTTCAAGTCTTATCGTATTTTTGGATTAAACAGAAAGCGAAAAAGTTCTTCAAATCATGGCAAGATTGGTGTACAAATCAGGAAGTGGGGAGTTGATTGCCAAGATTGGCTTAGAATGAGTTGGGTTGAAAAATATACGTCCAAATAAGTTAATACTCTAAAATCAATTGTTGATATATATAGGGAGTAACCAATAAAAATATTTACATACTTTGACTTCTTTGGTTTCTTCAAATTTCCCGATGTGGAATATGGGTTTGTACCCGACAATCCTCTCATCAATCTACTGGAATAATCGACCCGAATTGAGAGCTTTCAAAGATTCAGTCCACATCAATACTGGGCTACAACTGTAGCTCTAATACCACTTATCAAGAAATATGACATTTTTTCAACCTAACTCGATCAAAGCTTTGTATATAAGTTCAAATGAGGTTCAAGTCTAGAATCAACTTGTAAGAGCGTGAGTAGCCCATGAAATATATATACATATATATTGGTTTGTTTATTTTTTCAATGTGAGATATGAATTTTTACACAATAACAGAGGTACTTGGACGTGCGAAACATGACTTCATCCTAACATCGTAAATCATTCTTTAGTCTTCGCACGTATATATATCATGAGAAAAAGACACAAAATACATCTCAAAACCAAAGCGATTAAGAACTCAATCGAAGACCATAAACTTAAATAGTTCACCACTTATAACACCCCTCCATTTGTAAACTAATATTATATGATTATTTGTCGGAAGCGTAGAATTTAAAGTATATATATCATTAATATACATTACTAGCAATGTACAAGAACTTTTTCCAAACATACTACTTAATAGTTCAAACTGTTTTACTATCGAGTATTCGAAACACTAGGTGTTATATAATTACAATATCATTACATTAACCAAAATATATCAGAGTTAAGTGCGTGTCAAGCAGTTCTTCAAAATATACTTCCTGCCCGCCCTTCTAGTAAACTTAACCTGCAGGGAGTAAGGTGATTGGGATTAGCACGAAACTAAGTGAATGAATAATCAACTACAATTCGACTTAGCATAACAAGCATGTTCACAATCAATAATATAAACAATTAGCGTCAAGAGGAACGGTGGTTCCTAAGGACCCTATACCGGGTGGCCCTATCAGAACACTTATGTAAACTGTATTGGCCTATACAGCAAACACCGATAACTTGTTGTTAATCACATACGACCTAGATCTCTAAACCAACATATCAAGTTTTAAGATCTCCTGTCGTCTATAATTACAACCAAGTCCAACCATTCATTCAAGTTGACCTATGCATCTTACATACTAGCCCAAAGGCCAAAGAAAACAAACAACCAATTAAATGGCCTCTCAATTCAAACTAAACATTCTATCAATAGTAATCCTATAATTTATGATTGAAATCAAACTGTCACAACCAAACCAAACTGTGAGTTTCAAATCTACTCACCTGATTATCTCGATTCACTTACTCAGCTGTCTTATCTCGCTGAGTCCTCTGATGATCTGAGAATCAACAATCAAATATAAGTTAGTAATGTAGGAAAAATATCTCATGTACCCGAATAACATTTCATTCTAATAACGAATTGTAATACGATACAATATAAACCGTATAATACAAAAGTAATTCCAGGACAATTACCACAATAGAATTAAACAAAAGAATAAGAACGAGTAGAAAACGGAAAGGATATTCATCAACACATGATGAGCCGAGGCCCGTGTTTGACACGGTTCCCTTAAAACAGATTCGCCGTCTGTTTCCCAGGGTACAACGGTCGAAGCAGTAGTACTGCCGGACTTGAACCATATGCCTGAAAATGTTTTCTTAGTTTTTCATAAGCTAACCATATATTTGTTCCTTGTTTGACCAAAAATTGTTAGGTCCAATCATGAATTGAACAATACCCAAGCTTACAAAAACTAACTTTTGAATATGTGTGTTTCTTTTGAAGTAAAAGTTTATTCTCTATGCTAAAATTAAGAACACATGTCTAACTTATAGACGATAAGGGAGAAATAATAATGGATTAAATAAATGACAATCAAATGTCATTAGTACTCATAGGTTTTGGAAAATAAAAGGTCACAATTACTTGCAACCTTTCATCACACCTTGAGCATCAATTATCATTCATAATAGAATTAATTTCCAACAATCCCCCACATGAATGAAATTGATAGTTATTCATTTTTACATCCACCTTAGCTCGATTTTACTTCTCATTGAGCATCGATATCTTATTCACCTAAAATCTACTTTGGACATATAATATACCGTTATGAAGCCTTGGCCACCGACTACACAACCATATAAAATGTTAAACATAAAAATTATATATGTCTATAATTATGAAAGTCCAAAGTTGGTGAAAAACTCATTTTCACCTAGATTTTCGACATGAATAGAAATCGAACTCCAAAACACACAAGTTCCAACAAAATTTTCAACAGTTGAGTCATGCATAGAATAGGTAGGTGCTACCCTTTGAACCTTTCCTTATGAAATGCACTTAGTCTCCTAGCTCACAGTAGACGCGATGTCTTTGAACTGGTCTGCCATTCGTGTAGACGACAATACACTTCACACAGGATTCTCCCTGACATAAACAAGTCCTCATAGTCGTGTTCATTATGGTCCTGAAACACTAGCCTGGTTCTGCGAGAGCTATTAGGAATTATGCCCTCTTAATTCCCTTCAAAGCGACCCCACTTCTCTCTCACATAGGTGATTCCTTAAAGATCTTCAACCGCCTTATGATATATCTTTTAAAAATCATTAAAAGCTTAATGCCTAGCCTCATATCACTGTCAACATCATTTATCGGAATGGACTAGGAAGTTTACTAACTCCCTCAAGTGGTTTAAGAAGTTTAACAACTCCCCCACAGTGACCTCAGTTTATATGATTAGGTTGTCCTATTGAACCTAGATCTTGGGATCTCCAGTCAACTAGGTTAGGTTTTCCTTCATATAAACTATTCAATAAGGGCTTTAGTCTCATTTCCCAACTCGATCTCCTCTCAACCTCATGGTTGTCGGATCCGAAATATTATCATTTAACTTCATAAGTTAGCAAAGATAAGTCTCACGGAGATAAGTTGGTCTCTCAAGTGTATCATACATGCCTTAATACACTTATGATCACTTATAATTAGTTTTTACTCATGATTCTACAATGTCAAGTTTACGAATATGTTTACAATATACCACACTTGATCAATATTGGCTCAAATCAAATAAAAATTTAGCATATTAACTAAGTCTTATTTAGCCTCTCAAATAATGAATCATGCACTTGCTATCAAAATGCAAGACACCCCCCACCTTTATATGCTATCAACTAGGGTTATTGCTTTTCCTGAACAAAGCTTCCCCCACATGTCTTGCAACTTGATATCAGTTCCAGTAATAATCATATATATCCAATATGATTCTAATTAATGATGCGGTCAAATGCCCCCACATAAGATTTGCATCTTTTGTGTTCCAGATTTTAGTACAATTTGAGCAATTCTTAGTCATAATCTAGGTTTGACCTAGAGACGTCGAATTTAGAGAACTTAGTAAAGTTTTTCGCACTCAAATTATAACTTTCAAATCTAGATTCTATTTAGGCAATCCAAAACTTAAGATAATATAACAAAAATCCTTATGTTTATAATTATCCTAAATTTCATATCTTACATTAAATTCCATATATAATGGAAATAATCCCCCATCATTGTCATCAATTAGTTTGGTTTCACAATATACCAAATTCACTATTATTGAATGAACCATTAAGTTTGTCTTTATATAAATTCCTCACACTGGAATGTTCCTTTGTTAATTGATCTCTGCAGATGATCATCATTAACAAGTTTAAGTCTAGCATGCAATAGACTTCAAGACCTAAGCTTAAGAATAGAAGATGCATCATTCTAATTCTCCTTAGCTTTCTTCTAACAAGGAATGTAACATCATGTCCCTTGTTAGTAATCATCCTTATAAAGACAAAATTGACTTTTTGAGACAATAAAACACCATCCAAACAATGAGCATTTAGGAAGGTCTCAAACACATTTACTCTTGTTATTCATTCACATATTTCTTTAGAATCATAGCATAATCGCCTTTGATCTCTAAAGTTTCACCACTTTCCCCATAAAGAGGACTTAACCCAAGTCCAAGGGCAAAGTCAATTTATCACTCACTTGTGACAAATCTAATAAAAAGAAAACATCATCATAACATATATGACGCTTTCTCAAGAGATATACACAACTCCCTTGCTATATATTGACACCATCTTATCAATTCTATTTGTAGTCTCGACACTCTACCAAACCACCAAGAGTGATAAAGTCGTCTACTAACCAAAAAGGCATCTTAGTGTCAAGTCTTAAATTCATATTTGAATTTTTCATACTATAACATGTCCTAAAGTCATGTCTTTCGTATTGACATGCTTCTTAATATTATAAATTTAAACCACATTATACTTAATGTGTTCAAAATTATCTCCAATGCTTCAAAGCTCAATCCGAGTCATATAATGATTTAACAAAGTTCTTCTTCATTTATTGTCATGCCAAAACTAGAAAACATATATAATATTTTTTAAATCATATAATACAACACTCCGTTAAAATACCAATAAAAAGAATCAATATCACAATTTATTGTTTAAAATTCATATGTCCAGAGATATTTTAGTTATTATAAAACTTGCTTATGTAATACATAAATCATCTAGAACGTATTGTTCAAATACAATAATATTAACGGAGTCCGATCCAACAATCTCATGACAAACTCAAAAGATGAAACTTAAACATTATTATTGACTCTTCACTTTCGTCATTAAATATGTCAATCTAATCTCTATATTCAACATGATCCCTTTGAGTGACATTAAAATCCTCCAAAAACAATTCCACAACAAGGAACTACAAGGGTATTTTCTCGCTTGTAATCACGAGTTCATCACTAAGACGTATCATATTTATCTAGATTCCATTACGGCCTCTTGTAGAATGCACTTTGGTACTTCCAAGTTGAAGATCCCGACATCTACTATCTCATATTCATGTTCCGTTAAGAAACTAAAACTTAGAAAAATCATGAATAAGTTCTACAATTTTTCCTTTAAATAGTTAACGAAACACATCATTATTGAATAGTAGGCCGCTACAATTCGCGTTAACTATTATTAAATATATACCAAACTTTACGTCTTGAATAAAAGTATATTCCAAAACCAATAAGGTAATAACCTTACATCTTGAGTAAAAGGTATACTCCATAACCAATAAGGTACTAAACCACCAACTCAATAAAGCTTACAATATGAGTAAAATTCTATTCCAAACCAATGTGTTTGAATTCCATTCTCAAATCGTAACTTGTTTGTTAAATTCGTGATACAAAATCATTATAACAAACAATTCATCATCAACATTCGAATTATGTTTGTAATCAACAATATAAGTCTTTTGAATCGTAGTTTCAAAATCATTACAAGTACAAACATATTCTATAAATTAATATTTATTTTAACGACATATTTCGTAAACAAGTATCCAATTTCCATCTATAATTCTAGGTATATAAACCGTTTGAAACATATAAATGTTTTTTAAAACCATCATTTATTAGGTTTCAAACCATTAACCATAAGTGTAGACCACAAGTTTACAAATTAAATGTAATTATGTGTGAAACATATTCAACGTAATTTTTCCCACTAAATTGCATCAAGCGATTTATTACTCATATGTGTAGATATATAATCCGCTTTAAAATAGCGTTTTACAAATTCTACACAAATCAACGTTATAAAATTATGAAACATTTCACTAAAGAAAACCCCCTCATAAATAGAAAGAAACTTTACACAATAAAGTGTAACACCCCAGAATTCGAGGTATTATTTTAGTGTTTCCAGAAATATACATCTTATGAAATATTATTAATGAAATAATAAGATATATAATAAAACGTAAATGGATTTCTCAGTTCTAGACTGTGTGAAATAAAAAATTAAAGTTTATATGCATAGATACGTGGTTAATTTTCTGATACATTCTAAATCATTCCAGAGACTTAAACCAGAGGAACCAAAATCGTCAATTATCATCATCATCAATCCTTCACTTCAGTTTCAATTCAAGCTCTAGAAATCATTGATTCTTCATCTCTATCATCATCTCTATCTACTTGTAAGTATTTCTTCATGAAATTTTAACTTAGGGTTTGAGTAATTGTGGGTTTTAGTGGGTTTATGAAATTGATGAGTTATAATAGGAATTAGGGCATGAGATTGGTTAAGATAATGTCTCTTAAGATGGTCATCACTGTTAGAGATCAAATTAATACATGAAAATGGTGAAATCACCATTGATATCTTTAAAGAAATTATGGAATTTTAATAGAATCATATAAAGTGAGTTTATTAACCTAAAGAAATGTTAGTTGAACTCATATAACCATAAATAAGTAGTAGAAACAAGAATTTGATAAAGAGTTGGAATAAACTTAGAAATTTAACCCTGAAAGGTTAACTTTGATAAGTGGATTAGGGAATTACTTAGATTTATCAAAGTGGGGGAGAATGAATTATGATTCACTAATTAGTTGTTATGAATTTTAGAATCTAAATATATCCTTATGAATTATGAATAGGTGATTAAAGAGCTTGGAATAATTTGTATCATTTTGGCTTGAAATCTTCAATCGAATATTAAGGTGAGTACATTGTGGATCAATTAGGTGAAGGTTATGTGATTTTGGACTGCTTACGAGCAAGAGATTTCACATAACCATGTTATTGTTATTATTGTTGTGTTTATGTAATTGAATGATAAAATGGAGATCTATGATCACGAAATAATAACAAATACGAAATATGTGCTTTGCACAATTGTATCTTATGGGCCGCGGATCCAATTGGTATCTATTACTATCTATGTTTATTATTTGATAGTCTAAAGTCTTGTATGTGATTGAATTGCTTAATTGATTTCCTATGTATTCACTAAGCATTTTATGCTTACTCCGTATCATTTAAATGTATTATAGGTAATATTTCTCAAAGAAAGGATAAGGAAATCAAGAAAGAGTAGCGTGGATTGGTTTGCAAGCTTGTAAGTGCAAGCTCTCTCTTTTGGTATCGTTTTGATGAAACTTGTGTAATACGCCCCAACACCTCTTTTGGAATAATTGAAGTAATGGACAGGAATATGTTTTGTAATAGTTGACTTCTAAAGTCAATAACTAGTGTAAATTATGTAGTAAAGAGGGAATAGAAGTGTTAGTCTGTTAAAAAGGGTTGAATGTGTTGTGGGTGTCAAAATGGGTCACTTTTAACCCATACGTGTATAATAACTTGACCAAGGTTATGAAAGTTTGGTCATTTGTTTTAAGTGTAATTTAGCATTTTAGGGAAGTGGTGAAAATTGCAAGAGTCACTAGTGTATAAATTGCATATTGAAGTGTTCACTAAAAGTGCCAAAATGGGCGAAAACGAGTTATACGCCCAAATGTTGTGTCTTTGTGAAAAATGAAAAAAATACAAAAAGGGAAACCTTTAGTTTAGTCATTTGAAGATATCTGCAAAGTTTTAGAATCAAATTCGTTACGGTTTATGAGTTACGATTAATTGAAATCTGTCAAAATTTGAATTAAAGTCTGAACTGGAAATAAACTAGCAAACGCGATCCGGCTAGAAGCCCGGGATCGCGTTCTGCTTTGAAAAATCACCAACTTCGGTTTTGAACTAATAAACGCGATCCAGCTAAGGTGTCAGGATCGCGTTCGTCAGTGTAATTTCGTCACAGAACGTTTTTGAACTTAAAAACACGATCCGGCTAGTTGTCCTGGGATCGCGTTCGTGCGTGAGAAATTGGTATCCAGTTTATTTTACAACCCTGGAAGAAAATTGTATTAAAATTATTAAGATACTAATTGAGATAACATAATTTGAATTATTAAGAAGTAATGGGACCTAAATGTATTCGCTAAAAAAATATATATATATTTCTGGGCGTTTCAAGTTGGTATCAGAGCGATAGTTTAAGAGAATTACGTAATCCACCTTAGGATTGCATAATCTTAAACTATTTCGAATCTATGATTATGTTGATAATTGTATTGTGATAGAATCTTGTTTTGTGAATTGATGTGGAACCTTAAGAATGATTGTTGCCTTGCTTAAATACGTTCAAGAGGAGTGAATAGAAGTGTGTAATTAGTATAATATGTCTACGTCTGGCCAACGCAGTTGTATTATACTAGTGCACATGGGTGATTCAATACCTTTGAATGTAATATGGCTTTGGTGAATGATTGTTCTTGATGGTTTATATAGGATATCTTTAACTTGTATTACTATATAGAATTTGGAATATATTAATTAAATTGTTAATCCTTGTAGTAAATGGAATCAATAAATCAAGGTGATCAAAATCCTCAGGGAAATTCTCCTCAACATGAAGAGAATGTAGGTGATAGAAGTTTAAACCCTGAGGATGAAGCAGGGATTAGGCAAATTATCGGGCAAGCCCTTAAAGAATTCGGCCCAACTGTAATCTCTGAAGTAGATAATATTGTGACTTCTAAAGTCAATCAAGTATTAACTGATAAGTTAAAAGAATTTGAACAACAACACCCTATTCTAATGAATCCTTTAGTAGCCATAGGACTCTTGACTGCTCAAGGGTCGGCAGAAAGCTATGATTTCAAAAAGTTTTCCGGTTGTAAACCGCGTGAATTTGAAGGTGAATTGAATCCTGTTGCTAGTCTTAGGTGGTTAAGTAGAATGGAGGAAACGTTTCTGTTATCTAAATGTCCTGATAATTTGAGAGTGCTGTTTGCTGCTCACCAACTCAAAGGTGATGCTCACGAATGGTGGAATTCAAAGATTGACACCTATGGATTTGAAGCAGCATCTCAGTTTTCTTGAGACAAGTTTAAAGAATTATTTAAAAGTGAATTTTCACCACCAGCTGAACTAGAAAAGTTAAAGGGAGAATTTCTTGCGATTAATCAAGGAAGGATGTCTGTAGCTGAATATTCCAAATCCTTCCATGAAAAATCTCGTTTCTGTCCAGAGTACACTTCTAATGAGAAGTTGTTGACTGATCATTTCTATCGTCACTTGAATCTTGAAATCCGTGAATCTATTGATCAGTCATTTTATAAAGATATTCCAACGATATTGAATCGAGCCTTAGTAAGAGAAAAAGATCTACTAGCTAAGCGTGCTGAATATGCTAGTAAAAGAAAAGCTGAGCAATCTGCTCCATCTCAATCATCATCGTTTAAGAAAACCAGAACTAATTCGAAATCACCATCACAACAATCCTCACAAAAATCTCAATCACAACAACAGTTTTCTCAACCCCGTACTCGTGAATGGCCATTATGCGATAAATGTGGAAAAAGACATCTTGGGGATTGTAAATGTTTCAAGTGTGGGAGGCCTGGACACATGGCACCGGATTGCCCTAGTCCTTTCCGTTTATGTTACACCTGTTTCAAAAGCGATCATATTCAGGCTGATTGTCCCGTTAAGAAAGAAGAACAGAGAAAGCAACAACAAAGAAAAGATTCTGAGAAGAAAGGGACAACTGCCGGATCGGGGGCCAAACCCCGTGCTTTTCAAATTACAGCGGAGGAGGCTAAGGAATCACATGATGTGGTGACAGGTACCTTTATAATAAATTCTATACCTGCCCATGTTTTGTTTGATTCTGGGGCTTCCAGATCTTTTGTATCACTTTCGTTTTGTAAATGTTTAAATATTTCTGTATCTAAACTTGATCATCCCTTAGAAGTTGAAATAGCTGATAATAAGCTAGTAATAGTTTCTGATGTGTATAAGGGGTGTATCATCGAAATAGGAAGTGCGAAATTTAATGTTGATCTAATCCCAATGCAAATGGGGGAGTTCAACATAGTAATAGGAATGGATTGGTTAGGACGAAATAAATGTGTAATCAATTGTCATGAAAAAGTTATTTTCCTGAAAGCACCTAGCGGACAGGATATAACTGTTTATGGCGAACGTATCAATCGAACTATTCCTGTATGCACGTATGCACGAGCTAAAAGATTGTTATCACATGGGTGTCGAGCCTTTTTGGCACACGTGATTGATAACTCTAAATCTGTTGCTGTTCTTTCTGATATCCCTGTTGTCAATGAATTCCCAGATGTATTTCCTGATGAACTCCCTGGTCTTCCACCTGATCGACAAGTTGAATTTAGAATTGATTTAATTCCTGGAGCTGTTCCAATTGCTAAAACCCCATATCGGTTAGCTCCGACCGAAATGCAAGAGATGATGAATCAACTGCAGGAACTCCTTGATAAAGGTTTTATTCGTCCTAGCAGTTCGCCTTGGGGAGCTCCAGTGTTATTTGTTAAAAAGAAAGATGGATCTTTAAGGATGTGTATCGATTATCGGGAATTAAACAAAGTGACCATTAAGAATCGTTATCCTTTACCTCGAATTGATGACTTATTTGATCAACTGCAAGGTGCCAGTTTCTTCTCAAAAATTGATCTTCGGTCTGGTTACCATCAGTTGAAGGTAAAGGAAGAAGATATTTCTAAAACCGCTTTTCGAACTCGTTATGGTCACTATGAATTCGTTATCATGCCATTCGGTTTAACCAATGCTCCAGCTGCATTTATGGACTTGATGAATCGTGTATGTCGTCCTATGCTGGATAAATTTGTGATTGTTTTTATTGATGACATTCTCATTTACTCTAAAGGTGAGAGTGGTCATTCAATTCATCTAAGGCAAGTGCTTGAAATGCTTCGACGTGAAAAGCTTTACGCTAAATTTTCCAAATGTGAATTCTGCTTGCGTGAAGTCCAGTTTCTTGGACATGTGATTAATGTCCATGGTATTCAAGTTGATCCATCTAAAGTTGCCGCAGTGCTTAAGTGGGATCCTCCTTCGAGCCCCACTGAGGTCAGAAGTTTTCTTGGTCTTGCGGGTTACTATCGTCGTTTCATTCAAGATTTTTCTAAGATTGCTACCCCGTTGACTCAATTGACTCGAAAGAGTGTATCTTGGAAATGGGGTGAAGAACAATTTAAAGCATTTCAATTGTTGAAAGAAAAGCTCAGTCAGGCTCCTATCCTTGTGTTACCGGAAGGTAATGAGGATATGGTGGTTTATTGTGATGCTTCTAAGCTTGGCTTGGGTTGTGTATTAATGCAACGTGGGAAGGTTATAGCTTATGCTTCGCGTCAACTTAAATCTCATGAACAAAACTATCCTACTCACGATCTTGAATTAGCAGCTGTGGTCTTTGCATTGAAGATTTGGCGACATTATCTATATGGAGTCAAGTCTACCATTTATACTGACCATAAAAGCTTGAAATATTTCTTTGATCAGCGAGATTTGAATAACAGACAAAGAAGGTGGCTTGATCTGGTCAAAGATTACGATTGTGACATTCTTTACCACCCTGGTAAGGCTAATGTCGTTGCGGATGCTCTTAGCCGAAAAGCTATTCATTATATTCTTTCAGTGAAATCTCTTAGCATGATTGTATTTCCTCAATTGCTTGATTCTATAAAAACTGCTCAAATTGATGCGTTATCTTCTAATGACCTGAGTAAGCAACGCTTAAAGGGTCAACTTTCTGAATTAATTGAAGATTCTCGAGGGCTGAGAACTCGTTATGGTAGAATCTGGATACCAATAACGAGTGATGTGAAGAAATTATTATTGGATGAAGCTCATAAATCGAAATATTCTGTTCATCCAGGTGCCACCAAAATGTATCGTGATCTGAAATGTGATTATTGGTGGCCTGGTATAAAACGTGATATCATTAAATACGTCCAAAATTGTCTCACTTGTCTTCAAGTAAAAGCTGAGCATCAACAACCATATGGAAAACTCCAACCTTTGGATATTCCAGTCTGGAAATGGGAACACATCACCATGGATTTTGTTACAAAGCTGCCGAGAACTCCTCGCCAGCATGATGCCATTTGGGTGATTGTAGACCGATTAACAAAAAGTGCTCTTTTCATACCTATCAAGGAAGCATCATTCTCTGAAGTATTAGCAGAAATCTATATTCGTGAAGTTGTTGCTCGCCATGGAGTACCAGTTTCTATTGTTTCTTATAGGGATACTCGTTTTACCTCTCGATTCTGGAAGAAATTTCAAGAAGATTTGGATACTCAACTACATATTAGTACGGCTTTTCATCCCCAAACGGATGGACAAAGTGAACGTACTATTCAAACTCTAGAAGATATGCTGCGAGCATGTGTCATTGACTTTGGTGGTAGCTGGGATTCTCATCTCCCATTGGTGGAATTTTCATATAACAATAGTTATCATTCTTCTATAAAAATGCCACCATATCAAATGCTTTATGGTCGAAAGTGTCGTACTCCCATTTGTTGGGGAGAAGTCGGTCAACGTGAGCTAGGCAGTACTGATGTAGTTCAAATGACTACTGAAAAGATTGATCAAATCCGTGAAAGGCTAAAAATGGCTCAAGACCGACAGAAATCTTATGCTGATAAACGCAGACGACCAATTGAATTCCAAGTGAGTGATAAAGTGATGTTAAAAGTTTCTCCTTGGAAATGTATCATTCGATTTCAGAAAAGAGGAAAACTAAGTCCAAGATATATTGGACCTTTTGAAATACTTGATCGTGTTGGTCGTGTAGCTTATCGGTTACAATTACCGGATGAGCTTGGCGGTATTCATGATACATTCCACGTATCACAGCTTCGAAAATGTCTTGTAGATGAAGCTTCATACGTGCCTCTTTCAGAAATCCAAATAAATAATAAGTTGAATTATATAGAAGAACCTGTTCAGATTCTTGACCAAAAGATTAAACAATTAAGAAATAAAACGGTTTCTATCGTCAAGGTGCAATGGCAACATAGGAAAGGTTCTGAGTTTACTTGGGAACCTGAAGAATGGATGATGATATATTATCCTGCTGTATATCAAGAATGGTTCGTGAGGACACGAACAGAATAAGTGGGGGAGACTTGTAACACCCCAGAATTCGAGGTATTATTTTAGTGTTTCCAGAAATATACATCTTATGAAATATTATTAATGAAATAATAAGATATTTAATAAAACGTAAATGGATTTCTCAGTTCTAGACTGTGTGAAATAAAAGAATTAAAGTTTATATGCATAGATACGTGGTTAATTTTCTGATACATTCTAAATCATTCCAGAAACTTAAACCATAGGAACCAAAATCGTCAATTATCATCATCATCAATCCTTCACTTCAGTTTCAATTCAAGCTCTAGAAATCATTGATTCTTCATCTCTATCATCATCTCTATCTACTTGTAAGTATTTCTTCATGAAATTTTAACTTAGGGTTTGAGTAATTGTGGGTTTTAGTGGGTTTATGAAATTGATGAGTTATAATAGGAATTATGTAACGCCCCAATTTTCGTAAGTTCTAAATCTTAAAATATATAATTTAAACTGTTTAAGTTAGGAGGACTAACTGTGTAACGTATTTTATGTTTATAGGACTTGCCATTTAATGAATTAGTTAGTAGAGGGGTATAAGGTGACAAGTGCCATAAGTTGAGGGGCTTAGATGAAATTCACAGTATAAAAACCCAGGTTCTGTATTATTCCAGCTTATTCCAAACACTGTATATTTCTAAAACACGTACTGAGCTTTTGAGTGAAATCAAGAAGGAAGAAAATCAAGCAATTCAAACTAGGGTTTCGATTTCTTAAGGTTGCTAGCTACTAATTAGTGTTCTTGAGGTATGATTAACACTCTATTCTTGTTTAATTGATGAATTAAGGTGATTAGGTTAAACCCTAAGTTCATGAAATTCATGAATTAGTGGTTTAATGAGTTATATATGATTCATACACATGATAAAACTATGTATGGTGTTTGAATATTGTTAATTTTATAAAAGAACTCATAATTTTGGGGTTATGAGTAAACTAATGATTTTTAATCTTGTGTGATATTGTTAATTGGTGTTTTGATGAAATTAGAGATGATAATTATACATGAAAGGGTAGTTGATGATGGTAATGATATAGATATATGTGAATATACACTAAGAAATGGTAATCTTAGTGTAAGTGATGGTTTTGATTTGTGAATGATAATGAACTACCCATTTATGTGTAATTAGTTAATAAAGTGTGTGAAACTTAACACTTGTATAGCTTAATACAAGTAATGAGTTGAAAGTTGAATGTGTATTGATACTTGGCTACATGATTACATGATTAGGTGATAAACGTGATCAAAGTGTTGATACAAGTAATTTTATACGTGGGCTATCGCGAGGTAAGTTAATGGATGATGCTATCTTTCTTCAAGTAATGCTTATTCCAATTACTTGGAAGGACCGGTAATGGATATGTCATTTACTTGATGTGTTATGATTATATACCGGGGTGTGGGCCCGAAGATGTTAATTCTTGCGGGAATTAGCATATGATATTATGGATCCTTAATATACGTATGTTGTGAAATGATATTGATTATCATTGATAGCCCATTTCTTACTAAGCTTTATGCTTACTCTATTATGTTTATGTGTTTTAGGTGAGCCAAGTGGGACCCAGAGGGATCCGGGTAAAAGGCCCGAATGATGCTAGTGGTGGAGCTTGTTAAGTTATCGGTAACAAGCTAATCTTTTGAATCATGCTCTCGATATGTAATCACCCCTTTTGTTTAAGAAAACTTAGTTTTGACACCTAATGTTGAAAGTCAAACATGTTGAAGTGTGGAAGTCAAATTAGTCAATGAGTTGGTATACTCATTGATAGTTTTGGAGATGATGTTATTGTATAATAGATGAATATAATATGAATATAATGGTTTTATGGAAATTTGATGTTAATAGTTAAGTTGAAGTATTGATAGTGAAAGTGGCATGAGTTGACTTAGAATAGTCAAAGAAATGTGATTTGGGTGTTGGAATAGTGGTTATTTGGGCAAAGACCCAAACGGGTCTTCAAAGTGCCCAAATGGGTCACTAACGGGTCAAAAGCTACGTTGAGTTGTAAATATGATATGACGAATGTAAACATTGCACTAGGTCCCAAATGTGGTATTAAAAATGTAGTAGAAGTGTCAAAGTCTGAAGTTTGTTGGTTTGGAATTTGGTATGTCAACGGAAGTGGTCAAAAATGACCATAAAGTGGTCAACGATCCGTTTTCTCGTTAAACATGAAATTTGGAAAAGTGTTAATTGGGAAATGTTCATATAGTCATAATACACGTGCCTGCAAATTTTCATGGTCATTGGACTTGTCATTTTCAAGATATGCACGATCGAATTTCGGAAGATGGTAAAATGGACAGCAGGCTTCATTCCTGGGGAATGGGAGTCATTCCTGGGGAATTCGACTCAAATTACTAACAGCATGCTTCATTCCTGGGGAATGGGAGTCATTCCTGGGGAATCTCTTATAAATTCAACATTTTCTTATTTGAATCCTTATTTGATCTAGGGAATGATACAACAAGTCTAAAATGTCATATTAAGACGTAGGACTTTACGAAATGAGTAAAAAAAAAAAAAAAAAGTTCTAAATTTCGGGGTGTTTCAAATTAGGGCATGAGATTGGTTAAGATAATGTCTCTTAAGATGGTCATCACTGTTAGAGATCAAATTCATACATGAAAATGGTGAAATCACCATTGATATCTTTAAAGAAATTATGGAATTTTAATAGAATCATATAAAGTGAGTTTATTAACCTAAAGAAAGGTTAGTTGAACTCATATAACCATAAATAAGTAGTAGAAACAAGAATTTGATAAAGAGTTGGAATAAACTTAGAAATTTAACCCTGAAAGGTTAACTTTGATAAGTGGATTAGGGAATTACTTAGATTTATCAAAGTGGGGGAGAATGAATTATGATTCACTAATTAGTTGTTATGAATTTTAGAATCTAAATATATCCTTATGAATTATGAATAGGTGATTAAAGAGCTTGGAATAATTTGTATCATTTTGGCTTGAAATCTTCAATCGAATATTAAGGTGAGTACATTGTGGATCAATTAGGTGAAGGTTATGTGATTTTGGACTGCTTACGAGCAAGAGATTTCACATAACCATGTTATTGTTATTATTGTTGTGTTTATGTAATTGAATGATAAAATGGAGATCTATGATCACGAAATAATAACAAATACGAAATATGTGCTTTGCACAATTGTATCTTATGGGCCGCGGATCCAATTGGTATCTATTACTATCTATATTTATTATTTGATAGTCTAAAGTCTTGTATGTGATTGAATTGCTTAATTGATTTCCTATGTATTCACTAAGCATTTTATGCTTACTCCGTATCATTTAAATGTATTATAGGTAATATTTCTCAAAGAAAGGATAAGGAAATAAAGAAAGAGTAGCGTGGATTGGTTTGCAAGCTTGTAAGTGCAAGCTCTCTCTTTTGGTATTGTTTTGATGAAACTTGTGTAATACGCCCCAACACCTCTTTTGGAATAATTGAAGTAATGGACAGGAATATGTTTTGTAATAGTTGACTTCTAAAGTCAATAACTAGTGTAAATTATGTAGTAAAGAGGGAATAGAAGTGTTAGTCTGTTAAAAAGGGTTGAATGTGTTGTGGGTGTCAAAATGGGTCACTTTTAACCCATACGTGTATAATAACTTGACCAAGGTTATGAAAGTTTGGTCATTTGTTTTAAGTGTAATTTAGCATTTTAGGGAAGTGGTGAAAATTGCAAGAGTCACTAGTGTATAAATTGCATATTGAAGTGTTCACTAAAAGTGCCAAAATGGGCGAAAACGAGTTATACGCCCAAATGTTGTGTCTTTGTGAAAAATGAAAAAAATACAAAAAGGGAAACCTTTAGTTTAGTCATTTGAAGATATCTGCAAAGTTTTAGAATCAAATTCGTTACGGTTTATGAGTTACGATTAATTGAAATCTGTCAAAATTTGAATTAAAGTCTGAACTGGAAATAAACTAGCAAACGCGATCCGGCTAGAAGCCCGGGATCGCGTTCTGCTTTGAAAAATCACCAACTTCGGTTTTGAACTAATAAACGCGATCCAGCTAAGGTGTCAGGATCGCGTTCGTCAGTGTAATTTCGTCACAGAACGTTTTTGAACTTAAAAACGCGATCCGGCTAGTTGTCCTGGGATCGCGTTCGTGCGTGAGAAATTGGTATCCAGTTTATTTTACAACCCTGGAAGAAAATTGTATTAAAATTATTAAGATACTAATTGAGATAACATAATTTGAATTATTAAGAAGTAATGGGACCTAAATGTATTCGCTAAAAAAAAAAAAAAAAAAAAATATTTCTGGGTGTTTCATAAAGACTTTTGTTTTAAAAGTAAACTAATGAAACATTTCCCAAAAATTATCACATGTAGAAACAAACTCTACACGAATAATATGCTTGTTTTGTTCAAATATGCTTTTCCGAAAGCACAACTCTTTAAATATGTATATCAAAACCTCTATGTAACAAAATTATTTGTTACAAATGTGAACCAAATACGAAAGTTAATAAGCAAACTGTATTTAGTTTGTTAACACTACCAAATTATGCTTGCTACGTGTGCATAAATTATTTGAACAAAAATCTTTTCATATGTCAACCAAATTTTATATGTGAAAATAGTCTACACAATTCCACTCTCTCCATTTTTATTTTTAATCAGCTTAAATTTTTAGACAACAAAGCCCACTTATGAAAAATTATAAGCTGACATTACATACATGATTCTACTAAAGAATACATGTATACATGACAAATAGAAGCCACATTTTGTTTCGATAATTTTAAGTATACATCTTTAAAATGTCATTGCAAAAATAACATTTCATAGTACCTTCATAACCCAATATAGAAAAATTACTCAAAAGAACACATATTTAAAATTGTTTTATATCATTCGTTCATTTAAAGAAACTCATCAAAGTTTCTAGTAAAATTATTCGGGTAACGAATAAAAAATCTGTTTTAAGATTGTAGGAAAAATATCTCATGTACCCGAATAACATTTCATTCTAATAACGAATTGTAATACGATACAATATAAACCGTATAATACAAAAGTAATTCCAGGACAATTACCACAATAGAATTAAACAAAAGAATAAGAACGAGTAGAAAACGGAAAGGATATTCATCAACACATGATGAGCCGAGGCCCGTGTTTGACACGGTTCCCTTAAAACAGATTCGCCGTCTGTTTCCCAGGGTACAACGGTCGAAGCAGTAGTACTGCCGGACTTGAACCATATGCCTGAAAATGTTTTCTTAGTTTTTCATAAGCTAACCATATATTTGTTCCTTGTTTGACCAAAAATTGTTAGGTCCAATCATGTATTGAACAATACCCAAGCTTACAAAAACTAACTTTTGAATATGTGTGTTTCTTTTGAAGTAAAAGTTTATTCTCTATGCTAAAATTGAGAACACATGTCTAACTTATAGACGATAAGGGAGAAATAATAATGGATTAAATAAATGACAATCAAATGTCATTAGTACTCATAGGTTTTGGAAAATAAAAGGTCACAATTACTTGCAACCTTTCATCACACCTTGAGCATCAATTATCATTCATAATAGAATTAATTTCCAACAAGTAATATATTCCCTAAACTCGTCAACTTATATCTAAATACCACTTTAGAACTCAATAGCATTTATACCACATATATCAATTCATAACATTAGGAACTTAACACAATTGATATCATAATCACAAGCTCCTAATCATGTATTAATAATCGCTACATAACTATTATTATGTACAATGCAATTAACAATGCAAATAACATTATAATCAGCAAGTAATAAGGAAAGCTGAAATGGCCAACTAAGCCGCCGGCTAGGGTCAGAGACCCGCCGGCTTCAACAGCCAACCCGCCGGTTCACCCCACTGAGCCGCCGGTTACAACGCATTTTGCTGTACCAGAACTAAGTCAAGTTTTAAAGCTAATTTTAGCCGTTTGATTGGCAAATGAGCAACCGGGTTTGGATCACAACCCGCCAGCTTGGGTCTTTGACCCGCCGGCTTCCCAACCCACATGATGAAGCCGCCGGCTAGGGGTACAAGCCGCCGGCTTCAACCCATCTTCCAGCACTTTTCGCCTGAACCAAAACCAGGTCCGAAAATTTATATCAAACTCACCAAAAACTCATTTCTGCAATGACTTAGGACTAATTATTAACACAACAGCTTCATACCACATCATATATGGCCATATAACATCTAGTATCACATACTTACATATCAAATCATCATTTCATGTAGTTAATCCAATAATTTATAAACTATACTTAATATCTAACAACAAACAACTTACAATTGAAATTAAGTAAAGATGATGATGAAGAATCAGCTTCCCAATCTAATTTCTTTGGTTCCAAGCTTTGATTAGGTTTATAAGTTTTTAAGTTTCTTTAGAACAATTATTAGGTTTCCAAAATAAGAAATGAAAAACTTTCCTAAAAGGGAAAGTAAATAGGTCGGCCAAGTTATTTACACCGACACCGGATCTACTTAAAACTAGTCCCCTTTCAATCTATTGTCTGGAACCTAAATATCAATTGCGAGAAACTTATTTTATTGTACCGTCAACTATAGTAAATTAAAACAAGCAACAATTTACTATTCACAATAAGTCCTGAGACTCATTCACCTAAGTTTCGCAATTAAACAATAAATATCAAATAATTTCTAAAATAATTAAATAATCAATTTAAATTAGAAATTACCAGACCACTGGAGAGGATGTTACACCACTCAAATCTGAATTTGCATCTAATAATCTCTGAAATTATATATTTGTAAGAGAAAATTGTCGGGATCGTCCCGGTGTTTGTCCAAAAAATCACGTTTCATCCCTTATTTGAAGAAATGTCACTAGGCGTCCTTGTATTCGTTATGTTTCATCACCGGTTGTAACACCAGGTTTCTGGGCCTGAAAATAAATGATATTTTATTAAGTTTTAAATGGTTAACTTGAAAATAAATAAGTAAAAGAGTCACAGGTTTTATTGTGACTGATAAAATTGTACTTGTTTTAAAAAGTTGAAGTTGACGGTAAAATAAAATATTTTAACTTACGGGTATTTTCGGGTTCCAGACAATAGGCTTAGAGGGGGTATAATTTTTACCAAATAAAAGGTTGGGGCGGTGGAATAAACCAACTCATTCATCAAACTTCATCTTGTTTTCATCTTTACAACTCTCTCTCAAATCTCTTTGCAAGAAATCAAATAATTAACTTGTGTTTTAGATTCTAATTGCTTAAAAGAAGATCATATTCATCTTGTACATCAGATTCTTC
Source organism: Helichrysum umbraculigerum (assembly GCA_949592205.1). Lineage (NCBI taxonomy): Eukaryota > Viridiplantae > Streptophyta > Magnoliopsida > Asterales > Asteraceae > Helichrysum > Helichrysum umbraculigerum. Next base: position 232,086,438 of record CATIUR010000001.1, read on the forward strand.
TCTTCTTCATCAAAAAGGGTGAGTTTGGTTCTTTAAATTTTAGAAATGGGGTTTTGAGAGGTTTTGAGAGATTGAATGAAAGTGGAGCTTGTTATGATGTTATTTGGTGTTAATAGATGTTATATGATGTTAGTGGAAGTATTAGAAACCTTAGAAATCGAGTTTCTTGAGTTTTGGTGAGATTTGGTTCGGAAATCGGAAATCAGCAGCGAAACTCGCTGAACCCAGTTCGTTCAGCGAGTCGAGTGAGTTATGTGAGTCGAGTTGAGTTCTGCGAGTCGAGTTGAGTCCTGCGAGTCGAGTTGAGTCCTGCGAATCGAGTTGATTCTGTGAGCCGAGTTGACCTGCGAATCCAGATCACTGCGAATCGAGATTTTAAAACTTTTTGTTTTGCAAATTTTGAAAATGCGTAAAGTCTTTTCAGGGTAGCGACTATATGTTAATTTCATTAACTCGGATTAGATTGAAATTCGCATGGTCACTCGGAAACGGCTCAAGGATCAAAACTATATACTAATAGCCTAGGTAGTTTTTTAGCCATTCGGGGTCATCTAGGGGTCGAAAATGACATTTTTCAGTTTTAAAACGTCAATTCGAGATTTTCTGATTTTATATCTGATTGAACTTTTGTTTGCTTAGACTTCAGGGATTACTTGATTTGATAAATATGCTATGATAATGATTATGGAACAAGATACTGACTTGTTATTATTTGTGTTCTCAGATAAACAGCAGGAAACTCAGTGACATAAGACAACTGAGTTCAGAGACTGGAATTTTGGTGAGTGGTAACTGTAGTCTTCGGTTCAACTCAGTTGTAACAGGTGTGGTTACAACGGGTGAACATATTGGTTGTTGATTATTGATTGTTTGATCTACTGAGATGTTGTTATAATTGAATTGGGTTAATTGGTTTATATTGTTCCATGACTGCATGACGATTATGCATTATGTGATATTTGGGCCATTGGGCATATGTGATTATTCAGAGGTCAACGCTGGTTGGGTTTGTTGCTATTGTTTGGCTGGCGGGGTTTCCGATACACATCGTTGATGGATGAACCCTAGTCAGTGAAGATAACTTCAAACTATCGGTAAATCACTGTTTTGGCCGGCAGTGGTTTAAGGGTTCTTTGATTGGCTAATCAGGAACCGCCGATCCTCTTTGACGCTGTGTGTTTATTGTTTATTTGTTGTAAGATTTGTTATTTCTGAATTGAACTGTCGGTTACAGTTCCATTCACTTAGCTGTGAGCTAATCCCACTATGTTTAACATTTTGCAGATATCGTTTATGGTTAGCTTCTGGGGTCGAGCATATGGATGCTAGAAAGGATGTTTGACTATGACTGCGTTGACTCTGATTTGGGAAAATCATATGTTTTGATAAACTTAACATAACACCCGTTTTAAGTAGATGTTTTGTAATAGGTTATGTAGGAGTTATGATGTTTTGAAACTTGCCATATTTGGAATATGTAAATGCGGTAAATATGTTTTGGGACGCGCTTCCGATGGTTAATAATATTATATATGTTTGGTAAAATGGGGGTGTTATACCGGTCATCCTTTAGCCTAACAGCGTTAACTTTTTTCGTTAAATAAAGACATGTGCAACACATGTGAGGGTATATTCGTCTTTTCTCTTTATTCCCACCCACATCTCCTTTTATAGAAGCTTCTGATTCCCCCACTTTTTTATAAAATGACAAATTACTTCATTACATTGATGAACTCTTGGTCGAAGAAAACAAAAAACCCTGATTAAAACAAATATATACTTTGACATCTCCCCCATGGCATCAGAAGCTTGTGATTTTAAAAGCTAATCACGATTCTTGTTGGGTTAAATGGTTATGATTTGAGGGTGGAAAGATGTCGTTGGAACTACCATCTGAAGCCTTGTAACTGTTGCAACCGTCGATTATAGCATAATCATTTCGAAACCTCGACCCTTGAACGATTGATTATGATTCGTGGTGGAGGTGGCGGATCTAATTTGGCGGATCTGATTCGTGGTGGTGGTGATTCAGATTCGTGGTGGTGGTGGCTCAGATTCGTGGTGGTGGTGGCGGATCTGATTCGGCGGCGGAGAGGTTGAGGGGATGGTGGTTGCGGCTCAGATTCGACCAGAAGAGAGAAAGGCGAGGAAGCGCACTAACAAGGACGGAAAGGTGAATTTTAGATACATCAAAGTGGTGACTTATTTCAAGTGGTGATGACTTCAAGTGGTGGTGGTGGTGGTGTAGGTGAGGGTTTGCATATTCCGGCGAGGTAATTTGCACATTTCGGTGATGATCCGAGTTTCAATTGGTGTTTTTTGTTTTGGATTTGAGTTTCAATGTATTGTTAGGTTCCATTTTTCAGATCTAAGAAAACTTATAGTGATGATATAATACTTTTCTTCTTGTTATTGTTAGTATATATATGACGATGAATGAATTGATATGATGTTAATATAGATAATTGTTGGTAATGTTGTTGAGATAGAAATTCTAGTAATGTTTAGTTTGTTTTTCTTTTTTATTTAATTTAAGAAAAGTAAAAAATAATTATTAACCGAAATAGAAAAATAATAAGAAGGGTATCTTAGTCATTTTACACTAAATTACCCTCATGTGCAATGCATGTGATCAAAGTTAACAAATTAAACTAACGGAGTTAAGCTAAAGGATGACCGGTGATGAAACATAACGAATACAAGGACGCCTAGTGACATTTCTTCAAATAAAGGATGAAACGTGATTTTTTGGACAAACACAGGGACGATCCCGACAATTTTCTCTATTTGTAATCCATCAAATCCACGTATTTGTTACATCATTCAAAAGTTACGTCATTTTAATCTTACCTAAGAGGCTATGATAAACATGTACACATATTACAACTTTTCTTTAATCTATTAGTTTTGGCCTTTTGAGTTTTTGGTGCTGGTGCTTTGAGAATACCTAAAAAAAATAGCTATAAAAATTGACACCGAAATTTGAGAATTGCTACATGTGATGATCACATGCCACATAACTTGCACTACGTGTTATAAAACTCCACCCCATAATTTCCATCGAACATTGCGACATTATTCGCTGTCTTTATTTTACTTTTTTTTTCTTTAATTTAATATTTTAATTTTTAATTCCTTTTCCCCTTTCCTTGTATTTGCCACCCTGGAATTGAAAATGAAAGAATGTATATAAAATTCAATAATTAAAGCACACCAAAAAAAATAAAAAAATAAAAATAAAATAAAAAGCTTTCACTATCATAATTTAATCAAATTGACAACAATACCCTCAACCATTTATCAAATTTTCACATATCACACCGGTAATTTAACACCTCCAATCTCCCGGTATACTTTTTAAACCGGAAACTAAACAGAAAACACGTGATGACGTAAGCAACCTCTAACGGCCGTAACAAACTTTTTTTTTTTTTTTTTATCTCGCGCCATATTTTGTAACCGACTAAGATGCTTACATACAGATTGATTTGATTGACGGAACGATGTCGTTTTGTATCGTTTCTATTTAACGTTTTTCTCTTTTTAAACTTTAAGAATCTTCGCCGCTCTAACCACCGGGTTTTCACGAGCGATCGCTTCTCTTCCGGCGGCTTTGTAATCGTAACTACAGTCATGTCGATCGGAATACCGGTGATCGGAACAAAACATTTCACCGCACCGGCACCGGAATCCCATCAATCCGACTTTTCTACGGCACCCTGAGCATCGATTCACTTCACGTCGTTTATTCCTGCCGGAATCTTCTTCCAATAACTCCACCTTCGGTAACCGCTGTTTCTGATGTAGATCCTGCCGTTTCGGCGAGCAGCCTGAGCTCGATCTAGAGTCAACGGATACACAGGATTTCAGATCCGATCTCTCCGGTGACGATCGGTGTTCATCGGAGCTGCCGGATATCTTCGTTGTTGCCGCCGGTATCGACGGCGTACATAAAGATAAGGTTTCAGGAACTTTTAGCTCCGTCTCTTCTTTCTCTCGTTTCTGAGCCATAGTTTATTGGATATATATCGACGGCGGTGGACGTGGTTGTGGAGGTCCGGCGAGTGGAAGAATCGGTAGGTTTTTAGAGAGAGAAAGTGTGGTGTGTGTATTGAGATAGAGAGAGAGGAGGGAGGGATTGGGGGTAATCGTAAAGGGTGTGAAGAAGAGGTCGATAATGGTGGTGATGAGAATATGGGGCCAAGTTTTTTTTTTTTTTTCCTCTTCATTGGAACGCGTGCGTATCAGAGGTTATTTCGATGAATGAGGTGAATGAAAAAGTTAAAATCTCATGAAATTTATTATTTAATCTTTTTTAGTTATTTTTTAAAGTTAAAATTGCTTATTCGGTAAAATAAGATCGTAGTCAGAGCTAGAAGCTTATAATTGTATCTAGTAGCTGGAGTTTATTTTTTAAGCTGAGCGTTGTATCTTATTGGTTTATAAATGTTTGGTTAACTAGATGGAGCTTAAATATGTGAATTAACATAAAATGACATGAAAAATATAGGATAAATAATTTATAAGAAGTATTTAAGTAAATTTTTATTTCATAAGCTATTAGCTACTTTTAGTAGCTTATTCTTTTAGAGCTTATTTTTTCAATAAGCACTTAAATTTTTGTTAATCAAACAATGCTATATAAGTTTGAGCTTATCAAAAAAAAATGTTAGGCTCCTAAAAATTGTATGACAATACTAGATACAATTTTTTCAATAAGCATTTAAATTATTATTATTATTATTATTATTGTTATTTTTGTCATTAATATTTGTATTATTATTATTATTATTATTATTATTATTATTATTATTATTATTATTATTATATGTTATAGTAGTATAAGTATATCATCCTCCATATACATAGTATCATATAATCAACCCGTATGATTATTTACTTTATTTGTATTGAAAATGCTAAACATAGCCCTAAGGGCTATATTTAAGAAATTCAGACATGCATATATTGTTTGTATCCTGATAATAACCACCCACCCTATGGATTTAACTTCTCCCAACCACTTTAATGTACCACCACTTTAAGTAGTGGTGTTAACGAACCGAGCCGAATCGAGTATCAAGATGCTCGAACTCGACTCGAAATATTTTTAGTATGCTCGAACTCGACTCGAACTCGAATAAGTTTTTTAAATTGGGCTCGAACTCAAGATCGATATTTTTTTCATTGTTTGAGTTTTCGAGTTCGAAATTCGTTTAGTAACTTAAACTTTTCTTATTTGCATGAATATTCAAGTTTAACTCAATCGTTATTGTTCATTTCGTTCTCATCTGAGGCTCGGGTGGCTCGACTCGATATATATATATATATATATATATATATATATATATATATATATATATATGAGCTTGTTGAACTATTTGAGCCGAGTATGCTCGATTAACTCGTTCGACTCGGAGTATTATACGAGTTTTCGAGCGAGTCGAGTCGAATATTAATTTTTATGACTCTGCTCGTGAAATTAATCGAACAATAATTTTTGCTCGAACTCGACTCGAGTTCGAAGTAGCTGATGCTCGAACTCGAAATAAACAAGTTCGAAATCGAGTAGCTCGTGAGCGGCTCGGTTCGTTAACACCCCTAACTTTAAGCACTAAATTAATTCTTAAACATAGCTGATAAGCATCAAATAGATAGTATATTTTATAGTAATTTATCCCTATATTTATATACATTTTAGTGCATTTATATGATTTTAGATACTTATTTTGTTAATATTTGTAGAGATGTATTTTAATTGAAGATTGAAGAAAAATGAACGAGAACAAGTCCAAAACTGAAGAAAATGAAATATATGAAGAAAAGGAGCTTAAACCTTAAAGAATTGAAGACTAAAATGTTAATATTGAAGAATTGGGCTAGAAGAAAGATTAAAATCCGTTAAAGAAAAGATGGAAACCAAAAATGAAACCCCAATCCGAAGTTGGAAGATTCTGGAATGAAGGTTAAACTATAAAAGGGCTAATTAATAGAGGTCTAGTTTAGGTTTATAGATAGACGATTCAAGAATACAAAATTTGATTATTAGGGTTTTAGGTCGACTTAAGGTGCGATTTTGGAGGCTAATGAGCTAGGGTTTGAAGGTTTTTAACCCTAGGAAAAGCTGGTTCGACAATTGGTTCGGTTTCTTTATCCTTGTAACTTTAATAACCTTATTGAGTTAATTTATGGATATTGTTTATTTGAATTACTTGTTAATTAGGTTTTCGTTATAACTATTTGAATGAATGTTTATTGAGTTTATTATATGAATTTATGTTTATGTTGGAACTATATTATTAAATGTTTATTATACAAGAATTGTCTATATTATAATATATTAATGATTGTTCTTGACATAGTTAAACTTATTTATATTAAACGAGGATGACCATATTAAGTTTGTATAAATTAAGTGATTGTGTTTATGTCTTGATCTTAACCTTATGCGATAGACGAAGAATAATTCATTAATATAAAGTAATATTATGATTCACGCCATACCGATGAAATTGTATTAATAAACTGCTGATAGATCTTAATAATTAGTGATACTTTGCGTAACCTTATGATTGTGTTGCTATGATGAAGATTAGCTTAACCTTAAGTAATTTTCTACATTAGTAATTCACCAATAATAATAGCCAACAAGCAAATAAACATAAGTAAATATAATAAGTTTAGTAAATAATAGTTTGAATAATTATAATCTTCTATCCAACTGAGTATTCTTAAGTTGTTCCTGAAACTTATCTATTAGAATCTGTATCAAATATAAATATGTTCGTTCGGAACTAAAACGTCCCTCTTATCTTGTATATTATTGTACATTGGATCCTTTATTTGTATTATTATTGTAAATAGTTGTAATTAGGAGTAAATAGATAATTAGTTATAACATTAGAATCACGTTCCCTGTGTTCAAACTTGAACTTACTTATAAAGCTATATTATACGAACGGGTTAATCTTGCCTGAATTGTGTGATAGTATTATTTAGTATTTCCTTAATTTAAAACTTGTAATTATAATTGCCTATACTTTCGCACACATCAAGTTTTTAGCGCCGCTGTCGGGGAACACTTAACCGGTTGGACTTTTGTTCTATCAGAGAGCGGTGTAATTTAATTAAACTAATTATTTTCCTGTATAATTTTTATTTTTAATACTAAAATCAATACGAAATATTGGCTCACCCATTGAGAATACTGACAAAAACAAAGGTATAAGGAGAGTAAAGCCCTACCTCATTGATTTATCATATAAGAGGTAAGGTGCTTCTCGAAAGAGACAGGTTTTTAATAAGCTTCGCGCTGACCTGTTTCTTCGCTTTTGTGTACTATCAATGGAGCTACCGAGATCTATTGACTAGCTTTGTAAAAGAAATTTAACAATTTGACTAAATTTGTGAAAATGTGTAATTATGTAAATGTATTTTATTTGTATAATATGTTTTATTTGTATTATATGTGTTCTAAATTAAGTGATAATTTGTGTATACAGAATTCGTTAACTGTTAGTGAAATGGAAAATAAGCAAATGGAAATTTTGAATGAAACTGTGGAATACAAGGATGTCTGTGTTGATGAACATTCTCTTAGGATATTTGGTAACCCTACACTAGATACTATATCTGAAGAAGAGGAAGAGGATTTAGAAAGTAAGTCTGAAGAAGAAGGGATTGATTTAGGTATTAACACTGAGATTGAATATACTAATTTAGGAAGGATACCTGTGCCAGTAGTTAGTACGAGAGGTGGAATGATTCACCTTTTAGAAGTTGGAAAAGATGATACATATTATATTATGGCTGTCATCAGGGCATCTACTGTTGACTTTACACCTGAACAAAGATACATAATTGAGAAGATTGATAAAGAATATGAAGACTGGTATAATCCTAACCGAACCCAGAAGGTGAACTATTTTGATAAGTATATAACTGAACTGAAGGATACGCTATATCAGCAAGAAGCTCGAGAGGAAGATTTCTTTGAAAGTCAGAAGATTTTGTATTCATGTGTCTACAGAGCATTGACAAGATACCCGTTTCTTTATTCTGATAAACAAATGAGTTTATTGGAATCTTATAAGAATCAAATGGAATGGGCAACTGGAAATTCAACACAGATGGTAGATATTTGTTTGATAGAAGAATTGCAGGAAGTAATTAGCTTAATGGAACAAAAAGATTATAAGAATTGCAGCACTTACTATGTAGACTGCACGGTGGAATTTTAAGTGCAACAAATAATCAATGATTTATACTATCCAGCAAAAGATGAGCTGATAAGGAAAGTTCCGGATGGGATATCTGAAGTGGCATTAGTTAATGTGGCGAACTATGTGATTTTGGAGCTTAAGTCAATTTTTCATGGGGTGTATCACTTTTGTCATATTGATCTATTTCATTTAGGATTATCTCAAATTTATACGAGAATGATGAATATGTTTGGGATTGTTATTTACTGAGAGTCAAAAGGAGTTAATGAAAGGAATGCTATGGGAAATTGAAGAGGTAGTAAGAGACCCTACAACTGGAAAGTATGAAATGTTACATTAAGGATTTTATGGTTTTATGAATGAGTTAAGACGTGAGCATCAAGAGCATGAAATTAAGGAAGTAAATGGACGTAAGGTGATTGATGAGGAAGGACAAGTAGCTAAGGCAATAAAGAAAATAATGAGGGAATTTTATGAATTGCAAATAGCAGCTGATGAACATCACTGACATTTTGATGATTCCATTGCTCAAGTACCGGATATCACTAAAATCATGTTTAAATACTTATAAGAATCTTTCCACCGGACCAGAAAATCTCTATAACCTTTATGCTACCAAATGGTTACTATGTTTCACCAATAGCTCGAGAATGGGTTCATCAACCTTGAAGACATTCATAACATTCTTATTCCCATTGGATTTTCATTTTGTTATTAGTTATGATTTCTTTTGATTAAACTTTCGTTATTTGTTTGTTGACAGTTATTAAGTTTTTAATATATGTGTTACTTTAGGAATAATGGTCATTTTTTGTTATTTCTCTATTAGTATTGAAGTGGTTAATTGTTTTCATATTAATCTCGGTTATATTATATGAGGTATGGTACTTTTCAACTTAATAACCATATTTTATGCGTGCATATAAAATCATTTTAAGGTTCATATTGGATTTTATCCTCACTTTTATAAGGTTTTTTTTATGAAACCGTAAAATGTTTTAATGTTAGTTTGACAAATATGAGTTATTTTATAAGAATTGTTAAAATATTTTTAATAAAATAATGGAAGTAGGTATGAAAAATTTAACTCTGTTATATGCTAGACTAATAATATACATTCTTAATATATTGTTAACTTAGTGAATGAATGGTTTTTCTTTGAATATTGATATTATTTTCTTACTAAGGTGTGGATACATTGATCCAGTGATTGCTTTTATTTAATTGTTCTTTATAGTTAGGATTTTTTTTTTGGAATCTGAATTGTATATATGTTTATGCTATAAATATAATTATTATAAAATGTTTTACTAGATAATGAGATGAAATATTTATGATGAGACTTTTTATCAATTATTTGACGAAAATGAAGTTTGTTCAATAAGTTTAACATTATTAAAGAATTAGTGTGTTAATATTAGAAATATTGTGTGGCTATTTAGTAGATTTTAGTTTTAGTTTTTAGAATAGGTTAAGAAACCATAATTGCTACGTAAATTGAATTAAATAGGGCTAATTAAGTAAAATATGATAAAGGTCGCTGTAGCAAACAACCGACGGCTAACATATTTAACTTTTAAGACTCATGCAAGTAATTAACTTAGGAAATCGATGGTTGTAGGTACCCAACTAACGGTTTAATACTTTTTGGCTTTATTTGGAGAGAATCTAAATAAAAGTAGTTTCATAAGTTTTTATACACAATAAGCCCATAGAAAATAACAAAACATAATAGCATGTGTTTATATGTTTTTTGGATTATCTTTAATTTGTGGTACGTTTAATTTGTTTGCCTGTTTATTTTTAGAATACAATACATATGTACAAAGTACAGCTGAACACTGCATTATTCTTCTTAACAATGCATTAATTTTTGGAAAAATATGAACTTTGTGGGTATGTTCCCTGGAAACCCTCACGAGACTATAACTCGTCCACTCGGGATACCGAGGGGTTTAAAGGCTTATTGCATATGCTAAATGCAATCGTGATTAACTACGAAAGTGTGGATGTTGTATACTATTTTTCAAGAGATCAAAGAATCAACCGATGCAGATTTTCCTTAGCCGATGATGAAATTTATAATTTCAGTCAGGGGAGTTTTCTGTTCTATTTTTCTTTCTCTTACTCACTTTTGTTTATCAAATTTTATACAATGAGGGCATTGTATAATTTAAGTGTGGGGATAGGGTTCGTAAGAAAAAGAATTTCTTTAATTAATTATTTAAGTTTCTATTGTTCTTAAATTTTATAGTGAATAACTAGGTATTTACTAGTTAGAATACTTTTGTTAAAAGTTTTGTTTTGTATTTAAAAGTTTAGACTTTAATGTGGATTAACTGTTTTGTATATATAACGTAAGCTACTTAAATAAGGAGTGATATATAGTTATGTGATATGATGTACTAATAGGCAATCTATATGAAGATATCTGAATTTTAAGAAATTAATTAAATAACTTGTTTATTATTTTATGGTACATAATATGATGTATGACATAAAAAGTCTTAAATTTTAAATTTATTTCACAATAATTTTATATATCTTTTTACTTATGTAGAAACATTTGGGGGTATATATTGATGGTTTCCTCTGTTATACGAAAGTATAGACCCGGTCTCTATTAATATATACTTAAAAATTAAGCAAACGCAAGTCAAAAGTACTTGAAAAGTCTTAAAAATAAAAGATACCTAATGAGGTCGTCAAAATGGTTTGACCAAGTCTGGTTTTGCTTAAACCTGAATCAAGTTATGTCGCTCTATTGCATGAAAATGCAGACCTGTCACCAATGTCTTGATTCTTAAAAATGTATTTTGTATATTTAATGGGAATATAAAAGAAAATTGTATAATTAAATTTAAAAGTATATCATATATGAAAATCATAAGTAATATACATACTAACAATAAAAGATATATTCAGAGGTATGAATATAGATTGTTTAAAGTGGACAAATATATTAGTAATCATTCATGAGCTATATATTACATAAATAATAATAATTTTTATTTATACATTATAGTTATCCATGTTAATTAAATTGTTTAAATTTTTAATTTATGAAACAGGTTTTTAGTATTGGTATTCTGATTTTTAAATAATAGTTTGATGCTTATTTTAAATTTTATTCAGTATTCTACTTGAGGACAAGCAGAACTTAAGTGTGGGGATATTTGATAAGCATCAAATAGATAGTATATTTTATAGTAATTTATCCCTATATTTATATACATTTTAGTGCATTTATATGATATTAGATACTTATTTTGTTAATATATGCAGAGATGTATTTTAATTGAAGATTGAAGAAAAATGAACGAGAACAAGTCCAAAACTGAAGAAAATGAAATATATGAAGAAAAGGAGCTTAAACCTTAAAGAATTGAAGACTAAAATGTTAATATTGAAGAATTGGGCCAGAAGAAAGATTAAAATCCGTTAAAGAAAAGATGGAAGCCCAAAAATGAAACCCAAATCCAAAGTTGGAAGATTCTGGAATGAAGGTTAAACTATAAAAGGGCTAATAAATAGAGGCCTAGTTTAGGTTTAAGGATAGACGATTCAAGAATACAAAATTCGATTATTAGGGTTTTAGGTCGACTTAAGGTGCGATTTTGGAGGCTAATGAGCTAGGGTTTGAAGGTTTTTAACCCTAGGAAAAGCTGGTTCGACAATTGGTTCGGTTTCTTTATCCTTGTAACTTTAATAACCTTATTGAGTTAATTTATGAATATTGTTTATTTGAATTACTTGTTAATTAGGTTTTCGTTATAACTATTTGAATGAATGTTTATTGAGTTTATTATATGAATTTATGTTTATGTTGGAACTATATTATTGAATGTTTATTATACAAGAATTGTCTATATTATAATATAGTAATGATTGTTCTTGACATAGTTAAACTGATTTATATTAAACGAGGATGACCATATTAAGTTTGTATAAATTAAGTGATTGTGTTTATGTCTTGATCTTAACCTTATGCGATAGACGAAGAATAATTCATTAATATAAAGTAATATTGTGATTCACGCCATACCGATGAAATTGTATTAATAAACTGCTGATAGATCTTAATAATTAGTGATACTTTGCGTAACCTTATGATTGTGTTGCTATGATGAAGATTAGCTTAACCTTAAGTAATTTTCTACATTAGTTTTTCACCAATAATAATAGCCAACAAGCAAATAGACATAAGTAAATATAATAAGTTTAGTAAATAATAGTTTGAATAATTTTAATCTTCTATCCAACTGAGTATTCTTAAGTTGTTCTTGAAACTTATCTATTAGAATCTGTATCAAATATAAATATGTTCGTTCGGAACTAAAACGTCCCCCTTATCTTGTATATTATTGTACATTGGATCCTTTATTTGTATTATTATTGTAGATAGTTGTAATTAGGAGTAAATAGATAATTAGTTATAACATTAGAATCACGTTCCCTGTGTTCAAACTTGGACTTACTTATAAAGCTATATTATACGAACGGGTTAATCTTGCCTGAATTGTGTGATATTATTATTTAGTATTTCCTTAATTTAAAACTTGTAATTATAATTGCCTATACTTTCGCATACATCAATAGCTCTTAGGGCTACGTTTAGCAAAATCATATTTGTATTGCATGTTTATACATACATCTTATATATATTCATATTGGTCGGAGGTCCTCCTGGAAGCAGTCTCTCTACCCTAGATAGAGATATGACTGTTTACATCACACCTCTCCCATACCCCATCATGACGGGATTGGGTATTGTTGCTGTTGAAACACACCCTATGTTTTTTTTTTTTGGATAAAAACACACCCTATGTTTATATTATTCTATAAATAATTTTGTTATAATTACATAATTAGTATAGTTGCATCTAGGGGAGTTTGAATGGCATTATTTTGTTTGGTTATTATAACATGATAATTTGTATAACTGTGACACCCGGTCAAAAGTCAATTTTCGCGTCAAATTTAAACTTCAAATAATCGTACTTAGTACGAAATTATTACAAAATTTATTATATAGATTTAACATTATACATTTGGAGAAAAATATTAAACATTCAATAATATAAGTCGTTTTATTTTATAAACGCTTTCTTGTTATCTGAGACCACGCAGAAACCAAATTACATTTCTGTAATTCAACTGAAATAATTTTTATTTAAATTATTCACGAAATAGTATAAACAAAATTGTTAATTTGAAATATTATGTATATTACAATCGGGTACAAAAACGCGGATATTTTGCACTGTGGTTGGAGACCACAGTCCCCAAACTGGGGATCTGGAAATGGATAAAACCACCTCCACCTCTCATTTTTCTTTCATTTTCATTTCAAAAACACACACATTCTCCATCTCTTTCTCTCTCTCTCAAAAACACCCACCACCACCGTCACCTTAAATCGCGAAATAACACCACAAAACGACCTCCAATCTCGAAGCTCATTTAGAATATAACGTTCACCGCATCACGATCTACCTTTCCATCTTTTCGGATTTCTCCGGCGATAAGTTTGTAAGTTTTTGACAAATCTCGAAATACTCCGATTTCCATTGTTTTCGACTTGTTATTATTTCTATAAGCTTAAAATGACCAAATATGGGTTGGGTAAAAGATTTGGACCGAACGGTGGCCGGGAAACTCATTTTCGGCTCAAACTCCGGCGAACAGTCTTAAGTGTCGCTAGTGTGCCAAAAACAGTGCTAGCGACACTAGCTATGTGTCGCTATGCCAAGTGTCGCCCTTATAGCGACACTACTTAAGTGTCGCTGAATTACTTAATCAGATTTATATTAGCGACACTCCCTTAGTGACGCCAAAATTGAGAAGTGTCGCCTATAATGACACTAACCAAGTGTCGACAGGTTACCTAACTTTTGGAACCGGCGACACTATCACAGTGTCGCCAACAAAAACTAAGTGTCGCCATAGCGACACTAGCAAAGTGTCGCTAAAAACAGAAAACATAACTATTATTTCACTAAGTATATGACATTTACAACAAACAAATACTCGAACGACTAACTTAGTCAGACTAATTAGTTGCTTACTTGTATAACCTCACGTGTTTATGACACTCAAAGGTTACCATTCGGACAACACACGTATCGTAGGATCGCTAACTCCTCAGGTGAGTTTCATAGCCCCACTCTTTCAAACGTTTTACTATTTTCGGGGTGAGACACATGCTCAATTACTGTTTTCGGGGTGAGACACATGCTCAATTACTGTTTTCAAATTATATTAATAACCTTTTATAATTCACAATTATCTATATTACTGCCAGGTAATACGAAATGTGTAATACTTAGGAATTACACCCACCATACTGTTTTGAAATAGTATCAATGCTTAACCTAAATAGGTTACAATCATACACTGCTAGATTGTTGGAAAACAATTACCACCCCATAACTTGAGTAAGTTATCACCATACATTGACCATATTGTCGTGGGACAATACTATCACTTATACTAGAACTAGTTAGTTCTACTTACATTGGACGATGACCATTCTTTTACAGGATTAGTCTTCCTTTTAGGAACTAATACTGCCCACACAAATCAGGATCTCTATATACTTGCTAGGCTGAGGCTAGGAGTATACATTAGTATCATACGTTAGTATAGAATCCTTATACTAATACAAACAACTAGGTGATGATTAGTCATACCTAGGCTTATTGCAATGCACTTAATATCTAAATATCGTATGTAACATCCTCTTTTTGCGTCCGGTAATATCTAATTTTAATTGATATATTTAATTTTATTAGAAATTATGTGATATTATTGTTTTATTACGAAACTTAGATTAATAAGTCCCAGGACTTATTGTGACTAGTAAATTGTTGATTGTTGTAATTTACTATAGTTGACGGTAGAATAAAATAAGTTTCTCGCAAATGGTTTTTTGGTTCCAGGCTATAGATTGAAAGGGGACTAGTTTTAAGTGGATACGGGTCGGTGGAAATATTGAGCCGACTTATATTAACTTTCCCAAATAGGAAAGTTTTCACTTTCTTGAAACCTAGAACTAAACTCTTGAAACCTAAACACTTATATATTCAAAACAAAGAGAAATCAAAGATTTTGTGGTGATCTTGAACTGATTTTGAGCTTGATCTTAGTTACCTAATCATCATAATCATCTTGTTCTTATTTGAAGTGGTAAGTGTTTGAATATTTAAAATAAGTTTGAGTGGTATTATGCATATTGTTGATCATATGTGAATTGAAGCTTGAATGATGCTTTAGTATGTATATATGGTAGTATGAGAGTGTTTAGAAACTTAACAACTGAGATTCATATGCTTAAGATGGTGATATATGAAATTAGGTTTGAGCTGTGTGTTTGCAGGTCAGAATAAGAGCTGAAACGCGTAGGAACGCGATCCTGAACTCTTGCCCGGATCGCGTTGCCTAATGAAAATTGATTACATAACGTTTTCTTCTTGTGAACGCGATCCAGCCCTAGTTCCCGGATCGCGTTGCCAAGTGTTAAACGGTGACATAATATTTTCTAAAGGCAAACGCGATCCAGCCCCCTAGTCCGGATCGCGTTTGCATGAATAATTTTGACGGGTTTCGCAAATTCAGGGTCACGGTTTAGTGACGAATTTCACTAACTCGGATTGAGTTGAAATTCGCATGGTCACTCGGAAACGACCCAATGATCAAAGCTATATGTTATAGCCTAGTCGGTTTTTGGCCATTCGGGGCCATCTAGGGGCCGAAAATGGCATTTTTCAGTTTTAAACGTCATTTCGGGAATTTTCTGGTTGAACTTTTGTTTGCTTAGACTTCAGGGATTTACCTGATTTGGATAAATATGTTATGATAATGATAATGAGACGAGTTACTAACTTGTTTGTTGTGTAATGTTTCAGATACCCCAAAGACTCAGTGATTAGAAGCTGAGTGTTGCGACTTCTGAGGTATCGGTGAGTGGATTCGAACTCACAGTTTGATTGGTTATAACAGTTTGATTTCAATCAGTAATTATAGGATTACTACTGATAGAATGCCTAAATTGTATTGATATGCCATTTGATTGGTTGTTTGATAAACATTTGAGCTGGA
This sequence comes from Helichrysum umbraculigerum, assembly GCA_949592205.1. Lineage (NCBI taxonomy): Eukaryota > Viridiplantae > Streptophyta > Magnoliopsida > Asterales > Asteraceae > Helichrysum > Helichrysum umbraculigerum. The sequence goes on from CATIUR010000001.1 coordinate 232,102,760, forward strand.
ATGCAAAATATAGAGGTCAACTAGATTGTTGGTTGGACTTGTTTGCTATTGTTGATCAACACAGGGTTGTGTACATGTGTTGATGAAGATTAGCAATAAGTTAGCGGTTACTCACTGTTTTGGCCTACAGTTGGTTTAAGTGTTCTGATGGGACCACCCGGAACAGGGTCTCTAGGAACCACTGTTCCTCTTGACGATATTTGTTGCATTATTGATTGTGAACAAATTGATAGCTAAATTGAATTGTAGTGATTATTCATTCACTTAGCTTCGTGCTAATCCCTCAATTTACTTCCTGCAGGTTATGTTTAATTATGTGGGTAGCCAGGAAGGGACGTTTTGATGCTGGGAATGTTTGAAACTTGCAACTCTGATTTTGTTTGTTATAAATAATGTTTTGTAATATATAATGCCCCGGTTTATAAACAAGTTAACTATGTTTGAATTAGTAGTTAAACAGGTTGTGTAAAGGTTTGCGAAAATTTCATGGCAAAGTTTTATGAAATATGTATTAAAGAATACGCTTCCGTGGTAATTAATATAAAATTGTTATATTAAACGAGGGGTGTTTTATCGTATATACGTATTTAGATACAATCGATCATTATCGTGTGCTACATGATATCATATTAGATGTGTTTGTTGATTCGATATATATATATATATATATATATATATATATATATATACACACATACTTGTACTTTATCTCGAGCACTTGGTGCCATCTACAATTTAACTATGTATATAGGTATACATACATTTATACAAACACCATCTACTTTAGTCGGACATGTCATTGTACTGTCGGCTCAGTTATCTCAAGTCAGTCATGTCGTAGTACTGCTGGCTCAATTACATCATTGCTTGCGAGCAATCCGGTCGATGACTGATTAGGCACAAAACGATGCCACGGTAAAGTGGGCACAAAACGATACCACGGTATTGCAGTGGGCACAAGTACGATATCGCGGTAAATTAAGCGATACACTCGATGGATGGGCGGACTTATGCTCGTGATCCACACTCAATCACGGATGGGCGAGCTTATGTTCGTGATCCGCAATAAGTTAACGGGTCGGTGAGGTTATCACGCGAGGCCGTTATCTCAATCATGTCCGGGTTAGCTCACACTAACTGGTCAAACGGACACACTAAACATTTTCAATCATGTCCGGGTTAGCTTACACTAACTGGTCAAACGGACACAATAAACATTCAATCATAGATCTGCGGGTCTACAATTAACTGTTGCTGGATGCAATCCACTAGTTACTCAATCATAGATCTGCGGGTCTACAATTAACTGTTGCTGGAAGCAATACACTAGTTACTCAATCATAGTCTGCGGGACTACAATTTAATTTTGCTGGACACTAGATATTATGCCACGGGGGCATCATCACGTTTTAATACAACATAAGTAACATCATTACTCGTTAACATATGACGCGGTCATACAATCACATGATCCATACTTAGGCATGTATAGCCTCACGTCTGTAGACTCAATTATACCTGATAGGTATCTAGGCATAGTATGCCACACTCTTTATGTACTTAGGTACACGTCACCACTATTTGGGTAGGAAATACCCCGTTAGAGTTATATACATTGGTATTACAATAACATAACAATACAATTCAAATCGTGTATTTTGAAATCATTTTCAAAACATAAAAGTTTTATACTTTATGTTTTCAACTAACAATCCTATGAACTCACCAGCTTTATAGCTGACTCGTTTTAGCATGTGTTCTCAGGTGCCCAGTAGGATTAGGATTACTACAAGAAGTGCTAGCTCGAGTCGCATGTTTTCAAACAACTGGATTTCTCTGCATAACTTTTGTATTATAAATTATGTATTGAAATTACTTTGCGAACTCGCAACTTGTATACACTTTTATTTTGGAAATGTATGACTATTTTCAAACGTCTCATTTAGAGTCGTTCATTACTTACCTTTGTGCTTGTGATATTTGATTTGGTAACACCCGACCCGATCGCTTCCGCAACCCGAAAATTTGAGGGTGTTACAATAACACCCGCACTATTGAGGTAGGATATGATATTTTGCTATCGATAATATAAGGTAAATTGATTATAGTTGATAAGAGTTCTATTGTAATGAATAACAAGCAAAACATTTAAAGCTTATAAAACTCAATTTGTTAAAAGTTAAGAAGCTTTGAAATTTAAGTTCATAATATAATCTAACCATACTATTATGCATTATATGGTACGGTTTTTAGTTCTATTTCATTAAGTTTTATTTAAAATTAACATAGTTGATTATATTAATAATTACCGAATGTTGATTATATTGTTCAATTTAAAAAAGAAGCTTTAACTTTCTAATATATTTGAAATACATGAACTTGATTGATTAATTGAATGTTATTTGAATTAATGATGTCATAAACTCGTTTTCTGTATTATATACTTGTATATATTTAAGATAAATTGTAATGTATTATGTGACCAAGCTTTCTCATAATTGGCACACATGTAAAGTTATCTTTGGCATTATGTTACGGAGTATTTGATTTACACAACATAGAACTTAGGATATAGCTAATCTTCTTGTATATAAAAATCACCATGGTTGAGTATGAAGATCTACAAACAAATTAAAATTACTAATTTACCCTTATTTACATTAATTAATAAATGAAAATCACACCATTGTTGAGTCTGAAGATCTACAAACAAATTAAAATTACTAATTTACCCTTATTTACATTAATAAATGAAAATTACGTTCAAATAAGAAAGTCTTTATTATTTTTAATTTCACTTTTTTGCAATTTTTTTAATTTAAGTTATCGATTATTTAGATTACTATTCAAACACTATATATTAAATATTGAAACTAGCATCATGCGTAATAAAATTAGGTAAATTACTTGTTCTCCGCCGCATTTCGCAGACATAATGCTAGTACAATAAAATTAAATTCTAGTCCAGTAGCTATATATAAGAAATTGAGATTGAAATTAAAAGGAGAGGCATGTGTTTTAAGTTTTCTCGAATTAAGTTGGTGCATTTCTAAAAAGGACGGTGATGTTTATTAAACTAGCATTGTGCCCGCGCATAGAGGCGGGTGAAGATTTTTAATATTGACTTTGAAAGAAATATTCTGAATCGTTCAGTTTCTTATATTTGATATGGTGAACCATCATCGTTACTATATACTGATATGATAAAGTATTTAAATTGTTTTATTGATTTTCAATTATTTGAAGTATCTCATTTTTACAATTTAAATTGTTTTATTGATTTTCAATTATTTAAAATATCTCATTTTTACAAATTATTATTGTGTATTATTATTATTATTATTATTATTATTATTATTATTATTATTATTATTATTATTATTATAAAATGTAAAATGTAATTGTAGTTTACTTAAATCAGTACAACTATTTGAGTTTTTGACAAAAATGGTGGGTAGGGAAAAATTTATTACCAATTTGGTGTTTTTCTAAAAATATTTACTACTAAAGTAGTTTCTAACAAAATATTGTCTTTGTTTTTTTCTTTTAAATGGAGTTTTGCTGCAAGATTTGTAGTGAATTATTTTTAAATTTGTAACCTTTCACATTTTCTTTTTAATTGAGATTGTTTTAGATATTTTAGTAACATACGGAGTAATACATATAGAATCTTCCTATGATATATAATAACTCTGTTATAAATAGAAGACAGCACAATCTCATTCACATATTACATTGATGATTGGATCCAGAAGATTGAACGGATGTTTAGGCATGAGATTTGAAACAAAACAAAAATGCAAAATTTAAACATCTAATCAGGATCTATTGTTCCTTCTTTTCTCCATCTTCATGTCTCTTAGCTTCTCCTTTTCTATCTTTATGCGTGTATATAGTCTTCTAACGAGCACATTTTAGATTTTAAAAGTTTACATTAACTACGTAACACTAGCAATAAACATAAACCACCAATGTAAATAACATGTTCCACTTATTACGATATTCTCCATTCATATTCACTTTTTGAGCTTTCATCACATCCTTCCATTTAATTTGGTTATGTCCCAATAATTATAATTATTAGAAACAGTACAAACTGGATACGTAGAAGTTAGTTACCATTATTTGGAACAACCACTATATTAGAGATATACAATCAAACCGTTGAGAAAAAATAATTATAATGGATTTTACAAAGAAAATTACAACATCCTCATGAATCTAATAACCAGTCAATATATAAATAAAAATGAAAGATCGAAGTCGGGATTCTAAAAAAACTTTTTTTTTTAAATATTAGAAAAAAATTATACGGAGTATAATATAGGAAAATCTTGGATTATGTTCCTAATATTATTTAGCACAATCTGAATTAGAAAGAAGTTAAAAGTTACAAAATTTTTAAAATATTGACTAACATTTATGCAGCAAAATCCATTTACAAGAAAAAAAAATGTTTTTAGTTTTTAAGACTTTATTAGTAAATATTTCTAGAAAAACACCAAGTTAGTAATTAATTTTTCCCTACGCACCATTTTAGTCAAAAACTCACAACTATTTAGTTGAAACTTACTACTATCTAATATTTTAATAATGGTAGGTAAGCATTCACGTTTTAGTGAGAGTTAATATGAGATTTAAATGTATGAGTATATATGTAAGGGTAATATGGTCTTTTCCCTTGATTGAATTTAATTTTAAGTAAATAACTCAAATGCATTATAAGTAGTTATAGATATAGATTATAGATAACCATTTTTACGTATACGACACAAAATTATTTCATCGATGCCTATGGCTGTCTATGGTATGCAGTGTTTTTTTTTTTTAACTTAAGCATAAAAAACTTAGGTTTAAAAAAAATTATAGTCTTTTAAAATAATACTCTCTCCGTCTCAGTCAAAGTGTCTACTTAGACTTTGCACACAGTTTTAGGATTATTCAGTAAGTAAACTTTTCACAAATTACAGAACAAATCTACCCACTAAAATCGCTTTTCATTGGTTAAAATATGAAAGTAGACACTTATTTGAGACAACCTAAAATAGTACGGAGTAATGTGGATGTTTGGATAAGAAAGAAATAAACATTAATCTTGTAAGAAATGACGTGAATGGGCTTGAGAGAGAAATGAAGGTCAGCCATGACGTTTCCATTGACGACTATAGCGGCTAGCTGAGCTGGTCATGTGAACCATACACGTGGAATTTATTATAAATTCCAACAAAAAGAAATTGTATTTTAACTACATGAATAATATAGGAAAAAGGATGAATGATGCGTAAACTTTCGGCTATACTTTTCAAATTATTTTAAAAGGGTAAAGTTAAATATGTTTAGTTTAAAGTTATAAGTCTAAATTTAATCGTACAATCATTGATACATCGATTCTATTTATTTTTTATATTTACATTCACCAATTATTTATTACGGTAACATTCACCTTAATTTAGTTTCATATAATTAGACATAGTATACAAATTTATATATATATATATATATATATATATATATATATATATTAATAGAGTAGAGTTCAAATGAGTACATCAATTTTGAGTGAGAATAGGGGAATCAATCTCAACCACTCATTTTCATCAAATACCCATTTCCCCTACATTTTTAAAACTCAAATATCTCACAAACGGTAAGTCGAAAAATCATGAAAATTGCACCATAGAATTCAGCGTTTTCTCCTCTTCGATTTGCCGTCCCTCAAGGCATACTTTTGACAAAAAAATTTTTCCATTTTTTGGTGGGTTTTACAAATTAGTAACACATATGTTAGTGATTGGTTGTACATTTAATTCGTGGTTAGGGTTAGGGCTTAGGGCTAGGGTTTAGGATTTAGGGTTAGGGTTTAGTAGGGTTTAGGGTTTACTATGATTTAGGGTTTAGAGTTTTGTAAAGCGTTTTGGGTTTGGGGTTTAGGGGTTAGGGTTTATGGTTTAGGGTTCGAAACCCTAACCTCTAAACCCCAAACTGTAACATCCGTCCTAAGACCCAAGGGTATTCTGGTAAATTTTCTAGTTTTAAATTGTTATTTAATATTTTAGAAAATTTGTGCTCAATTTAAGTAATTGTGATAAGTGAATTATTACTTGTTTTAACTTTTTATAGTTAACGGTAAAATAAAAGTATTGGAATCGTAAATGGTTTTAGGTTCCAGACAATAGGTGAAACGGGGATTGGTTTTAAGTGGATTCAGAGTCGGTTTAAATTTTTGAGCCGACCTATATCAATTTTCCTTTTTAGGAAAGTTAGTTCATTTTCTCATTTGAACTTCAAAAACCCATAGCAAACCTAAACTACAACTCAAATCAAGAACTACAAACAAAGATTCAAAACTGCTGTGATTTGTTTGAGCTCTTCACCATCATCTTAGTGATTGTAAGTTTAAATTTAATTTTTGAAATTTCATAAATTGATTTGATTCAAATTGATATGTGATTTTGAATGATGTTAAAAGTGTTATTGATGCTATAAACAGTTATTGTGGTTGTTTGTCGAAGTATTATGTAGCAGAAATCGAGTTTATGAGTTTTGGTAATAGAAATCGTGTGCTGGGTTTTGAACCAGATCGCACAGGTCTGGAAGATGGCCCTATCCGGCGGGTAAGACCCGAATCCGGCGGATAGATTTGTTTAAGGGGTGATCCGGCGGGTAAAAACTATCCGGCGGATAGACTTAGTGCAATTTTTAACCGCGAAATGGACTTGGTTTGGGCATGGGCCTACCCGGCGGGTAACCCTTCCTACCCGGCGGATACCCGTCTGGTTAGGCAGATTTATGTTTAATTTGAATATGATGGTTTTTGTGAATCATGATTATTAAACCATGTTTCAAATGATATTTGTTTAAGTTGTATGCTTATATTATATAAGTATTGTATATGATTAAGTTATGTAATACGTATTGGTTATGGTTATGCACTTAATATCAAGTGATACTCCAATTATGAAATGAGTACTAATTTGTATTTGGTTGTGTTTTCAGATCAACCAAAGACTCGGTAATATAAGAACTCTGAGTTTGGAGCCTGTGATATTCAGGTGAGTAGACTTGTGACTCTCAGTGTAAATTGGTGTAATATATTTGGTTACTACGAGTGAACCTGATTATGATGCTTATGAACTGTTAGCCTGATTTGACACGTGTGACTATGTGATACTTGGCCTTTGACGCATGATGTGATGGGAGGTCAACTATTGTTGGACTTGATTGTTATAGGTTAGTCAACATAGGAATTGTGAACATATGTTGTGAATGGATCCTATGTTGATTGAAGATAGCAATGAGTTATCGGTAAAACCACTGTGTGGCCTGTAGTTGGTTATAAGTGTTACTTGGAGGACCACCGCGGCAATGAGGGTTCCTCAAGGACCACCGATCCTCTAAGATGTTTGTGTGTTGACGGTTAATTGTTGTAAACGGATTGTTAAGCTGAGCTAGACTGTTATTTACTTGCCTATTCACTTAGCTTCGTGCTAATCCCACCACTAAACTCTTGCAGGTTATGTTTGCTATGTTTTGGATGAGAAGTTGTGTTTGGAAGAATGTTTGACGACGACGATGTACTCTGATAATGTTTTAAACTTATGTTGTGATGTGTTTTTGAAAGGTTCTATAACACCCGGTTGTATAATGTTTAATACACTTTAATCTTGTTTTGTATTGCTTACATCATGTAAATTAATAATATGGAGATTTGCGCTTCCGAGTATTATAAAAAAAAAATGACTTCAAATGAGGGGTGTTATACAAACCCTAAACGCAACACTTTAACACATGTGTTAGTAAATGTAAAACCCACAAAAAAAGATGAAAAAAAAAAGTAAATTAGTAAATGTGTAACTTATACATGTTAGGATGAAAGTTAAATTCATAAACTTTATGTATTGATGATTTTTCTCACTAGTCCACTACCGTCGTCGTCGGGATACAATGATCTTTCCACGTAATTAATTTGTATCCTCTAATGTTTTAATAAGAGCGAGATATTATATCAAACTTGTATCAGGTAAAACATACATTAAACTGTTAGGTGTTCGTATCTAAAAAAGTTGTTTATTTATGATTCAACTCTTGAAATCAATCATTATTAGAATCCAATTTCATTATGACTAAACTGTGCATTCAAATATTTTAATTCTATTTATAGGGTGGTGTTCAAATGAGAATAGAAATTTGTGTGAGAATGAGGGAACCAATGATATTGTGCCATGTGTGAGAATGTTCCAAATGTACAAAACCTATTTACCCCCAACATCAATTATCTAACAAATGACAAATCGAAATATTATGAAAATTGCACCATTAAATTCAGCGATTTCTCCTCTTCGATTTGTCGTCCCTCAAGGCATACTTTCGACGAGTTTTTTTTCCATCTTTTTTGGTGGGTTTCACATTTACTAACACATGTGCTAAAGTGTTGCGTTTAGGGTTTAGGGTTTGAGGTTTAGGGGTTAGGGTTTAGGGTTGGGAGTTTGAGGTTTCGCCCCGAAACCCCCAACCCTAAACCCAAACCCTAAACTCCAAACCACAAATCCTAAACGCTTTACAAAACTCTAAACCCTAAATCATACTAAACTTAAACCCTAAACCCTAAGCCCTAACCCTAACAACAAATCAAATGTACAACCAATCACTAACACATGTGTTACTAATTTGTAAAACCCACCAAAAAATGAAAAAAAAAAAAAAAAAGTTGTCAAAAGTATGTTTGAGGGACGGCAAATCGAAGAGGAGAAAACGCTGAATTTTATGGTGCAATTTTTATGATTTTTCGACTTACCGTTTGTGAGATATTTGAGTTTCAAAAATGTGGGGGAAATGGGTATATGATGAAAATGAGTAGTTGAGATTGATTCCCCCATTATCACTCAAAATTGATGTACTCATTTGAACTGTACTCTCCATTTATATCATGTTTATTTTGTTTCATTTATCTTAAAAGTGAACAAATAATGTATGTCTCAAGCTACACTACATATATCTGGTTATTTACATTAGAGAGTATGTTGAAATGTGTAATTCATTTAGACTAAGAATTTAGCTTTTTTATTCTAAAAAGAAAGTTAAAATCCAATTAACCCGAATAAGGTTGGATCTTTTGACCCGAAATGTTCCATAGCCAATAAATGAGTAGAAGAATTGCATAGAAGGATAGTAACTTTCGAAAGGAGCAAAATGCAATTCATATATATTTTTATCCATCTTTTAGAAACGGCCTTGACATGACTTAAGCCCAAACCCATGCACAGGCCCAAACCCGTATTGGACTCTTACCCAACATTTTCCAACTATTATAGTTAAATTGCCGAATCATTTTTATTGTGCACTCCATACAAAATTACAGATTATAATAACAATGGTCTATAAACTCTGTTACTCTAATATTTATTATAGACATAAATTTCCCAAATACTACCAGAAGCTAGCAAATAACAAAGCTGACTGCACGACCCTGCTTGATTACTGTAAGATTATTGTATATCTATTTAATCAAACTACACATACATAAATCAAATTCGATTTAATAATCATACAGAGAATTTCATATCAAGCTCCTCCACTTTTTGACCTTAACGAAGATTTTTAACACTGCATTCTTGAGTTTTTTATCAAGTGAAAAGGAAAGGAAACTAACTGATCTAAAATTTAAGTCCATTCTCGAGTTCTATTTCCAGATGGAAAGGAAAGGATATGAAATGAATGAATTAGGGCTGAAAGTACATGTGTTTTTTGTTAATAACACTTTCTGCCCAATTTTGAGCGGATTGGGGCAGAAAACTTCTGATCATCTCGTACCTAACCCTATTCTAATTCATTATCTTCAATACGCATACATAAAAAAAGTTCAGCGCACGATCTCTCTACCTTCTTCAAAAGCGCTTACGTTCTTTATCTTCAATAAAGTAATTCATTACTTCATCGTTCTTCAATAAAGTAATTCATTACTTCATCGTAAGTCAGCTACCTTTTTTGCACAACTACCAATCCAAAACATGACGAAAAAATAAAAAAAAATTCAATAAATCACATGGCAGATTCCAGACTGATCATATGTGTCGAGAACCATATGAACAAAGTGTAATTCCAAAGAAAAAATCTTTCATATTGTGAATAATAATGAATGAAATGATAATCCTTATTGTTATGTTGGTTAAAATTAATTGTTTATATTTTGTGGTTGAAATATTATATAACGAGTATAATTGCGAAAGTGATTATATTACTTTCCTTTCCTTCAAACTCAAGAATACATACAATATAACACCCCTCGTTAATTAAAAACAATCATATAATATTGGTGACTCGGAAGCGTATATTAAAAAAACATTCTATCAATGTACTCAAAATGTCATTAGACTTTTTCAAAGCCAAACACATGACATTTCAACAAATTCGGTGTTATATGATTCAAAACACTTTTACAGTTATAAAAATAACATCAGAGTAACAGCCTGTCAAACATTCCATCCAGTCCAACAACCTCCTGCCCAATATGTCCCATCTATTTAACCTGCAGGAAGAACTGTGGTGGGGTTAGCATAAAGCTAAGTGAATGAAACTATAAGCAACAGTACAACCTAGCATAACAATCTGTTTACATCAAATAACAATAAACAGAAAATCAATCATTCACTCGACATCCAATCAATGTCAAGCTACACCAATCAAACATTATCAATCGTCATGAGGACCGGTGGCTCCTGAGATACCCTAATACCGGTTTGGTACTCAGGGAACCCTTATCAATCATCTGTATTGGCCTATACAGAATTACCGGTAACCAGTTGTTAATCACACACGACCTAGATCTCCAAACCAACATTTCAAGTTTCAAGATCTCCTGTCGTCTACAATAACAACCAAGTCCAACATCAAATCAAGTTGACCTCAGAATCTTACATACTAGCTCAAACAGCCAAGTAAGCAAACCACCTAACTAACATGGCAAGTTATCTCAACATATGCATCCTATCAAAGTAATACTATAAATTACTTGTTGCAAACCAAATCATTACAACTAAATCACACTGAGGTTACATATCCACTCACCGACTACCTCAGGCGCAAGCTCAGAAGTCTAATATCACTGAGCCTTCTCCACATCTGAGAATCAACCAATCAAATATAAGTTAGTAATCAAATCATAAATACTGAACTTATATCAATCTTTAACATTAGGAACTTAACATAATCTACATCAAGATTACTAGTTCCTAACTATCCACTAATGATTTATAATATAATCATTATCATCTATTAACATATATTCAATATTAATCACATTACTGTTAACAATCAAACAAGAATTGCTATAACAGTGAACCAAGCCGCCGTCTTCACCCTTGAAGCCGCCGGCTTCTAACCATCACCCGCCGGCTTCACTTCATCAACCGCCGGGTAAATTACTAAAAGTGGTAACAGAAGCAAACCACGTTTTAAAGCATATACCAACCGCCGGGCATTGTTTATACCCGCCGGGTCCCTACACCACAACACAAGCCGCCGGCTAGGCTCAGAAGCCGCCGGCTTCTATTGACTCGGGACAAGCCGCCGGCTTCGGCATGAAGCCGCCGGCTTCAGGCTTCGTCCCAGCACAGTTTCGAGCTGTAAAACCCTAACCCACGGGTTTATAATCCAAAACCTCAAAAACAAGGTTTCTAACCGTTTAAAACCACAATTATTATCACATAATCAATATGTAACACTTATAACATGATTTCTAACATCCAAATCTCTCAAATCATCAATTTACCCAAATTTAAATCAAAATCAAATTCTTAAATACTTAAGAACACTTACTGATTGAAGAATCTAACGATGGTAATCTGATGATTAGGAAGTTTCACGAGAATCACAACTTCCTGATTTGATTTCTGGATTGATTTGGAGGTTTTCAGAGAGTTTCTGTGAGTTTTGGAATAAAAATGAATAACTTTCCTAATTTGGAAAGTAAATATATAGTCGGTCCAACTTAACCGCCTTCAATATACGGGTATAATTTAATACCCCATCTCAATCTATTGTCTGGAACCCGAAAACCATTTGCGAGTCCAAACATTTTATTGCACCGTCAACTATATTAATTTACAACAATTAATATTTCACTTATCACATTGGAATATTCGGATCCTATTCCAATTATTTCAACTATTTCAAACAATATTATTTCCAAACACATTTAAATACATATTTAAATCAAGAAATAATATAAAACAACTAGGTCCATTTCGAGGATGTTACATACAAAATATCTTATATTACATTCATTGGGTGGGGTTCAAATGAGAATAGTAATTTGTGTAAGAATGAAGGAACCAATGATATTGTGTCATGTATACAAAGAGAATGTTCCACATGTACAAAACCCACTTACTCCAAACATCAATTATCTCACAAATGAAAAATCAAAAAATTATGAAAATTGCACCATTAAATCCAGAGTTTTCCCCTCTTCAATTTGCCGTCCCTCAAGGCATACTTTCGACGAGTTTTTTTTTTCCATCTTTTTTGGTGAATTTCACATTTACTAACACATGTGTTAAAAGTGTTGCATTTAGGGTTTAGGGTTTGGGGTTTAGGGGTTAGGGTTTAGGATTAGAGGTTCGGGGTTTCACCCTTATGGTGCAATTTTCATGATTTTTCGACTTTCCGTTTGTGAGATATTTGAGTTTCAAAAATGTGGGGGAAATGGGTATTTGATGAAAATGAGTGGTTGAGATTGATTCCCTTATTCTCACTCAAAATTGATATACTCATTTGAACTCTACTCTACATTCATTTATTATTACTTTTTCCTCTTTTCTTTTCCATTACATTCATTTCCACTACAAAACAACTCGAGAATACAGTGTAACGGTCTGCACTTTACGTCGGGATCAATCAATAATTATTTCATCCGTTTCAAATCATAAATGCCTATATTATTATTTATGTCTGCTCCAAATTAAATTATCCACTTGCAAAATATAACTATTAAAAATTATCATGCTTCTCATTAACCTCAATTGTTACTATAAATTATTAATTTTTTAAATAAATTCAGTCGAACATATCTTTATTATAAGGGCAAAAATGATAGTTAACCAAGATATCATAAATCCAACATAAACGACATTTTTCCATTGAACAAACTAGTAAGACCACTCCCATCGGAGCCTTCAATCTTCGTCCAACCGACGGAACCAATACCGATTGCACCGGCCCATCGGATTTCTGAGGAGCATCGGTGTATTTTAAGCATTAGTGCAGAAATTGTTTTTTGTGTTTGTTTAATGTATAGAAATAAAGGTAAATTGGTAAGTATGAGACTCAAAAATTAAAGTGACGGGTCACTAATGACAGAGGTTCGTCAGTTTTGGAAAAAGCTGATGTGGCGCTGACCTGGCCTAGTTAGTTTCAGTCAATTTTAGTCAGTTTCAGTCACGAATGAGAGTGGTCTTAACATCCCAAATAATAAAGCTCGAAAGAATTTTTGTGATTTTTTGATATCATATTCTATAATAATGATTTAATATATTTTTTTTCTTCATATAATCTATTCGTTCCACTCAAAGTGTTAATTTTGACTATTTACACAATTTTAATAATCTCTACTAACTACACCTTTCACTATTTAAGTAACATTTCTACACACTAAAGTTTTTTTTATTGGTTACAAATATAAATAAAATCACTTCTTATCTATTTATCAGTATTATTTTAGATGTTACATATATATGATATATGTCATACGATTACCAATTAAGTAACATTTCCACCACTACAAGAAAAATGACTTTTCGCGAGGACAAAATGTCGTCGCTAAAAAGTGCTAAACGACAAAAAAAATCTGCTTTTTGCCCATGACCACCTACTTTTTGACTCTTTTTTTTCGCGAGGACTCTTTGACGATGACATGTCGGCGCGGCAGTTTTTTATTTTATTTTTGATTTTTTTCTTTTTGGCTCCAAAAAAATTTAATTCCCGCGCATTTTTGGGGACGACTTTTGGCGACGACATGTCCTCGCAAACTTTTTTTATTTTATTTTTAATTTTTTCCATTTTGGCTCCAAAAAAAGTTTACTTCTCGCGCACTTTTGACGACGACCTGTCCTCGCTAAGTTTTTTTATTTCATTTTTTATTTTTTCCATTTTGGCGTTAAAATATTTACTTCCCGCGCACTTTTTGGCGACGACATGTCCTCGCTAAGTTTTTTTATTTCATTTTGGACTGAAAAATATAAATTTTACCGCGCAATTTTGGCCACAACCTTCCGCGATGACATGTCAATAATTCCAAAAATTATTTGATTATTCGATTTGCCTAACCCTAACCACAAATCAAATGTACAACCAATCACTAACACATGTGTTACTAATTTGTAAAACCCACCAAAAAATGAAAAAAAAAAGTTGTCAAAAGTATGCCTTGAGGGAAGGCAAATCGAAGAGGAGAAAACGCTGAATTTTATGGTGCAATTTTTATGATTATTCGACTTACCGTTTGTGAGATATTTGAGTTTCAAAAATGTGGGGAAAATGGGTATATGATGAAAATGAGTAGTTGAGATTGATTCCCCCATTCTCACTCAAAATTGATGTACTCATTTGAACTCTACTCTCTATTTATATCATGTTTATTTTGTTTCATTTATCTTAAAAGTGAACAAATAATGTATGTCTCAAGCTACACTACATATATCTGGTTATTTACATTAGAGAGTATGTTGAAATGTGTAATTCATTTAGTCTAAGAATTTAGCTTTTTTATTCTAAAAAGTTAGTTAAAATCCAATTACACCGAATAAGGTTGGATCTTTTGACCCGAAATGTTCCATAGCCAATAAATGAGTAGAAGAACTGCATAGAAGGATAGTAACTTTTGAAAGGAGCAAAATGCAATTCATATATATTTTTATCCATCTTTTAGAAACGGCCTTGACATGACTTAAGCCCAAACCTATGCAAAGGCCCAAACCCGTATTGGACTCTTTCCCAACATTTTCCAACTATTATAGTTAAATTGTCGAATCATTTTTATTGTGCACTCCATACAAAATTACAAATTATAATAACAATTTTCTATAAACTCTGATATTTATTATAGACATAAATTTCCCAAAAACTACCAGAAGCTAGCAAATAACAAAGCTGACTGCACGACCCTGCTTGATTACTGTAATATTATTGTATATCTATTTAATCAAACTACACATACATAAATCAAATTCTATTTAATAATCATACAGAGAATTTCGTATCAAGCTCCTCCACTTTTTGACCTTAACGAAGATTTTTAACACTGCATTCTTGAGTTTTTTATCAAGTGAAAAAGAAAGGAAACTGACTGATTTAAAATTTAAGTCCATTCTCGAGTTCTATTTCCAGATGGAAAGGAAAGGATATGAAATGAATGAATTAGGGCCGAAAGTACATGTGTTTTTTGTTAATAACACTTTCTGCCCAATTTTGAGCGGATTGGGGCAGAAAACTTCTGATCATCTCGTACCTAACCCTACTCTAATTCATTATCTTCAATACGCATACATAAAAAAAGTTCAGCGCACGATCTCTCTACCTTCTTCAAAAGCGCTTACGTTCTTTATCTTCAATAAAGTAATTCATTACTTCATCGTTCTTCAATAAAGTAATTCATTACTTCATCGTAAGTCAGCTACCTTTTTTGCACAATTACCAATCCAAAACATGACGAAAAAATAAAAAAAAAATTCAATAAATCACATGGCAGATTCCAAACTTATCATATGTGTCGAGAACCATATGAACAAAGTGTAATTCCAAAGAAAAATTCTTTTATATTGTGAATAATAATGAATGAAATGATAATCCTTATTGTTATGTTGGTTAAAATTAATTGTTTATATTTTGTGGTTCAAATATTATATAACGAGTATAATTGCGAAAGTGATTATTTTACTTTCCTTTCCTTCAAACTCAAGAATACATACAAAATATCTTATATTACATTCATTGGGTGGGGTTCAAATGAGAATAGGAATTTGTGTAAGAATGAAGGAACCAATGATATTGTGCCATGTTTACAAAGAGAATGTTCTACATGTACAAAATCCATTTACTCCCAACTTCAATTATCTCACAAACGAAAAATCGAAAAATAATGAAAATTGCACCATTAAATCCGGAGTTTTATCCTCTTCGATTTGCTGTCCCTCAAGGCATACTTTCGACGAGTTTTTTGTCCATCTTTTTTGATGAATTTCACATTTACTAACACATGTGTTAAAAGTGTTGCGTTTAGGGTTAAGGGTTTGGGGTTTTTTTTTGGGTAAAGGGGACGGTACCCCGGCAAAATGCATTAAAGTAAATAAAGAAAATTATATAAAAAAACTAGAGGCATACCTCTAGAGGTGGTTTTTAGTGTACCACCCAAACTCGTATACAAAAACCAAACAACTCGATAACACTAGCAGAGTTGAACCGATAACCTACCAATACATATCACAATTTTAGCATTTCTAATGTTCCACTCTGCAAACAAAAATACTCTATGAAAATTCCAAAAACACCGAATCTTCTTTCTGATGTCTTCTTCATCTTTTTGTTTCTTAGCCCAGTCCACTTGCTTTCCAGAAAAATGCATTAGTCCCTGTACACATGTAAGCCCACTCCAACTCTGATTCAGCCCACCAATAGTATTCTGCTTACACCAATCTATAATATCTATATACTTTATATCCAATTCACTCACATCTATGCTAACACATGAAACATAATAAACCACACGCTCACAAGGTCTTACTCCAACAGAAAGAAATTTTGAAATAATACTAGCAGCTGTAACAGAACTTGAACTAACAGCAGTATTAACCATAGAATCACTAACAGTAGAAACAACATACAGACCACAAGCAATACTAATCATAGAAATACCACTTACAGTGTTAAAATTAATCTCCCATACCTGTGGTGACATTAGTATCCTTCTCCAAACTCATAAATTCAGCTGTTCCAATGGTATCTGAGGTCACATCATCCTCATCAAAATTCAAATCCAAACCATAATCTTGACACTTTTCTTGCCAATACTCAAATTGGGCAGCCGTCTAATCTTTCCTGACACCTTTATCAGGATATCTTTTAAGTTCAAGATATGCTTCCACTGCTCTCTTTTGAAAAATGTACATGCCAAGCTCAGTGTCCCAATCATCTTCGGCATCTGATTCATTCATATCACCTGCATCATCACCCAAAGCACTATACATATTTGAAACAGGAACCTCAGACTCTTTCATACCAGACCCATGTGTCTTTTTGATATCTTTAACTTTATCCACAGCCCTTTGCTTACCTCTGTTATCAACAGTTCCATGCTTTGAAGATTGACCTGCATGTACTCCCATTTGCTTTCTATTCATCACCTCATTCTCATTTGATCTTAATACATCGTTTTCCATATCACCCAAATCCTTTTGTTTCCCACTTTCACTTGATTTTAACACCTTGTTGCTTTGATCATTCACATTTATAGCCCTGTATACCATTTTATTACTCTGACTCTTTCCCCCGATTCTATCAAACACAATTATTCTGTTCTGAGATTGAAGCATTCCCTGACCATTGTACACCTGTTGCCCTTTACGTATATCTGATCCACTTCCCTTGGCCATACTCTGTTTCCAATTCTCATTCAGCCTATCTACAACTTTAATATTCCTTCCCATCACTTGAAACCCATCATCATCAATCTCATTTCGGTTTCCACCATAATTTCCATCTGTATTTACCTTCAATGCATCTGTTAAAACATTAGCAACCTCTTCCTCCGCACTAACAGGTCTAACTTTGCATTGCTTAAATGTGTGCCCAAACACTTTGCAGTGTGTGCACAACGGGGGTTTCCACTGGTAACTCACATTCAATGTACCTACTTTGGGCTGGAAAGGTCCCATCGCAGGGTATTCAAATTCAATAGAATTAGGCAACTCATCATTTGCCATGACTTCAACCAATATTCTAGCATATCCAAACCTTCCATTTTTATTGATGCATCTTTCCATGGTGACTTTATCCATTAATATAGGTCTACCTATACTACTCACAAGTTTCCCCAGACTTCTCCCATTCCATAACTCAATAGGTACATTATGGACACACACCCATAAAGGCACCTTATAAGGCTCAATTCTTTCTAACCACACTCCTGGCTCCCACTAGTTAATAATAAATGGGACATTATTTACCAGCCAAGGACCACTCTCTAAGACATCCCTCATCCCCTTTTCACTTTTAAATTTGCACAAATAGAAACCAGCACCTGTCTTAGTAACCTCCTTTAAGTCATAATTCCTCCACATTCTCCTAAGGTTAACATTTACAACTTGATAGTCCATAGAAGTTCCAATAAAATACCCATACAACTGTAACTTAAAACAACTACCACCTTTTTTTACCTCTTCAATAGTGAATTTGACTCGTTTCTGACCATTTGGTAATATTTCTGGTGGAATGTATTCCATCTTAACCTCTTCATCTTCAGTATTCTTCTTCATTAGATCAGCAAAAGTTACTCTTGAGTTAGCCCAAACATTTGACTTTTGAACCGCATTTGCACCCGCAATCCTTTGAGTATCAATAACATTTTGCATCTCTGCTTGGTGCATAGCAGCAGATGAATCATCAACATGACTGCCATAAACTTCCTTATTAACACCACCAAAATCAGTCCTTCTAAGTTCTAACACCCATGTTACCTACACCAGCAGCTTCTTCTTTCAAGTCCATTTCCATATCAGTATCAACATGCACAGTTTTCTCACCAACACTACCAGTGTCCACATTAACCATATTCTCAGACATACTATTCTCCATTTCCACATCAATTCTAGCTATATCACCTTCACCAACAATACTGTTATCACCAACATTATTACCCATAACAGAACCTTTATCACAACCGTCAACATCTTTCTTAAGCATTTTTATGACAGATTGAGCAGCAGACTTAAAATTAAAAGCATACGTAAGGGAAGGTAATGGATCTTGTTCAACTGGTGTACCAGGAGAATCATACTTCTTATACTTTGTACAGCTTAATGATTCCATACAAGGTTGCATAGATTCATTAGCTATTTCAATATTATCTTCACCTCGAGACTCAAAAAAACCAATCACATCTTTGACAGATTTAGATGAACTAACTTGTTGTTGATTCAGATTAATCTCAGAAATTGAGGATTCATTAAGCAATTTTGTTTTAGTAGCAGAAATTTGTTCACAACCATCAATAATTGGCTTAAACAAATCACTTTTAGCATTCACAGTCATCATTTGATCAACTACGGAAGCAATACCTTCGTTTTTAGATTCTGACATTTGCATCACTATTATACCAACTTGAAATGACAGATTAATTATAGGAAGAGTCAAAGGTGGAAACGGATCAACAGGAACCTTATTATTCTTTGGATTATGCTCAGGATCAGAATACCCATGCACCATAACCCCTTTCTTCATTTTTTGCTTACGCTTCTTAGCTTTTAAAATCTTCTGCTTAATCGATGATTTAATACTCTTATCTTATTTACAATGAACATTATCAACAGATTCACGTTTCATAGCTCTTGTTTGAGCACGAATTTGAGCTGGGGTCAATTTAATAAGAGTAGATTCGGATAATTTTTGAGACGGGGTTTGAAAAACTTCAGATTCATCCAGATCTGGTGGATCTGGAGGGCGATTGAGAGATGCATACATATTAGAGGATGGATTCATGATCTTAATCAGTGGATTTAGGGAGGTTTGATCGGAAAAGTGGCTGAAATCGATGGAACACAGGCCAGACCATACAAGATCGCAAAAATCGCACCTACAAGTCAGAGGGAATTGAATGTGTTTGGAATTGAATGTTTTGAAGCGTTAGGGTTTGGGGTTTAGGGGTTAGGGTTTATGGTTAGAGGTTTGGGGTTTCGCTCTTATGGTGCAATTTTCATGATTTTTCGACTTTCCGTTTGTGAGATATTTGAGTTTCAAAAATGTGGGGAAATGGGTATTTGATGAAAATGAGTGGTTGAGATTGATTCCCCTATTCTCACTCAAAATTGATATACTCATTTAAACTCTGCTCTACATTCATTTATTATTACTTTTTCCTCTTTTCTTTTCCATTACATTCATTTCCACTACAAAACAACTCGAGAATACAGTGTAACTGTCTGCACTTTACGTTGGGATAAATCAATACTTATTTCATCCTTTTCAAATCATAAATGCCTATATTATTATTTATGTCGGCTCCAAATTAAATTGTCCATTTGCAAAATATAACTATTAAAAATTATCATGCTTCACATTACCCTCAATTATTACTATAAATTATTAATTTCTTAAATAAATTCAGTCGAACATATCTTTATTATAAGGGCAAAAATGACAGTTAACCAAGATATCATAAATCCAACATAAACGACATTTTTCCATTAAACAAACTAGTAAGACCACTCCCATCGGAGCCTTCAATCTTCGTCCAACCGACGGAACCGATACCGATTGCACCGACCCATCGGATTTCTGAGGAGCATCGGTGTATTTTAACCATTAGTGCAGAAATTGTTTTTTGTGTTTGTTTAATGTATATAAATAAATGTAAATTGGTAAGTATGAGACTCAAAAATTAAAGTGACGGGTCACTAATGGCAGAGGTTCGTCAGTTTTGGAAAAAGCTGATGTGGCGCTGACCTGGCCTAGTCAGTTTCAGTCAATTTTAGTCAGTTTCAGTCACGAATGAGAGTGGTCTTAACATCCCAAATAATAAAGCTCGAAAGAATTTTTGTGATTTTTTGATATCATATTCCATAATAATGATTTAATATATTTTTTTCTTCATATAATCTATTCGTTCCACTCCAAGTGTTCATTTTGACTATTTACACAATTTTAATAATCTCTACTAACTACACCTTTCACTATTTAAGTAACATTTCTACCCACTAAAGTTTTTTTTATTGGTTACAAATATAAATAAAATCACTTCTTATCTATTTATCATTTATTATTTTAGATGTTACATATATATGAAATAGGTCATACGATTACCAATTAAGTAACATTTCCACCACTACAAGAAAAATGACTTTTCACGAGGACAAAATGTCGTCGCTAAATAGTGCTAAACGACAAAAAAAATCTGCTTTTTGCCCGGGACCACCTACTTTTTGACTTTTTTTTTCGCGAGGACTCTTTGGCGATGACATGTCGTCGCGGCAGTTTTTTATTTTATTTTTGATTTTTTTCTTTTTGGCTCCAAAAAAATTTAATTCCAGCGCATTTTTGGCGACGACTTTTGGCGACGACATGTCCTCGCAAACTTTTTTTATTTTATTTTTAATTTTTTCCATTTTGGCTCCAAAAAAAGTTTACTTCTCGCGCACTTTTGACGACGACCTTTGGCGACGACATGTCCTCACTAAGTTTTTTTATTTCATTTTTGATTTTTTTCATTTTGGGGTTAAAATATTTACTTCCCGCGCACTTTTAGGCGATGACTTTTGGCGACGACATGTCCTCGCTAAGTTTTTTAATTTCATTTTGGACTGAAAAATATAAATTTTACCGCGCAACTTTGGCGACAACCTTCAGCGATGACATGTCAATAATTCCAAAAATTATTTGATTATTTGATTTGCCTAACCCTAACCACAAATCAAATGTACAACCAATCACTAACACATCTGTTACTAATTTGTAAAACGCACCAAAAAATGAAAAAAAAAAGTTGTCAAAAGTATGCTTTGAGTGACGGCAAATCGAAGAGGAGAAAACGCTGAATTTTATGGTGCAATTTTTATTATTTTTTCACTTACCGTTTGTGAGATATTTGAGTTTCAAAAATGTGGGGGAAATGGGTATATGAAGAAAATGAGTAGTTGAGATTGATTCCCCCATTCTCACTCAAAATTGATGTACTCATTTGAACTCTACTATCTATTTATATCATGTTTATTTTGTTTCATTTATCTTAAAAGTGAACAAATAATGTATGTCTCAAGCTACACTACATATATCTGGTTATTTACATTAGAGAGTATGTTGAAATGTGTAATTCATTTAGACTAAGAATTTAGCTTTTTTATTCTAAAAAGTAAGTTAAAATCCAATTAACCCGAATAAGGTTGGATCTTTTGACCCGAAATGTTCCATAGCCAATAAATGAGTAGAAGAACTGCATAGAAGGATAGTAACTTTCGAAAGGAGCAAAATGCAATTCATATATATTTCTATCCATCTTTTAGAAACGGCCTTGACATGACTTAAGCCCAAAGCCATGCACAGGCCCAAACCCGTATTGGACTCTTACCCAACATTTTCCAACTATTATAGTTAAATTGCCGAATCATTTTTATTGTGCACTCCCTGCAAAATTACATATTATAATAACAATGGTCTATAAACTCTGTTACTCTGATATTTATTATAGACATAAATTTCCCAAAAACTACCAGAAGCTAGCAAATAACAAAGCTGACTGCACGACCCTGCTTGATTACTGTAATATTATTGTATATCTATTTAATCAAACTACACATACATAAATCAAATTCGATTTAATAATCATACAGAGAATTTCATATCAAGCTCCTCCACTTTTGACCTTAACGAAGATTTTTAACACTGCATTCTTGAGTTTTTTATCAGGTGAAAAGGAAAGGAAACTGACTGATTTAAAATTTAAGTCCATTCTCGAGTTCTATTTCCAGATGGAAAGGAAAGGATATGAAATGAATGAATTAAGGCTGAAAGTACTTGTGTTTTTTGTTAATAACACTTTCTGCCCAATTTTGAGCGGATTGGGGCAGAAAACTTCTGATCATCTCGTACATAACCCTACTCTAATTCATTATCTTCAATGCGCATACATAAAAAAAAGTTCAGCGCACGATCTCTCTACCTTCTTCAAAAGCGCTTACGTTCTTTATCTTCAATAAAGTAATTCATTACTTCATCGTTCTTCAATAAAGTAATTCATTACTTCATCGTAAGTCAGCTACCTTTTTTGCACAATTACCAATCCAAAACATGACGAAAAAATAAAAAAAAATTCAATAAATCACATGGCAGATTCCAGACTTATCATATGTGTCGAGAACCATTTGAACAAAGTGTAATTCCAAAGAAATATTCTTTTATATTGTGAATAATATTGAATGAAATGATAATCCTTATTGTTATGTTGGTTAAAATTAATTGTTTATATTTTGTGGTTGAAATATTATATAAAGAGTATAATTGCGAAAGTGATTATTTTACTTTCCTTTCCTTCAAACTCAAGAATACATACAAAATATCTTATATTACATTCATTGGGTGGGGTTCAAATTAGAATAGTAATTTGTGTAAGAATGAAGGAACCAATGATATTGTGCCATGTATACAAAGAGAATGTTCTACATGTACAAAACCCATTTACTCCCAACATCAATTATCTCACAAACGAAAAATCGAAAAATTATGAAAATTGCACCATTAAATCCAGAGTTTTCTCCTCTTCGATTTGCCGTCCCTCAAAGCATACTTTCGACGAGTTTTTTTCCCATCATTTTTGGTGAATTTCACATTTACTAACACATGTGTTAGAAGAGTTTCGTTTAGGGTTTAGGGTTTGGGGTTTAGGGGTTAGGGTTTAGGGTTAGAGATTTGGGGTTTCGCCCTTACGGTGCAATTTTCATGATTTTTCGACTTTCCGTTTGTGAGATATTTGAGTTTCAAAAATGTGGGGGAAATGGGTATTTGATGAAAATGAGTGGTTGAGATTGATTCCCTTATTCTCACTCAAAATTGATATACTTATTTGAACTCTACTCTACATTCATTTATTATTACTTTTTCCTCTTTTCTTTTCCATTACATTCATTTCCACTATAAAACAACTCGAGAATACAGTGTAATTGTCTGCACTTTACGTCGGGATCAATCAATAATTATTTCATCCGTTTCAAATCATAAATGCCTATATTATTATTTATGTCTGCTCCAAATTAAATTGTCCACTTGCAAAATATAACTATTAAAAATTATCATGCTTCTCATTACCCTCAATTGTTACTATAAATTATTAATTTTTTAAATAAATTCAGTCGAACATATCTTTATTATTAGGGCAAAAATGACAGTTAACCAAGATATCATAAATCCAACATAAACGACATTTTTCCATTAAACAAACTAGTAAGACCACTCCCATCGGAGCCTTCAATCTTCGTCCAACCGACGGAACCGATACCGATTGCACCGACCCATCGGATTTCTGAGGAGCATCGGTGTATTTTAACCATTAGTGCAGAAATTGTTTTTTGTGTTTGTTTAATGTATAGAAATAAATGTAAATTGGTAAGTATGAGACTCAAAAATTAAAGTGACGGGTCACTAATGGCAGAGGTTCGTCAGTTTTGGAAAAAGCTGATGTGGCGCTGACCTGGCCTAGTCAGTTTCAGTCACGAATGAGGGTGGTCTTAACATCCCAAATAATAAAGCTCGAAAGAATTTTTGTGATTTTTTGATATCATATTCCATAATAATGATTTAATATATTTTTTTCTTCATATAATCTATTCGTTCCACTCCAAGTGTTCATTTTGACTATTTACACAATTTTAATAATCTCTACTAACTACACCTTTCACTATTTAAGTAACATTTCTACCCACTAAAGTTTTTTTTATTGGTTACAAATATAAATAAAATCACTTCTTATCTATTTATCATTTATTATTTTAGATGTTACATATATATGAAATAGGTCATACGATTACCAATTAAGTAACATTTCCACCACTACAAGAAAAATGACTTTTCGCGAGGACAAAATGTCGTCGCTAAATAGTGCTAAACGACAAAAAAAATCTGCTTTTTGCCCGGGACCACCTACTTTTTGACTTTTTTTTTCGCGAGGACTCTTTGGCGATGACATGTCGTCGCGGCAGTTTTTTATTTTATTTTTGATTTTTTTTTTTTTGGCTCCAAAAAAATTTATTTCCCGCGCATTTTTGGCGACGACATGTCCTCACAAACTTTTTTTATTTTATTTCTAATTTTTTCCATTTTGGCTCCAAAAAAAGTTTACTTCTCGCGCACTTTTGACGACGACCTTTGGCGACGACATGTCCTCGCTAAGTTTTTTTATTTCATTTTTGATTTTTTCCATTTTAGCGTTAAAATATTTACTTCCCGCGCACTTTTTGGCGACGACATGTCCTCGCTAAGTTTTTTTTATTTCATTTTGGACTGAAAATATCAATTTTACCGCGCAATTTTGGCGACAACCTTCCGCGATGACATGTCAATAATTCCAAAAATTATATGATTATTCGATTTGCCTAACCCTAACCACAAATCAAATGTACAACCAATCACTAACACATGTGTTACTAATTTGTAAAACCCACCAAAAAATGAAAAAAAAAAGTTGTCAAAAGTATGCCTTGAGGGACGGCAAATCGAAGAGGAGAAAACGCTGAATTTTATGGTGCAATTTTTATGATTTTTTGACTTACCGTTTGTGAGATATTTGAGTTTCAAAAATATGGGGGAAATGGGTATATGATGAAAATGAGTAGTTGAGATTGATTCCCCCATTTTCACTCAAAATTGATGTACTCATTTGAACTCTACTCTCTATTTATATCATGTTTATTTTGTTTCATTTATCTTAAAAGTGAACAAATAATGTATGTCTCAAGCTACACTACATATATCTGGTTATTTACATTAGAGAGTATGTTGAAATGTGTAATTCATTTAGACTAAGAATTTAGCTTTTTTATTCTAAAAAGTAAGTTAAAATCCAATTAACCCGAATAAGGTTGGATCTTTTGACCCGAAATGTTCCATAGCCAATAAATGAGTAGAAGAACTGCATAGAAGGATAGTAACTTTTGAAAGGAGCAAAATGCAATTCATATATATTTTTATCCATCTTTTAGAAACGGCCTTGACATGACTTAAGCCCAAACCCATGCAAAGGCCCAAACCCGTATTGGACTCTTACCCAACATTTTCCAACTATTATAGTTAAATTGCGAATCATTTTTATTGTGCACTCCATACAAAATTATAGATTATAATAACAATGGTCTATAAACTCTGTTACTCTGATATTTATTATAGACATAAATTTCCCAAAAACTACCAGAAGCTAGCAAATAACAAAGCTGACTGCACGACCCTGCTTGATTACTGTAATATTATTGTATATCTATTTAATCAAACTACACATACATCAATCAAATTCGATTTAATAACCATACAGAGAATTTCATATCAAGCTCCTCCACTTTTTGACCTTAACGACGATTTTTAACACTGCATTCTTGAGTTTTTTTATCAAGTGAAAAGGAAAGGAAACTGACTGATTTAAAATTTAAGTCCATTCTCGAGTTCTATTTCCAGATGGAAAGGAAAGGAAAGGATATGAAATGAATGAATTAGGGCTGAAAGTATATGTGTTTTTTGTTAATAACACTTTCTGCCCAATTTTGAGCGGATTGGGGCGGAAAACTTCTGATCATCTCGTACCTAACCCTACTCTAATTCATTATCTTCAATACGCATACGTAAAAAAAGTTCAGCGCACGATCTCTCTACCTTCTTCGAAAGCGCTTACGTTCTTTATCTTCAATAAAGTAATTCATTACTTCATCGTTCTTCAATAAAGTAATTCATTACTTCATCGTAAGTCAGCTACCTTTTTTGCACAATTACCAATCCAAAACATGACGAAAAAAAATAAAAATTCAATAAATCACATGGCAGATTCCAGACTTATCATATGTGTCGAGAACCATATGAACAAAGTGTAATTCCAAAGAAAAATTCTTTTATATTGTGAATAATAATGAATGAAATGATAATCCTTATTGTTATGTTGGTTAAAATTAAATGTTTATATTTTGTGGTTGAAATATTATATAACGAGTATAATTGCGAAAGCGATTATTTTACTTTCCTTTCCTTCAAACTCAAGAATACATACAAAATATCTTATATTACATTCATTGGGTGGGGTTCAAATGAGAATAGGAATTTGTGTAAGAATGAAGGAACCAATGATATTGTGCCATGTATACAAAGAGAATGTTCCACATGTACAAAACCCATTTACTCCCAACATCAATTATCTCACAAACGAAAAATTGAAAAATTATGAAAATTGCACCATTAAATCCAGAGTTTTCTCCTCTTCGATTTGCCGTCACTCAAGGCATATTTTCGACGAGTTTTTTTTTCCATCTTTTTTGGTGAATTTCACATTTACTAACACATGTGTTAAAAGTGTTGTGTTTAGGGTTTATGGTTTGGGGTTTAGGGGTTAGGGTTTAGGGTTAGAGGTTCGGGGTTTCGCCCTTATTGTGCAATTTTCATGATTTTTCGACTTTCCGTTTGTGAGATATTTGAGTTTCAAAAATGTGGGGGAAATGGGTATTTGATGAAAATGAGTGGTTGAGATTGATTCCCTTATTCTCACTCAAAATTGATATACTCATTTGAACTCTACTCTACATTCATTTATTATTACTTTTTCCTCTTTTCTTTTCCATTACATTCATTTCCACTACAAAACAACTCGAGAATACAGTGTAACTGTCTGCACTTTACGTCGGGATCAATCAATAATTATTTCATCCGTTTCAAATCATAAATGCCTATATTATTATTTATGTCTACTCCAAATTAAATTGTCCACTTGCAAAATATAACTATTAAAAATTATCATGCTTCTCATTACCCTCAATTGTTACTATAAATTATTAATTTCTTAAATAAATTCAGTCGAACATATCTTTATTATAAGGGCAAAAATGACAGTTAACCAAGATATCATAAATCCAACATAAACGGCATTCTTCCATTAAACAAACTAGTAAGACCACTCCCTCCTTCAATCTTCGTCCAACCGACGGAACCGATACCGATTGCACCGGCCCATCGGATTTCTGAGGAGCATTGGTGTATTTTAACCATTAGTGTAGAAATTGTTTTTTGTGTTTGTTTAATGTATAGAAATAAAGGTAAATTGGTAAGTACGAGACTCAAAAATTAAAGTGACGGGTCACTAATGACAGAGGTTCGTCAGTTTTGAAAAAAGCTGATGTGGCGCTGACCTGGCTTAGTCAGTTTCAGTCAATTTTAGTCAGTTTCAGTCACGAATTAGAGTGGTCTTAACATCCCAAATAATAAAGCTCGAAATTTTTTTTGTGATTTTTTGATATCATATTCTATAATAATGATTTAATATATTTTTTTTCTTCATATAATCTATTCGTTCCACTCAAAGTGTTCATTTTGACTATTTACACAATTTTAATAATCTCTACTAACTACACCTTTCATATTTAAGTAACATTTCTACCCACTAAAGTTTTTTTTATTGGTTACAAATATAAATAAAATCACTTCTTATCTATTTATCATTTATTATTTTAGATGTTACATATATATGAAATAGGTCATACGATTACCAATTAAGTAACATTTCCACCACTACAAGAAAAATGACTTTTCGCGAGGACAAAATGTCGTCGCTAAAAAGTGCTAAACGACAAAAAAATCTGCTTTTTGCCCGGGACCACCTACTTTTTGACTCTTTTTTTTTTCGCGAGGACTCTTTGGCGATGACATGTCGTCGCGGCAGTTTTTTATTTTATATTTGATTTTTTTCTTTTTGGGTCCAAAAAAATTTTATTCCCGCGCATTTTTGGCGACGACATGTCCTCGCAAACTTTATTTTATTTTATTTTTAATTTTTTCCATTTTGGCTCCAAAAAAAGTTTACTTCTCGCGCACTTTTGACGACGACCTTTGGCGACGACATGTCCTCACTAAGTTTTTTTATTTCATTTTTGATTTTTTCCATTTTGGCGTTAAAATATTTACTTCCCACACACTTTTTGGCGACGACTTTTGGCGACGACATGTCCTCGGTAAGTTTTTTTATTTCATTTTGGACTGAAAAATATAAACTTTTACCGCGCAATTTTGGCGACAACCTTCCGCGATGACATACCAAAAATTATTTGATTTTTTATTTTGGTTCTAAAATGAAAAAAAAATAATTCCCGTGCACTCTATAGTGACGCCATTTTTCGTCAACCATTTTTACAGTGTCAACCCTCTTTGAACATTCGTCGCATACGATCGATAATAAAACTGGTTACTGGATAATCACATCAAAGACTATTTAAGTTTGTGAAATCCTAAGGCGTTTACGTGATATCTTCTGTAATCTGTATGTTGGCGAACGGTTGGGATAAACCGTAATACCTTAACACCATGGGTTTAGGCGTTATCCCTATTTGAACATTCGAATGATCGGGATAAACCTAAGGAGTTTACACTATGGGTTTAGGCGTTAACCTTGTTTGAACGTTCGAATGATAGAGATAAACCTTAAGGCGTTTACACCATGGGTTTAGGCTTTAACCTCATTCGAACATTTGAATGATTGGGATAAACTCTAAGGCGTTTACACCATGGGTTTAGGCGTTAACCCTATTTGAACATTCGAATGATCAGGATAAACCATAAGGCATTTACACTATGGGTTTAGGCATTAACCGTGCTCGAACATTCGAATGAGCGAGATAAACCTTAAGGCGTTTACACAATGGGCTTAGGATTTAAACCTATTTGAACATTCGAATGATCTGGATAAACCTAAGGAGTTTACACTATGGGTTTAGGCGTTAACCTTGTTTGAACATTCGAATGATAGAGATAAACCTTAAGGCGTTTACACCATGGGTTTAGGCTTTAACCTCATTCGAACATTTGAATGATTGGGATAAACCCTAAGGTGTTTACACCATGGGTTTAGACGTTAACCCTATGCGAACATTCGAACGATCGGGATAAACCGTAATGCGTTAACACTATGGGTTTAGGTGTTAACCTTATTCAAACATATGAATGATCGGGATAAACCCTAAGGCGTTTACACCATGGGTTTAGGCGTTAACCCTATTTGAACATTCGAATGATCGGGATAAACCCAAAGGCGTTTACACTATGGGTTTCGGCGTTAACCGTGCTCGAACATTCGAATGAGCGAGATAAACCTTAAGGCGTTTACACTATGGGTTTAGGCTTTAAACCCATTCGAACATTCGAATGATTAGATAAACCCTAAGGCGTTTACACTATGGGTTTATGCATTAACCCTATTCGAGCATTCGAATGATCGGGATAAACCGTAATGCGTTAGCACTATAGGTTTAGGTGTTAACCTTATTCAAACATATGAATGATTGGGATAAACCCTAAGGCGTTTACACTATTGGGGTTTCGGGGGCAGCGCCCCTGGTAGCGGGGTCCAAGGGGTGGCAACCCCTGGCAGGGTCCAAGGAGCAGAGCCCCTGGCTGGGGTCGAGTTAAAATGCATCCGAATGGGTTAATATTGCTTTATTAAAATGCATCGAAAATCTAAATTCCAAATAAAAACCCGGTTTTTATTTAGACCCAAAAACCCGTTTTTAGGTGGTTTTGTTAACAAATAATAAATGTCGATGCCCATGTGAGGATTGTGATAACAAATAATAAATACAAATTGAAACGGTGACAACTCGTCATTTTTAAAATTCGCGTGCCTAACTTGATTACAAATTGAAAGTTTGATACCTTATTTTTAAAAAAAAATTGGTTAAAAAGGTAATAAAAGTTAGAAGCAAGGATTGAACCTACGACCACCTAATTAAACACAAGCTAAGTTAACCACTACACTAACCAAACATTTTTTTAAAAAAAGTGTATAATATTTACTATATACTATACTAGCTACTAAAAATATTAACATTTCCACTAACAAAAAAAATTGGCGGTCGATAGTTTCCCCAAAAAATCAAATTACCCACCAAAACCCTATCTATCTCTCTCGTTTAATCCTTCCGCTCGACACCACAACACACCCTACCTCCGCTACCCACGCCGCCTCACTCCATCTCCATCATCTATCTCTCTCTCGTTCAATCGCATCCACCCGACACCACACCCACATCCGCTACCCCCTGTCGCCTCACTCCATCTCCGTTAGTTATCTCTCTGTATCTCTCTCTCGTTCAATCGCATCCACCCGACACCACACCCACCTCCGCTACCCCCTGCCGCCTCACTCCATCTCCGTCATCTATCTCTCTCTCGTTCAATCGCAGTCGCACGAAGCAAACAAAAGAAGCAGTACAATTTTTTTCTTCTTCTGAGATTAATTTTAACTAGTTTGTGATACTGATTATTGTTTTGTGATACTAATTTGTGATACTGGCTAAATATGAATCAAACAACAATGTATAATACCCGTAATACATTGACTGATTGACATCAAGGCTTTCAATTTCATATTTAATGTCTTATTTTTGCCTCCTAAATAATGTTTTTATGTATAAAATGAACCATTCACAAAAAAAACTCTAGAAGAAAAATGAGTCGGATGACTTGAAAGCGTATTATAGTGTTCAGGTTGATGACCTTCATTGTAATAGTATGGAATCTCTGAAAAGGATTGGTCTAATACATGAAAATGGGAAGAAAAGGGAAAAATAGTTTGTTTTATACTTAAATTTGAGTATAAGAAGCCACATACTTGAGATTTATCAGGATGGGGAGATTAGGGATCTCCTTAGTGGTAATAAGATTCTTTTTCCTGAATTTGTGTTACAGCTAGAAACGTGCTTCAGTGCCTATGCTTTCAAAAATGATTCTATGCTACCCAAAAACCCGAAAAGTTAGTTCCTTAGCTTTACAACTCAAATGTTACAACTATGTAACTGACTAGTCTTTACGAACAATTTGAATTTTTTCTACTTGTACTCCATTTACCCACTTTAAGCCCATATATGCATGTCGGTTAGCATTATATTTCTTAGAGGTGAGTAGCTAGCTGTTTATTTGGATATCAATCAGCAATGTTCATGTTTTGCCTTGTTTTCCTGACATCATTCATCTCTTTGTTGTGCTTATGGGTCTTTGGCGCTTATGAATCTTTGTAAGTTCTTATTTTTGGTTTTCTATTTTGTGGAATCACAGGAATTAAATCACAGTCTGCAGTTCCATTCATCTCTCATTAGAAGGCTTTCTCTAGAAAAGGGAACTGGAGGTATGTACTATACTTCCAAACTTCTGTATACCTTGCAAAAGATGCATCTTAAATATAATTATAATAATGTCGATATTTATCTCTCATTGAAAATTTTTTATTTCGGTTAATATTGCTTTATCAAAAATGCATCAGAAATCTAAAGTCGAAATAAAAACCCGGTTTTTATTTAGACCAAATAACCCGGTTTTAGGTGGTTTTGTTAACAAATAATAAATAATCGATGCCCATGTGAGGATTGTGATAACAAATAATAAAAAAGGATATCAGTTAAAAAGGTAATAAAAGTTAGAAGGAGGGATTGTTGGTTTTACCATCATGTGTGCCATTGTTGGTTTTTAAGCCAATAACAACATATTAGTCTCATTTATAGTCAGTAGCCAATCGTAGGTTATATTGCATTATTGAATTACACATCTGACTTGGTGAGCTAAATGTTTGCTTTGTGTTCAGAAAAATCTCTGGAACGCATGGATTACAATCTCTGATCTACGTGACTCAGTCACCAAAAAATGACACAGGCTACAGTTACTGAGGCAAAAACTCAAATTAGCCGCTATTCTCAAGGAACAAGTAAGTCTATTTTACTGAACTCTAATTTGTTGATCTGAATTTGTACATACAATAATTCTGCTGTTATATAATGTCATATCCATTTGATTATTATTTATAAAGATCTAGTGTTTCTTGGTAGAGTCAATGAGGATATTAACCTTCTAATTATGCTATTATCTTTTGAAATTTTAATAAAATCGAGCCTTTATAGCTTATGAGTAGTTTCATTCAGTTGGAGTTGAGGACTACTGATTTTGCTATATACATTGACATATCCCTTGAATCATGTTTAAAATTGAGTCTTGTGTTGTAAAGCTGATATGTGTTGAGTCCCACTGATTCTGCTTTTATCTCTTGACATTTTGTCACACCCCCTAATTCGGGTTGCGGAAGCGAATCGGGTCGGGGCGTGACTAATCAATAACCAAAGCACAAGATATATAGTAAACGACTCTAAATGAGACGTTTTAGAAAATACATTGCAATACAGTATATTACATAAGTTTTCAAAAGTAATAAGTCATAAAGATACATCATTAGTGAGTTCGCAAATTTATTCTAAAGATTTTAGTTACATAATCATAGTACAAAAGATAATGCCAGTAAAATCTTCATAAGTGTATATGCATGCGACTCGTACTAGCTTAGCATATAAGTAGATCCTGCTGGGCATCCCTACTCAAGCTGCGTACCTGAGAATGCATCACTAAAAAGGTCAACCAAAAGGTTGGTGAATCTCACAGGTTTATAGTAAGTAACAGTTTTGAACACATCAAGTAGTAAAAGTAAGTAATGATTGCACGTATGCAATAGTTTCGATATACATTGCCATGAGCATCATAGTTGAAGCTTAACAGTAAGTATGGGTACAATCAAGTACCTAGTAATTTGCCCTCGTGAATGCTAATCCAAAAACATTCATATGAAACGAGTAAGAAATGCCCATTTATACATGTATGTTCGTGGTAGTGCGTGCTACCCTGGGCGGGGATTGTCAGTCCCAAATGGATCCATTTACTAAAACTCGCGCTTAAGTTGATAACTAACAACTATGATTAAAGGGACTTCATTGGATTAAGTAAAACCCATGCAATCGATATACCAGTAAATCAGTAAGTAAATCAAGTAAGTAAGTTCATGTGTTCGAGTAAAACAAGCAATGCATCTCCCCTAAAATAGTAAAACAGTAAAAAGGGGCCGTGAGACTCACCTGAGTCTAGTAGTATCAAACAGTAAATCAAGCAATGAGGTTCTCCGAACCAGTAACCTCTAGCGTCCTAAACGCGTAAGGTTAAGTAAGTAAATGGATATCATTAAGTTTATCCATGGTAGTTGTCCACTCAACTAGTTAATGTCCATTAGTCTGTTATTTGTAATTGTTCGTATTTGTAGTCTGTCGTTGTGTATATATGGCCCGTTGGTGACGGTGTGTAATAATAATTCAAGTATTATTATTATGTATTTCATTGTATCGTATACTTGTAAAGTATATTTGTAAGTCTGTTTATGGTACCGCGACTTGAAAGTGTTATTCGAGTGTAAGCTCGTAGTAGTGTGGGTGTAATCCCATTTAAGTGTGAGTGTAATCTCACATGTAATTTCGAGTGTAATCTCGTGCATGTATGAGTGTAATCTCATAGTGGTTTCGAGTGTAATCTCGTATTTAAGTTATAGCGTATACTTCCCAAAGTATAGTAGTTTTCATTTAAGTGTAGTGTCATATAA
This sequence comes from Helichrysum umbraculigerum, assembly GCA_949592205.1. Taxonomy (NCBI): domain Eukaryota; kingdom Viridiplantae; phylum Streptophyta; class Magnoliopsida; order Asterales; family Asteraceae; genus Helichrysum; species Helichrysum umbraculigerum. Next base: position 232,137,150 of record CATIUR010000001.1, read on the forward strand.
GGTATAGTTGTTGTATGTATCCAATACTTAGTGTAAAAAGTATTTTAAAGTTTCTATTTTGTGCAACGATATGTAATCATGCGACAATTGCCTTTCGGAGTACTGTTCATGCGACAATGATATTGTCATAGTACTGTTCATGCGTCAATGATATTGTCGTAAGCAGAAAAGACTTATGCGACAATGGTATTGTCGCATGTGTGATTTCCGATATCGTTTAAGTGTTCGTTTTCGTTTACAAGGTCAGACAAGTTCGGTTTGATTTAAAACTTTTAGGGAAGTCTTATAATGGTAAAATGAGTTTATAAAAGTTGTTGTTACGTTACGTGGGTGTCTCGAAGTGTCACTTTTACAAAATTACCAAAACAGCCCTTGTAGTTATGTTTTCCAGATTTTGTACTCGATTGAGCTCTCGATTTGACCCGTTTTTATTCCGAATCAAGCCTAACCAAAAATTACACATATTCTCCTAGGTGTGTAGTTCATTTCTGCACTTTATGATATTTTTATAAGTTCATTTACTATTTTAAACAAAAATGGAAATGAAAAGTGCTCAGGTTGAGTCTAACAACGAGCTCAGTCCATAGATTGGTTCCTACACAAAATTTCGTGGGGATCTGGTCAAAGTGGTAAACATAAAAGTTGTAGCCAATATCTTAACGGTCATTTTTCGTTTAGACTTCGTAAGTTGATTCTTCCTAGAACTCAAGATATGGTCTCGAGAAGGAAGCGGATGTTCCTGTCCGTCGGAACAGTAACGCGCACCTTAACGGAAATATTATTTTAAAATAGCAAACGAAGTCAAAATGTTACGAAATTGGTGTCGTTGTAAAGCTAACATCACGAAATACATTTTAGGCTTAAGATTCGTTCATTTTTATGTTGAAATCATTTTTAAATAATTCGTTGAATTGAAGCACTTTTCTGGACAGAAAACATAGTCACATGTTTTAGTGTTTTAATCGCGTTTCGGTTAATGATTTGAACATTTAATGGTTAAGTGGACACTAAAACATGTTAATACATATGTTACAAGTATTTATAAGGAAAGAAAGTAGTTCTTACAAAGAGAATGATGAAGAGATGAAGAAATGAAGCCGTAGACTCGTTTTATCGCGTTTTCTAGAATTCCGGCGTGGCGGTTCATGATGGCACTATGGTGGTTGAATGGTGGACTTGTGGTGGAGTGAGGGTGGTGTGGTGACAGATCTCTGGTCATTTTTAGAGAGAGGAGGGAGAGATTAGAGAGAGAGAGAGGGATGGGGATTGTCACACCCCCAAATTTATGCTGCGGAAGCGATTCGGGTCGGGGCGTGACTAATCAATATTCAAAGCACCAAAGTACAAGAAAATGACTCTAAATGAGACGTTTTGAAAATAGTAATTACATTACCAAAATAATTTTTCCAAAGCTGCGAATTTATAAGAAATTTCCAAATACATAATTTGAAAATACAAAAGTAAATGCAAAGTGGTCCCAAGTGTTTGAAAGCATGCGACTCGTGTTAGGATCCTGATGGGCCGATCCTACTATAGCAGTACCTGAGAATACAATGCTAAAAGGGTCAGCTATAAAGCTGGTGAATCTCACAGGTTTAACATGAACATTGATGTGATCAATATGATTATCTGACGATACTGAAATGTTATAATTGAACAATGATTTAAACAATTTACTCAAACAATGATTTTTAACCAAATAAGGTCACTAAACAATGATTTAAAACAATGCAGGTTTTTGAACAACATGAAAGTAAACAAGGGTGAAACCAACGCAGGTTTCGTAACATTGAACAAACCAACGCAGGTTTTTGAACAATGTTCTATTATGATTTTGCATTGCATTAAGCTATGGTTCAAGGCCTAACCCGATTTTCTGCCTCCCGAACGGTGTCAACACCCATAACAATTACTAAAATGCCCGTTTTTAACTTGGTTGTAGCTAGCAACCCGGACGGGGACGTCACTCCCATGATAGATCTATCTTTTAGTAACCGCGCCTTATTAAGTTAATGAACCATACATGATGAGGACTTTCCCGAATTAAAACACTTGTGCAATACTCGAACAATGAAAATCAAGACCAAATAATGGTAGCCAAACAATGTAACTAATATAGTTAACTGAATTAAATAATCATTTAATTCCATGAGTTAATAATCAAATTAACTAATCAAATAACATATGATCACGAAAACAAGTAAGCATTGTATCTCACCCCAATATTTAAAAACAGTAAAAATGGGGCTGTGAGACTCACCTGAGTCAATCCGAGCAATGTATGTATCCGACGTGGAATAAACAATCCCCGAAGTCTCCTAGTCTCCTAAACACGCAAGATTTTTGAATAATTAATTTAGATTGTTTAATATATCTCTGTTTCAATGCTTATCCGATTTGATGATGTCCAAGTGTTTAACTTTGTATTTCCGTTTAAAGTTTGTGAAAATAAATACGGCCCGTTGGTGATAGTTTGAAATAATGATTTATGAAAATATTATTATCGTGTTTGCTTAATCGTATTGTTTTCAAATATCCGTGAGTGTATAAAACCGATACTTTGTGAAAAATGCGTTCTGTTTTGACTTGTATCCGCCGGATCAAAATGGAGATCACCGGATCAAAATGGAGATAGGGATTTGCCGAACCCAAATGGAGAATTGCCGGATCAAAATGGAGATGGAGATCCGCCAAACCCAAATGGAGAACTGCCGGATCAAAATGGAGATCCGTCGAGACCTGGTGCTGTTTCAGGGGCTGTTCAAGCAAAAATTTAAATACAACTATTTGGGGTTCGATTTTGGACATAATCAGTTTGTAGAACACTAAAGCATGATGATATAAGTATTTTAAACACAAAACATTAAAGAAAAAGTGGATGATTCCTTACAATTAAAATGATGACCGAATGATGATGGTGATGATGAAGACGGAGAAGATGATGAAGATGGTGATGATGATGATGCTTATTGCTGCTGCTGATCTTGTTGTTGTTAATATTATTGTTGTTGTTTTTGATTTGGAAGGAGAATTCAAGAGGAAGAAGAGAGCCGAGAGTGAGATAGATGAAATGAATGAATGGGTCGGCCATCTCCAATTATTGGAGGTGGTTGGCCCGAGCTTGATCCGTTTCGTGGTATTTTGACCCGTGATTTGGTATCCGATCGTTATTTAGTAAAAATGTTTTCAAACGATAAATTTTTAAAATTGAAATCGTATAAGTTTTTATTCGAAGTATTTCACAAAAATACTTTTAGTGTGATACTAAGTTATATCGTTGTTTCACTTTGAACTTACGGATAGTTTTAATTACCCAAAAAGAGTTTTACAAATTTTCCGAGTACCGTAATATTATTTCTGATAATAATATTCTATTTGGAGATGTTTTGGGACAACTTTTATTTTTTATGTTTTCTGAGTGGTTTCAGATTTGTTCGCGTTGTGATTATTAAATAATCATGTCGTGTTACATATATATTTATATATATTATCCGAATACTTTGTTTTTAATTCTTACCGAGTACGAATAATTAAAGTTTAAATTGGGACCCAATTTTGGGTTATTTTGACCGGGTGTCAAATTCTCCCATTGTTAGGAGAATTTCGTCCCGAAATTCATTTGTAACTTATGCTCGCGTGTTACTAAGGCCGACTATGCGTTATGTCTAATACTAAGACATCCAATTTATCCATGTCCTCTCCCCTTGTTAGGTTTTGACCTACCGATTACTTAAGAAATGGAGAGGTCCGAATTCTACCTGACCATTATGTCTACTTGACCAGGTCGTCCCGTATTAGCGAGTATTACTTTGTTTTGGATGACTAATCCACCAAATTCAGTGAGTCCTTACGTGTTCTTAGAGTTTAGAGTAACTACCGATCTATTATTCCGAACTAAACTCTACCGATCATTTAGGAGAATTGATAGTAAGATTTCCGATATTCACACGACCATTGTCTTCACGACAGGGTTGGTCTGTGTTGCTGAGGTTAACAATGAATTGAACTTATAGTTCACCGAACTTTGTAAATCTTACTGTCTCCTACCATACAACATGCATAACCTAGACCCTATCAGTCTCATATGGAAACGAGATAGTTTAGCACAAATTTGTTTTATATGGGATGTTACCCAAAACTTAGTTTAACGTGGAAGGTTATCCAAAATTTAGTTTAACGTGGGATGTTACCCACGATATAAAGATTTAACCGGTACGTCCTCCGGTACAAAACAGCGTAGGATATGTTATTCCTATACATATGTGCTAAACCTCGTCTCGCATAGAAACTTTTAGAAACTAAGCTATTGCTTTTCCCTAATTCTATCGAGCACTCCGAATCTAGGGAAATCATAAAGTACATCAAACAACAAGTAATATTTATCCGATCATGTGTGTATCTCGATGTCTATTAGTGATGATACCCAAGTTCACAATCTCAATGATGGATGTAATTATGTATTACACCGCTTAATCCGAATAACCACCATTTTCAAAACCGACTGTACCCCTACTGTATATGGCAAGTAACAATTTAGATTCAGTAAAGTAAGAAATCACAAGGATAGTTAGGCCGTCTAAGAATGAGAACACCCGCGTCCTCAATCAAGTTTTGGTAAATTGTCTTACAGGAGCAAAGATGTCATTGTATACTGAGAAATTTTGTTAACCATTCGGAGTTTGAGATTTTTATAAAGTTGGGTGTTATAAACAAGTTTACATGGTTTTGAAACTTTGAGATTTTCGTAAATTTTTTTTTTTTTATTAAAATACATTTGTTAGAAAAACTATGATGGCGAAAGTCTGTTGAAAATTCGAAGTCCATTGAAAACTTGAGTCGATAAAAGCTCGGTTGAAACTCTTGTTGGCAAAAAGGCCTTAAAAATTCTGTTAGCAAAATTTCTTAAGAAGAAGTCTAGTTTGAATTTCTTCCATTTGTTAACAGTTTGGGATTACTCAAAATATGTTGGAATTTGTATCATTCGCAAAACGTTGAAAATTACCCATTTACTGAAAATTTGCTGAAAACCTGATCTTTGAAACGTGTTAGAGTTTTGCTTCGTCAAAATGTATGAAAGTATCTTTTAACGAGTAGGTTCAGAAGATTACAGAAGTTAAAGTTTGATAAGAAAATATTTCAATCTGTTTGGGGAATACTAATCCCAAATGAGCAATAAGACAAGTGAACTATGATTTTTCGAAAATTGATGTGCCGACTATGATGTCAAAACTTTTCTAACTCTACCGGGGTAAGTCTACATTAGAAAAGATGACCTCTAAAACTAGGGTGCATACCGGTACTATTTTCCTGATTCAATCCACTTACAACCGGTAAGTCCTATAGTGTATCTGGTTACCTTAAGCGATTTAGTCTCTAATAGTGGTCTAAACTGGGTAGACACGAAACCTAAATCAACATCCGAACAGTGAGTGTTTCCGAGTATCCGAGGCCTACAATTATACATACAATAACCTATAGTATATCCTGTGTCCGAGGCCTATTAACATGTATACCAGGTATATTTCCAATTACCCGAGTTTTATATATATTATATATATACCGATCATATTAATGAATTATATCTCCAAAGTGTTAACCGAATTAGATCACCTAAGTGTTAACCAAACAAGATCATTTAAGTGATAACCGAACCAAAATTATCTAAGTGATAACAGATCAATATGTATATCAAGTATTTTATCCAACAGTGATGGCCTACTCATATATATATATATATATATATATATATATATATATATATATATATATATATATATATATAATAGCCAATTTGTATATGTATATACCATATATACGTACATATATCCACCTAGTTGTGTCTAGCACAAAACAGTTATGAGTCCCGGTTCTCTCGTAATCAGAGTCTACTAATGCATTCATTTTCAATATAACCCCTTTCAGATCTTACATCATCTTTGTTTAATTGTACATAGTTAGCTACGCTATGTTAAATTAAACTCGTATGATGTAATCCCTGAACCAGTTATACCTAATGAGGAATACTGCCTAATGGTCATAGTCTAGGCCCACTACATGCAACCTAGTTCACTATAACCTTAGGCTCTGATACCAATCTGTCACACCCCTAAATTTATGCTGCGGAAGCGATTCGGGTCGGGGCGTGACTAATCAATATTCAAAGCACCAAAGTACAAGCAAATGACTCTAAATGAGACGTTTTGAAAATAGTAATTACATTACCAAAATAAGTTTTCCAAAGCTGCGAATTTATAAGAAATTTCCAAATACATAATTTGAAAATACAAAAGTAAATGCAAAGTGGTCCCAAGTGTTTGAAAGCATGCGACTCGTGTTAGGATCCTGATGGGCCGATCCTACTATAGCAGTACCTGAGAATACAATGCTAAAAGGGTCAGCTATAAAGCTGGTGAATCTCACAGGTTTAACATGAACATTGATGTGATCAATATGATTATCTGACGATACTGAAATGTTATAATTGAACAATGATTTAAACAATTTACTCAAACAATGATTTTTAACCAAATAAGGTCACTAAACAATGATTTAAAACAACGCAGGTTTTTGAACAACATGAAAGTAAACAAGGGTGAAACCAACGCAGGTTTCGTAACATTGAACAAACCAACGCAGGTTTTTGAACAATGTTCTATTATGATTTTGCATTGCATTAAGCTATGGTTCAAGGCCTAACCCGATTTTCTGCCTCCCGAACGGTGTCAACACCCATAACAATTACTAAAATGCCCGTTTTTAACTTGGTTGTAGCTAGCAACCCGGACGGGGACGTCACTCCCATGATAGATCTATCTTTTAGTAACCGCGCCTTATTAAGTTAATGAACCATACATGATGAGGACTTTCCCGAATTAAAACACTTATGCAATACTCGAACAATGAAAATCAAGACCAAATAATGGTAGCCAAACAATGTAACTAATATAGTTAACTGAATTAAATAATCATTTAATTCCATGAGTTAATAATCAAATTAACTAATCAAATAACATATGATCACGAAAACAAGTAAGCATTGTATCTCACCCCAATATTTAAAAACAGTAAAAATGGGGCTGTGAGACTCACCTGAGTCAATCCGAGCAATGTATGTATCCGACGTGGAATAAACAATCCCCGAAGTCTCCTAGTCTCCTAAACACGCAAGATTTTTGAATAATTAATTTAGATTGTTTAATATATCTCTGTTTCAATGCTTATCCGATTTGATGATGTCCAAGTGTTTAACTTTGTATTTCCGTTTAAAGTTTGTGAAAATAAATACGGCCCGTTGGTGATAGTTTGAAATAATGATTTATGAAAATATTATTATCGTGTTTGCTTAATCGTATTGTTTTCAAATATCCGTGAGTGTATAAAACCGATACTTTGTGAAAAATGCGTTCTGTTTTGACTTGTATCCGCCGGATCAAAATGGAGATCACCGGATCAAAATGGAGATAGGGATTTGCCGAACCCAAATGGAGAATTGCCGGATCAAAATGGAGATGGAGATCCGCCAAACCCAAATGGAGAACTGCCGGATCAAAATGGAGATCCGTCGAGACCTGGTGCTGTTTCAGGGGCTGTTCAAGCAAAAATTTAAATACAACTATTTGGGGTTCGATTTTGGACATAATCAGTTTGTAGAACACTAAAGCATGATGATATAAGTATTTTAAACACAAAACATTAAAGAAAAAGTGGATGATTCCTTACAATTAAAATGATGACCGAATGATGATGGTGATGATGAAGACGGAGAAGATGATGAAGATGGTGATGATGATGATGCTTATTGCTGCTGCTGATCTTGTTGTTGTTAATATTGTTGTTGTTGTTTTTGATTTGGAAGGAGAATTCAAGAGGAAGAAGAGAGCCGAGAGTGAGATAGATGAAATGAATGAATGGGTCGGCCATCTCCAATTATTGGAGGTGGTTGGCCCGAGCTTGATCCGTTTCGTGGTATTTTGACCCGTGATTTGGTATCCGATCGTTATTTAGTAAAAATGTTTTCAAACGATAAATTTTTAAAATTGAAATCGTATAAGTTTTTATTCGAAGTATTTCACAAAAATACTTTTAGTGTGATACTAAATTATATCGTTGTTTCACTTTGAACTTACGGATAGTTTTAATTACCCAAAAAGAGTTTTACAAATTTTCCGAGTACCGTAATATTATTTCTGATAATAATATTCTATTTGGAGATGTTTTGGGACAACTTTTATTTTTTATGTTTTCTGAGTGGTTTCAGATTTGTTCGCGTTGTGATTATTAAATAATCATGTCGTGTTACATATATATTTATATATATTATCCGAATACTTTGTTTTTGATTCTTACCGAGTACGAATAATTGAATTTAAAATGCAATTAAGCAAAATAACCTACTGCTGTGTACCTGTGATACATGCTAAAATGGGTCAGCGAAACGCTGGTGAGCTCACAGGTTTGTATGTCAACACATATTTGTATGAACCGCAAGATTTAATTGAATTTAAAATGCAATTAAGCAAAATAAAAGTTATACAGCCATGAGCACATAGTCTGAGCTTAACTTGAGTGTCAGGTCCAATTAAGGAAACCCAACTGAGGTGCCTCCTACGAGTGCCTAATCTACACTCGTCTTCCCAAATGCTAATACGTCCGTTTGACCAGTTAGTGCGTGCTAACCCGGACGAGGATTGTCAATCGTATATGATATCATATACTAACATTCACACTACAGATGTATTACCAGACTATGCTATGGAGGGCTTTAGTGATTAGTTGAAAACAACTCATGTAGTATTTGTTTGATTTGTACTTGCGTTCAACATGTAAATAAAACGAGCAATGTAATCACACCCCTGATTGAAAAGCAGTGAAATAGGGGCCATGAGACTCACCTGAGTCTTGTTTGTTTATCTAAATAGACTTGAATCGATTTGCCTTGAATTGATGTCTGAAGATTTGTAACCTGAGGGCGTCCAATACGCGCGATGGTTATTAATTGAATAGGTATCTTAAAAGACTACCTTTGTAGTTGTTCGTTCAACTATAATTTCCAAATTACCATGATTTGGTTGATTGACTTGTCCAAATTACTACGATTTGGTTGATTAACTTGAGTTTAGAAAGTGTGTACGGCCCGTTGGTGATTGTTTGTAATAATAATTTTCAACATTATTATTTTGATTTTGAAGTGTTGTACTTAAAAAGTGTTTACAAACTTTTAGGTGACGGGGGTCCGGGGGCAGCGCCCCTGGTTAGCGGGGTTCCTGGGGTGGCAATCCCTGGTGGGGTCCAAGGGGTTGGCCCCTGGTTGGGGTCGAGATAAAGTTTAATTTGGTGAAAATCGCATCTGGAATTTAATTTGGGTGAAATCAAGTGATAAAGTTTAGGTCTCGACACTTAGGAAAAATTGGTTTGAAACCTTCTGTTTTTAGCGTCACTTATAGCGACACTTAGGGCTTAGGCGACACTTAGGAAGTGTCGTATGAAATGACGGATTCTGATCAATGGCGTCACTTGTGCAAGTGACGCCTAGAGTGCGACACTTAAGGAAGTGTCGGTTGTAAGTGTCGGTACAAGTGTCATGAGTCACTAAGGTTAGTGACGGGTAAAATCAGTTCTCGATTGTAGGCGTCACTTAGACAAGTGACGCTAGGAGTGTCGGTTTGGAGTGACGGATATTGAATTTGCGACACTTAGGCAAGTGTCGGGAAAAAAGGGTTTTATGCGGCACTTAGGCAAGTGACGCAAAATTAGGGCTTTTAGCGACACTCAGTGCGTCACTTAAGTGACGCACGAAGTGACGCTATACTCCAGTCATCATTGCGACACTTAAAGCTGTTGACGGGTTTTTGAGCCAAAAATGAGTTTTCCGGTTACCATTTGGTCCGATTCTTTTACCCAACCCATATTTGGACATTTTAAGCATATCTAAACCAAAATCAAGTATTATAACGAAGATTTAAGCGGTTTCGAGAATTTGTCGGAAACTTACAAAGTTAACGCCGTGAAAAACCGGAAAGATAGGAATGTAGATCGTGACTCCGTGAATCTTTAATTCCAAATGAGTGATATGATCCGATTGCGTTTAAGGGTGTTATTTTGAGGATTTGTGAGATGGTGGTGGTTTGTGATTTAGAGAGAAAATGAGAGGAAGGAAAGAGAGAGTGTAGGTGAGAATGAGGAAGGGAAAGGGAGTGAGGGGGTGATGACCCCTCACTTGGGCCGGTTTGGTGGGGGCCCACCTGGGAGTGGGTCTCCACTTTTCAGCTCTGTGTAATCGCGCTCCGTGCGGTGTTCGTTTTCCCGATCGTTTAAACGTTAAATTAATTATTTAATACGTTTAAATGTACCTTTTAACTACGAATAATTACTTAATATTTTCGTTGAAGTATTTAGCCAAATACTTATCAATTGAGTTATATAATATAACTTAACTTGTTTCGTTTTGTTTGTGTGTTTAATATTTTAATCGCGTAAACCTTGTTTGTACGATACAAAATTGAATTGAAATGTTATTGAAATAATATTTTGGGATATGATATCGTTATTAAATAATATTATATTATTTAATAAAATTGTTCACCAACGTCCGCATTTATTTGAACCGAATTCCATTCGATTTGAAACTTGTACGATTTAATCAAATCGCATAATTGTATATATATTCAACAATATATATTACTTGATACACAATTTAGCCTAACACAGAACTAATTACATGTATTAAAACTTGATTAGGCACTAATTACTAGTCCTAATTTGACGGGTGTCACACTCCGTCTCATAATTTGTGTACGTTTTGATAATTTGTATGACGCTAAGTGTGATTTTTAGTATTCCTAGTGAAGGCTGTATATTTTGTATGATGTTTGGTTGATTAGGTAATGATTTGTGTGGGCATCTAGAAGTATGAGTGTTTTGTTGAGAATATTAATTTGTAAATGATATGTATATGCATGTCTGTAATGGTAGGTTCACACATACATGAATCGATTTGTACGGTTGGTTTTATGTGCTAATAATATTTGTACAGTTGGTATATGCATGTCTGTAACGGTAGGTTCACACATACTTATTCTCATATATATGGAGTGATCACTATTGTATCTTTTCATGTATTGCTTATTGCATTCTTATTGCATTCTTACAAACCACACAGCACCATTCTTACAAACCACACAGCACCATTCTTAACCATTTTATGACATCAACAGTGTACCATAAGATTCTCACTACAATTTGAATTAAACTACAAAATTCCGCAGTTATGACGATTAATAAGAGTTGGACTAAGGTTAAAAACCGTCTTTCTAATGAGTTCACAACTGGTCTTGATGCATTCATTGAGAGGTGTAAGAACCATTTGAGTAAAGACGATCAATGTCGTTGCCCATGTGAAAAATGTGATAACCATAGATGGGGTACACTCGATATTGTTTATAGTCACATACAACGTCATGGGTTTAGCAGAAAATACACTACGTGGTGGTATCACGGTGAGCAATTACATCCGCCAGTAGTATATGAGATAAATGACATAGAAGATGAGATGGTCGATGTCCTCAACGATGTTTTCAACAATGTTCATCAGGAGAATACTAGCAATGTACCCAATACGAATAGTGCCGAGACAAGTAATGAACCAAATGAAGGTCCGCGTGTGACTGGGAATGACGATATGGATAAATTATTTGAATTGGCCGAAACCGAACTATATCCTGGTTGCACCTGGATGTCTGTATTGAACTTTTTGTCAAAGTTATCACACATGAAGGTCTTGAATAAATGGACAGATAGTTCGTTTGACCAATTGTTAGCATTACTTAAATTTGCATTTCCAAAAGGCAACAAAATTCCGTCGTCACACTATGAAGCTAAAAAGATGATGAAAAAGATCGGGTTAGGATACGAATCGATCCATGCTTGTAAGAATGACTGTTGTTTATTTTGGAAGGAGAACGAAAACTTCCAGAGTTGTCCAATATGTGGTGAGAGTAGATGGAAAGACAACAATACACCGGGGAAGAAAGTTGCTAACAAGGTGCTGCGTTACTTTCCTTTGACTCCAAGATTAAAGCGTATGTATAGCTCCAGGCACATTGCAAAGAATATGACTTGGCATGCTACTGGACAGTGTACGGAAGATGGTAAGATGCGTCACCCGGTTGATGGTACATCATGGAAGATTTTGATAAAAATTTTCCAGATTTTGCAAGAGAAACTAGAAACGTCCGATTAGGGTTGGCTGCTGAGGGTTTCAATCCGTATGGCAACATGAGTTTATCTTACAGCATGTGGCCAATCATATTAACAACATACAATCCACCCCCATGGTTATGCATGAAAGAGTCCGCTTTCATGTTGACTTTGTTAATTCCAGGTCCTAAATCACCAGGGAAGGACATCGATGTCTTCTTGAGGCCGCTGGTTGATGAGTTGAAGACTTTATGGTTTGTCGGAGTGCAGACCCGAGACGCTGCTACAAACACTTTCTTCACAATGCGTGCAATGCTTTTATGGACCATCAATGACTTTCCTGCTCGTAGTAGTTTGTCTGGCTAGAGTGGTCAAGGATACAAAGCATGCCCAACATGTAATGAGGTTACTCCATCTACTCGTGTCACTGGGAAACTGCTTATGTTGGTCATAGAAGATTCCTGCGCTCGAATCATGCTTGGCGGAATAACTTGTTGTTTAATGGTAAGATCTAGAAGACAAAACCTCCTAGAAAATTCAGCAATGATGTAATCTTGCAGCAACTTGATCAATTTCCGTTACGTATTCCGAGGAAACATCCGAGTTTCGGAGGTGTAAAGAGAAAACGTGATGCAACTGAGTCGAATTGGAGTAAACGTCCATTTTCTTTGAGCTTGAGTATTTGTCTTCTCTTCTGCTAAAACACAATTTGGATGTCATGCATATTGAAAAAAATGTGTGTGAGAGTTTGTTGGGTACCTTATTAATGAACGATAAATCCAAAGATACTAACAATGCAAGAATTGACTTGAAGAATCTGGAAATTCGAGAAGAGTTGTGGCTCCAAGCTAAAGGAAACGGGAAGTCATTAAAGCCTCAACCCCGGTACTCGTTCACCATTGAGGACCGGCGACGTTTTTGTCAATTCATTAAAGGAGTTAAACTACCCGATGGATTTGGAGCAAACTTTAAGCGGAAAGTGATCGATAATGAGAGCAACATAACGGGCATGAAATCTCATGATTGTCATATAATGATGCAACGGTTGCTTCCGGTTGGAGTTCAATGGTACTTGGACCCAACTATTTCAACACCAATAGTCGAGCTATGCGCATTCTTTAAGCAAATTTGTGCTCGAAATTTGATGGAGTCTGACATGATGAAAGCTGAACAACAGTTGATCAATATCATGTGTCATTTGGAGATGATATTTCCTCCGGCTTTTTTGACATAATGGTTCATTTGGTTATGCATTTACCCGAGGAGGCTGTTCAAGGTGGGCCTGTTTACATGAGGTGGATGTATCCATTTGAAAGATACATGAAGAAGTTAAAAATTTATGTCAGAAACAAAGCTAAGCCCGAAGGTTCTATAGCGGAGGGGTACATTGCAGACGAAGCCTTAACTTTTTGCTCAATGTATCTTCGGGGTGTAAAGACGAGATTTAATCGTCCGGACAGGAATGCGGACGCTCCATCTCCAACACGTAAGTTGCGTGTGTTCCAATCAGTATGTACACCAATTAGTAAATTTGTACCTACAAAATTGGATCACCAACTTAAGAAGAAAGTAGAATGGTATGTACTCAACAATAAACCTGAAATCGACATATACAAAAAGTAAGTATTTTTACTATGAATTATATTTTTCGTGAGGTATATTTTTGATGATATTATATATAACATAAACATTTACAGCGATTTTACTACCTCCGAGCCTGAAAATGATTTACAATCAGAATTTCCCGGTTGGTTTAAGAAAAAGGTAAACTCATTGTATATATTACCGCGTAAGATAAATGATTATTACTCAAACTTATCAATAAGTGTATTTTTAATATATTTGTTGTCTACGAGTAGCTGAGCCATCCAGTTGTAGTGATGAATTACTTGCCTTGGCATGTGGACCGTCAATCAATGCACACTCTTACACCGTTTGCATAATTAACGGTGTAAGGTTTGTGGTTCACAGTCGCGATACACGCCGTACAACTCAAAACAGTGGAGTTTCAACGGCCAGGGTTGATGGATGTACATTTTATGGTCAGTTGGAGAATATTTTGGAGCTGAATTATTCGAGTGGTTGCAAGGTTGTGTTGTTCAAATGTAAATGGTTCAAAACCAATAATACCGAGAATGTCCAACGTTGTGTCACTAAAAATAACATAACCAGTATTTCTCGAAGTCATGAATGGTATAAAGATGAGCAAGTTTTTTTTACCTTGATGACCCGTCCAAAAAGCATTGGAGCGTCATCCAAGAGGTGAATCATCGAAAGATCTGGGATCGAGAAACCATTTTGGAAGAGAACGAAGAAGAGTTATACATGACATCAGTTCACAGGATCTTGCATTGGATGCTAATTTAAATAGTTTAACTTATACGAGCATGAACAGAGATGGCCAAGCAACGGAAGTTGATGTAATTCATACTTTTGTCCGCGACAATGCTAATGATTTTATTGATGACGTAGACGACGATGCTGATGATGATGCTACTGATGACTCTGAAAATGAAGATTTGGATTCTGATAATCAGTGTGACACGACATGTTATTCTAGTGATGAGTCTGATTGATTGCTAATTGTTATATGTATCAATACTTCAATATGACTGAAATTGTTATCGGGTTGTTAAAATAAAATATGTTTGTTATGTGTTTATTTGGTTATTTGTGTTATTATGTAGTTTTGTATACTTGTATGCTTACAGATGACATATGTGGCCCGAGGTCATGATGGAGATGCTGGTGGTGATGATCGTGATCCTTCTGGTGTCCATTGTCGACCACCTTCCTGTTGCGAAAGTAAGTAATTTTTGAATTTTTTGTTTACTCAAATTTGTTTATTTATAGTTAGACTAATTTGGTCACTTGAATATGACTACTTGTACTTTTAATTTGCAGGTTCAAAGAAGGTGCGAGGTCCCACCACTTTAGCAAAGCTACGAAACAAGTTTACAGCGAATGGTGAAAAACCATTGCTGATCACCTTTCATGTTGGGGTACAGAAGCCTACTGGACGACCCCTTGGAGCTAACGGAAAAGACTTCAATACTTTACTCGGGTCACTTGTTGGTGATACAATCCCCTTATGCTATGAATCGTGGGAAGTAGTACCCGATAAAGACAAAACACTCATTTGGCCTAACATAAGAGTGAGTTTATTTAATATTTCGTTTTAAATTTGTACATTGTTAGAAGTATTTAGTATTATTATTGAGTATTAGGACCATATTAAATTATTTTAGTTTAGGCCTGTTTAGATATTAGCTGATGAAGACAGAACACTCATTTTGGCCCGTTT
Organism: Helichrysum umbraculigerum; assembly: GCA_949592205.1. Lineage (NCBI taxonomy): Eukaryota > Viridiplantae > Streptophyta > Magnoliopsida > Asterales > Asteraceae > Helichrysum > Helichrysum umbraculigerum. Next base: position 232,152,649 of record CATIUR010000001.1, read on the forward strand.
GTACATTGTTAGATATCGTATTAAGTAGTACCCGATGAAGACAGAACACTCATTTTTTTGGCCTAACATAACCGTCCCTAACTATTTCTTCTAACTTGTAGCATTACTTTGACATGGAACCCCACTTGAACGGGCGACATAGCAAAGAAGTAAAAGAAGGGATTGAGAGTCTCTGTGCTCTCAGATATTCAGACCGAAAGTCGAAGTTCAAGAAAAAGTGGTTTGATGCGCAGGGCGGGTCTGAGAGTGTTGCTGCTATTAGACAAGCACCTCCACCGAATATGGAATCATCCGAGTGGAATAAATATTGTGACTATTACATGTTAGAAAAAACCAAAAAACGCTTGGAAGTCAATACTGTTAATCGGGGTAAGCAAGCATATCAAAGTCTCAATGGGTCAAAATCGTTAGTTGCGCACAGACATGATAAGGTGAGTAGCTTTATAATTGTTATTTATAATAATTTTGTCGTGATTAATATGGTTGATTGTTATTATATATTCATTTAATGTGTTTTTAGCTTATCGAGAAAGACGGTAAATATATACTTTTCGATCAATACAAGGAGATGCATACTCGGGATGGGGTGTGGACCAATGAGACCGCTAAAAGGCGATATGTAAATATAAATTTATTAATTTTGAGCATTTAAATTTATGTATATATTTGTTTATTTGTGTTTGATTGCTGCTGAATGAGCTTATTCAGTGCTGAATATTGGATGATTAAGCATTCAGCATGTTTGTTACCAAGCAAATAGTTTGACCTCTGAACTAAATTGAAACCTTTGAATCGGTCGGTCAGCGCTTTCTGTTTCTGTTAGTATTTCCTTGATCATTAACAGAGAATGTTATGCATGTTTAATCAGAAACCGAGTATAGTAATCAGAAACCAAATGCAATTTCATCTAGGAACGTAATAAGATGAATATAGTAATCAGAAACCGTACATAAGGTTAAAATAGTTTTGATCATGCTTATGGTTAGATACTTATGGTCAGGGGCGGATGCACCCACTTGTAGAATGTTATGCATGTTTAATAATGGATATAAACAGGCACTTGTCTGCTGTTATATTTGGATATAAACATCTTACCTTAATCAGCGTTTTAGTTTGTTTGAATGTAATTTTGATAACTTTTATGTCGTTTTTGTAACTTCTAGGATGACATGATTAAGGACACCACTTCCACTGCTTTAGGTGAAGAGGACATCATAACAAAAAACTTGGGGGAACAGCGTGAGTTTTATCTTGGGATTGGTAAAAAGTTACCGCATAGTTTAAGAGTATGTGGCAAACGAGCAAGTGGCTCAAAAGATAACATGTATACAAAACAGGAAGTTCATGATGTGGTTATTAGTGTGGTTGGTAGAATGTTTGGTAAATTGGCGAAGCATACAATTGAAAACTTTGCAATGGTTTGTGACGCCCTACAAACCGCCAAAGTTGACCGTACAAAGCTTAAAGATGTGGATCCCATGATGTTTCTAGTAGATGATGATGAGGACGAAGATGAGGAGGATGACGAGGAGGAAGACCTTGAGTAAGTTAGTTAGTTTGTATTTCATGTGTTACACAATCTGAAAAACTTGTATGTTTTTGGTTAACGGATTTGGATGTTTGAACGACTTTGAAACTTTGTAGGTTTGTTTTGGATGATAATGTTTTATTTTCAGATTTGGTTTTATTTGTGGATTTGGTTTTATTTGAGGATTTTGTTTTATTTGCGGATTTGATTTTATTTGCGGATTCAGCATGAATAATGCAATTTGTAATCAGGAAAAAACCTGGGAAAATGGAAAAAACAGGAAGATCTGGTTGAAACTGTCTGTGATTTTTAGCGATGACTCTTTTGCGAGGACATGTCCTCGCTAATTAATTTTATATAAAATGTTAAAAATGTCTTTGGCGATGAGTCTTTGGCGACGACATGTCCTCGTTAATTAATTTTATATAAAATAATAAAAATTTCTTTGGCGACAACATGTCCTCGCAAATTTTTTTATTAAAGAAAATCAAAAATAAAAGAATATATCTTTGGCGACGGCCTTTCGCGACGACATGTCGTTGCGAAGCATTTTTAAAACAAGAAAATCAAAGTCAACGTGGACCCCATGTGTCGTCGCGAATAGTTGTCGCCAAAAACATTCAGCTACGAAAGTATAGCGAGGACCTTTCTGCGACGACATGTCCTCGCTAAAGACCTACGGCGAGAACATTTTGGCCTTTTAGCGAGGACTTTTGTCGTCGCCAAAAGTCCCGATTCTAGTAGTGACCCACGGAAGTTTTTTTTTATTGGTTACAAAAATAAATAAAATCACTTATTATATATGTATCATTTATTATTTTAGATGGTACATATATAAAAAATAGTTCATACAATTGCTAAAAGAAAAAAGTAAAAATAATTTTACACTTGGCATCATTTGAATGGGTTCGACAATGTTCATTCCATTCAACAATTGATTGTATGTAAGAATTATTATCGTATTAATTAATATGTAGAATACTGAATGAAGTTAAGACAACGGAAAATAAATTTGGCTACACCTGCTACAATTCTAAAGCAAAGTAAATACTAAACAATCAATAAACAAATTAGATTAAAGTAAAGTTACTGAAAATGTCGGGTACATAATAAAATAGAGAAATGCTAGACTCACTAAAGAGATATTTATGAAATGATGTAGCACCATTCATGATTCAATCAAATTTTGTTGAATTTCTCTTTTTTATTTTCTTCTCTTAATCTAATTTGTCCACATCAACCTGTGAATATTATTTTGTAAAATTTGTGTGAACATAATATTTCTCAAAAAGCTACTACATATAAAGATGTTGCCGTCTTTCTTCCGTATGCATTAACTTCAATTCTGTATGTATTAATTAAGTATTTAATTATATATAATGATATTGTATTTGACAAAACTTGAATAATACCCGCGTAATGCGGCGGTAGAAATTCGTAGTGAGTTATGTTGGTTGCAGTGGTGATGCTAATAAAAAACTAAAGAAATTCGTATGTGTTTTGTATGGAGTATTATTTTATTTTTCAAAGTAAAGATAAATTGTATGCATATACTTATACATAGTAATAAACTATAAAAGGGAATAACTCTTACTAATGGAAATGCTATAAATAAGTTAAGGGTAATATAGACATTTACTTGTGTTAAGACTAATTTTAAGATTATGGTTAAAATGCTTTATAGACAATATAGATATAAATATTGATAAGTTACTATATCGATGTAATTACTAATTCGTGAAAAGGGCATAAAAATAATTTTCGATCTTTCATTTTGTAAACATTAAGCCTAATGGCTAAATGATTTAGAAGGGTTTAAGATAATCCAATACTATGCATATGTTACTTTAATCATCGATCTACTTTAATTTAATTCTTTGATTTTCTATATATAAACGGTAACAATATTCCAAATCATGACTTTATGCATGTATGTATATAGACACGTGTCTAGCTACCTGATTTATAAAACGATACCGGTTTGAATTAATGCATGATTATTTCAAGTAATAAACATGCAAGACTGCAAGTTGTATGAGTTTGAGCACCTTCATGACCAAGAATGTTTTGGACAATAAACGATATATATGCTTATAATTTCCATGATGTAATATATGCTATTATAATAATTAATGCAACTCAAAACAAAAATTAGATCAGTACACCCTCTTGAACATTCATAAAGGTACGAAAAACCCATTACAAAACATCAAAAATAAAACATGTTATTATCAGAAAACTTGACCTTTTGCATGCCCATAAATCCTTCTAAGTTCTAACATGTTACTCATTCCACATTGTAAAAATACTAGGATTTGATTCTTGAACCGACGAATCACCGGACCAGCCAGCGTAGTTTTCCGTTGGCAAATTGTCATAATCAACCTTAACCATAGCAAGCTCTTCGGCCGTACTCCCTGATTGTCCAAGAAAATTACCTAGATACCCTCCACCGCTATAACTCCCACTCGAACTACCACCGTTGTTGTTAGTACCATCCATCACCGAAGATGAAGAACCACCAACTCCCATATTCATCAACCCATGAAGCAAAACCGGGTTGTTTTGAAGATAGCTATTGTAAAATTGAGGTGTTTGGCTTGATGATTGATGAGGACTATGCATGTTATACGGATGATGATGGGCTTGTAGGTAATTTTGATGAAAGTGAGGGTCTTGAGTAGAATAATGAGAAATTTCAGGGTTTTGTAAAGTTAGCAAAGGTTGTGGTGATTGTGTCTCAAATGGTTGTTGCAAAAGAGGGTAAGCTTGTAAAACTCCACCTGAATTGGTCGAGGTTCCAAACGGAAAGCCCGATCCAAGAGCGATCATTTCTTCACGTTTTCTTGATGACTCGATTGCCTGAGCCTCTTTTAACCGTTTTGCAGCTCCTCCACCGATGGGAAGCGTGTTGCTCTCAAGGATACTCTTAACGTCATAGCGGCTCATGTCAAAATTTGTAACAGCACTTAGACCACGAAATTTTATGGCAGCTATATCGTATGCTTCTGCAGCTTCTTCTTCAGTGCCTGCATGAATTCTTTACTTAATTCTATACTCCAAAAATAATCTTGGAACATAAAATATTAATTGTAGAGTAGATACAAAATTTAAAAATGGCATGCTATTTATTTTAGAACATCAAAGAATTAATTGCAGGAAAACAATGAACGTGTAATAGGGGACAAAGCCCAAAACTTGAATTATGTTTTTAAGAAGTTAATAAAAGCTAGTGTTATTGGTAATCCACATGGGAAAGCTAGAGACTTTGTAGGTGTATGAATATACATAGGTTTTTGAGAAGGATTTAAGATGAAAGAAAACTAAATTTGAACATTAATTAAATATGGTACATACTGAAGGTTCCCAAATAAAGATCTTTGTTGCCTGCAACTCTTCCTATTCTTGCCTGCCATCTTCCATGCTGATGATGCCTGATCATTGGGTTTCAGAAAATTTTAATCAAAAAAAGGAAACAAAGAATTTTTATGCAGAGGTATAAAACTGCTTAATTAGGGTTTTTGGTACCTTGTTACACCTCGATACATCGATGCACCACGAGAAAATCCACTACTCTTCCTGTGAAAGTATGATGATTAATTAACCAACGATTAAAGAGATCCCTTGATGAATGACTTAATCAAACCAGTGGCTAACCTTCGAATAGATGCTACAAATTCTTGTCTAGTCATGTGTTTCATGTCCTCAAGTTCCTTTTCATAGTTAGTAATCTGTCATAGATATGAGACATAATTATATTGTTTGCTTGTGACATTAGCTCATATAATTGCATGCACAAGAGAGGAAAAAAACATTTGGCAAGCAAATAATTTACAGGAAAATTGGTGGTGGTAGATGTTCCCCAGTACTTTAGTGCAGCCATATCATAAGCCCTTGCAGCCTTCTCTTCTTTGTCATATCCACCTACACCCCAAACGCAAAAGTTTAAAATTAAATAAATACAACATTGAGGTAAAAAGATCTTTGCTTTTTAATAAAATAAAAGATCATGAAAATATTGAAAGGGACTAATTAAAGCGCCATGCGTCAAACTTACCAAGATAAACTGCATCGTCAAATAGTCGAAAGATAGTATCACCAAAGATCAAATGAGAAAAAAAAATTAGTAATCGATCTTTAGAAATCATAAAATAAGAAAAGAACCAAAATTTAAGTCACCATCTTCTTGACAACCAACAACTTTGTTTACCTTGACGCCCTTTTCTTGATTGCCCTTCTCTTCTACAACTATTGTCCCATAAATGGGCTTCATATCTTCCCGTCCATCTATGCCTAAACATAGGGAATTCATATATAAAAGATGGATAAGATTTTTATGAAAGATCTTTGCTGTTTCTAGAACCATTCTTAAAATTACATGTAAAAGGATATCCATGATTCACAAATACCCATTTTGAGTAACTCGCTTTTTTAGAAATGTTATTAAAAAAAAACAAACACACACCTAGTTACACCGCGATAGATCGAAGTTCTCTGACCGAATGTGTCCAATGTTCTTCTAGGGTTAGCTTCAACAATGCTAGCAGTACTATTTGTATTATCATTGCTATTAGTTTCACCAGTGCTTGCTTCGCAAGTTGAACGCTTTCCACTACCCATAGACAATGTTAAAGACTGCAAAGTGCTAGAATTTTCGGGCAGTTCGTAACTTGTTGGTGTGGCAGATAAAGTACTTTGCACTTGTGGCATCAAACTGTTGTTTGTGAACAGATAATCTGTGTCACTACCTTGTATGTCATTATATGAAACAAGATCTGAAGAGTTCTCTGACTTGCTCACACCCAAAAAATCAGCAACTTTAGGGACTTGATCATTGCTTCCTTGTGCTCCAATCAAGTTCCATTCTGCAAAAATTATTTAACATAATATCAACTAAACAAGAAATGCTAATTAATAGACATCATATAAACAAAAAGCATGTGAAAACAACAAGAAATATGGTGAGAATTGTTGGTTAATGTAAATGAAAAAGATTAGTCTACCTTGATTTTGAAAAGGAGTGTCCATGTTATCATGAACAAGACCTAGAGAAAAATTATGAGATTGAGCATTATGAAGATGAGGTGGTAAAGATGAATGAGTTGGAGATAGAGGAAATGATAGCCAGTTATTTGAATTCATTTCTTCTTAATTTGTGCTAATGATGAAGGTAATTAAGTTTATGTGAACTCCTGCACCAAAAGGAAGCTGAGTATTAGTGAATGAAAACACAACTGCTAGAATGAAGGAAGGTGGCAGCCATATATGGGAGAGAGGATGTTAAGTTACTGAGTTACCCTAAAGTAGGAGTATAAAGCTTGGAGACAATTCTCGTGTGAAGAAGACAGATTTTAAAAAAGATGAAGAGAAGAGGAAAAGAGAGAATTAATTAGAAAGATGGAAGTATTAAATAAATACTCCTAAATCTTTCTATTCTCTCTTTTGGTTCATGGAAGCCCTTTTACTATGTTCATTTTAAGCAGTCGTCTGACTCCAGCATCTTGCACACAAACGTTTTTAATTTTATATAATATATACTTCCATTATTTAATTGAGTAATAAATTCTACGGTATTGTGCAATTAATTTATTTGAGTTGTTAAATTATTATACATAAGGGCATACTAGCTAGACACGAGTGCCTTCGTACTTTCTTATTCAATGAAGTTTACAGTGCGTTTGGTTCGTGATATATTTCTATAGAAATTAAAATTTGACAAAGTAAAAGAAATTCCAATTTCTTTAAACAAAGGAATTCGATAGATTCTAATATATATCATTGATTAATCAATCAAACAAATTAAGGAATTAGGAATGAAATTTCAATTCCATCAAATTACTATCGATTCCCGTGAACCAAATGCAACATTAGTATATTTTTAGAAATACTCCGTATATGTATTTAATTAAGCAACAAACTAACTTAACTTATCTGCAATGTTTTATACAAATAAGCTCAAACTCATGACATTAATTTTACAAAAACTTAGTACTCCCTCCGTCCCAGTTTTATTGTCCACTTTTGACTTTTGAAGTCTTTCTTTTTCAACTTTGACCTTCAATATTTTTGTTTGTGTTATATAATATTTGATGCAAAATATATGAATGGATGGGGTTTTGAATGTATTTTCATTGGTATAATTTCCATCAAGTATTTATATAACACAAACAAAAATATTCAAGGTCAAAGTTGTCAAAAAAGACTTCAAAAATCAATAGTGGACAATAAAACTGGGACGGAGGGAGTAATTGGTAATATTGTTGAGTTGGGGATAACAATTTACAAAAATAGATAAAATTCTTGATGAATGATTTAGATATTTTTCGTGATCATATATCACCCTCTCTCACACTCTATTCTCATCCAACTTGAAGTTTATTGGAACTCACTAAACACCTCGTACTTGCAAAAAATTGACACCCCAAAGTCCAGCATTCCCACACTATCTAAATCATCTTATTGGACTATACTCAACGCCTCTATATTTATTAAGTATATTTTATTATGTATATAACTATTTATTATATTTAAATTTAAATTAATTAACTGTTTGTAATCTATGAATTTCAAAATTAATCGATCCCAATCTATATGATTAAAACTAATTATGGGTGAAAATAATATATAAAATATCTAAGAAGAAGAGGATGTTGATCCCCGTGCAGGGGTGCAGGTGTATTAAAATTTAGGAATATTTTTTATCGACTAGCAGAAGTAATTGAGTAGAATTTACGAAATTTAGCTCTATAAAAATGTTAATTAAATTAAAATAAAAGGGTACGTACGTAGAATAGATATTATTAATTTTATGGATTAAAATTTAAATTAATTAAAATCAAAATTAATTAAAAGAGGAGAGAGGTAAATTGAGAAAACCAAGTAGAAATCTGTTGACCAAGTAATTGGGAAACGCACTCGTCAAAAAAGTAAAATTAAGAAACAACAAAAAATAATAACTTTGTTGGGTTACAGTAATTAATTACTATACTTCCTACTTAGCCTCTTAATTTAATTTAATGCTTTAATTTTCTGCCTTCTGTCTTCCACTTACTGGTTTGATCAGTCAAAGTAAATTCTTTTGACAGTCTTTTTTCTCCTTTTTGTGTTAGTTTTTTAAATTACTAATTCAACATTTGTCAATGCATGTAAGAAGCCACATCGGTCAAATTTTGTAACCTTTGATGTTTGATCTGAGAGTTCATAAAATCAATGCGTGTTCAGTATTCACTATCTAGTATTGAAATGAAAAAAAAAAAAAAAAAAGTTAACTTATAAATAATTATTAATTATTAATAGTTATAGTGTTATATAACTATTTATCTAAAATGTATGTTTTGTTATATATATTTATATACATTGATTTTATGATGACAACAAATTGAATTTGAAACAAAATTGATCATATGTACATTCAGCTTTGATAATTGATACTTAAAAAGACAGTGTAAACAATTCATAAGTTTGATTTGTGAGATGGATTCAAAAGATATATGTGATTCTCGTCATATGATCAACCAGCACTGAGAGTAGATCTAGAGAGGTTTCAGGTTCATCCTACTGAAAGTTATTTCCTAACCTAATTATGTTATGATGTATTCAACTAAGTTAAAGATGAAGTTGAAGATAAAGAATGAAGACCCGGCGGTGGAATATAGTTCATTTTGAAGCTAACTCATAAAATGAAGATCATCATACTTGTTTCAAATTCAAGTTGATGATTCACCAACACTTTGAAACATTGATCCTTATCCGAATAGCATCTCTAACATCGTACAATTGTGTATAGATGTCAAAGATGGCCGTTTGTGCATATATTGTTCTCACTATCAATGTTAGCTAATTATACAGGCGCATGAGTACACATGCGACACAACCTGTAGACTGCAGACTCTGTATGGCAATACATGTAAGTACACACAAGAAGCATGTCCAGATTTCACAAATAAGAAAGAAAACGCGTTGAGGATTCTGATCGGCTAAAGATGATATCAGAAATATGCTACCTCAACTACAAATAGATGACTTTGTTGGTGCATAATGTGTGTCAGTCAGTTGGTCAAACGTGTGTACTTGTCAAAGTCAATTAGTTTGCGTATGTGATGTATAGTGATGATATGTAATAGATAGAAATGTGTATGAAAAGTGAAAACAATATACAAGTGTTGACCTGCGACATTTGGGTCAGTGTCGCAAATAGCGACACTTGGCTAATGTCGTACGGGTCGGCAACTGCGACCAGTTGCCTAGTGTCGCAGGTAGGTCAGGTTACACTATAAATAGAAGGGTTTGTATTCAGTTTTAGGGTTGAGAGATGTTAGACGTTTTGTGAGGTGTGGAGAGAGTGAGAGATGCAGAGAAAAGGCTTGTAAAATGTTTATACTCAATTGTTAATACAAAGAAAACGTTATAGAATTGTTCGATTCGATTAATACGTTCAATACTCAATTGTTTGGATTCCGCACGAGCAATTGATCAACCGATCCGTTAAATTCTAATCAAAGGGAACCTACAAACTGGTATCAGAGCTTTCGGTTTCGTTTTATACGGTTTCGGATCGTTTTTGGACGTGTTTTCGAGTTAGAAACAAATGTACGTGAGAGATTTACGTGTTTTAATTTGTTTCTGATCATTGGGGATAGCTTAGATCGTTTCCGGAATGATTTTTTGAGAATTTTGGTGTCTCGTTCGTCGAAAATCGTCAGGGTTTCGATTTTTTACGAATTCTAGGCTTTTTGTGTGGCTGAAATTGCGTTCAGCGACACTTATCAGCGACACTTACCAGCGACACTTGTCAGCGACACTTCCTTTAGCAACACTTCCTTTATGCTACAATTCCTTCAGCGACACTTTTAGCAACACTTCCTTAGTGTCACTTAAAAAAAATTAAAAAATATTTTTTTTTTAAAAAAAAAGGAAAAAAAATATTTCACGGGAAAATTGTCGCTTACCAAATTTTGTTTTTTTAAAGTGCTTAATTTAAGGTTTGGGAAAATTTTTATTTCAACCGAGCATTTTTGGTCGAAATTTTGGTGGGAAAATTCGGAAATGACTTTTGTTGTGAAAATGCCTCCTTTTAATCTTTGTTTTATAGTGATTTTACTAGTTGGAAGACTAAGTGAAGTCATTTCATTGAATACAAAGATTCCAAGTTATGGAATTGGTTCTCAACTATTGAACGATATGAGAAGCCACGACACGAGGAGTGTTTAAGTTAAGAGCACAAATGTCAGTCAAGGAACGGGAAGAGTTTGACAAAGACAAAAGAGCGTATGAGATGATTAACATGTGCTTGCCAGAAGTTGTGATTAATAATTTTAAAAATCAAGCAACTTCTATAGATTTATGGGATGCTCTTATAGAGGCTTATGATCAAAAGGAAAACTCAAATAAAAGATCAAACGTGGTGGTCAAGGAGGAAATTTTGGTGAATAAAGAAAAGGATCAACACACTGCACTCGTGGCTCAAGTACATGAGGTTAATCTAGATGCTTTTAAATGTTTATCTTGCATTAAACTAACTGGTGATAACAACGGATACAGGGATGATAATGAAAACCTGCGTTCAAATCTTGAAAATTTAACGCAGGCAAATAAAGCTTTAAAAGATAATGAAAAACTTAGGAAAGAACTTGCTGACTCTCAGTCTAAGTTTAAAGAGTTGAAAGCTAAAATTTATAGTCAACAAGATGTTATAGATAGTTATTTGAAAGAAATAACTTTACTTAGGAAAGAACTTGCTGACTCTCAGTCTGAAGTAGTTGATCTTAAACGGAAAATTTCAAACTTTTCAACATCATCCATGGTTTTTGATCAAATTCTAGAGAAGCAACGGACGAATACGAAAAGCAAGGCAGGTCTTGGGTATTACTCAGTACCTCCTCCTGCTGACTATTCGCCAATGCCTAATCAGGATGAAATCAAAAATTTTGTGCCTTCTACTTCATCAAAAGAAGACACAAAATCGGTTAATCCACCAGTTAATAAGTCAACTAAAAAGGCCGAGCTTATTAGGCCTACATTAGTTAAGGCTGAAAGTACTCCTCCAGTTAGTACAGAGGAGGTTGTTGAGGTAGAGGATTTTTCTGAAGAGTCTACAATTAAGGTTGAGAAAATAAATGTCAAACTTGAAAATTTCATCATTACAACTGAAAATGATGATCGTTTTAAATGCAAAGGCAAAACTAAGGTTGACAATGAATCCTTAAAAGTTTTAGTTGATAAATCTAAAAAGAATAAACCTTTAACATCAACTAACTCAACCTTAGGAACATCTACTTCAACATGTTCACCGAAGAGTGCATGTTCAACAAATGTTTCTGTTCATAGACCTTCCGTGTATTATCCTCCACCGAAACGATTTGAGGGAACTCATTTGAATCAATCTTTTGTGGAACGTCGTTCTTGTTTTCATTGTGGTCAACAGGGCCATATCATTAGGGATTGTAAGTTATTATCCCTAGATAGGTTTGGTAGAGGGATGCCAAGAACTTCATCTTTTAGGAATTCGTTTTCAAAATCTTTTTCAAGGCGTGATTCGTATTCGCCTGTATCAAGTTGTGCATCCTGTTCTCTAAAACCTATGGCTAGAGTAAACAAAGTTGTGCCTAGTAGAACTCAAGTTCAATAGCACAACTTTGTTGAAAACAAATCATCCGAACCTAAGCAGGTTTGGAAACCAAAATCCGCAGACAACACATCAATGAAATCAACCGAGTTTTTAAAATATCATAAACTCATTGATGTGTCGATTATGGATGATAGTGGACAACCTAAGTCTATTAAGGCTTGGGTGTCCCATAAGTACTAATGTTTGATTGTTTGTGGTGATGAAGTCAGCTTCTTGATAGCTTATATTTTTAGTGACTGCAAGGATGTGGATATTGTTGGAAGGTTGTTATCAAGGTGGTTATGTGTGATAATTTGTGATTAGATGGATGAAATTTCTAAAGTTACGAAGTGGTAAAAGTGCTAAAAGGCATTTGACTTGACTTGATATGTGATTATGGAACTTTGATTTAAACATTATCTACTTTTATTTGTTAACAATGTAACAGCCATTCTTTGTACTTTTTAGTATCAAAGAAATGCAATGTTGCAAAATTTGTTAAATTCAAAAATATAAAAATATATGTTTAAGGTTTGTTGTTGCTGAAAACAACGGGTGGTTTTATAATTTATAATTGCTGGGGTCTAAGTGTGACTTACTAGTACTGAACCAAAAGGTTAGTAGGTGGTAAGTTGGACCTAGAGTCGTTCTTAAAGAGAAACTGAATTGAAACGGAGGTGATCCAATCAATCTTTCTTTTCTAGTAAATGTTTTAAAAGAGTGCGTTGGGGGTTTTGGTTCAGTTAATTAAGTAAACTAAATAAGCGAATAAAATGTAATAAGATGTCAGATAATGCAAAGTAGTATTTGTTGCGAGTTCGTTAGTTAATAATTATGGGATGATGACTCTTACGGGGAAACGATTAACTAAATTGGGTTGCTTATGAGATTCATTAACTTATGGTATAACCAATAGATTACTTACTAGTCGGTTATCAACTAATATGTCACGAGGAACTGAGGTATCATGATTCTGACCAGACAGACAATGCTCAACTCTCCACACTCTCCTGTGAGGGAGTTAGTGGCCCATATTATTGAACGTATTCGCTCGTGGGCGAAGGAACAGAGTAGCAAGTCCATAACATGTCTAGCCGTTCTTAATACCACAATGATTATGAATTCATTAAACAACTAACTTAGAACTTGTGTCCGGACTTATTTAATTAATTTCTACCAATGAAACTTAAGCGTGATAAACGAGGGAAAGCATTTAGGTTTCTTGCGTATCTTACTTTAGGGTTTCATGGTTTTAAGCAAAAGTATCGGTTTAAGTTGGATTTTAAACTTGCCTTTCTCAATACAATTAACAAATCCCTAGGTTTTCGTAAATGGTCATTTAGCCTATAGCCTACCTAATCTAATTTAATCTAAACTAAAACAACTAATTAAAATGCTGACGGCTTTTTACAGAAAGTCAAACCCAGACCATGTCGGAAAATACTATGGTGGCTCACAACGTATTGAATTGTTTATCAACGTTTCCGTTGTGAGTTTAATTGCTTCGCGATGTTTACATGATAAGTACATTGTGATTGGAAGTGTACAATACTCATGGCAAGTCCACGTAATCACATTGCATTTTATAATGCTTGCATGACGTTACAATTAAAGACATAGTTTTTACACAGATAACTATTGACCGAGTATTGAGGTTCGCGACTCCTCTTTACAAGGTTACAATCACGTTTGTTAATCGAAAGGCGAATATAAGTTTTAGGTTTAAAATCACAAGATAAGTCCGTTCACAAAGTTTCCAATTTTATAACGTCGATCAATAATACAACTACCTTCGGTCGTTACCAGCTTCCATATATTTGTACTATGCTCAAAAGCATTTCCAATACTATACCGAGTAATCAGTCGAATAGGGGCCGTTATATTATCTCACGACGTATTCAAAGTCATCCCACAATTATATATACTAACTACATCACAACAAATACAATAGTAATCTACTCGCTAATCATGGTAATAACGATCGCAAACATAATTAAAGCAAACATGTTTAATTAAGATAGATAAGGATAGAGATAACCGAGATTAATATGCGAGAAGGAATAGACTTGAATTAACGAGCGTAGCTCCAAGCGTACACCAAAGATTACAACACGTTCCTAGCTTTCTTTCTACTCTAAACAAAATGCTAAACTAACCTAATGCTAATTTAAAGAAAGTAGAATGAGAAAATAACTAGTGCATATGTGATATGTGTGTGTTTCAAATGAACCAAGAACCTCCTATTTATAGGTGAGCTTTGGCTCACATTAGCACAAGTTGGCCTTGAGGTGCATGTTAGAAAGCTTGCCAAAAGTGGTATGTACCATACGAAAAGTAGGCGAACCGGGTACCGTACAACACGAAAAGTGGCCGCATCAGGTACCAAAAGTTACCAAAAACGGAAACCGGGATGGGGGCAGGGTGGCCGGCGCCGCCCTTGGTGTGGCCGGCGGCGGTGGTGGTGCTGCCGGCAGCGGTGGGCCCACCCCCTCCCCGTTGCATTGTTTGTTGCTCCGTTTCTTGATTCGTGCGTGTTTTCTTCGTTATACGTCCGTTTGAGTTGATTCTTTTTTTGTTGGATTCGTAATTCAAAAACGAAGATTTTGACATAAGATAGGCCCTGAGATGAGGTTCCTAGCTCCAGATATTGCATACGGATCATTTGGATCTTCCGGCGGGCGCGAAATCTTCATTTTTTACCCGTTTCAGTTGATTCTTCTTCTGTTGGATCCGAATTTTGAAAACGAACATCTTGGAAATAACGGATGTTGGTGAAGGGCACTTTGGTCTTGAAATCTCGTTTTTATGCCTTGAATCTTCAAACGTGTGTGGAATCTTTGTTTCACATCCGTTTTACTTGATTTTTATCGTGCAACCTCGTTTTGACCATCTTGGCATAATGTTACTGATTTGTGCTGTTTCTGAGTTAATATGCCAAGAATCGTTCCAGAATGAGAGAGATATCGGCAGTTAAAACGTGACTTTTTACGCGATATCAAGTATCCCACACTTAGAACTTTGCTTGTCCTCAAGCAAACTAACGTTCAACATGGTTAATGATAAGCAGATAATGAAATTATTTTAAGACGGGAACTTTTTTCTAAGGGGGTTTTGGAAAAATAAAGATATTTGATATTTTAGAAAGCAAGGTTGTAATCTTTAGGAGCATTCTTTTGATTATTGATTGTTGATACATGACTAGGAGATCCTCTCAAGGTGGTCACTCCAATCACTCAAAGTGTTTAGGGTTTCCTATTCTATTATATCAATCGCTCAGAACGCCAGTCATGTATTGTTTATCGTCATAGGCTTGATCGAGTATCAAATCGTTACCTTTTTTGGTGAGCGCGAAGTCGATCTAGCCACAATCATTCTAAGGGAAGTGATGTAGGGTTTTTGGTGGGTTTTCTTTTTTGGTGAAGCGGAAAGCTGAAATTTTTGAATTTTGGGGAGGATTGACGCCTTTTTTTCTTTTTCTTTTTTTTTTTTGGTGGAGTCCTCTTTCTCCATTTGACTTTCTTTACTTTGAATTTCCTTGGGATTTTTTCTATCCTTTTGACGTCATATCCTTGATTTTTCTCTTTTTTCATCTTTGGAACTTTGTAGGAAGTTTGAGGGATGTTTTTGAGTAGGTAAAGGGGTAACGTACTTATTTTTGGGTGTATGGATGGGTTCAAGAATGATGTGATTCGATCTCCTTTTTGACTCACAAGTTCGGATTCAAAATGCATAACAAGAGCAAGTTCTGATTCTAAACGCATACATCGGCACATTCAAGAATCGAAAAAGTAAAGCATTAAAAGTAAATGCTTTTCATATGGCTCAAGATACCTCACGAATCGAAAATTGGGTTGTTGTGTGCTTAGTCATGCGATGCTCTTTATGGGATTTTCAAACTTGTTTTTCAAAAGAATTTTTATTCGTCCTTATTCCCCAAAGTAAATCATTCTTCGCTTAAAATTTTTTTTTCATTTTCAACATATTTTTAACTTGGTTTTGAAAAATTTTGTTTACTTTTATGGAGAAGCAAGGTCTAATAAAGAGCAGCGATTTAGAATCAAGTATATACCAATATCCAATTAACAGTAGTGCAACTACTGCTCTCCCACACTTAAAGGAACATCGTCCTCGATGTTATACTAAGCTCTGAATGGGGTAAAATCCCACACTTAGGGTTTTAAACATCTAAGACTCATTCTTTCAGTGTGTGTGTTGGGTTTGAATCCCACACTTAGTGATAAGCATAATGGGTATGGCATATTTAAAACGAATGGAAGAGATGGCATAGAAGTACTCCCCGATAGTTGCAGTGTTCTTTTTGTTGCATCTGCCGGTCTTTGTCTTCTTTGGTGCGCTCTTGGTCAAGTCTTCTTGTGATTAGTCTCGTAAGTGTGAACACGTCGGATTTGCGATTCTTCAGGGTTTTTTGATGCTTCCTTGCAGGCTGGAGCATTTTTTTGCAAGATCCGAGTGTGAAAGATAGTCGGAGATTTCATCACTTCTTGGGAAGTAGAATAGCAGAAATAAAACACGGGTTGCCTCCCGAGAAGCGCTCTTTTAAAGTCGAGAGCTCGACTTAGTCCTTTTCTTCTTCAGATGATGCTTGATGCATCAGTAGTGGTGGCGTGGTCACTGTGGTTTCTTGGTAGAGAGTATCGTGGTGGATAGTATTGCAGGAATTGCTCTATCATGTTAGCAATGAGAGTTGGTGGGTTGGTGGATAGCATCCTGAAGCTTTTGAAGTGATCAGTGGCGAGTCGGTCGAGAATTGCCATTCCATAGCAGATGTATCGAACTGCCCTTGTGACTGGTCCATTAGGGTCAATTCGAGTGCAGGTGTAAGTTCGAACGATTTCACGCTGTGGGTGGTTTCTTCCTATCGAGGCGATTAAAGCCATGAATTCGGTTTTCACTTCTTCAAAATCATTAGCCCAAGGGTCTCCTCCGAAAGATCTAGTTGCTTGGCATACTTGTCTGATTAGTTGATGTTGCTCGCGGTTGAAGGGAAAATCCGAGTCGGTGAAGATGCAAATTAGCTTGCTGAATATCTCGCGATATCCATTTCGGTAGACGTCGAGTTCTACGTCTTCTTCTTGGTACATTTCGCGCAGTCGGGTAGTCACATAAGTGGCTAAATTGATTTGCGACATGTGCGGGATGAATCTCGGTACCTCACGGGTTTCTTCTTCATAGGCTGGCTCGTTCAGCTCATCAATTATTAGTTCAATGTGGTGCCCAATGGTGGATTGAATGACGATCCTGCAGTTCTCTGACGCTGTGAGGTGCTCTCCAGTTTCGATGAGATCTAGAAGAGTTCTAAGATCTCCCACCATTCTGATGTCGGCATAACTTCTCGGGTTCCCTGTGGCTCTTTCCAGATTGGTTCTCATTAATGCAAGAATAGCTTTTTGACTTGATGAGTACGGAAAAGCTGATCCGGCTAAGGCACAATATACTTTTTGGTATATTCCCCTTTGGTTTCCGTAGAATTTGATTTCTCCCATTGGGTAGTTGGGTCTTTCTCGCTGTCGAGCTTCTCTGGTAAGTTGTTCTTGAAGCAGGTCAGAGAATGCTCGAATGTTTCTCCGAAGAGTGCTGGGCTCTGGTTCTCCATAATTGGCGAGGTATGAATCGTAGTCTCATATGATTGCCCTTATCATGTGTCTCTGTGCGGTGTTGTAGTCATTGGTTGACTCTTTGATAGCTTCTACGATGATTCGGACATCGTCGTATTGGTCAATCATCTCGATCATGTCTTGATGAGTATCTATCAGAGGAATTTCCAGTCTCTCAGTTGCGACAGCAGGGGAATTGGGTGGAGCAAGAGGAGATTGTGGAATAGAGCGTTCATCGAGAGTGATGTTGACGTAATCGTTATCAGATTCACTATTGCAATCGGAGTCCTTATCTCGTGAATCTGGAAATTGGTGGAGTTCTTCGTCTGAGGGCGCGTTGTTGAAGGGTTGAGAACTATCGATTTCGATGGTTCGGACTTCGGTTGTTATGTCATGAATGTTCTCTTCGGCAAAGCTTCCTGGTTGACGTGCCTTATATGCCAAAATTCTCTGTAGTAGTTTGGCATACTGGTCTGGGTGTGGTGATGATCGGAGTCCTTCTTCAAAGATTTCTATGTCTCGGAGTCGGGTTCTGGTAAAGGGTTTTGATGGATCGAGATAGGAATTCAGGATGTTTCCCATTCTTTTAAGATGAGAGGGTCTGAGTTCTTGGCGGATGACTCCGTAATCAACTGATTCTTCTGATAAAGAGCAGTCATCACAGTTTTGTATCCTTTTAACTTCGGCCATTTGTGGCGAATCAGTATGATCTTCATCTTCTTCCATGTCTTCCTCTTCTTCCTCTTCTGGGTCGTATTCAGTGTCAGAAATGAGAACTGATGATCGGGTGAATTGCGGTTCCTCCTCTGGTTCTGATTCATCATCGGAACAGACTTTTCCTGTGGATATAGCACAACATTCTTCCTCTTCTGGGGTGCATTCCGGTTGGTCGATCTTGTAAGTGATGCTTTCACCATGCGATCGTAAAACAATCGTGTGGTTATATACATCAATCACCGCTCTAGCTGTATTCATGAATGGTCTTCCAAGGATGATTGGGATGTTTATGTCTTCGTGGATATCCATTACCACGAAATCCGTTGGAAAGAAAAATTTATCAACTTGAACAAGGACATTCTCAGCTATTCCCTTGGGGTATCTAACAGATTGGTCGGCTAGCTGGACGGTCATCTTAGTGGGTTTCAAGTTTTCAAGTTCTAGCCTCTTAAACAGGGAGTAGAGCATAAGGTTAATGCTGGCTCCTAAGTCGGCTAAAGCGCTCACATTTCCTGAATTGTAGATAGAACAAGGGAGTGTAAATCTACCAGTGTCTCCTAATTTTTCGGGAAGGCTATTTTTAAGTAGGGCCGAGGTTTCAGAACTAGGGGGAATGTTGTTCACTTCAGGCAATTTATCTTTGGTGGATAGCAATTTTCTAATATACTTATTACGACCAGGAACTCTAGACATGGTATCAAGGAATTTTCCATCTAACTTAAAGGACGACAGTTTCTTGGGTTGAACTTTAAGTCTAGCGGGGTAAGGGATTCGAACCTCTTTGTTCATGGTTTGAGTGGTTTCCACAGCTGGTATCTTGACCTTTGGTTCTTCCTTTACTGGAACAGCAGTAGGTGGAGTGGTGGCTGCTTCCTTGGGTGTTGTAAGTTGCTTTGCTTCCTCAACATGCGGATTTTGAACCGTGTTGCTGGGCAGACTTCCTCGGGGTCTATTCTCAAGACGTTGTGCCAATTGTCCAATTTGAGCTTCCAAATTCTTTAGCACAGCCAATTGATTTCTCATGAAGAGGTCGGCTTGATCTTGTCTAGCGGAAGTCTTTTGGTTGAGCAGGTGATGACCTTGCATGAATTGGGTGAAGGCGTCGTCTGAACTTGAAGCTGGGCATTTGTCTTGGTGGTTTGTTCAGTGGTTTGGTTTGTGTCGGAAGTGGGTGCAGGAAGTGCAAGGGGTTGATTGTAAGGAAGTTGTGATTGTTGTTGGTAGGGTGGATATCTAGGTGAGTATCGGGGTTGGTATGGTTGTTGGTTGTTTCTTGGCGGAAAGGGAGGTCCTCTAGGTTGGTTGTTGTTTTGGTTGAAACCGGGTGGTCGAGCTGGAAACTGAGCGTAGTAGACGGTGCCATCTGCTTCTTCGTATTCAACTTGGTATTCTCCAGATGGTTGCGGGTTGGTGCAGTGTTGACAGACTTGCACTTGGTGTACTTGGTGCTGTTGTTTCTTAAGTTCTCCAAACTGTTTGACGAGCGAGTCCATTTTCTCTGTTAGTGTCTTAATTGCTTCGACCGGAATCGGGTTTGCAGTAGCGATAGGTTTGGAGGATGTTGAATGATCTCCAGAATTCCAATCGTGGTGATGCATAGTCATATTTTCTATCAAGTTCCATCCTTCTTCGTCGGTTTTTGCCATGAAGCTTCCTTGTGCAGCAGCATCGAGGGTAGTTCGGTGGTTAGGATCTAGACCATTGTAGAAGGTGCACAATTGTGCAGACTTATCGAGTCGGTGATTAGGGCATTTCTTCAAGGCTCCTTTGAATCGTTCCCATGTGGTATATAATGACTCATCGAAAGCTTGTTGAAAGTTCATGATGTCATTTCGGAGTTTGGTTTGTTTAGAGGGCGGAAAGTACTTGGTTAGAAACTTTGTCGCCATCACAGTCCATGAAGGGATAGAGCCAGTCTCTAAACCTTCAAACCATGTTTGCGCATGATGGGTGAGCGAATAAGGGAAAAGGTATAAACGGATTGTATCTTGGCCAATTCCGTTTTGCTTGTAGGAGTTTGAGAGAGATATGAACTTGTCGAGGTGAGAGTTTGGGTCATCACTGGGCAACCCGTGGAATTGACAGTGGTTTTGGATTAGTTGGATGATGTGGTGTTTAAGCTCGAAAGATTGACCAGGGTTTTCAGGGTAGAGAATTGGTCCTCCTCTTCCTTCGATAGAGGGTTTACTGTTGTCAGCGAGAGTGATGCATTCAGCCATTGCTTGCTTAAGTGCAGATTGCTTCTTTTCTCGTCTGATAGTGCGTATTATAAGTTCTGGATCGGGAAAGTTAAATAGTGGTGCAGATCTAGGGGAACAGGTCATAAACTAAAAGAAAAGACAATAAAGAAAATAGACAATGAAGGAAATGTTTTTGTGTTTTTTAGAAGGTTTTATCCTAAGGGTTTACTAGAATTGGGATTGGTTGGGCCTCTGGATCGGACAGTTAGTCCCCGGCAGCGGCGCCAAAAACTTGTTGTTGCTGAAAACAACGGGTGGTTTTATAATTTATAATTGCTGGGGTCTAAGTGTGACTTACTAGTACTGAACCAAAAGGTTAGTAGGTGGTAAGTTGGACCTAGAGTCGTTCTTAAAGAGAAACTGAATTGAAACGGAGGTGATCCAATCAATCTTTCTTTTCTAGTAAATGTTTTAAAAGAGTGCGTTGGGGGTTTTGGTTCAGTTAATTAAGTAAACTAAATAAGCGAATAAAATGTAATAAGATGTCAGATAATGCAAAGTAGTATTTGTTGCGAGTTCGTTAGTTAATAATTATGGGATGATGACTCTTACGGGGAAACGATTAACTAAATTGGGTTGCTTATGAGATTCATTAACTTATGGTATAACCAATAGATTACTTACTAGTCGGTTATCAACTAATATGTCACGAGGAACTGAGGTATCATGATTCTGACCAGACAGACAATGCTCAACTCTCCACACTCTCCTGTGAGGGAGTTAGTGGCCCATATTATTGAACGTATTCGCTCGTGGGCGAAGGAACAGAGTAGCAAGTCCATAACATGTCTAGCCGTTCTTAATACCACAATGATTATGAATTCATTAAACAACTAACTTAGAACTTGTGTCCGGACTTATTTAATTAATTTCTACCAATGAAACTTAAGCGTGATAAACGAGGGAAAGCATTTAGGTTTCTTGCGTATCTTACTTTAGGGTTTCATGGTTTTAAGCAAAAGTATCGGTTTAAGTTGGATTTTAAACTTGCCTTTCTCAATACAATTAACAAATCCCTAGGTTTTCGTAAATGGTCATTTAGCCTATAGCCTACCTAATCTAATTTAATCTAAACTAAAACAACTAATTAAAATGCTGACGGCTTTTTACAGAAAGTCAAACCCAGACCATGTCGGAAAATACTATGGTGGCTCACAACGTATTGAATTGTTTATCAACGTTTCCGTTGTGAGTTTAATTGCTTCGCGATGTTTACATGATAAGTACATTGTGATTGGAAGTGTACAATACTCATGGCAAGTCCACGTAATCACATTGCATTTTATAATGCTTGCATGACGTTACAATTAAAGACATAGTTTTTACACAGATAACTATTGACCGAGTATTGAGGTTCGCGACTCCTCTTTACAAGGTTACAATCACGTTTGTTAATCGAAAGGCGAATATAAGTTTTAGGTTTAAAATCACAAGATAAGTCCGTTCACAAAGTTTCCAATTTTATAACGTCGATCAATAATACAACTACCTTCGGTCGTTACCAGCTTCCATATATTTGTACTATGCTCAAAAGCATTTCCAATACTATACCGAGTAATCAGTCGAATAGGGGCCGTTATATTATCTCACGACGTATTCAAAGTCATCCCACAATTATATATACTAACTACATCACAACAAATACAATAGTAATCTACTCGCTAATCATGGTAATAACGATCGCAAACATAATTAAAGCAAACATGTTTAATTAAGATAGATAAGGATAGAGATAACCGAGATTAATATGCAAGAAGGAATAGACTTGAATTAACGAGCGTAGCTCCAAGCGTACAAAGATTACAACACGTTCCTAGCTTTCTTTCTACTCTAAACAAAATGCTAAACTAACCTAATGCTAATTTAAAAAAAGTAGAATGAGAAAGTGAGAAAGTAACTAGTGCATATGTGATATGTGTGTGTTTCAAATGAACCAAGAGCCTCCTATTTATAGGTGAGCTTTGGCTCACATTAGCACAAGTTGGCCTTGAGGTGCATGTTAGAAAGCTTGCCAAAAGTGGTATGTACCATACGAAAAATAGGCGAACCGGGTACCATACAACACGAAAAGTGGCCGCACCAGGTACCAAAAGTTACCAAAAACAGAAACCGGGACGGGGGCAGGGTGGCCGGCGCCGCCCTTGGTGTGGCCGGCGGCGGTGGTGGTGCTGCCGGCGGCGGTGGGCCCACCCCCTCCCCGTTGCGTTGTTTGTTGCTTCGTTTCTTGATTCGTGCGTGTTTTCTTCGTTATACGTCCGTTTGAGTTGATTCTTTTTTTTTTTGGATTCGTAATTCAAAAACGAAGATTTTGACATAAGATAGGCCCTGAGATGAGGTTTCTAGCTCCAGATATTGCATACGGATCATTTGGATCTTCCGGCGGGCGCGAAATCTTCATTTTTTACCCGTTTCAGTTGATTCTTCTTCTGTTGGATCGGAATTTTGAAAACGAACATCTTGGAAATAATGGATGTTGGTGAAGGGCACTTTGGTCTTGAAATCTCGTTTTTATGCCTTGAATCTTCAAACGTGTGTGGAATCTTCGTTTCACATCCGTTTTACTTGATTTTTATCTTGCAACCTCGTTTTGACCATCTTGGCATAATGTTACTGATTTGTGCTGTTTCTGAGTTAATATGCCAAGAATCGTTCCAGAATGAGAGAGATATTGGCAGTAAAAACGTGACTTTTTACGCGATATCAATGTTTAAGGGGAGTATCTTTGAATTGGAATTGCGAAAAGAATTTGCTATTCAGGGGGAGTAATTTTAAAAATTCAAAGTTCTGATTATTTGGATCAGAAATGTGAACAACAAGATTCTAAATTCTTGAAAAGACGTTGGGTTGTTTCTATAAACAACTTGGGATATGATAGTACATCATGAGACATGCATAAAATGAAAATTTTAAGGTTTATCTTGGATATGTCAGTAAGTTTATCTGGCATATTTAAAACAACTTTTATAAACATTAGCTTCATCATATGATGTATTGGTAGGCATGTTACACACCGGTTTTTGAGTTATTAAGAAGTAAGTCTAATACTTGTCTTTTCTCTTGTGGTAAACGCCCTATGACGTACGACTCTATGTCTTAATTCCTTAATGTAGCTTGACATACTTCTATATTTTGGGTTTTTTATCTGAAATCATTTCCACGGGGGGGGGGGGGGGGGGGTGGAGGGTATTTTGATTGTTTCCTCTGTTGTACGTAAGTACAGACCTGGTCTCTGTCGGTATTTCTCAAAAACTAAGCAAACGTGAGTCAATGTACTCAATGTACTTGCAAAGTCTTAAATCTTAAGATACCTAATTTGGTTGCCAAAATGGTTTGACAAAAATTGGTTTTGCTTAAACCTGAATCAAGTTACGTCACTCTGTTGTACGTAAGTACAGACCTGTCACCAATGGCTTGATTGTTAAAAATGAACTTCTTATATTTTCTCTAAATATGGAAACTATGTTCATGTCTGGGTTACAAGGGTATGCCATTAGGTGGGGACCATGGAATAATATTCAATTATTCATACTAACAATAAAAGGTTAGCTCACAGATACGGATGTAACATGTTTAAATGGACAAACAATACCGATAATCGTCTTGAAATAATTTTTATAAACAGTATTTTAAATATGCTAAGTAAATTTAAAGTGGACAAATATACTGATGATCGAAATAACACTTACTATTTCCTAATAATTGCATGTTGGTCTGATATGATCTCTAAGCAGACCTACAACAATCATATCCCCAAATTTATTTAGTTTTTGTTTTTAAGTATTCATTACTTATCATTTATAAAGAAAATACAAAAAGATTTTATTTCTATGTTATTTTCTTCAATATCACATATCTTGTTAAAGTTAAATATTGAAGATGTAAAGGATGTCTATTATTCTCCAAAGACTTTGAAGATAAACTTTATTGGAGAAGCTGCTGATGAATGAGAAAGAGTTGGTCACTGAATTTGAAGATCTAACTGTATGTCAGTCACATGAAACTGAACATCAAGATTTTTGAAGACCAAGCTATCTCAATGGGGGAGTTTGTTGGTTCAGATTAATTGAAGACTTACTTGGCCAAGCTGATTACATGGGGAAGTTTGTTGGTGCACAATTTGTGTCAGTCAGTTGGTCAAACATGTATACTTGTCAAAGTCAATTAGTTTGCGTATGTGATGTATAGTGATGACATGTAATAGATAGGAATGTGTATGAAAAGTGAAAACAGTATACAAGTGTTAACATGCGACACTTGGGTCAGTGTCGCAAATAACGACACTTGGCTAGTGTCGCAAGGGTCGACAACTGTGACACTTGGCTAGTGTCACAGGTAGGTCAGGTTACACTATAAATAAAATAGTTTGTATTCAGTTTTAGGGTTGATAGATGTTAGACGTTTTGTGAGGCGTGGAAAGAGTGAGAGATGCAAAGAAAAGGTTTGTAAAACGTTTACACTCAATTGTTAATACAAAGAAAACGTTATAGAATTGTTCGATTCGATTAATACGTTCAATACTCAATTGTTTAGATTCTGCAGGAGCAATTGATCAACCGATCTGTTAGATTCTAATCAAAGGGAACCTACAAACTTGTATCAGAGCTGATCAAACAAAAAAAAAGTTATTAGTTGGTATCAGAGTTATTAGTCCCTTATGCCTTGGATCTAGATCTGATCAAACAAATCAATCGAGTGGAGGAATCACTCAATTAATCAAACACACGAACAAAACACAACCGAAACAAATGAATATGAAATCGTAAATTTTTATTGATGAATATAATCAATTAGCTTCGTTTACAGAAGTGCCTAGTCGACAAATGGATTCTAGGGTTTCGTCAACCCTTAGAATGAAACCTACACGTTCTATTTATACAAACTTTAAACCGACTTAGCGAAACTCGCCAAGTGTCGCTTCCACTGATCAAGTGTCGCATCATGCGACCCTCAAGTCACGTGTCGCTCCACTTCGAATGTCGCTCTTGGCGACACTTAGACAAGTGTTGCCTAAAACTAATAAGTGTCGCTAATAATAGTTTTTCTATATAAATCAATTAACGACAATTACAACTCAATAGACCAACTGACTGACAAACAAGTATCTATGTTCTTTTCAAAAATATATTAGTTGAAACCAGGTCTGTATTTTCATACAACAGAGGAGACGACCAATATATTTCCCCAAATAAAACCATATTAAGACTACATGTCAAAATATTTGAAGACTTAAAGTCTTATTTCAACTTAAAGTCATACATAATGATATGTTTTATACAAAATAATATGCAAGTATGATTGTTAAATTTTCTTTTAGAAACTTAAGTACAAATGCCTACCAATACATCGTATAATGAAGTTAATGTTTATAAAAGCTGTTTTAAATATGCAAGATAAACCTACTGACACATCAAACATAGACCTTAAAATTTCCATATTGTGCATGTCACCTGATGTACTATCATATCTTAAGGTGTTTACAGACACAACCCAACGTCCATTTTTAGAAATGTAGCAACCTTGCATTTCTTTAATACTAATAAGTATAAGGAACAGGCTGTTGTTCCGAGGGAGAATGTTTCTAATTTAGAAACAACTTCCAGGGTTCCTGAGAATGAAAATGTAACTGATTATGCACTTAATGAAAATATTTCTTTGGATTATCTTGTTTCTTCAACTGCTATTCCAGGTCAACCGGCTCCGCTCAATATTGATTATTCGCAAGTGAACTTGGTATTTCTTCGGAGCATGCTGTATGACGATGATTTCACGGTACCTGAGCAGTAACAAGATTTTGATACTGATGTTAATGTAAAGGTTGAACAGGAAACGGTCAATGATGAAAATATTGACGTTGATGAGGTTTTCATGGGAAATGAGATGGAGGTTTTTGACACGGAAGAGGCTGTGGAACCTGAAACTTCTACAACTTCTGTTCTCGAGACTGACCCAGTTGCAATAGCTGAGGCCTCTTCTTCTGCAGATCCTATTTCTGAATCTGCACCTTCTTCTTCAGCTGCTCCTGATAATTCTTCTGCAGCTCCTGATTCTACTTCTGCACCCGCTGAATCTGATACTCTGAAGACCTGTAAGTTTTATAAAGCTGGAAAACGAAGACTCAAAGGTTTTATTATTAGCTGGAAGTATGATGTGAAGAATAAAGTTGTAATTGTGAAAAGATCGGATGGTTTGCAATACTTCGTTACAAATTTCAATGTTTTAAGTACATTGCTGTATTGCGAACTTCTTCGGCTAGCTCAGATGAATATTATCAATCTAACTGATAATGATCTGGCTAACAGAGTTCAAAGGATTTTGAGAAAAGAGGTTAACACCAAACAATTTTTCCTCTTTAAGCCTAATCTAGGGACGAGGCGTATTTATAGGAACGGGATCAATCCTGTAACAAACAGACCCTGGGTTAGGATTGTGTATCGGTCTCCAAAGACTTTTAAGTACAATCCGTTGGAGAAACTTCCGATTGATTTTTTAAGACGATCACAGTATTGGATATACGATGGAATGACAGGTGAAGCTGAAATTATATATATTCCTGATTCTGAGCCAAAAGACTTGTGGAAAGCTAAGTCTACAAGGATTCGTGTTTATGATCCTTTGAGCTTGATCAACCTTACAACGAAAGATCTTGAATCTCTACATGCTAGGAAGATTGTTTATTATCCAGAGTTCAAGACTGAAGCTTTGTGTTTTCAGAAGGTTGTTTCTGTGTGTTTAGCTCAAGAAGTTCACACAGGTGGCACGTTCCCTACAGATTGGAAATGAAAGATTTTTTTGGAAGACCAAGATGATGACACGGGGGAGTTTGTTGATACTTGTTTGTCAGTCAGTTGGTCTATTGAGTTTAATTGTCGTTAATTGATTTATATAGAAAAACTATTATTAGCGACACTTATTAGTTTTAGGCGACACTTGTCTAAGTGTCGCCAAGATCGACATTCGAAGTGGAGCGACACTTTACTTAAGTGTCACATGATGCGACACTTGGCGAGTGTCGCTAAGTCGGTTTAAAGTTTGTATAAATAGAACGTGTAGGTTTCATTCTAAGGGTTAACGAAACCCTAGAATCCATTTGTCGAATAGGCACTTCTGTAAACGAAGCTAATTGATTATATTCATCAATAAAAAGTTCTGATTTCATATACGTTTGTTTCGGTTTGTGTTTTGTTTGTGTGTTTGATTAATTGAGTGATTCCGCCACTCGATTGATTTGTTTGATCAGATCTAGATCCAAGGCATAAGGGACTAATAACTAATTTGAGCCATGAGAGCAAGTTGAATTACTTGTGCCGTCCAGTCAGTGGATGTAGGTTCAAAGACAACCAATGCATCTGAAGTGGTGGTTGTCTTCTCTTTCTCTTGTTGCTTGGGAGGAGATGGTTTGGTTAGACCAGATGGTGGTTGCTTGGGTTTTTCACATTCTCTAGCGAAGTGTCCATAGTTCTGACAGTTGTAACACCTCACTTTACTCTTATCAAAACCAAACCCAGATTTTCCGTCTCCTTCCAGTTTCTTGCGCCCAGTACGCTTCAAAAACTTCTTTGCCCATCTTGTGAGCATCGTAAAGTTCCAAGTTAAGTCTATCTGTACCAGATCGTCCTCATCGATCTGAACATAGTCTTCTTGAGTTAATGCCAGAGTGTTACTTTGATGCGTTACTAAATTCTTATATGAACTCAGAAATGTTGAATAAATTGCAGCATGCTCTTCAATTTCAGGTGAGGTTGATGATGGAGCTTGTATTTGAGTTTGAGCCCCACTGGGTGTGCCTTGTGAAGTGTAAGTGGAAAAACCAGTGCATCCACTTCCAAAGCCTGAGCTGGAAGATGTAGAACTTCCGTCAGTGAGAAAGGTTGTAACACCCCCAAAATTCGTTTAGCGGAAGCGTTTTAGTTTAAGTACTGGGGTGTCACAATAATAAAGCATGCATACGTATCAGAGCTTATGATTACAACAGAACAATATATAATAAGATGCCAAAAGTTATTAATTACAAAGTTTACGATTCCTCGAATCGTATAAGTTAAAAGTAATAAGTTTACAAAAGTGGATTTCTAGAATATGACAAAACAGTTTCAGTTATACTAGAGAAATCCATATGTTTTTCCAAAAAGTTGGCATCCTAAAGCTTCACGGGTCGCCTAATTCTCCATGTGTTGGCGATTCTTACATGCGCAGCTAATTCCCTGAAAAACATAGTAAAAGTCAACAACTAGGTTGAGTGAATTCACAGGTTTTATGTTTACACAAGTTGAATCAAGTTTGTAAGCACAGTTGTTATCCAAATACGTTCCCAATAGTATTGCCATAATAGTCGAAAATACGTTTAGTGGAATGTAATCCAAATACAAGTTTAGTGGGTTGTTCACCCAAAGTATAAGTTTAATGGGTTGCTCGCCCCAAATACAGTTTACGTTTCGTAGGAAAGCAGTATCCTATTGGTTTACTCAAGAAGTAGGGATTTAAATTGTTTGTCCAAGAAGTAGGACCCATCGGTATCTGCCCAAGCGGTAGGGACTTCTATGTATGTGCCCAAGAAGTAGGGACTTGTATAAGTTGTGTCCAAGAAGTAGGACTGGCATCCAAGACGTAGGACCCATCTGCTCAAGAAGTAGAGCCTTCATCCAAGGCGTAGGATGGCACCTTGCCCAAGAAGTAGGGACTTTCTGTTTGTGCGTGCCCAAGACGTAGGGACTTTCTGTGTGTTTATGAAAATGTTGTTTCATAAAAGCTAGTAATAAAGTGTGTAGCTGGTCGTTCCCCAGCATATTCTCAGTTTAGTTTTTGTATGAAATACCATTTAGTTCAGACAGTTGTAGTAGTTGACCGCAGTCATAAACAGTTTGTATAAGTGTGCCACAGACAGTTATGTGACAGCTTGTATAACAGTTTAACAGTTCCAGTACTCTATTTGTTCGAGTAAACAGTATGATAAATAATCATATAGTAAAAGCAGTTATGACAATCAGTAAAACAGTGTCTATGTTTTCCACCCCTGTTCAAAACAGTTAAATCAGTAAAAGTAGGGGCTGTGAACTCACCTGTTGAGTTTAAGTAGTTGTGCAAGTGCTAGCAAACCTAAGCCCAAGAACAGTCTGAAATCTCCTAACGTCCTAAACGTATAAGATTTAATAAGTATGTGGATGTCTAACTAATCATCCATGCTAGTGTTTGTACAACCAAGTCACGTCCAAATCGTTTGTTTAATGTTTATGTTTGTATTTCGTTGTTTGTGAAAATGTATACGACTCGTTGGTGATAGTTTGAAATCAACATTTCGATAAAAACAAGTATGTTTGTAATGTTTGTATAGTTTGTGTATTGTATAATGTGTGAGTATTCGATGCCGGTTAAGTTCGATACTTAGTGAAAACTAGTTTTTAAACTTCCTGTTTTTAGCGACGCAGGGTGCGACGCTGGGTTGTTATGCGACGTAGGGTGCGACGTACGGGTCTACGTCGCATTCAGGTTTTGCGACGTCATGGGTTGCGTCGCATAGGCGACGCTCGCAATTTAATGCGACGTAGTGGTCTGCGTCGCTATGTGCGACGTAAGGAAGGGTAATGCGACGTAAAGGCCTACGTCGCAGTACTGTTTTCGGTCCCAATGCGACGTAGTCGCCTGTTCGACGAACAGATTGAAAATAACGAGTTTTTGAGCGATTTTGGACGTTTTCGGTTGTATAAAACACTAAAACATGGTAATCTAAGTATATTAAACATGAAACATTAATTATAACTTCGAAATCTAAAGATTTGCGGGATTTGTCGGAAACTTACGGGTGTCGGATTTGAAATCCGAAATGGTAGAAGTGTAGATCGGGATGCCGTGGTCGTTTTATTCCAAAAGAGTATGGTGATTCGGCGTCGTTTTAGCGTATTTTTCTTTGATTTGGTGTGATATTGGTGGTGGTTTAGAGAGAGGTTGGAGAAAAGAGAAAAGAAGAGAGAGAGGATGAGAATGAAAATGAAAGAAAGTTGGGAGGTGGAAATGGGTTTTGTTCCCCCATTTTCATCTCCTGCGTTTTCGTCCCGTGTTTGTTTATCCGATCGTTAAATGTTATTTTATTTTAAATTAATACATTTTAATTACATATTTCTTTATATTTTTAATTAGAATCTTTTTATAAAACCAAATTGAATTAAGTTATAAAATATTGACTTTGTTTTATGTTAACTATACGTTTTGGCGTTTTGCGTTATAAAATAATATGTAAATATTATCAACATAATATCTAATTGTAATTGACGTTATTTAATAACTTCGTTTTATTAAAAAATTTTGTTCACCAACAGTCGTACGTTTTTGTCGCGTTTGTTTTCAAATTGATCTGTACGTAATTACAACTAATTACGAATACGTAATACTACGCGTATCATCTAGTTGGGCTATGCTAGACTTACCTCTAAAATGTGTTGTGAATTCACTCAAGTAGGGAATTAGCCTAATAATGCAAGTGATTAATGTAATTAATCGTGTTCAAATTTGCGAGGTGTTACATTCTCCCCATGTTAGAGAAATCTCGTCCCGAGATTTAAATCAAGTCGGATCGCCCGCGGCGTATGTTCTCCGATAAGTCATGTCGTTACAATAATAGTAATAGTTTGTGTAGCGATCTATGTTTGCCAATATAGTTTTAACTGTTTAGTATACTCGCGGTACAGTTTGATAGTTCAAGTTCGTTTCGTGGTTAGCGTTTACCAAGTGGTGTGTTCGAATTGACATTCGAATGAAAGAAACGTTAAATCGTAGCAAGAGTTGGTAAGACATACCGTGTTTGCCATAGTCCGCAACAGTTTCCGGTGCACGGAGGATGTATGCGCGGCCATGAGCCGGTGGGATGGTTGCGATGTGGTTGTTGTTGTTTTGATTGTTGTTTCCGGGGTTGTTCTGGGTGTTGTTCAGTTTTGGACACTGGTTTCGATAGTGTCCGGGCTCACCGCACTCGAAACACCCATTGTTTGTTCGAGCGGGGAGGTTGGCTTTGCAGGTTTGAGCTCGATGTCCCCATTGGTTGCATCTGTCGCAGAGAGTACAGTTACCCTCATGATGCCTTTCGCACTTTCCGCATTTAGGCCTTTTGCCTAGGTATGGTTTCGGTTCAGTGTTAGCGATGGCGACGTAGGCTCGAGTGTTTCCCGGGTTCCTGTTTTGTTGACCCTGTCGGTCGTTACCCTCACTGTTCCATTTGCGTTTGAGGGTTCCAGAGTCGCCCGCATCAGTACGGGTAAGTTCAGCTTTCCCTGTAGTAGCTTTCAGGGTTCCAATCTCGACCGCGTCGTCGGTTAAGCTGTGAGCCAGATCAACTGCGCTCCTAAAGGTGGCGGGTTTGGAGGACATAATCATGCCTCGAATCTGTGGTGCCAAACCCCTGTTGTAACGCTCAATGCGTTTGCTTTCGGGGGTTACCATATGAGGCACCAGACGTGCAAGCTCCTGAAATCTAGTTGTGTAACCGGAAATGTCAGCTCCGATCATCTGAATGTTCCAGAATTCGTTTTCCAGTTTCTGCATCTCGTTGGGAGGGCAAAATTCCTCTATCATCATCTGTTTCAGAGTTACCCAGGTCATGGAATGAGCAGCTGGGCGTCCCATAATCTGGACTTGGGCGTTCCACCAGGTTAGCGCTTTGTCGGCTAAAGTGCAGGTGGCGTATTTCACGATCTTGTCGTTGGCGCAGTCGCTGATGTCGATGACTGATTCCATCTTTTCAATCCAGTGGACCAGGCCAATGGCCCCTTCGGTCCCGGTGAAGGTGCTGGGTTTACAAGACTGAAAGGTTTTGTAGGAACACCCCTGCTGGGTATTAGTTGGAGTTTCGCTGTTAACTGGTGTGGCTCCACTATTGTTGGTTGGGTTTTCACGATTTCTGCTAGCCTCGTACTGAGCAATAGCCTCAGCCACGCGGCGTTCGATGATTTGTTCGGTTGTTTCTGGAGGTACAGGTGGAGAATTTCGTCGACTGTTTCGAGTCTTTCTTTGTTTAGGCGGCATGCTGACGTTCTGCGATGAAAAGATGCAGAAGTCAATGCCAATGAAAAATATGTGAGGAATAAAGTTTCACATATTTCAAGTTTTCGAGTATCAAGCAAAATTTGTCGAATCCCCATCACGTATCTTACGACTATGAAACACCCATATGTACTTAGTATGATATAATCACGTTGGCCAGGCGTCATTATATGATGCCAAATACATACTTCTTTTCATCAACCGTTTAATCACGATCAGGTTCATATGAGATCAGAGTACAACGAACGAGTCGGATGTTGTGAACAGTTCACGCGTATCGAGGTATCGTAACGATAGTTTAGATGTATGCAAATGTATGTATGCATGTACGTTCTAGCCAAGGCTATAGTCTAGGTCTCTAGGTTTCTAAGTCACCTAAAGTTTCCTAGTTCGCTATAACCATTGGCTCTGATACCAATCTGTAACACCCCCAAAATTCGTTTAGCGGAAGCGTTTTAGTTTAAGTACTGGGGTGTCACAATAATAAAGCATGCATACGTATCAGAGCTTATGATTACAACAGAACAATATATAATAAGATGCCAAAAGTTATTAATTACAAAGTTTACGATTCCTCGAATCGTATAAGTTAAAAGTAATAAGTTTACAAAAGTGGATTTCTAGAATATGACAAAACAGTTTCAGTTATACTAGAGAAATCCATATGTTTTTCCAAAAAGTTGGCATCCTAAAGCTTCACGGGTCGCCTAATTCTCCATGTGTTGGCGATTCTTACATGCGCAGCTAATTCCCTGAAAAACATAGTAAAAGTCAACAACTAGGTTGAGTGAATTCACAGGTTTTATGTTTACACAAGTTGAATCAAGTTTGTAAGCACAGTTGTTATCCAAATACGTTCCCAATAGTATTGCCATAATAGTCGAAAATACGTTTAGTGGAATGTAATCCAAATACAAGTTTAGTGGGTTGTTCACCCAAAGTATAAGTTTAATGGGTTGCTCGCCCCAAATACAGTTTACGTTTCGTAGGAAAGCAGTATCCTATTGGTTTACTCAAGAAGTAGGGATTTAAATTGTTTGTCCAAGAAGTAGGACCCATCGGTATCTGCCCAAGCGGTAGGGACTTCTATGTATGTGCCCAAGAAGTAGGGACTTGTATAAGTTGTGTCCAAGAAGTAGGACTGGCATCCAAGACGTAGGACCCATCTGCTCAAGAAGTAGAGCCTTCATCCAAGGCGTAGGATGGCACCTTGCCCAAGAAGTAGGGACTTTCTGTTTGTGCGTGCCCAAGACGTAGGGACTTTCTGTGTGTTTATGAAAATGTTGTTTCATAAAAGCTAGTAATAAAGTGTGTAGCTGGTCGTTCCCCAGCATATTCTCAGTTTAGTTTTTGTATGAAATACCATTTAGTTCAGACAGTTGTAGTAGTTGACCGCAGTCATAAACAGTTTGTATAAGTGTGCCACAGACAGTTATGTGACAGCTTGTATAACAGTTTAACAGTTCCAGTACTCTATTTGTTCGAGTAAACAGTATGATAAATAATCATATAGTAAAAGCAGTTATGACAATCAGTAAAACAGTGTCTATGTTTTCCACCCCTGTTCAAAACAGTTAAATCAGTAAAAGTAGGGGCTGTGAACTCACCTGTTGAGTTTAAGTAGTTGTGCAAGTGCTAGCAAACCTAAGCCCAAGAACAGTCTGAAATCTCCTAACGTCCTAAACGTATAAGATTTAATAAGTATGTGGATGTCTAACTAATCATCCATGCTAGTGTTTGTACAACCAAGTCACGTCCAAATCGTTTGTTTAATGTTTATGTTTGTATTTCGTTGTTTGTGAAAATGTATACGACTCGTTGGTGATAGTTTGAAATCAACATTTCGATAAAACAAGTATGTTTGTAATGTTTGTATAGTTTGTGTATTGTATAATGTGTGAGTATTCGATGCCGGTTAAGTTCGATACTTAGTGAAAACTAGTTTTTAAACTTCCTGTTTTTAGCGACGCAGGGTGCGACGCTGGGTTGTTATGCGACGTAGGGTGCGACGTACGGGTCTACGTCGCATTCAGGTTTTGCGACGTCATGGGTTGCGTCGCATAGGCGACGCTCGCAATTTAATGCGACGTAGTGGTCTGCGTCGCTATGTGCGACGTAAGGAAGGGTAATGCGACGTAAAGGCCTACGTCGCAGTACTGTTTTCGGTCCCAATGCGACGTAGTCGCCTGTTCGACGAACAGATTGAAAATAACGAGTTTTTGAGCGATTTTGGACGTTTTCGGTTGTATAAAACACTAAAACATGGTAATCTAAGTATATTAAACATGAAACATTAATTATAACTTCGAAATCTAAAGATTTGCGGGATTTGTCGGAAACTTACGGGTGTCGGATTTGAAATCCGAAATGGTAGAAGTGTAGATCGGGATGCCGTGGTCGTTTTATTCCAAAAGAGTATGGTGATTCGGCGTCGTTTTAGCGTATTTTTCTTTGATTTGGTGTGATATTGGTGGTGGTTTAGAGAGAGGTTGGAGAAAAGAGAAAAGAAGAGAGAGAGGATGAGAATGAAAATGAAAGAAAGTTGGGAGGTGGAAATGGGTTTTGTTCCCCCATTTTCATCTCCTGCGTTTTCGTCCCGTGTTTGTTTATCCGATCGTTAAATGTTATTTTATTTTAAATTAATACATTTTAATTACATATTTCTTTATATTTTTAATTAGAATCTTTTTATAAAACCAAATTGAATTAAGTTATAAAATATTGACTTTGTTTTATGTTAACTATACGTTTTGGCGTTTTGCGTTATAAAATAATATGTAAATATTATCAACATAATATCTAATTGTAATTGACGTTATTTAATAACTTCGTTTTATTAAAAAATTTTGTTCACCAACAGTCGTACGTTTTTGTCGCGTTTGTTTTCAAATTGATCTGTACGTAATTACAACTAATTACGAATACGTAATACTACGCGTATCATCTAGTTGGGCTATGCTAGACTTACCTCTAAAATGTGTTGTGAATTCACTCAAGTAGGGAATTAGCCTAATAATGCAAGTGATTAATGTAATTAATCGTGTTCAAATTTGCGAGGTGTTACATTCTCCCCATGTTAGAGAAATCTCGTCCCGAGATTTAAATCAAGTCGGATCGCCCGCGGCGTATGTTCTCCGATAAGTCATGTCGTTACAATAATAGTAATAGTTTGTGTAGCGATCTATGTTTGCCAATATAGTTTTAACTGTTTAGTATACTCGCGGTACAGTTTGATAGTTCAAGTTCGTTTCGTGGTTAGCGTTTACCAAGTGGTGTGTTCGAATTGACATTCGAATGAAAGAAACGTTAAATCGTAGCAAGAGTTGGTAAGACATACCGTGTTTGCCATAGTCCGCAACAGTTTCCGGTGCACGGAGGATGTATGCGCGGCCATGAGCCGGTGGGATGGTTGCGATGTGGTTGTTGTTGTTTTGATTGTTGTTTCCGGGGTTGTTCTGGGTGTTGTTCAGTTTTGGACACTGGTTTCGATAGTGTCCGGGCTCACCGCACTCGAAACACCCATTGTTTGTTCGAGCGGGGAGGTTGGCTTTGCAGGTTTGAGCTCGATGTCCCCATTGGTTGCATCTGTCGCAGAGAGTACAGTTACCCTCATGATGCCTTTCGCACTTTCCGCATTTAGGCCTTTTGCCTAGGTATGGTTTCGGTTCAGTGTTAGCGATGGCGACGTAGGCTCGAGTGTTTCCCGGGTTCCTGTTTTGTTGACCCTGTCGGTCGTTACCCTCACTGTTCCATTTGCGTTTGAGGGTTCCAGAGTCGCCCGCATCAGTACGGGTAAGTTCAGCTTTCCCTGTAGTAGCTTTCAGGGTTCCAATCTCGACCGCGTCGTCGGTTAAGCTGTGAGCCAGATCAACTGCGCTCCTAAAGGTGGCGGGTTTGGAGGACATAATCATGCCTCGAATCTGTGGTGCCAAACCCCTGTTGTAACGCTCAATGCGTTTGCTTTCGGGGGTTACCATATGAGGCACCAGACGTGCAAGCTCCTGAAATCTAGTTGTGTAACCGGAAATGTCAGCTCCGATCATCTGAATGTTCCAGAATTCGTTTTCCAGTTTCTGCATCTCGTTGGGAGGGCAAAATTCCTCTATCATCATCTGTTTCAGAGTTACCCAGGTCATGGAATGAGCAGCTGGGCGTCCCATAATCTGGACTTGGGCGTTCCACCAGGTTAGCGCTTTGTCGGCTAAAGTGCAGGTGGCGTATTTCACGATCTTGTCGTTGGCGCAGTCGCTGATGTCGATGACTGATTCCATCTTTTCAATCCAGTGGACCAGGCCAATGGCCCCTTCGGTCCCGGTGAAGGTGCTGGGTTTACAAGACTGAAAGGTTTTGTAGGAACACCCCTGCTGGGTATTAGTTGGAGTTTCGCTGTTAACTGGTGTGGCTCCACTATTGTTGGTTGGGTTTTCACGATTTCTGCTAGCCTCGTACT
The DNA here is from genome assembly GCA_949592205.1 of Helichrysum umbraculigerum. NCBI lineage: Eukaryota > Viridiplantae > Streptophyta > Magnoliopsida > Asterales > Asteraceae > Helichrysum > Helichrysum umbraculigerum. The sequence continues at coordinate 232,189,832 of CATIUR010000001.1, forward strand.
GAGCAATAGCCTCAGCCACGCGGCGTTCGATGATTTGTTCGGTTGTTTCTGGAGGTACAGGTGGAGAATTTCGTCGACTGTTTCGAGTCTTTCTTTGTTTAGGCGGCATGCTGACGTTCTGCGATGAAAAGATGCAGAAGTCAATGCCAATGAAAAATATGTGAGGAATAAAGTTTCACATATTTCAAGTTTTCGAGTATCAAGCAAAATTTGTCGAATCCCCATCACGTATCTTACGACTATGAAACACCCATATGTACTTAGTATGATATAATCACGTTGGCCAGGCGTCATTATATGATGCCAAATACATACTTCTTTTCATCAACCGTTTAATCACGATCAGGTTCATATGAGATCAGAGTACAACGAACGAGTCGGATGTTGTGAACAGTTCACGCGTATCGAGGTATCGTAACGATAGTTTAGATGTATGCAAATGTATGTATGCATGTACGTTCTAGCCAAGGCTATAGTCTAGGTCTCTAGGTTTCTAAGTCACCTAAAGTTTCCTAGTTCGCTATAACCATTGGCTCTGATACCAATCTGTAACACCCCCAAAATTCGTTTAGCGGAAGCGTTTTAGTTTAAGTACTGGGGTGTCACAATAATAAAGCATGCATACGTATCAGAGCTTATGATTACAACAGAACAATATATAATAAGATGCCAAAAGTTATTAATTACAAAGTTTACGATTCCTCGAATCGTATAAGTTAAAAGTAATAAGTTTACAAAAGTGGATTTCTAGAATATGACAAAACAGTTTCAGTTATACTAGAGAAATCCATATGTTTTTCCAAAAAGTTGGCATCCTAAAGCTTCACGGGTCGCCTAATTCTCCATGTGTTGGCGATTCTTACATGCGCAGCTAATTCCCTGAAAAACATAGTAAAAGTCAACAACTAGGTTGAGTGAATTCACAGGTTTTATGTTTACACAAGTTGAATCAAGTTTGTAAGCACAGTTGTTATCCAAATACGTTCCCAATAGTATTGCCATAATAGTCGAAAATACGTTTAGTGGAATGTAATCCAAATACAAGTTTAGTGGGTTGTTCACCCAAAGTATAAGTTTAATGGGTTGCTCGCCCCAAATACAGTTTACGTTTCGTAGGAAAGCAGTATCCTATTGGTTTACTCAAGAAGTAGGGATTTAAATTGTTTGTCCAAGAAGTAGGACCCATCGGTATCTGCCCAAGCGGTAGGGACTTCTATGTATGTGCCCAAGAAGTAGGGACTTGTATAAGTTGTGTCCAAGAAGTAGGACTGGCATCCAAGACGTAGGACCCATCTGCTCAAGAAGTAGAGCCTTCATCCAAGGCGTAGGATGGCACCTTGCCCAAGAAGTAGGGACTTTCTGTTTGTGCGTGCCCAAGACGTAGGGACTTTCTGTGTGTTTATGAAAATGTTGTTTCATAAAAGCTAGTAATAAAGTGTGTAGCTGGTCGTTCCCCAGCATATTCTCAGTTTAGTTTTTGTATGAAATACCATTTAGTTCAGACAGTTGTAGTAGTTGACCGCAGTCATAAACAGTTTGTATAAGTGTGCCACAGACAGTTATGTGACAGCTTGTATAACAGTTTAACAGTTCCAGTACTCTATTTGTTCGAGTAAACAGTATGATAAATAATCATATAGTAAAAGCAGTTATGACAATCAGTAAAACAGTGTCTATGTTTTCCACCCCTGTTCAAAACAGTTAAATCAGTAAAAGTAGGGGCTGTGAACTCACCTGTTGAGTTTAAGTAGTTGTGCAAGTGCTAGCAAACCTAAGCCCAAGAACAGTCTGAAATCTCCTAACGTCCTAAACGTATAAGATTTAATAAGTATGTGGATGTCTAACTAATCATCCATGCTAGTGTTTGTACAACCAAGTCACGTCCAAATCGTTTGTTTAATGTTTATGTTTGTATTTCGTTGTTTGTGAAAATGTATACGACTCGTTGGTGATAGTTTGAAATCAACATTTCGATAAAACAAGTATGTTTGTAATGTTTGTATAGTTTGTGTATTGTATAATGTGTGAGTATTCGATGCCGGTTAAGTTCGATACTTAGTGAAAACTAGTTTTTAAACTTCCTGTTTTTAGCGACGCAGGGTGCGACGCTGGGTTGTTATGCGACGTAGGGTGCGACGTACGGGTCTACGTCGCATTCAGGTTTTGCGACGTCATGGGTTGCGTCGCATAGGCGACGCTCGCAATTTAATGCGACGTAGTGGTCTGCGTCGCTATGTGCGACGTAAGGAAGGGTAATGCGACGTAAAGGCCTACGTCGCAGTACTGTTTTCGGTCCCAATGCGACGTAGTCGCCTGTTCGACGAACAGATTGAAAATAACGAGTTTTTGAGCGATTTTGGACGTTTTCGGTTGTATAAAACACTAAAACATGGTAATCTAAGTATATTAAACATGAAACATTAATTATAACTTCGAAATCTAAAGATTTGCGGGATTTGTCGGAAACTTACGGGTGTCGGATTTGAAATCCGAAATGGTAGAAGTGTAGATCGGGATGCCGTGGTCGTTTTATTCCAAAAGAGTATGGTGATTCGGCGTCGTTTTAGCGTATTTTTCTTTGATTTGGTGTGATATTGGTGGTGGTTTAGAGAGAGGTTGGAGAAAAGAGAAAAGAAGAGAGAGAGGATGAGAATGAAAATGAAAGAAAGTTGGGAGGTGGAAATGGGTTTTGTTCCCCCATTTTCATCTCCTGCGTTTTCGTCCCGTGTTTGTTTATCCGATCGTTAAATGTTATTTTATTTTAAATTAATACATTTTAATTACATATTTCTTTATATTTTTAATTAGAATCTTTTTATAAAACCAAATTGAATTAAGTTATAAAATATTGACTTTGTTTTATGTTAACTATACGTTTTGGCGTTTTGCGTTATAAAATAATATGTAAATATTATCAACATAATATCTAATTGTAATTGACGTTATTTAATAACTTCGTTTTATTAAAAAATTTTGTTCACCAACAGTCGTACGTTTTTGTCGCGTTTGTTTTCAAATTGATCTGTACGTAATTACAACTAATTACGAATACGTAATACTACGCGTATCATCTAGTTGGGCTATGCTAGACTTACCTCTAAAATGTGTTGTGAATTCACTCAAGTAGGGAATTAGCCTAATAATGCAAGTGATTAATGTAATTAATCGTGTTCAAATTTGCGAGGTGTTACAAAGGTCATTCCTCCATAAGACTTACCCGTATTAACTTTCCCACCATACAAGCTTGGATTTTGAACAAATCCACCAAATTTACACTACTTTTTCTTTAGCTCAAGAGCATGATCTTGAAGTATTCCAACCAAATCGTCAAGCTGCATGTTTTCCAGTTCGGGATCTTCCTTCAGAAATTGAACTTTAATATCCCATACTTTTGGAAGAGCATCCAACAGCTTCTTGTTCACCTCAAGCTCGGTAAACTTATAACCTCCTTCAGTTAATTCACTCACAAGTTGTGAGTATCTTGTAAACAGACCAGCAGCTGTCTCATTTGGAAGTAAGTCAAAAAGATCATACTGTTTCTTGATCAACTCAAGTTTACTTTGCTTGTACTTCTCATTTCCTCCACATCTTGTCTCGATTGCTTTCCAGAGATCATAAATAACATCATGATGTTTAAACAATCGTAAGACTTCCTGTGGCAAGCACATATAAATGGCCGAATGTGCTTTGTGTTCTAGATCATAATCCTTTCGTTCCTCTGGAGTCATACTCTTGACAGACTTGGGTGGAGGAACCCCTCTATGATGACCCTCAGAAACCGGTCGCTCATATCTTTCCAATATGGGAATCCACATATTCGGATCATGAAAGTCAATATATTGCTCAAATCGAGATCGCCAATATGCATAATCAACATATGCACTAAAGATTGGAGGCTTACTACTGCTTCCAATATCACTGTTGTGTTTAAGCATTGCATTAATACTTTGAATACTATCTTGAGACATCTTAGCACCTGTAAAAGAAAACACAACTAAAACAAGAATCTGATTAAAATAAAAGAGGCGACACTAGGCAAGTGTCGCAGAAGAATAGCGACACTAGGCTAAGTGTCGCTTAGTCAAACTTGGTCAAACCCAAGTGCCGCGGAGAAGTGAATCACTGAATCAATAGGAGACACTCGAGATAAGTGTCGCAGAATGAAAATCAATGTCGCACAGTAGTGTCGCAAGGAAGTGTCGCAGCTAAGAGACGCTACTAATGTCGTAAGTGAGTGCCGCTGAAACTCTAAAAATCTCAGATTCAAGTGTCGCGATGAGTGTCGCAATCGAGTGTCGCTTAACTGCGACTGCAGTGGCCAAAAACCCTAAAAATCAAAATTTTCAAAACCCTAACGAAAAATTGAAAATCCCAGTCGAACTAAACCTGCAAAAACACGTTAGAAATTAAGTTTTGAAGCTTAATCAATCCGTAAACCACGAATAATCTTAAATATTTTCAAAAACTCGAACCGAAAACGTTCAATACGCAATCAAATCTTCAAATATCACCAAAGGCTCTGATACCAGTTATTAGTCCCTTATGCCTTGGATCTAGATCTGATCAAACAAATCAATCAAGTGGCGTGTTGGCGCCCGATCAGGTCGGTGTCGTTAACGAATACTAACCGGGCACCAGCAGTGGGTTGTTTCAAATTTGTAATTGCGGGGCCTAAGTTTTTCCTAACAATGCTAATCCTAAGGGTGAGCAAGTGGTAGGTATGACCTAGAGTCGTTCTTCAAACCGACTGAATTGAAACTAAGGCGAGGCAGATGAGGGCTTTCAAACTAGTGAATGGTTTATAAAATAGTGGGGGTTTTGGTTTTTATATTAACTAACTTAGGCAAGTAAATAAATAAAAGCGAAATAAAAGTAAAACCTAAAGCAGATAGATAAAGATAGTGTTTGCTGAGACTTCGTTAATTAAGTTATGGGATGATATTTGGAGAAACTATTTTGAAAGATATTAGTTAACTATCATTCTTCAATACTTGCATGTAAACACTAGATTCCCTACTAATTAAAATCCCATTAGCATGTCACACCGGGAGCTAGGTTATGGTAACATTACAAAGTATTTTGAATAATAAGCAAAATCTTAACTAAGGTTTAATGATACTTTCATATGAACGGGAACAAAATCATAAGGTACTAGAAATTACTGAATCATATAACGATTCCTCGTCATCCTAACAGATTCATATATTTAAAACAGTTCATTAATGACTTTAAACCAGTCTTTGCTTAAGACTACCCAATAAATCCCCTAATTATCCACAGCGTTCCTCACTTAAAGTGGTTCCACCGCTTCAAACCTTGGCCATGTCTTGTCCTACGATAATTCCCTATGTAGCCTTGCGGTTCCATAGTTTCATACCTTTGATAAATTATATTGACACAGATAATTGACTACCTTTTAATTGGACGTCGTAAAAAGGTGTTGTAATCACGTTTATTGGTGGAAAGGCGATTAATTTGAAGTTTAAAAGTCTATTTAGAAACGTTAATTAAACTAGGTTTCTCATTTTATAAATTAGTTCGTAATATAACTACATTCGGTCGTTACACAGCTTCCATGTGTTTGTACTACACCTAAAGTGTTTCCAACGCTATACTGTATAACAGTCGAATATGGGCCGTCATATTACTTTGCGATAATTAAGACCGGTTATATTTTACTACTATGATAATCCTAAGGCAACAATCAAACAAGAACATGCAATAAGACGATCAAAGTAATATTACCGATCTTTAATATTTAATTATAAGTCATCCCATAATTAACAAACTACATCACAAGCAAACACAACAAGTATACTACTCTCTAATCATGGCAATAACTAAATCTAGCATAATCAATATAAACGTAATTAAATAAGATAGATAAGGATAGAAAGAACCAGGATTAAATGCGGGAGAAAGTAGACTTGAATTGATTGACACAATTCCGAGCATACACTGAAGATTACAATGCGTTTCTTGCTTTCGTTCTATTCTGAACAAGCTCCTACACTTATATCTCTTTAGTTCTCCTCTAACTCCTAAGAGTAGTGTTAGAGAGAGAAACTAGAGAGAGGAACTAACTACAAGAATAATTCTCCTCTAACTCCTAAGAGTAGTGCTAGAGAGAGAATTCTAGAGAAAGAAAGATAGAAATATGCTTAATGTGTGTGCATATGGTGTGTCTTGCAAATGGAACCCAAGCCCTCTATTTATAGGTGAGTTTAGGCTCACATTAGCATCAAGGGGAGCACATTAGCGCAATGTGGGAAAAAAGGTGCACCAGGTACTGTACAACGCGGAAAGTAGGCGCACCGGGTATTGTACAACGCGGAAAGTAGGCGCACCAGGTACGTGAATTAGCCAAAAAAGGAAACCGGGGTGGGGGACGGCAGGCCGGCGCCGCCCACCAGCTGGCCGGCGGCGGCTGGTGGCTGCTACCCGCCGCGTTTCTTCGTCTTTTGCTGCGTTTATTAATTCGTGCGTATTTTCTTCGTTATGCATCCGTTTGAGTTGATTCTTTTTACGTTGGATTCATAATTCAAAAATGAGGAATTTGATATAAAGAAATCCCCAAGATGAGTTTCCTAACTCCAGATATCGCGTACGAATCATTTGGATCTTCCAGCGGGCGTAGAATCTTCGTTCTTTATCCGTTTTAGTTGATTCTTCTTCTGTTGGATTCGTATTTTGAAAACGGACATCTTGGATAAAATGGATGTTGGTGAAGGGCACTTTAGTCTTGAAATCTCGTTTTGATGCCTTGAATCTTCAAACGTGTGTGGAATCTTCGTTTTTCATCCGTTTTGCTTGATTTTTATCGTGCAACCTTGTTTTGACCACCTTGGCATAATGTCATTGATTTGAACCATATTTGAGTTCAAAATGCCAAGAATCGTTCCAGAATGAGAGAGATATCGGTAGTAAAAACATGACTTTTTACGCGATATCATGGCGGAATCACTCAATTAATCAAACACACGAACAAAACACAAACCGAAACAAACGAATATGAAATCGGAACTTTTTATTGATGAATATAATCAATTAGCTTCGTTTACAGAAGTGCCTAGTCGACAAATGGATTCTAGGGTTTCGTCAACCCTTAGAATGAAACCTACACGTTCTATTTATACAAACTTTAAACCGATTTAGCGACACTCGCCAAGTGTCGCTTCCACTGATCAAGTGTCGCATCATGCGACACTCAAGTCAAGTGTCGCTCCACTTCGAATGTCGCTCTTAGCGACACTTAGACAAGTGTCACCTAAAACTAATAAGTGTTGCTAATAATAGTTTTTCTATATAAATCAATTAACGACAATTACAACTCAATAGACCAACTGACTGACAAACAAGTATCAACAGACTTCAACCTTGAAGTCATGTGTGAATTAATTTATAAGGTTTTATAGCATAGTATGTATTAGCAGTTTGGAAGTAGAGAAATCGTATTCTTTATCCATCGGATGAGGAAAGAAGCAAAATACAACATGAAGATATCTTCCCCTCTATTCAACGGTGTTAATTAATATGGTTGGAAAATAGAAGTAATGTAGCGGCTATAAACTCGAGAAATTGGATTCTCAACCCGTGAAATATTGATCCCGGCTAGTATCATCGTAATAGTTTTCTATTTCCTTGTAACATTAGTGTTTAAGCTCCCATTGGAGTAGTTCTTATGTACATTCTGGATATTATTTGGTTTCATATAATCTTTGCTTTTCAAAAAAAAAGTATGTATTAGCAGTTTAGCAAGCGTGTATTATCAGCTTAGAGTTATCTAGTTGATAATGAGTGTTTAATATGTATTTAACAGCTAGCAAATTCTGCTATAGCTAACTTGTAATTATTTGATTCATTCATTTAATTTACGAGTATGTTCTTAATGTATGTGCCTCTAACATTGACTTGCAATTGATATTGTCAGAGATTAGATAATCAAAAAGATTATATTCACCCCTCTATAACTTCTGTTGTTAGTTTGGGACCAACACTAAATCTAGAAACGATCGAAGAAAATGAGAGAAACTTTACATCGTCACCAAGGGTATCACGTATTGACCTTTTCACGTTGTTCTGATATCGCCAAATTGTCCAAAGGGTGGGATGGACCACTACTTTGAAATACTTATGACAATATGAAGACATTTGAAAGGAATCTACGATGTCACCAAACCTCTAGGAGGTTTGACATGGAACGAAGTAGGAGTCCCTACCAATGAAGTATGTCAATCCACAAATTATTTGCCACTCCACATTCAAGATATACATGTTTTTTGGTTTCGAGTCTTCATCACAAGAGCAGGGGCGGTACTAGAAATAAATCTGAATGAGGGCAAAACTTAATAGCGTGCGTTGAGTCCAGGTGATCGACTCAATTTTTTTTTTACCCAAAACTATTACAGTTGAACCAACACGAATTTAGTTTAATTTCAAATATACAAATTCAAATTCTTAATTACACGGATAAAATAAAACATATATTTAGCAACCGACAATATATATACTCATAAGTTAACAACTCTTTTCAAATTTTTTTACAAATTATGATTCGAAAATACTTATGTTTAACATATTTATATGGTAAAACATTATCATATGTAAATTAGGATGAAAAAGGAAAAAGTGTACTCATCCATGGTAAGGATATTCATGTATGCCTTCTTTCAAAAAAATTAAAAATATATGTAGATTATGAAGAAAAAGGAAAAAGTGTACTCATTAAGATATATAGTTTAATTAACAACTATGTTGATTTAAAATAAGTATTACATTACTTATATACAATGGGAAAAAATAATAAAGAAGAAATAGAAAGAAAAAAATTAAGTACTCCATATTACATTAATTATATCATTATATCATATACAATAAGAAAAATGTAGTCCACAAGAAAGAATGGGGAAAAAAGGATAAAAAAATTAATCCAATGTAATTAGGGGGATTGAACTATGAACCTCTTGAACACAAAACTCACTCCTCCACCACTAGGCTAAATATGCATATAATGAACCATTTCTAACTATTATGTATATATAAGTTACGGGGGCAATATGCAAATTATGCCAAAACTTACAAAAAAAAATTCGGCTCCTAGAAACTTGATGGGGGCGGATGCCCACCCTACCCCCACCATAAAACTGCCCTTGCACAAGAGGGACATCTAATGGAGTGCAAGTTAATACCCCGTTTGTCCAAGTTAACCATAGTTGGGAGCCTTTCATTGATCAATCGCCAAAAGAAGATATACAATTTTATTGCTATACACTCTCTCCATTTATAACTTGACTCAAATTATTTGATGGATGTGATGCCATGGCTTACTCCAAGAGATTGATTAATGATATGCTACTCATGCATACATTTAACCTTAAAAGCCCATGCATGCGTCAATTATAAAGATCCATCTCTCTTTCATCCATGAAGCCAACATGACGAGGGATATAATCCGTTATTAAATAGTCGTCTCAATTATACGTAAATATAAATTTAATACGTCAAAGTAAAACAATTTCATGCTAATTCATTTGGTTTTTTGACACATGACATATGCAAGTTTTCTCGTCTTACCATTTCATCATGCAAGGATACAATCAATTTGTTCGGGCACACTACAAAACAAAGGCCATTTACTGACTTATTCTTTTAATGACTGAAACCTTAAAACAGACATTAAATGTGTTTTATGGACTTTTTATTGATTTAAAAGAACATTGAGTAAAACTTTTTTAGAAATTTAAAGCAAAACGAAAATAAGGGGTGGTTTCTCAAATAAAAGAAAAAGGAGTATAAATAGAAAATAGCATGTGCCTCCCACATGCTATCACATTTGGGGGAGTCAGTTTGAAACCCTAGCCCTCAATACGAATGTTATCATTTCTCTCTCATTCTTTCCGCTTCTCAATCAAAATTACTCTCTACAGATCTATCTTATTCGTTGATTCATCACGATATTGTAAGTTTTCGACCTCAATTTGATCACTCAATTTAAAGATATACGACTTCATAGATCTCTAATTGTATTAATTTTCAAAATCGATTATTCAAGCGGTTGTAATATACATTTACGTTACGACTTACGAGCAATTGAAATAGATAATGTAGTCTTTTATTGAAGCTTTTAATGAGTTTAATTTCGCTTGAGTACAGAAATAGTTTAGATTTGGTATAGTTTTTGATGTATGCTAGTTAGTAATTCTTCGTTAACTTTAAATTATATTCAATCAGAGGTAGATTTATGAATAATTTAGGGCTTGATTGATTTGATTTGAGAAAATAGCTCACTTAGTGTTTTTTTAGGGTTTATGCTTGGTTTTTCTGTGATTTTGGTATTACCTTATGTTATGACCTCAATGTGAATGCTATATGAATTTTGCAGCTAAATTGAATATTATATGGTTAGTTAGACGCTCATGTCCTTATTCACAATTGTTATGTGGTTGTTAATCAAGGTCTCATTACTTAGCAACCTATTTTGTTTTTGATAATTAAAATTTCCATGAGTATACATTGCTTCAAACCTCGCGTTAGTGCTTCCTATCCTCTTGTCAAAGGTGCTGCTACTCATCTTCTTGTTGTTTTTGTTGCTAGCTAGAGGTATGCTATTTTTGTGATTGAAGAGCAGAGATGAATTGTAAAACAGATATATAAATATAATATAAATAAGAGTTAAAATGAAACTCTGTATTATGGCTGTTTGATAGATTGAATGATTTTGATTGGGCAATTTAGTTGTGTGTGTGCGTGTGTGAAAACCAATATGCAGTTGATGTAAACTGAATTATGTTTTTTTGTATTGGTGAGCTTTTGCTATCGAGTATTGGTGATACTAGCAGGAAGCATGGGGAACTCAGCTATCTTTATTGGTGATGTTTTGTTTCTGTCTCCATTTGTTGCTGTTGTCATCATATGGTTTAAACATTTCACATAACTTAATTAGTGTAACAGATTCTTTGTTTCAACATTTACATATCTATTATTACTGCTTGTAGCATTACTTCTTATGGTTGGGAAATCATGATTCCATACGGATCCTTGGTAGCAACCGAGTAAGTTCTTGCCTTGTTTTTGTTGACTACATAGATTGTCAAGAATAGTGTCTTGAAAGTTATTACTGATTGCAGGATAGGAAGTTTTGTAATATATTTTCAACTCTATTTAATAACGGTGTACATGGCAAACAAGCTAGGAGCAGGCAATGAAAAAGGCGTGATATGAGTTGCATTCAACCTGTTTTTATAGGTAAGTAACTCATTTAGTAAATTTTTGTCTCCTACTTTATTTTTCCAAACTTATGTTAACTTTTGAATTTACAATGGCAACAGTCAAACCTCAAGAAAACATTAGATTTCGAAATTAAGTCTCTAGAAAGGAATGTGGTGTTGTTTCTAAGACCAATGACTCTCGAACCCTTAACCAGTAGGTTCAAAGACTCGTTTATATAGTGTTTGGCTCAAAGCCTATTAGTATTCATGTATAGAATTCCATTTGTGCATTGTTATCGTATTCCAATAATATACAAATTTTGTTACAGTAACAACTCAACACCAGTTAATAGTAATGCATACTAAAGGTTCCGGATTACCAAGACAATAGATCCATACCAAACGTTTATTCAGAAAGTATGGCGTGCTTATATTTGTACATCGTGACAAATCGTGTAGTTTACTTTCATCATATATTGACACATGCTTTTTTTTTCTCTATTATCCTTCAGCCATGCTTGCCATCAGTGAGTCAAAAGCATTTGTGTATGCTTATTATATTCTTCGCACGATTTCATAAATTATTAGTCAAGGAATTATTTTCTGCATTGCTGTCGCTTATGTGGTAAGTCTCTTTTACTTTCCTCTTGTAAGCATTAAACAAAGCTAGATGTAGTTATTATTTATCAAGATATTCAAGGAAAATTTATGAATGTGTTTCTAATACTGCAAACTAGTCCAGTTGACCCCAAAAGTCAAACTGCATCTCTTTAGTTATTTATGGAACAGAATATTGATTATATCCATAGATTACATAATGGAAAGGCTTAAAAGTTTCCGGTTTTGCTAGCAGATATCGTTGATAACAGACAAAGGGCAGCTGTTTTTAGTTGGATAACAGGCCTCTTTTCTGCATCACATATAATAGGAAATCTCCTGGCACGTTTTCTTCCCGAGGAGTACATTTTTAAGGTATGATGATCTTGATATAGTAGCTTAGAGTGGAAAATGAGCGGGCGTAACAGGGTTGGGTTAAATGGGTCAAACAAGGTTGATTGACCCACCAGTTTCTTTTTGTTCCTTTTCCCTTCGGTATTTAACTATACCTAATATATTCAAAAGCTATATTTTATAATATGTTAGATACAGTTTCTTCAAAAGATGGGATTCAAGGTGCTGAAAACTTTTTTAATACAGTTTGGGTGACTTTCTACCCATTCGACCCATTTGACTAAATCGGTCAAAAATGCTACTTCTATGGTTGCTTTTTAGCACAGTTCACGCAGTGATTGTTTATAAAAAAGCTCTAACTTTTGGAGTCCCATATGTACGTTTTAGATAAAGTGGTGTGTGCTCATATGGTAATTAAATTTATTAAATATTTGTTCTAGAGGTGTTTTACTGTTTACTTTTTATTTTAGTATTGCTCAGACGCTTTTGTTGTGGTACAAGGTGATATTGACATCAATAATTATGGAGATGGTGTAATATCTAATATTTGCGTCATCGGCTAAGAGGTAATCTCTCTATTTACATTACAAATGAACCTTCAAATGTGAAGGCTTAGATAAAGAAATAAAACATTCTCATTTTATAAAGTATGTTGATCAGGCACATGAACACCGTGTCGAAATTTCTGTAGCAAAAGCTGATGAAATGATGTTACCATTTTTAGCATCTGAAAGTCAGTTTGGTATGTTGGTTACATCTACCTCTTGATACACATCATTTGTTTTTTAGGAAGGTATACAAATTTCAAATTCTATGTTTGTTTTACTTTGTAAGTTATTCTCCTATGTAGAAAGGTTTGAGCTTAAAACCCTACATCTTATACATAAATCATTGAATTAATATTAACTAAATGGTATTACTTGTCAGTTGTACTTCTCTACCGCTGGAAAATTCACTATGACATTGCTGCAGTGGGCCACTGATTGCCAAGACAGACTACTGCTTAGTAGAGTGAAGGTTGTATCCGTTTCTCTATAGTTGTTAACAATGTGAAGAATTTATAGCGAAGTCAAAATTTATGATTAGTTACGTTCTATTCAGGTTGCTAATGATTCATGGAATGCCTTTATCCACGGTTATAATGGAATCGGACATCATCCCATGAAGCTCCAAGTGTTGGAGTTCTGGTAATGATGCATCTTACTCGATTAGATCTATTGTGGTGTTTTGGCAATGTACTCAAGATCATGTATACAATGTGCTGCAAAAAAGTAATACTTTTTTGCTTTGCTGGTGTGTAAATTTGTTTTATCTTTTTAATTTTTTTTGCAGATTTTGACCAAAGATATTGGTGGAGTTATTTTGAAGTAGAGTGTTGGTTCCTGTTCATACATGTTTGTTAATGTAACCTTAAAGCTCCAGATACTTGTACATTGAGAAGTTTTGATATATTTTTTAATAATGCAAGTGTTGTTCATATTTGCGTTGTGATTTATAATAATTATTATGCTGTAGTATTATTTTAACTTGATTTGAAATATTATTGCAATTGAATTCAATACAAAAAATTAGAAACCCCAGTAGTGAACTTATGACCCTATTATGACTGGAAAGTTCAGTGAGTAAAGCATTTTGAGTAACTTAGTTTTTGAACCCCCTTTACTCACTTAAATATGTCAGTCATTATATGTTTTGGACTTTTAATGACTGAAACTTTTAGTCATATTAGACTTTTAGTGATGGCTTTGTTAGTGACTCTTTTTTCTTAAGTAGGAGTAGTCTTTTTGGCCTTTAATGACTTATTTTTTACCTTTAATGACTGTTTATTTCAGTCACTAAATGGCATCTATTTTGTAGTGGCAATAGTTAGATTCCTTTATTTAGTCCTATATATCTATATATTATTTTTTCAATTATAAATTGTACTGGTATGAATAAATTAATTCAAATTAAAAAATGCCTATATATTTGTTTATTTGGTCGATGTACATAAATAAAAATGTTTAGAAGATCAGATAATAAAAAGATTGTATTAACTCTTGTTAGTTTGAGACCAACACAAAATCTATAGAAACGATCCAAGAAAATGAAATAAAAATGTTTAATTTCAACATTAGCATTTAAGGTATATTAGTTAGCATTTAAGGTATATTAGTTGTTCTTTAGCATGCTATATCTTTACCCTATACTGCATGTTCATAGATACATCACACAATACAAAAAAAATTGCCTAAAACATTAGAAGATCGAGTTCCACTATACGGGATCAAGTAGCCGATGTTTAATTGTTTCTTCAACACATAGCTAGCTAGCTAGGTTCCTAATTAAATAAACCAATATAATCTATGCTAGCCCATAAAACATGATCACTTTGATTAAAGACAACCTAATTAATTAATTCTTCACACTCCTCTCATGCCTAATTAATCCTTTTGATCATTTCTGTTTTACTCATTTGTTTCATACTAAATAAATACATTAATTTCCCACATAGTGGTGGTCTGGTGGAGGCTTGGAAGTCTCCAAAGGAGACCCAAGTTCAATCCCCATTAGCTACAACTTTGGGGCCAGCCCTCAGGCGCGTAGCCCAGTTGGTTTCGGAGGTGATGACTTTGCAAGAAAATGGTCATGCTTTCCAAAAATGGGTTGACACTCTTCCTTAGCGGGTCGCTGGATCAGTCTGGAGCGTATGCTCAACATTGTTTTTCACATATTGTCTATGATGCGAGACGTGTGAACCGGTCAGCATTGCCGGTTATCAACGTTTTGCAAGATATTTTTTTGTACATATCTAATTTTATATATAATGGATACAGACAGGTTTTATAATTTGGCATTATTCATGCATAAAGTAAGAAACACAGAGAATCTGTAAAGGTAATAATACTAGTAAAAAAAGAGGGTTAAAGGCTATTTATGTACTGCTTCGTGACATTGTTAATGAATTTAATCACACGTTTACTGTCAAAGTTTGGTGTAGAGAAGTGTGAATTATGTCAGAAATATTTCTTAAAAATAATTAAAAAACAAGAGGGTTGACTGAAATGCTACAAAACAAGGAGGCAAGGACCCACGTCTCTCGCCACCTTTTCCAACCCTTTTTAATTATTTGCAATTAAAAAAAGTGTAGTTTAGGTGAAGAATCGTGTATGGAAACACTGACATATTGAAGGAAAAAATGAAGAATAAAATGGGATTTTTAAATTTAAATATATACCAAAAAAAGAAAGATGAGAAGAAAAGAAAAAAGAAGCATAAAGAGGAATATAATGAAAAAACAAACACATTTGTGTGAAACTGACTCAATATTCAACTGCTGTCAAGTGTACGTCAGTGAGTCAGGGATGAAGATTCTTTAAAAAAAAAAAAAATTATTATTTATTATAAAAAAAAATATTAGTAGTACGTGTTTGTTTAGGGAAAGGTGGTGGGGATTTACCACCGGCCATTAATTAGGGTTTCTAAGTAGTAATTAAAATAATTATACGGACTATTATTATATATATCTTTTAAAAATAAGTTTCAGAAATTAATTTATCTTTATGTTATACATAGAAGTGTGTATATAGACTATAAAGATTGACGTTTCTGGATTTGCGGCAACATTCGAAGGAATGTGACTGCTCAATATCAGCTTTCATATCATATCATGAGTCTTTAGAACTAAATTAAATCTGTTTTCTTATTTGCTTCAATACATGTGAAAAATGTACCAACATTTAATCCGAAACTGCGAGCTTGGATATAAAGTAGATCAGCTGCATCCAACATAACAATAATTGCAATTAAAGAGATCAGTTTCAACATGTTTGATATGTTTGTACGTAATCTAGAAAGGTTTGAACCTATTCAAAGTCGAATTTGTAAAGAGATCGATGATCTCTTAAACATGAAGAAAAAACATTTGATAAGTTCATAATGAAATTTTTTATATATGTGAGTGTTTATGATTCTATTAGTAGTATTATTTAAGTTGAAATATAACGTAAAAATTTCAAAGATTTATAAATATGTAGAACGGTTTTTGATAATGACAAACTTATATAATGAATATTATAATTTATCACCACAAAAAGAGGGACACTGTCCATGAAAAAGCCGGCTTGATAATAATCTTCAATGTTGTAAATTTAATTTTTCATATAACCAAGTTGGTTTTAGATCATGTGTTTTCGCTTTTGTTGAAAAATGTAACCAAGTTGCGACACTACATATATCATGTTAAAGGCATCCACCGGCTTGTCAATATCGGCTAGTGTTGAATTATCGTTTTTGCATGGAATAGAAACAAATATACTGTGCAAGGTTGTTAAAATCGGAATTTTACATAAGATCATTTTCATTTTTACAAAATCGAGAATGTAAAATAAGAAAAAAACTGTAAGATCCTAGATTAATAATAAAATTTAAATAAAAAATTAATTTAGAAGAACATGTATTATAAAATCAAAATGATCATACGATCTTGGTTACGATCTTATAACCGATATTATGATATTGTTAATGATTTACGATCAATATTTACGATCTCACAATCTTACTAATTACGAATATATGAAAATTACGATCTTTCATATTTCTGTAAAGTAGGATCGTAACTACAATTAAAATCGTGATCTTGCTAGCTTGGTGTCATATGATTACACTTTTTTCTCTAAACGAGTGTCGATAATACATAGCACAAAGTATTATTTATGTCAAATAAGATGAACTTTTAAATTTTCAAAACACAAACTTTCTTTTTTTTGTAACGGCGTACTTGCATCATCTAATAGATAGTAAGGAACTAGCTAGAGTAATGCGAAGGCTTTAAACGGTGTTGTTTATGTCACCATTTGGACAGTTTGGAGCTGGAGGAATAACATTTTACACGCTTTAGATCAAGAAAGAAGCACTTTGCAGCATGATGATATATTCCCCCGAATTCAGCGTCAAGCACTCTTATGGATGAAAAATAGGTGTGCAAGAAAGGTTTTGAAATGAAGCTTGTGGATTCTCAACCCTCGAGAAATTGATCCAGGCTGAATATCACATATTTATATTAATATGGCAGTCTACTTTCGATTAGCTCTTTTGTAAATATTGGATATGTGGAGTTAATTATCTTCCCTAGCATTTGTTGTAAGGATTTTGGTGCCCAATTTTTGAACTTAATAAAAATTTCTTTGCTTTCCAGAAAAAAAGATAGAGTAATGCTCTTTTGATGACAGTGGGATATACAAGATCGGATTAAATTATGAAATTACGATAAGATTAAAGGGCCTTTGGTCTAGCGGTATATGACCCTCAACCTAGTGGTTGTGGATTCAAGCCTCGTAAGAGGTATTGTGTAAATATTCGGGGTTATATATATATATATATATATATATATATATATATATATATATTGAGAGGATCCAGGGGGAAGTGGAGATCTAGAGGGAAGGGGGGAAGTGAGTTTTGCACCATCAGATCTACTTAATATGCATTGTGATGAATATTAACAATAAATATTTTTCTAATAATGTGAAGTTTTAATATGCATCGTGATGCATATTAGTTAATATTCATCATAGTGAATATTAACAATTTTTTAAATAAATATTTATCAACTACTCTTATGATTGAAAAGTGATATTCATTCGTTGAAATATTCTTTGTAGCATCGATTTTGATTACAATTTACCAGTAAAAATAATTTTTTGTTGACGTTTTGATTGATAATTGTAATATGTTTCTTGATGAATACTAAACACTTCCCCCTTCCCTCAAAAAATTACTTCCCTCTTGATCCCTCCCCTATATATATATATATTGTGTGAGGTAGTTGTAGATTTGTTTTTCTGGAAAAAAAGAAAATTAAGATAAGTGTTTATTTTGTATGGGGACATTTATTCAAAGATAAACAAAACTAAATTGATAGATATTTAACTTATTACTCCTTTTGTCTAACTACAATATTCACAAATCTGATATCTTATATATCTACTAATATCTTTTTGGATTAACTGAAATATGAAGTTGACACTTATTTTATAACAATTTAAAATAGTAAGCTGAACACTTTAAATGAGATGGAAAAATATAATAATCTAAAATAGTAAGTTGAACCAGGGCGGGATTAGTGGGGGCAGTCGCCCCCTTAGAAATAAAAAATTATCGAAAAAAATAATTTTTTTAAAGATAATTAATGACCGTTAAGGATTTTGACCCCCCTAATGTGATAGAAAAAAATATAAAAAAATTTCCCACCCCCCCCCCCCCCCCCTCTAAAAATTACTAGCTCCACCCCTGAGTTGAACACCACAAAATGAGATGGGAGGTACATATGTGAGCGATGGAGTAAAATGTTTGATAAATTTGGCAATAAAATAAGAAAAGGAATTAGAAAAGGGCAATTTTATTTTAATTTGGGGAGAAAACCACACGAGAATCCAGAGGGAAATATATAAAGTTTTCCAAGAGGAGGATGGTGGGTGCATGGTGGAAGAGAAGACCTCGTGTCGCCTCGAAGCTACACAAAATGTTGATGTATATAATATATTTAAAATTTTAATATAACGTAAATTATACTATTATTTGTTTATCTTTTAATTTTTGTACTCTTGTCTATGAAGTTAAATGTAGGTTTTAGGGTTAGGGTTGTTTTATTGGAAGTTGATCAAGACATGCATGTTACAAATGAGGTTAGGAATTCACATATACCTTTTCCTCTTGACTACCTCAAAATTCCCATAAAAAGCAGGATTGCAAATTTATTTATGAGATATATATATGTGGGGATCTAAAATTAACTCCATCATTATGGCCGGCTTATGTTTTTATGTAATCCATCGATATACGACTCTTTTTCTTACTTTCATACTCCAAATTTCTTGTTACCAAATTACAACTAAGATATATTTAATTACTTTGGTCTCTCTTGAATTTATAAAATAAAAAGAATTACTTTATTGAAGTATATATATGTTTTTATTCATACAAATTACAAACTGATACATTTTGAATATATAATATTTTTTTTTCTTCGAGTTTTACCAATTACAAATGTGATGTTAAATAGAGGCAACATGTACTCAAATCGAATTAATCAAAATCCGAAAGCCATTATCAATTATCAACGTGGTTTGGGCCCAAGTACGTTTATCTGGCCTTCATCCAGTCTCTTAGAGCATCCACAATGATAAGTTTTTACAAAGCTTTTTTATGTATTTGGTGTAAGAGCTTTTTTATAAAAGCTATAGAAAAAGCTTTCTCTCCATTGATAAAAAGCTTTTCATCAATATAAAACAATAAAAATGTACAAAGTTGATAAAGAAAGAGAGTGTAAAGCTTTAGATTTTAAAAGCTTTTCATCCTCTCTCCTTGTTAATTTGGTACATTTTAATTGTTTTTTATTGATGAAAAGCTTTTTATCAATGTGGGCAAAGCTTTTCCTAAAGCTTTTTATAAAAAGCTCTTACACCAATTACATAAAAAAGCTTTGCAAAAACATATCATTGGGGATGCTCTTATAAATCGTTACAACCAAAAAAAAAAAAAAAAAATTCAAAATCGTATAATTAAGGGAAAATTATAATTAAGAAAAACCAACCCATATAAGATAAATTTATTTATATAATTATAAATTTACGGTAACAATTTAGATCTCGAAATTCAAACACCAACAATTTTAAGGGTTGATGAATCGATGTGCATGTGGCCATGTCGTTGATGTATCGATGGAATTCATGAGACACGTCGGTTGACCCTTTTTTAATTACTTAAATTAATCTCATTTCATGTGATCCACACTAACATTCAATTATCTATATATTTTAATTAATTAACAAATAACATAATTGTTCGTTACGTATAATGTAATTCGTCTTCAAATTTGTTAACTTATAAACATAAATATTTTTGAGAATGGTAATTAGTCAGCTATCGAAGATGATCTGATTTTGGTGGTATCAATGACCAATAACAATCACGAATTATGGTACATACATGCATCAATTATGGGCTTTGTTAATATTTTTTAATTTCATTTGTATGTATAATAGTTGAGATTGAGTTTGAGATGAGATTTGTTTTTTTATAACATTTGTGACAATTATTGTACCTATAATACTCCAAAAAATAGAAACCATCTAACTTATTGCGCAATTTCGCATTTGTTTGAAACTTATTTCATTGTAAACGTATAAATTTGATGAACTTCTATTATTACCCCTTAATATCAATTAGCAAAGAGTTATGAATAGTAAATTTTCCGTCTTTATGTGATTTACATATAAAGTTATATAATTGATGATGGAAGCTATAATCAATTATAATGTTAGATCAATTGGTTTAGTGTGTTGTCAATTTATCCACTAACCAAGGTTCAAGTCCCATGGCCATTGTATCATTTTTTTTTATCTTATTCTTATTCATTTTCCAAAATAAGGCTTTTCTGCCTCCTTAGTGTTTATCTTATAAAGTCTTTCTTTTTATGGTTGATGCTTGAAATTAGCAAATAAATATAAGTTACTAATAATAAAATAAAAACTCACATGAATATAATAGGAGACAATCAACTTTCTATAGCTCATTTATTTCTTATTTATTTTCTTCATTGTTTATTATTTTTGCCGGTCAATCTTTTGGACAATTTCTTATAAAAGCTCAATGTACTTTTCATCCTGTTACTTAATGCCTATTAAGATTAAGTATGATCGTGAATTCTAAATATGTGTATGAACTATGAAATCAAATAAGACATACGTTTTGAACCATAGCTCTCATTATTTGAAACTCCCGGCACAACGTGCGGGCATTGATAATTCTTGTTATTATCAATTTATTCATCGTGTAATCTTATTTGGGCTTATATGTGTCGGGTTTATTGATTATGGGCTTGTAACACAGCTCATATATATATGTATTGGGTTTGATACTTTGATGAGATATTGTGATGTGACATCATCAAAACAATGGTTACACAATCAAATAATGATTTTGTACTAGGAATAGAAGAAAAAAAATGTTATGCTTCACAAAAATCTTCGTGTTACCAGAGATCATGCATGGCAATGAGAAATTAAAACCAAACATCCAAGAACACACGAGATGATGTGGTTCGGTCGAAAGGTTATATATACGTCCTTGTAAGTAAACTAAATGTACATAATGTGTAAATCCATGAGGTGAATAAATAATCGAAGTTATGCAAATCTTGAACTTGTTTACGGTCGTTATACATAACACATTTACAAGATTATTTGTGGGTGATGTAGCGACAATCTATCGATATAATCAGCGACAACTAGTTTCTATAATAAGCACACAACTCGCGAATGTTGCATGTATCGTTGGATCTACGAAATCTAAACTATTGATCTATTTTTATTTGATTTGATTAAAAGGAAGGATATGACGATATTAATTTGGAATTCACGTGCGTAGCATTGTCTTGTTCTAAACAATTCAAGTTATTTTAACCCTAACTAAATAATTAACTCGTACTTTATTACTATAAACATTAACAATTACTCACAATATAAATTTCTCTAAGTTGACTAATTGTTTGATGATGAATTAAGATTTGTGATAATGCAACTTCCAACGTTTTGATCTTACTAGGATCCTAAGTATTATTTAATTAGTTTTTTCTACATAATTAAATAGTTAGCTAAGGCAAGTGAGTTTAATCTATTGCACCATGCATGAAATTTCTAAGTTTGTACTACTTGTATATTTTTGTGTTACCCTTTCGATACATCTGACACATTAATTATCTAATCTGAGTGATTATTAATAATTTAATGAATCAAAATAAACTATGATGTGATTTTTTTTAATCAAAATTACCGTTTTTGAGTAATAAGGTATATGTATAATAATTCAAACGCTCGGAAAGATGTTATAAATATGGGTGATGATATCTGCAACACATAATTTGATGCATATACCAAAACTGTGCTATGATGTACTTGTACTATGTACTTAAATACTTGTACAATGTGGTGTGAACATCAATTTGTATGTTGTAGAAGCCCACCTAAAATCTAGGAGATTTATTTTTATTAGCTCGACGAATTGAAGAAATGTAGAAGCCCACCTAAAATCTAGGAAATTAGCTAACTGTTGGTCCATTTTAAATTAGGCCAAACTCGTTTACCTTTCTTCCATAGTCCAATTTGGCCCAACTTAAAGCGGTGGACTCGTTGTTTAACTATTTTCTGGTCGAGTTTTCAAGTTTTTATCAGTATTCGTTGGCCTAACTTCTTAAAATGTAAGTTTTGGATAACATCAAAGTAGGTTTTAAAGAATTTCATTTAATTCTAATTTTTTAAATATTATATTCTATTAAAGTGTCTTTGTTTTGTGGGTGGAATTGGGAATGACTATTTAGTGTGATAGAAAAGTAAAAGAAATAAGCACATTATTTAAAATCTGATTTTTGCGAACGATAGCCTTAATGACTATGGTTAACAACTATAATTAAAATTATGTCATCATTCAAATGACTAATTCTATTACATACAAGCAAGCACATGCATATTATTCATTGGTTTGTGTGGAGACATTAATAACGAAGTGGTTAGTACAATGATATTTTTTCATACATTGTGTGAGAGAATAATTAGGAAGTGTTTTGTCATAGAATTTTTTTTTTTTTTAAGACAAACACAAAATACTTAGTTTATAAGTATAGTCCTTTAGGGCTACCGTTAACAATTTACATAAAATTTGTCTCAGTCATAAACGAGTTACTCACATGTATATAGATATTTCCAATGAGTTTTTAAATTAATAGTGATTTTCATTTCAACCTCTACCTATTATATACTACAACTATGATTGACTACTTTACATTACTCAAAAAAAAAAAAAACATTTATCATTGTTTTATCTGTTAGTATGGGTAGGCAGGGTAGCCAGGCCGTGAGGGGAAGCCCATATATTTTGTATGCGGTCCGGCCCAGCCATTATATTGTATATTTTTGCAATTTTTTGTATATATATATGACATTAATAAGAGAACTAGAGAAGTAATTTTTGGGAAAAATAATTAATTAAGAACTATTACGACTTTTTTCGAATATGTAATACAGTATTAGGAAATCAAAAATAAGATGTTACATGATTTAAAAATAAAAATAGTACCTTAATAATTTTTGTTACACTATAAAAAAAAAAAAAAATGGACCCATTTACTTTTATTACACTTGCATGTACCGACTTGCAATCATGTTCCGGTTCCACTATTAAGTGCCGGACCCTAAAAAATTAGTCGCTGGTGTCACAAACTTAGTTGCACCACCTAAATATGAGTGATAGCACTCCTAAAAACTCATTAACTTTGTAACTAATTTTACACTAAGTCGGCTTAATTGACTGATGTCACGTACCACCGTTGGCTATAACGTAAGTCCGCCCATGCCACTATATGTGTAAACTAATCAAACCATCAATAAATACCTATGTGTAAAGATTTTTTATTATTATTATTATTATTATTATTATTATTATTATTATTATTATTATTATTTATTTATTTATTTTTGAGCAAATGTGTAAAGAGTTGAATTTACTCATAAAAGAAGAATAGTTCAGTTTATCTGTTTATGAGAAGGAAAAGGAAGGTGTAATGGTTTCGTCTTTTTGCAGCCTTTTTTTATAGTACTGTAAGCGTGCATTTTACAAAGGTGTAAAGTAAAAAATTCCATTAGCTTTTATTAATGTGTCATACAACACCAACACCATACTTTTAAAACATCTCTAGTGGGATACAATTTAGGCCACCTAAACAAGTTACATCAAGCAAGCCAGCAAGGTACGACTTTTATTGCATCAGTGGTGGAGATTGACAAGTGCTGTATGTGCCAATGTATACATGGTTATCGATTTTTAGGGGCCTCCAAATTTTACGTACACTGATATTATCATGCATGTATTATATAGTATATATATAAACATAAATTAGTAATGCCCATTATACAAAATCGAATATGGTCTAATCATGTTACACTGCGTTGACAATAGAAGTCTCTTTGATCGTGTTATAGTCATCTTGAAGAGTTTTTTTGTCTTGTGCCAATACGTAATCTACTCTATTGTGCTATTTTCTAAAATGAGTTGATTGTTTTTCCAATGGGATTATTTCATACAAATTGTTGTTAACTAATCTCATCACTGTAGCAGCTGTCGAAATAGGATCTTGAAAATTTAAGTTGTAACACTTCTTCGTTGCTTGGTTTAGGGACACATTCATCGATTTCTTTTAATTCTTCCTAAGCTTGCTAGTGACTTACTTCTTTTAGCCGTTCCTACTTGATGTGATACTTGTGGTTTACAGTAATTACTTCGTTACCTTTGGATATTTATAGCAATTTTCGTGACGTTAATGTATACTTCTATGTATAAATTTTGTCTATTAGCACATACTTTTAATATTGCACAGGGCCTCCGAAATTCATTTGCCGACTTTAATTGTATGTAAAAATAAAAATAAATAAATGTATCTAAAATGCACCCCACAAATGACAATTACAAAACAGGTGGCGGATCCCCAATTTGTGAATGACAACTTATATATGTAATGATTCCACTCGTATATTTCAATTTAAACATCATTCAATCCATTATAAACGTAGCTTTTTGAATTTTTTTAATTTTGTAATGCAGAAAGTTATTATTGTGAAAACTTTAACGACCCTTTGATTAAGATATGAAAATCTTAACGTGAAATAATCTTGATAGAGTTGCATTTGTATATTGAAAAGATTGTTGGAAGATAAAGTATTCATTCTAATTCTTTAACATGTATACAAATACAAATTCCAATTAATATTATGAGTTAAGGGTGTGCCAAATACACCCTAAGAGTAAACTCCGTGAATGAACCTTGTGATATATACGGATTTACAAAAATGTATCTCAACTATTTTTTTTTTTGTGCTATTTATCCAAAATGTTTATTTTTGTCTTGTAATTGATCCGTCCGTCACTTGAAATGACTAAAATACCCCTAACATCTTCATAATTCTTGTTTCTAAAATATTGAATACAAAAATGGTTGGTGGTATTATAGTCATTTCAGCGACGAATGGACCAATTAGAAGATAAAAATGAATTTATTGGACTAATAACATGAAAAACAGTCTTGAAGTACAATTTTGGTAAAAATAAAAATAAATCCAAGGCACCTTCATATAATTTAGGGTAATTTACTCTAAATTTAGTTGTATATGTTAAATACTACTCCCTCCGTCACGTATCTATTGTCCGGTATTCCTTTTTGGGATGTCCCAATATAATTGTCCACTTCCATAAATAGAAAAGAATAATGAGATAAAGTTCATTTATGCCCCTAATTTATATATGTAAGACAAAAAGGTAGGTAAAAAGTAACGGGTAAAATTGTCTTGTTACCAAAAAGTAAGAGAGATGGTGATGTTTTTCTTAAATTGCGTGTTTTTTGTCTGGAGGACAATAAAATTGGGACGGATGGAGTACTAAAATCGTATGGTTGGAATGGTAAGAAAAATTAGTTGTTAAATTAAGTGGTGAAATTAATGATGGCCGACAGGCCATAATCAAAGTGTTTATAGCTTTTACCTTTAACAATTCATCCATATCTTTATAATTCATGGACCACTTTTACTATGATATATTTTCCTAATCACAAATTAATATTTGAGAAATAATAGATTCCCTTTACATTCATAATTTTTAGTTTGGGTTCATTCGTAAACCTTTAATTTTTCTTTTGAGAACAGTTAACATTAATAAATGATCTTGATTAGTTTTGATTAGAGGTGGCAAAATGAATAGGTCGGGTCGGGTCACGGGTCTAGATGAGTTTGGGTCTAAATGGGTCCGGGTCTAGATGGGTCATTTAGAAGGATGGGTCTAAACGGGTCCGGGTCAAATGGGTCTCGGGTCGGGTCGGGTCGGGTCATCGGGTTCACCAAAAAAAAAATTTATTTGAGTGAAAAATGAAAAAAATGAAATGAGGTGGAAAAAAAAAATTACCCGCTAGACCCGTCTAAACCCGTTGGTTAATTGTTACATAAATAGAGGTTATATTGAAAAACCCATTTAGACCCATCCAAAAAATGGGGAGGAGACCCAACAAATCCACCACCTCCTAAAAATTAACCAAATTGACCCAAAATTAACTAATGGGTCTAAAATTGACACCTCTAGTTTTGATCAGATATGATTCGATCCTGATTACTTATGATTATGTGTATGATTTCTCGTATATACAATCGACCGACCGTCGCTTATAAAGTAATTACACAAATGATTTATATAAGTTGTAATTAAGAATCTGAAATACACTTTAAACAATGTTTATCTTGCTCATCATTCATAACCAACAAACCCTATGTCACTCTAGCTTTTGAACATTGAATACTAATTAGAAATTGTCAATTATAGGTAAAGCTGAAAACCCTTAATGAATACATTGAAATAACCTACCTTAGTGTAAGTCTATCTATTATATGCATAAAATAGTGCTCGAAAGAGGGGTGCAGTGGCAGACAAGAACACCATATTTATGACACACTAAAAGTAGTTTACTAGTTTTGATATGGGTTTATAATAAGTCCATCGTGGGGATATCATGTCAAACATAGACTAGAAAAGTTAGCCTAAAAGGAAGGTCTACAAGATTTTGTGTTGCCTGTCTAATTTTTAGCATTTGGCAACAATAGTCCCTTTCCCCTCGTATATTATCAAGCCCTATTCATATGTACGGAGTATTATACTTTATTTATCTTCTATATGCTTTTCAAAACGTGTATGTATCGGACACGCAAACCAGCCCACGTTAAGTCGCCTCAGGCTCAACACGTGAGAGGTGAATCGGACTCACCGAGTGTAACATCCTCTCCAGTGGTCTGGTAATTTCTTATTTTAAATTGATTATTTAAATGTTGTAGAAATTATTCGATATTATTTGTTTAGTTGCGAAACTTAGATAAATAAGTCAAATGACTTATTGTGGATAGTAAATTGTTGTTTATTTTAATTTACTAGAGTTGATGGTAGAATAAATTAAGTTTCTCGCAATTGATATTTAGGTTCCAGACAATAGATTTAGGACGGGTATAAAATACCCAAAAGTGGAGTCGGGTTATTAAGTGAGGCCGACCTCTCTTTTTGAAATTTTCCTAAAATGTTAACTCCTTTCTTGTTTTATCTTTAACCTAAGAAACCTAAATCAAAGAAATTGAGAAACTAGCTTGTTTGTGAAATCCTTGAATTTGAAGCTGTGATTCTGGTACAAGCTTATCTTCGTCACCATCATCATCTTGTTTCTTTGACTTGTAAGTACTTGGATAGGGTTTTATGAATTTGATTATATTGAAATTAGGTTGGTAATTGGTTTTAGTAATCAATTGATGCTTGGAATGTTGTTATACAATAATATGTAGTAATATATGATGTATTTGCTGCATTAAGCTGAGCTATATACCTGAGTTTGTGATGTTGATATTGATTTTAGAGTTAGGATTCGTGCAGCAAGTTGCAGGTTGAATTTCGCATGGAAACGCGATCCTAGACCTAAGCCCGGATCGCGTTCCTTAGTTATAAAATGATACAGTCGCATTTTGGTCTTACGAACGCGATCCCACCATTGTTTCCGGATCGCGTTGCTTAGTACAATTCGGTAACAGAATGATTTTCAAAGGGGAACGCCATCCAGTTCCCCCCAGTCCGGATCGCGTTTGCATGAATAATTTTGACAGGTTTTGCGAATTTTGAAAATGCACAAGTAATTTCAGGGTCACGGTTTAGTGACGAATTTCATTAACTCGGATTGGGTTGAAATTCACATGGTCACTCGAAAACGGCCCAATGATCAAAGCTCTATTCTAAGAGTCTAGGTGGTTTTTGGCCATTCGGGGTCATCTAGGGGTCGAAAATGGCATTTTTCAGTTCTTAAACGTCATTTCGGAAATTTTTGATTGAACTTTTGTTTGCTTAGACTTCAGGGATTACCTGATTTGGATAAATATATTATGATGATGATTATGAGATGAGTTACTAACTTGTTTGTTGTGTGATGTTTCAGATACCCCAAAGACTCAGTGATTAGAAGCTGAGTGTTGCGACTTCTGAGGTATCGGTGAGTGGATTTAGAACTCACCTTTTGATTTAGTTGTAACTGTTTGGTTACAACAAGTGAACGTAGATATATTTGTTGAATTATTTAATTGATATTGTTGATTGTAAATCTACGTGCTATGTGTAACACCCCCAAATTTAGTGATTTGCGGAAGCATACTTGGGTGTTACTAATCAATATACAAAGCACAAGATATACAGCAAACGACCTCTAAATGAGACGTTTTGTAAAATAATTACATTCCATAATTTAATCGTTTGAAAACATATAGTTTTCTTTACAAAAATATGTAAGCCTTGAGTCCGCGTATGTGACGGGAGATTCTATTACATAACCATAGTTACAAAAGATAATGCCAAAGAATCTCCGTTAGATGCAGTTTGGAAATCATGCGACTCTAGCTAGTAATCCTGGAGTGATCCTACTCCGTAAGTGTACCTGAGAATACATGCTAAAAAGGGTCAACCAAAAGGTTGGTGAATCTCACAGGTTTATCAGTAAGTAAATAATCAGTTTGAACACAAGATTTCATCAGTAGTGCCCGTAGGCGTATATCAAGTATTTGCAAATCTCGCAAAAGTAAAGTAATCAAGTTATACCGTTGCCATGAGGCTCATAATCGAAGCTTAACCCGTAAATAATCAGTTGCTCCCGTGACATGCTCGAAATTGAGCAAACATAAGTAAACGAAATAATAGTCGCCCGTTTATACATAACGGTTCGTGGTAGCGCTACTACCCCGGGCGGGGAGGGTCATTTCCCTAATGGATCCATTAACTACTGTTCGCGCTTAAGTACATAACTAACGATATATGATGGAGATACTTCAGTAAATAGTAAGTAACTCATGCAATTCCGTTTGGTATAGTAAACAGTTTAGCACTTGTGTTCAAGAAAAATCAGTAGCATGTATCTCCCCCAATAAGTTAAAACAGTAAAAGTGGGGCCGTAAGACTCACCTGAGTCTTTGCAAGTACGTTTATATCAATAAACGAGTAAGTAATATCAACAGTTGGTTCTCCGAACCCGTAACCTCCAAATGCCTAAACACGTAATGTCAAGTAAGTAGCTGTCTCGCAAGATCATCTAGGCTAGTTGTTCATACAACCCAAAGTGTCCGAATGTCGGTTCGTTATCGTTTGTATAAAAGTGTACGACCCGTTGATGACGAGTTTGAAATAATAACTTTAGGTATTATTATCAAATTATTGATGTTTTGCACTTATAAAAGTGTCCCAAAGTGTTTTATAAATCGTATCGTATAAGTATTTGAAGTTACAAAAATTCGACACTTAGTGAAATTAAAGTTTGAAAACCTGCTGTTTTATGCGACACTATATGCGTCACTTCTGTGTTCTATGCGTCACTTGTGGAGTGTCGCGTATTGGGTCAGTGTGTAAATGTATGCGTCACTGAGATAGTGTCGTGTATCGTGTTATGCGTCACTTCCGAAGTGACGGGTTCCGTAACATAGCAGCACTCAAGGAGTGACGTTAACAAGTGTCGGGTTAAGGTTCTAGGCGTCACTAGAGTAGTGTCGGCAAGAGAGTCGTATAAAATTAGATTTCGATCATAGGCGTCACTAAGGCAAGTGACGCTAGTAGTGACGGATATTGAAAATGCGTCACTTAGGTAGTGACGGGAAAAGAGGGCTTATGCGACACTTAGTCAGTGTCGCACGAAGTGACGCATATCTGGGTTCATCAGTGCGTCACTTACGTCTGATCGACGGATTTTGAGCCAAAAACATGTTTTCGGGTTTCCGTTTGGTCCGATTCTTTTACCCAACCCTTATATGAACATAATAAGCCTATAGAAACCATAAACTAGTAAAAATGATCAAAAACGAGAGATGTCGGAAATTGTCGGAAACTTACAAAACGCCGAAATGAAATTCCGGAAAGATAGCGTTGTAGATCGGGATGCGGTGGTCGTTTATTTCCAATGGAGTAGTATGTTTCGCGTGCGTTTAGTGGTAGTATTTGTCGATTTTTGATGAATTTTGGTGATGAAAAGTTGAGAGAAAAAGTAAAAGAGAGAGAGAGAAAGAAGAAATGAAATGAAAGAAAAGGTGGGGAATGGGAGGTTATCCTCCCATTTTCCGGTCCCCGCTCCCCGTGCGGTGTTCGTTTGCTCCGTCGTTTAATCGTAAATAATTAATTTAAATATTAATGTACGTTTTAAAAATACAAATTATTACGCGAGAATTTATTTAAATATTTTACAATTTAATGTATATTTGAGTTCTAATTTGTACGTTAATTTATTTAGTTGCGCGTTTTAACATTTTAAATTGTGTAACTTTCTGATTGTGCAATACGAATAAATACGAAATATTATTATAATAATATTTTTGATATAACAATGTTATTTACTAAAATTGGTCACCAACGTCCGTATTAAATTGAATCGAAATACATTCGATTTAAATTGCGTACGATTTAACCAAATCGCATTTTTGTATATATTCAACAATATATATAATTCGATACATTCATTAGCCTAACACAGAACTAATTACATGTATTAACAAAGAATTAGGCACTAATTCTAGGCCTAATTTGCCGGTTGTTACATTCTCCCCCTGTTAAAAGAATTTCGTCCCGAAATTTAAGTCGAAGTCGCGTTAGGGGCAGAATCGGTGAATAAGTGGGGATACTTGAGTCGCATTTGGTCTTCCCGTTCCCAAGTGAATTCCGGACCACGCCGCGAATTCCACCTGACTTTGACGATGGGAATACGACTTTGTTTCAGTTGTTTGACCTCACGGTCCATAATTTCGGCGGGTTCCTCAACGAAATGAAGTTTGTCATCGATGCGGATCTCGTCAAGGGGTATGATAAGTGTCTCGTCGGACAGACATTTCTTCAAGTTAGAAATGTGAAAGGTAGGGTGCACACTGCTGAGTTCAGAGGGCAGCTGCAATCGATATGCCACTGGACCTATTTTCTCGAGGATCTCAAAAGGTCCAACGTACCTGGGGTTTAATTTTCCGCGTTTGCCGAATCGGATTACGCCTTTCCTAGGCGATACCTTTAAGAGTACTCGATCCCCAACTTGGAACTCGAGTGGCTTGCGTCTCACGTCAGCATAGCTTTTCTGACGATCACGCGCGGCTTTGAGTCGGTTTTGGATTTCAACGATTTTCTCTGTGGTTTCATGTATAAGTTCAGGACCAGTGAGTTGACTATCCCCCACTTCAGTCCAACAGATCGGTGATCGGCACTTACGACCGTATAGTGCCTCAAAAGGTGCAGCCTTAATGCTGGCGTGATAGCTGTTGTTGTATGAGAATTCGCACAACGGTAGATGTCTTTCCCAATTTGTACCGGAATCCACTACGCAGGCTCGTAGCATGTCTTCCAGTGTCTGAATAGTTCGTTCGCTCTGGCCATCGGTCTGAGGATGGTACGCGGTACTCATATCGAGACGGGTACCCAGTGATTTTTGGAGTGATTGCCAGAAGCGAGATGTGAAACGAGCATCCCTGTCAGAGATAATCGAGAGAGGGACACCATGTTGGCAAACGATTTCTTTGATGTAAATTTGTGTAAGGCGTTCCATTTTGTCGGTTTCTCTGATTGCCAAGAAATGAGCCGATTTGGTGAGCCGATCGACGATCACCCAAATGGTATCGCAACCGCTCGCCGATTTAGGTAGTTTGGTTATGAAATCCATGGAAATTTTCTCCCATTTCCATTGAGGAATTTCAGGTTGTTGGAGCAATCCGGAAGGTCTTTGGTGCTCGGCCTTGACCTTGGAACAAGTTAAGCATTTGCTGACGTACAAAGCAATGTCAGCTTTCATGTTCGGCCACCAATAAAACTCCTTGATGCCGTGATACATTTTGTCGGATCCCGGGTGGATAGAATACTTGGACTTGTGAGCTTCATCCATCACCAAGTCCCGAAGGTTTCCGAAATTAGGCAACCAGATTCGGTTAGAGAAATACCTAACTCCGTTGGGTCTGATCTCGAATTGTTTATCCATGCCTCGCAAGGCCTCGTTCTTGAAGTTATCGGGTTTCAGAGCTTCGAGTTGGGCAAGATGTATTTGGGTGGTGAGATTGTTATGAATGGTAATACTGAGTGCCCGGACTCGAAGGGGTTTTATTCGTTCCTTACGGCTGAGAGCATCAGCAACCACGTTTGCTTTGCCCGGATGATATTTGATCTCACAGTCGTAATCGGTGAGTAATTCAACCCATCTACGTTGCCTCATGTTAAGATCTTTCTGGTTGAAAATGTGCTGGAGGCTTTTGTGGTCGGTGAATATAGTGCTGCGGGTACCATAAAGATAATGTCTCCAGATTTTTAAAGCGAACACCACGGCCCCTAGTTCGAGGTCGTGAGTTGTATAGTTTTTCTCGTGAACTTTAAGTTGTCTGGAGGCGTAAGCAATGACCTTGTCCCGCTGCATCAACACGCAACCGAGACCTTGGTGAGAAGCATCGCAGTATACCACGAAGTCATCGGTGCCTTCGGGTAGAGATAGAATGGGTGCACTGCAAAGCTTAGATTTCAACAGTTGGAATGCTGACTCTTGTTTATCGGTCCAATCGAATTTCTTTTCCTTCTGAGTCAGCACGGTGAGGGGTTTGGCAATTGTTGAAAAGTTTTCAATGAAGCGGCGGTAGTAACCGGCCAATCCCAAAAATTGGCGTACTTCGGTGGGAGTGGTTGGTGCTTGCCAATTCTTGATTGCCTCGATTTTTGACGGGTCTACATGAATTCCCTGACTGTCGATAACGTGTCCAAGGAATTGAACAGTGTTTATCCAGAACTCACACTTAGAGAATTTGGCGTAAAGCTCCTCGTGTCTAAGTAGTTCTAGGATGGTTCTGAGGTGTTGTGCGTGTTCTTGTTCGTTTCGCGAATAGATAAGGATGTCATCGATAAAAACAATGACAAACTTGTCGAGGTATGGTTTGCACACCCGATTCATAAGGTCCATGAATACAGCTGGTGCGTTGGTTAGGCCAAAGGGCATTACTTGGAATTCGTAGTGCCCGTAACGGGTTCTGAATGCGGTTTTTGGGATGTCAGCATCGCGAACACGCAACTGATGATAACCTGATCGAAGATCAATCTTTGAATAACAGCTTGATCCTTGAAGTTGGTCGAACAGGTCATCGATTCGAGGGAGTGGGTATCGGTTCTTGACGGTTAGTTTGTTCAACTCCCGGTAGTCAATACACATTCGAAATGAACCGTCTTTCTTTTTGACAAATAAGATCGGAGCTCCCCAAGGTGAAGAACTCGGTCTGATGAATCCTCTATCCAGGAGTTCCTGTAACTGCGTGGACAACTCCTGAAGTTCAGATGGAGCTAGGCGGTACGGTGCTCGGGCCACCGGTGCGGCACCCGGCACGAGATCAATCGAGAACTCAACCTGTCTAGGTGGAGGTAAACCAGGTAGTTCTTCTGGAAAGACTTCGGGAAAGTCTCTAACGATTGGCACATCTTCAAGTCGCTTCTCCTCCGACTTTTTCTCCGTGATGTGTGCGAGGATTGCGGGGTAACCCTTTCTCAGAAATTTTCGGGTTTTTAAACAGGAGATTAAGTTTAGTCTCGACCCACCGGTCTCTCCCTGTATAATCAAGGTACTACCAGCGGCGAGAGGAATTCGGACGATTTTATCATGGCAAACAATTTCGGCCCGGTGCTTGGACAACCAGTCCATTCCCACGATGATGTCAAAACTTCCTAGTTCAACAGGCATTAGATCGATTGAGAAGGTTTCGTTGGCGAGGTTTAAAGTGCAATTAGGTATTACACTATTGGTTTCTATGAGTTTACCATTTGCGAGCTCTACAGTGTACTTAACATCTAAGGCCGAAGGGGTGATATTAAGTAGTGGGCAAAACTCATCAGATATAAAACTTTTATCAGCACCGGTATCAAATAATACTGACGCAGTAAGATCGTTGAGAAGAAACGTACCCGTTACAACATTCGGGTCTTCCCTAGCTTCCCCAGCTTTGATGACAAATGCTCTGCTACGAGCAGGGTTGTTGTTCCGTTTGTTGCTGTTGTTGTTGTTGTTGTTGTTGTTGCTTCTCTGCTTAGGGCAATTATTCTGAAAATGCCCAGGACTTCCGCACCCATAACAAGTCTTCGGGGCACTGGTGTTTCGACAATCCTTGGCCAGATGCCCAAAACGTTTGCAGTTTGTGCAAGGGCAGGAACCGTCGTGGTGACGATTGCATTTGGGACAGTAGGGCCTGTTTCCACTGTACCCTTTTCTTTCTGAGGAGCCGGATGAATAAGCCCTAAGGGGCTCAGGCTTTCGGTTGGTGATTTGGTTGGATGAGTTGGGGTTTCCTTCCCACTTTCGTTTGTTGTTTGCAGGTGGGGCTGAAGTTGTGTTACGGCGAACAGCGTTTGCCGTGAGTTCATGGGCCATACGGATGGCGTTCTGGATAGTACCTGGTTTGGATGAAGTCACCAGGTCCTGAAGTTTTTCGGGTAATCCATCAACGTATTTCTCGATCCTCTTATACTCAGGATCGACCATGGTTGGGCACAGAAGTGCCAGCTGGTGGAAACGGTTGGTGTAACCGGTGATATCATTACCTTGCATCTTATGGTTCCAGAATTCCAGCTCCAGTTGTTTCAGTTCATCCCTGGGGCAATACTCACCCCTTAACATCTCCTTCAACTCCTCCCACGGGAGTTTGTAAGCATCGGCAACGCCCACAGTTTGGGCATAGGTGTTCCACCACGTGAGTGCGGTGTCGGTAAAAGTACTAACAGAGAACTTAACTTTGTCCCCCTCCGCACAGTTGCAGATAAGAAATACCGATTCAACTTTCTCGATCCAACGTATCAGACCAATAGCTCCCTCGGTACCTGCAAAGTTTAGAGGTTTGCAGTTCTGGAAGTCCTTGTAAGAACAAGGTTTAGCAGCAGAGGTTTCAGCGGCATCGCTGTTTCTCGAGGAATTTGGTGGAGTATTCCGAGCTAAGGCTTCAGTAACAGCCTGGGTTATAAGGGAGGTAATCTGGGCATCGGTGTAAGGTCGTGTCTTTGGCGGCATGATTCTTCAATAAAAGAAATGAAGATACATGAGATTTTGTAAGAAAGTTGTATTTATTATAGATGTACGTGTAGAAAGCAGTAATACATGACATCAACATGGAAAAATGACAATTAATATGAGTTGAACAACAAGGAATATTTGATAGCTAATACGAGTTCAAAGGTTACACCCTACGGATGTATTACAAGAGGCATCAGGAATTGTTACATCCGACTGAATTATAGAGTAGCGCGTAGATAGTTACTAGATTACAGGATAGATTACAAGACAAAGACTACACTAGTCTTGACGTAGATTAATTTGTTCCATCATCGTGACAAGACGGTCCACAGTGTTTGCAAGCCTGCTAGCTTGTCGGGCGTTGTCTTCTGCTAGCGCAAGTCGTTGTGTTAGTCCGCGCGCATACTCTTCTGCTTCATGTGAGCGTTGCTCACATTCTTCCATCCTTTGTTGTAGAAGGGCATTTTCCACCCTTATTTCTATTATTTGGTTGCGAAGGACATCCATGTTGTTGTTTGTGGTTTCAAGGTCGTCGGAGACTTGTTCGATGCGTTCAAGGGATGTAAGTCTCCAGTTTTCGTTTGTTTCCTGCAACACGACATCCATGGTGCGAAGTCGCTGCTCGTGTTGATTCACCCTGGCGGCTAAGGCCGGTAAGGTGGAATGAGTGGGATACGGGCCAGCTCGAGACAACCTGGAGTTCCTCCTTGCTACCCTTGGGTTCTGCGACCCGGGTGGAGAACGAGATGAATTTGATGGGATGTTTGCCATTTCTGAGACAAAGCGTTAGTAAGATTGAGGCCTATATTCATATAGCTCCTATATAATTTTGTGTTGCCTGTCTAATTTTTAGCATTTGGCAACAATAGTCCCTTTCCCCTCGTATATTATCAAGCCCTATTCATATGTACGGAGTATTATACTTTATTTATCTTCTATATGCTTTTCAAAACGTGTATGTATCGGACACGCAAACCAGCCCACGTTAAGTCGCCTCAGGCTCAACACGTGAGAGGTGAATCGGACTCACCGAGTGTAACATCCTCTCCAGTGGTCTGGTAATTTCTTATTTTAAATTGATTATTTAAATGTTGTAGAAATTATTCGATATTATTTGTTTAGTTGCGAAACTTAGATAAATAAGTCAAATGACTTATTGTGGATAGTAAATTGTTGTTTATTTTAATTTACTAGAGTTGATGGTAGAATAAATTAAGTTTCTCGCAATTGATATTTAGGTTCCAGACAATAGATTTAGGACGGGTATAAAATACCCAAAAGTGGAGTCGGGTTATTAAGTGAGGCCGACCTCTCTTTTTGAAATTTTCCTAAAATGTTAACTCCTTTCTTGTTTTATCTTTAACCTAAGAAACCTAAATCAAAGAAATTGAGAAACTAGCTTGTTTGTGAAATCCTTGAATTTGAAGCTGTGATTCTGGTACAAGCTTATCTTCGTCACCATCATCATCTTGTTTCTTTGACTTGTAAGTACTTGGATAGGGTTTTATGAATTTGATTATATTGAAATTAGGTTGGTAATTGGTTTTAGTAATCAATTGATGCTTGGAATGTTGTTATACAATAATATGTAGTAATATATGATGTATTTGCTGCATTAAGCTGAGCTATATACCTGAGTTTGTGATGTTGATATTGATTTTAGAGTTAGGATTCGTGCAGCAAGTTGCAGGTTGAATTTCGCATGGAAACGCGATCCTAGACCTAAGCCCGGATCGCGTTCCTTAGTTATAAAATGATACAGTCGCATTTTGGTCTTACGAACGCGATCCCACCATTGTTTCCGGATCGCGTTGCTTAGTACAATTCGGTAACAGAATGATTTTCAAAGGGGAACGCCATCCAGTTCCCCCCAGTCCGGATCGCGTTTGCATGAATAATTTTGACAGGTTTTGCGAATTTTGAAAATGCACAAGTAATTTCAGGGTCACGGTTTAGTGACGAATTTCATTAACTCGGATTGGGTTGAAATTCACATGGTCACTCGAAAACGGCCCAATGATCAAAGCTCTATTCTAAGAGTCTAGGTGGTTTTTGGCCATTCGGGGTCATCTAGGGGTCGAAAATGGCATTTTTCAGTTCTTAAACGTCATTTCGGAAATTTTTGATTGAACTTTTGTTTGCTTAGACTTCAGGGATTACCTGATTTGGATAAATATATTATGATGATGATTATGAGATGAGTTACTAACTTGTTTGTTGTGTGATGTTTCAGATACCCCAAAGACTCAGTGATTAGAAGCTGAGTGTTGCGACTTCTGAGGTATCGGTGAGTGGATTTAGAACTCACCTTTTGATTTAGTTGTAACTGTTTGGTTACAACAAGTGAACGTAGATATATTTGTTGAATTATTTAATTGATATTGTTGATTGTAAATCTACGTGCTATGTGTAACACCCCCAAATTTAGTGATTTGCGGAAGCATACTTGGGTGTTACTAATCAATATACAAAGCACAAGATATACAGCAAACGACCTCTAAATGAGACGTTTTGTAAAATAATTACATTCCATAATTTAATCGTTTGAAAACATATAGTTTTCTTTACAAAAATATGTAAGCCTTGAGTCCGCGTATGTGACGGGAGATTCTATTACATAACCATAGTTACAAAAGATAATGCCAAAGAATCTCCGTTAGATGCAGTTTGGAAATCATGCGACTCTAGCTAGTAATCCTGGAGTGATCCTACTCCGTAAGTGTACCTGAGAATACATGCTAAAAAGGGTCAACCAAAAGGTTGGTGAATCTCACAGGTTTATCAGTAAGTAAATAATCAGTTTGAACACAAGATTTCATCAGTAGTGCCCGTAGGCGTATATCAAGTATTTGCAAATCTCGCAAAAGTAAAGTAATCAAGTTATACCGTTGCCATGAGGCTCATAATCGAAGCTTAACCCGTAAATAATCAGTTGCTCCCGTGACATGCTCGAAATTGAGCAAACATAAGTAAACGAAATAATAGTCGCCCGTTTATACATAACGGTTCGTGGTAGCGCTACTACCCCGGGCGGGGAGGGTCATTTCCCTAATGGATCCATTAACTACTGTTCGCGCTTAAGTACATAACTAACGATATATGATGGAGATACTTCAGTAAATAGTAAGTAACTCATGCAATTCCGTTTGGTATAGTAAACAGTTTAGCACTTGTGTTCAAGAAAAATCAGTAGCATGTATCTCCCCCAATAAGTTAAAACAGTAAAAGTGGGGCCGTAAGACTCACCTGAGTCTTTGCAAGTACGTTTATATCAATAAACGAGTAAGTAATATCAACAGTTGGTTCTCCGAACCCGTAACCTCCAAATGCCTAAACACGTAATGTCAAGTAAGTAGCTGTCTCGCAAGATCATCTAGGCTAGTTGTTCATACAACCCAAAGTGTCCGAATGTCGGTTCGTTATCGTTTGTATAAAAGTGTACGACCCGTTGATGACGAGTTTGAAATAATAACTTTAGGTATTATTATCAAATTATTGATGTTTTGCACTTATAAAAGTGTCCCAAAGTGTTTTATAAATCGTATCGTATAAGTATTTGAAGTTACAAAAATTCGACACTTAGTGAAATTAAAGTTTGAAAACCTGCTGTTTTATG
This sequence comes from Helichrysum umbraculigerum, assembly GCA_949592205.1. Lineage (NCBI taxonomy): Eukaryota > Viridiplantae > Streptophyta > Magnoliopsida > Asterales > Asteraceae > Helichrysum > Helichrysum umbraculigerum. The sequence goes on from CATIUR010000001.1 coordinate 232,228,737, forward strand.
CGACACTATATGCGTCACTTCTGTGTTCTATGCGTCACTTGTGGAGTGTCGCGTATTGGGTCAGTGTGTAAATGTATGCGTCACTGAGATAGTGTCGTGTATCGTGTTATGCGTCACTTCCGAAGTGACGGGTTCCGTAACATAGCAGCACTCAAGGAGTGACGTTAACAAGTGTCGGGTTAAGGTTCTAGGCGTCACTAGAGTAGTGTCGGCAAGAGAGTCGTATAAAATTAGATTTCGATCATAGGCGTCACTAAGGCAAGTGACGCTAGTAGTGACGGATATTGAAAATGCGTCACTTAGGTAGTGACGGGAAAAGAGGGCTTATGCGACACTTAGTCAGTGTCGCACGAAGTGACGCATATCTGGGTTCATCAGTGCGTCACTTACGTCTGATCGACGGATTTTGAGCCAAAAACATGTTTTCGGGTTTCCGTTTGGTCCGATTCTTTTACCCAACCCTTATATGAACATAATAAGCCTATAGAAACCATAAACTAGTAAAAATGATCAAAAACGAGAGATGTCGGAAATTGTCGGAAACTTACAAAACGCCGAAATGAAATTCCGGAAAGATAGCGTTGTAGATCGGGATGCGGTGGTCGTTTATTTCCAATGGAGTAGTATGTTTCGCGTGCGTTTAGTGGTAGTATTTGTCGATTTTTGATGAATTTTGGTGATGAAAAGTTGAGAGAAAAAGTAAAAGAGAGAGAGAGAAAGAAGAAATGAAATGAAAGAAAAGGTGGGGAATGGGAGGTTATCCTCCCATTTTCCGGTCCCCGCTCCCCGTGCGGTGTTCGTTTGCTCCGTCGTTTAATCGTAAATAATTAATTTAAATATTAATGTACGTTTTAAAAATACAAATTATTACGCGAGAATTTATTTAAATATTTTACAATTTAATGTATATTTGAGTTCTAATTTGTACGTTAATTTATTTAGTTGCGCGTTTTAACATTTTAAATTGTGTAACTTTCTGATTGTGCAATACGAATAAATACGAAATATTATTATAATAATATTTTTGATATAACAATGTTATTTACTAAAATTGGTCACCAACGTCCGTATTAAATTGAATCGAAATACATTCGATTTAAATTGCGTACGATTTAACCAAATCGCATTTTTGTATATATTCAACAATATATATAATTCGATACATTCATTAGCCTAACACAGAACTAATTACATGTATTAACAAAGAATTAGGCACTAATTCTAGGCCTAATTTGCCGGTTGTTACACTATGTGTGGCCTTCGGGCATCAGTTGTTAATGAGGTCAACGGGTTGAATTGGTTGGTTAGGCTAGTTGGTTGTTGTGTGAATTACACAGGGTCTTGCTTCATTTGTTGTGTGTATAGAACATGTGTTTGAGTATGGTAACCACTAGCTATCGGTCTCATCCGTTATGACCATACGGATATGGTTGGATAAGTGTTCTGGGGAGCCACCCGGGTATTTTGGTATTCTCCAGAGCCACCGATCCTCATCATTAAATTGTTGATTAGTGACTTGTATGTTTACGGTTGTTGGTGTAAACAAGTAGTTAAGCTAAGTTAATTGGTGTGTGATGAATTCATTCACTTAGCTTTGTGCTAATCCCTCAATTTACTTTCTGTAGGTTATGTTTTGGGATGTGGGTTGCAGGATTTTGACGCTCATGGAGCGGGGAGTGTTTGACTTGCAGTGCTACTCTGACATGTTTTGTAACAAAACTAAAGTTTGGAACAATATAATACCCCGTTTGATGTAGTTGTTTAATAGTTTTAAATTGGTGTGCGGATGATATGTAAACTACCTATGTACATTATCTTAATGTACAGTGTTTTCAGATGCTTTTAATTATACGCTTCCGTGTAAATAATATACTATTGTTGTTTCAAATTAGGGGTGTTATACCGAGCAGCCTAGGCCATGCAGGGATGTCAATCCTTTGGATCGAACTCCCGACCTCATTTATATAATAGAGACCCACTTTTTATACAACACCCTCAACCACTCGGGTACACGCCCGGGCTCATGTCTACTTCGATCACCTTCTCTTTGCTAAGTTGTTAATATTGTATATATTAATGATGGTGAAGGAGATATAAGAAATATATTATGTGATGTTAATCATATAGAGTCTTACGTCTTATGTTAACATCACCTAAATTATGTGCTAAATAAGTAACGAAGAATTACATCGATATATGAAATCAACCACAGTTAACACTCTCAATTTTCTCACATTAAGAGTATGTACTAGTAATTAGTAATGAATGTTGATCGACTTTGAACGAATTAAGTCAAAACCCTCACAATTTTGAACTTTCGATGAAGCTAGACGAAAATATTGATTACTCGTATATTTTAAAGTTTTCTCATACAAATTATTTGTTACAGTTTTCTAGCACCGGTCTAGCTAGCTATAGGTATCGTACATTTTGTCTTCTAAATTTATTCCAACTTAAACAAAAAATGAAGCTAACCCTATTTTGTAGCTAGGCAGGCAATATCTCGATGGTCCGGAATTTTTTGTGATTTTACCTTATCATTTTTGTCTTTTTTGATTTTGATACATAGTTTGGCCATCCACACTTTCATTAATATTTCTCGAGAGAATTGTCTTAAAGTACACGACACCATCTAGCTACAAAAGTTGTATCTACTATACTATTGCTAAACAACCATCAACCATACATTATTACTAAACTATATAATTCTCATTGAATCTCAAATCATAACAAAATTAAACTACGATTAATATTCTAAACATTGTCGTCTTTTAAGGATGGGCGAGGTGGTTGAGCGCTCGAAGCCTTCAAATTTCGAGGGCCTCAAGGTTCATCTCAAAAAGTGTGATATATGTAATGTATATTATAAAAACAAAAGAATAAATATTAGAACTTTTATTAGGAACTAGATTTAAAATAAATATATACAAATGCAAAAAATATATATATGTCGATTGAAGGACCCAATATTGAAAATTGAATTGACGTATTAGAGTTCAACCAAAAGAGTTAAAGAACAAATTTTTGAATATATGGGACATATTAGAATCATTTTTATTTAACATTAAATCGACTTAATTGACATTTAATTGCATGACCTCATTTTTGTAACACGATAATTTTGATCAGGCTTTGTAAAAATTCAGAGACGGTCATGACTCTTGAATTTTTTAAATACCACATAAATAAGTAACTGGTATGAGGTATCTTCGATTAAGGATTAGTGGTGATAGAATTTGACATAAGATTAGCACTTGGCATGTAAAAATAAAATAATGTAATCTTTAGTAAAATAATTGAGTAATGTCACGACAAAGTGGAACAATATATAGACAATCCATCCATATGATAAAATAATGAATTAACTATGTATGTGAATTGTTTAGTATCTAATAATCAATCAAGAACTTTCTAAAAGCTAAATTTCCACACCCCATTAATATAATAGAAAAAAATAAATTAATTAAAGTTCGCATATATTTCTTCCACTAATATTTTAATTTGGTATCTTTGAATTAAATAAAACATTAATGAAACTCATGGGAAAAAGTTAACGAGAACTAGTGATCGAAAAGCTAATTGATACAGTTGGCTTTAGAATTTAAGAAGAAGGGATCCTGACAAGGAGCAAGACGTTCCCGTAACTAACTTTTAAAGAGGGTTTTTTGGATTTTTTAGATCGGAAATCGTAATACAATCTTTATATAAGTGATACTTACATTACAATTAAATTTGTCAATTAAATTATCATCTGCTCTAGCGGTAATGCGTCATGATGTACTTCCAAAAGGTATTATGTTCGAATATTTGTAGATCAACATTTTAAGGTGGTCAGGAAAAGAGTTAGAAATGATTACCGAACACCAGAAAACCCATTTAGATTACGTACATACAAGTTATTAAAAGGCTCGCCCTCACCACATAGAACATGTGCAGAAAAAACCTCATCAATATAATTTACTCGTTTAATTAAACGTGTCAACCAATATGAATTATAAAAGTAACGAATTGCTTGTATTTGTGGATTTTACAAACCCGTTATATACATAAAGTTTGACGACATCATTTGAACGATAGGTGATGAGTACTTGAGTATAGGAGCGCGGTGATTACTTTAATTACTACTACTTTATTTATAGCTTGATTACCTTTAATCAATATAGAAAGTAGGTACTCCACATCAAGCTAGGGTTTGAATGTTTGATCTACCATCACCACCAAACAATAAAGAAATATTGCAATGTATTGGTGCGAATAACATACGATATGTTATTATTGCATGATCTCATAGTTATTCGGTAATCATATTTTGAATTAAAAATAAATAAATTATAATCCTTCATATAAACCTAAACTTCTAATCATATACATACTCGGTATAGTTATCCTTCATCACCGGCGAATGAATTCAGGGTTTTATACTTTTACACCATATATAGACTTCAATCCAATACGGGTGTACAAATTTTGCTTAGTTCTTATTATATTTTTCAGGCAAATAACAATAACAATTTTAATTGCACATAAGATTTCTCTATAGTATTATAGAGCAAATAAACTTTGTTACAAATATTGGAGAGAGTCGGGAAAATATACGTAGTCACTCAAAGAAAATTGATTTTATGGTTATGCATGTTATACTATAATGCAAGTTTATTTTAAGTTTTTAACAGATTCTGATCTCGCTCGTAAATGTTTTTCCCTCTATTATTGGGTTAATACACACGGAGGGCATTAAACTATCTCAAAATGTTCACTTGGAGCACTGAAGTTCATTATCTAATAAAAGCATTAATGTACTGTACGGTTCTTAGTTTTGGATAAATGATCTTTAGTTATTTGTTCATTTAGAGAAACCCCTTAATTGATGACCTATTAGTTACCGGTTAGCAATGCCATGTAGATTACATGTAAGCACCACATAACCGCCAAGTCAAATCCACATAAGCACCACATTGTTCCGATTATCCACATCATTAAATATGAAATATTTAAGTAAAAGATTATAAATAATCCTATCTTTTTCCATTAAATTACAAATAAACATAATTTTTATTACTTATTGTATTGTGTTCATTCTTGATAAATGTAGAGCAAACTCAGTGATTATGTGAATGTTCCATCAAGATTTTCACTGTATGCTGGAAACGAATTCATACAATTTTAAGCTCAAAAGTAAAACCTTCATTTAATCATACAAACATATATCTTTCATCACCAACATAATCACGTAGCATCACCAACATTTAATCATCATCTTCAACATCTTTTTTTTTCTTCTAAATAAACTATACAAGCCTAACCAAGACAATTGCAAACGTCTTACAAATCACCAATCACAAAAATTCAAGAATCAAAACCCATATCCAAAGTTCACATCATGATCAAACAATACAAACCCTAACTTAACAATTGATGTTCAAAACCGAGATAGAACCGAAAAACCCCAAATCAAAAAAGGAAAAGTAAAAAAAAAACCAACGAAGAAGAAGAAAGAGTTGAACGGAAGTGAGACGGTGGCCGGATGTTGCAGATTCCGACGGGTCCCGATTCGGTGGTTTCTGCGAAGGAGATCTGGCAGACAGGTGGTCTCGCAAAATCACCAACGAAAATCACCACCACCGGATCTGTTACAGTAGTCTTCCGACGGATCTTTGTGTTTTTCGTTCAGATTTTGAATCTCGTTCAGACTCCGACGGCGGTGACGGTGAGGAACGGCCGGTGGTGGAATCCGGTCGTGGCGTTCAGGAAGGGCTAGTGGTGAAATACAGTGTTGACTACAAGGAAGGGTTGGTGGTGGTAAAATCCGACGGTACTTTGGGTGTTGGTGGTGGTGGCGGCGGCTTAAAGGCTGATAATGGTTGATTAATGATTATGGAGAGTTTTAGAGACATGATGGAGAATCCTTTTAGAGAGAGAATGAAAAATGAAACACAACTTTAGAAGAGTTTATATATTTATTTTTTTTATTTTCTTTTTCTTTTTAGTGTACAGCTAGACAAAAAGAATGGCCATCTCAGCATATTACCGCTGAAACCGGATTGCTTTAAAATTTTATCCGGTTTTTCAAGTTAAGTCACAATTTTGTTAACTTCTAATCTTTATTATCTCAAGTGAACATTTTGAGATAGTTTAATGCCCTCCGTGTGTATTAACCCTCCATTATATTGAAATTCGTTGATTTAGAATATCAAATAATTTAATTGTTTACATGCATGTAAAAGGTTATATAACTTTATACCTCATGGGAATTTTAAAATGGCAGCTAGCGATGGTACTCACATGCGTAACTTTTTAGTGGTTATATAAAATTTAGTAGATATTTGGAAAGATATGCAACCCCAACTTTGTAAGGGAATATAAGTGTTCATTTTACATGTTTGATCAATTAAAATGTTTTTCTAACGATGATATTTTAGTATTTCACAGTGTGATGGTTCTATTTTTTTAAAAAACTGTATACAAAAAAACGAAGAAGGTTTTCTCTATTCAGGTTACCCAGGAAGGGCGAGCATTTTTACTCAGATGTACGCGGTCTAACTGGGTTATCCCGTGACCGTTTCCGACCATTTCCCTGACCACTCCAAGATATGCTTCTAGTGAGGTTCGAACCTGAGACCTCTTGTAAGGATAAGAGGACGTCAACCATCAGACTATCTTGTGATGGTTACAATATTCATACTTAATTTAACAATCAATAAGCTCGCATTGAAGTAGAAACAAAATTCTAAAATCTACATGAAATAGGAAGGATGGAGTAAAAACATTTTATTAACATGTAGCAACATTCCAAAAGTGCCCCAAAATTCAATACAAATTTGTCCCGGTTCCCTAATTGGTTATTCCCCTAAATTAGGTACCCCTCATGTGGTGTTTTGTCTCTCGTCACCTCTATTCTTAACCCCGTCCACGTGTACCTCATTCTATTCTATTTTCCAAATTAAAAACAAATAAATTGTAAGGTAAAAAGTGCACGGGTTCATCTTCTGTTAAAGATGTCTAGTGATGATAACCTGAGAGCGAGTGTCTCCCTCAGCTCGTGTAATAAAATGAGAATTATATTTATTCTAATCTGACTTGAATATCAGCTATCACAGTATCACACAATTGATAAATTCTTAAATCAAATAAAGGGATTGTAGCAGGGAGCCTGGGAGGGAGCCATGATAGAAGCGTTCAAAGGGGAAAAATTGTTAAAATTATGTAATTTGATTTTTTTTTAGACAGTTGTCCCTTTTAAATTCGCTCCTGAATTTTAAGGTTCGAAATTTTTTGAGTATGTCATATGGAGTATTTCTTATCAAAAATTTGACAATCGATACTTAATTGTGCTTTTAACATTGATAGATGTAACTTCTGAACCACTTGATCTTCGTGTATCTAGGATGCTATATTCATGCATGAACGTAACATGTCTTATTTGATAGTTGTTTAACTTTGTTAATATATTTTAAAAAATATATTTATAACCAACATTAATTTTGTCTCGTTGTTTGTAGTTGTAATTAATTAGCATATAGTATGGTCGAGTTCTATTAGTAAACTAGTATTCGAGCTCGAGCTCGATAGTTATTAGATTTTTGAAAATTTATAAGAATCTAGCTAGTAATTGGATACTTGCATGATCTTGATAATTATGATGTTAGTATCCTATCCTATTTGACTATTTGTTTCATACATCCAATGTGGGATGCAAAGAGAAAAGAAATTTGTCCCACATAGAAGAAATGAAACAAAGTTAAGGAAATGAAAATAATATAAAAACAAAGTCCCCTATATGATAATGTAGAACCAACTTATGTGTTCCATATGCTATATACGGTGTTAGTTAAATATTTGTGTTTTAGATATAGTATCAAGTAAAAATCTTATCACTAACATACCTTTCAAGTTTTTAAAATATAAAATTATTACAATGATAGATATGTTCGTTTAACTCGTTCGACTCGACAAGCTGGGCTGGCTCGTTCAGCTCGAGATTAATGTTAGGGGTCAATTTCAATAGCTAAAATCCAGGATCCTGAAGTCTTTTATTATTATCTTAATCTATATCCAGGATCCTGAATATGTTCAGTATCCCGGGATTATATGTTACTAACCTATATTTGTCCGTTATATATTTTGACCAAGTTCTACAGGATTGAGCTTGGACTAATTCTACCATGATTAACGTATCGAAGTTTATTTAAAAGAACGAGGAAGTCAAGGCAACGTTCGAAAGAACAAGCCATTGTGGAAGACCGAAGGATCCCGGATATTTCGGATAGTTAGTTATTTGTAATTCCTATAAATAATGAGACAAATGATCGTAGGAGATCGACACACTGCATAATCACTACTTACTCACTTAGCAGCTACTCATTATAACAATTCAACACTTTCACCATAATCATCACCTTAGATCGATCATTTGTGCTCTAGCATTGTATTATCTTACTTTTTAAAATAAAACTAACAAAGGCAAGGGACGATTGTCTCTTCCCGAGGTTTTATGCCGGCGATCCATAAGGATTAAGGGTTTTCCTCGTACATCCTTGTGTCGTTCTTACATTTTTTACATTTTAGTCATTACATTTACATATTTTATAATGATTATCTTCAAGATCACTGAAGCACACTACCTCACTTAAGTAATTTGATCACGGAATCATCCTAAGTGATTTTTGGTCAAAACAATTAATAAATGAGCTTTCGAACGAATCAGCCGAATCTATTGTTATAAGGCTCGGCTCATGGAAGTAATCGAGTAGTCTTTCATGTTCGAACTCAACTCGAGCTCGAATAGTACTATGCTTGAATTCGAGATAAACGAGCTCGAATTCAAAAAGCTCGTTAATTGCTCGATTAGTTAACAGTCCTGGATGAACACCTTAAAGATGATGTTGAATGAAGAAATAGAACTCTCGTAGATGCTACAAGAATCATGTTATGTTAAGGGTATTTGAAATCTATTTCTAGACACAAGCATCTAACACTCCAACGTCTAGCTCTTTTATGGATGGAAAACGAGTGTGTGAAAAGAAAAATGATTGGGAGACCTAAATATATAGGACTACATATATGCCTAAAGATATGATTGGTAGGTATTAAAAGTTGATTGGATGAGATTAGGAAAGAGAAAAAAATCAACTAATCAGAAAATTAGGTTTAGATTTAGGTCTATGTAAGTAGGTCTCTGTAGCATTACTCGTGCGAAAAATGTTATGAACTGGAGTTCGTGAATTGTCAGCCCTCGTAAAATTGATCCCGGTTAATGAAAATTCTCATACAATGCATTAGTTTCATTTGGATTACATCTCATATAATTATTGGAACTATGGAGATAATCATCTCTCCTATTATCGATGTATAATCTTTGGTGCTCAATTTTTGGGCTTTAATAAAATTCTTTGCTTAAAAAAAAGAAAAGAATAGATCGATCAATACATTACGGAGTAATAGTGTAATACTGAAAGGCATGCCAAAACTTCTTATGAGATGTATAATTATAAGGTTCTGTAAAACCTAGTCAATTTTTGCCTTTTGATTGCTAAAAGTTGAGACAGAAACATAGAAAATGAAATGAAAAACCAAAGCGCACATCACTATTAGCCTATTCGGTTGGTTTCGTGGTTTTTTTTTTCTGTTCAATTTCTTTATATTTTACTAACAAAAAGAAATCGACCGAATTATACAACATCAAAGACTTCAATTTTTTTTTTTTTTTTTTTGTACCTTTTAATCAGTTCTTTATTATGACATAAAACTGATGGCCCCATGTACAACTTTAAATAATTGTACAATTGGCATAAATAGTATATATAGCTTTCCAAAAATCTAAAACAAATTAGTAATAGTTGTCATTATTGTAAATTAAGATTTGGTTAAGTTAGTGGTCATACAATTGGCACATCTATTTAGCTATAAACTTTTCAAAATATATATAATGGCAGGGCCGGATAGAGGGTGGGGCAGCGTAGGCAGCCGCACCAACAAAATATTGTAATTTACGTAAAAAAAAAAAAAAATTTAAGATGTCATTGACATTTGAAAATTTCCGCTCCTACAAAATTATAATAAAATTTAAAATAATTTTTTTCGACCCCTACATCTTAATTTCCTGATTTCGCCATGCATAATGGTTTCTTATTTATAAGTCATAACCACTAGCATTCAAATTAAAGCATTTAAAATCAAATTATTTTTCAAAAATTCCCTTAAATCTCAACATAATTCTTGCATGAAAAATTGATCGACCTCAAAAAATATGAATATAAAGTAAACTTGCAATAATTATTTAGTTTTTCCATTACCAAATAATAATTGTTTAATTTAACTAATAATACTGAATCCAATAAAAAAATCACAACGTTTATTACACACTCACAAAGATAAAATAAAAAAATACACCCATAAAAATAATATTTTTCACGTTAAAAGAATATTGGTGGGATAGTACAATTCGTTACGAGACATAAAGCTGTATTCTCAGAATATTTAAATCTTGTTATTCGTAGCATAAATTCGTGCACTATCCCATTAACAAAAAAAAAATTAAAGGGTGCCAGTGGCACACCACCTTCCCTTATCAAATACTCTCTGGTATTACAACCACCGTAAATGGCCACCGTATCATCACCGGAGCTACACCTTCAGAACCTACGTGTCATCAAAGTTTTAGGTAATGGAGCTATGGGTACAGTTTTTCTTGTTCATAATCGCCTTACTGACCCATCTGCCCATATCCCATTTGCCCTCAAAGTTGTCGAAAAATCCTGCCCGAATGCCAAACCGGACGCTGACCGCCGTGCCCGGTGGGAAGTATCCGTTTTAGAAGAGCTCACTAAAAAACCCGACCCGTTTCTACCATCGTTAATCGGGTCTTTCGAAACGGAAGAAATAATCGCTTGGGCTATTCCGTTTTGTCCGGGAGGTGATTTGAACGTCTTACGTCATCGTCAAATGGACCGGGTTTTTTCTGTATCCGTCATCCGGTTTTATTTAGCGGAAATTGTTTGTGCGTTAGAACACCTCCATAATTTAGGTATCGTGTACCGTGATTTAAAGCCCGAAAATATTTTGATTCAAGGCTCGGGTCACGTGACTCTCACGGACTTTGATTTATCACGTACGCTCGCGCCTAAATCGTTAAAATCGCTAATTTTGTCTACCGAACCAGAAATGTTTACGAATAAACGTTTTCGAAACCAGAAACTCACACGTGTGTTTACGTTCACACGTGAGAAGAAAAACATCAAATTGAAGAAAGCGAAAAGCGCACGTGTGTCGCCAATGACACGTAGGAATTTGAGTTTCTCCAACGGCGAACGGTCGAATTCGTTCGTCGGAACGGAAGAGTACGTGGCGCCGGAAGTTGTTCGTGGCGACGGTCACGAGTTCGCCGTTGATTGGTGGGCGTTGGGGATTTTATGCTACGAAATGCTGTACGGTACAACTCCGTTTCGTGGTAAAAACCGTAAAGAAACATTTGGGCGGATACTAATGATGCCGCCGAAGTTTAACGGGAAGTTGACACCGTTAACAGATTTGATCACCAAACTACTTGATAAAGAGCCCACGCGCCGACTAGGGTACGCTAGAGGCGCGTGTGAGATTAAAGAGCACCCGTTTTTCGGCGGGTTGAGGTGGGATTTATTAACGGAAGTGGTACGACCTCCGTTTATTCCGTCAAAAGATGACGTGGAGTTAACGGAGGGCGATGTTGGTAATGGTATAAACATCACGGAGTATTTCAAGAAGCTTAGGGAACTGCCGTCACCGTTAGATTCTCCGTCAAGAGATGATTGTGGATATAACGTCTCGTTAACGGAGTTTTGACACACGTGATGGATATTATGGTATTTTTCGACTGCTGTGTAGATAATAAAATTAACGGTAGGAAGTGAAAAGTAACGGTATACGGATGGTAGCGGGAGTGTGGTAGTTGTAAAATGGTGGGGCATAATGGGCAGTTGGAATTAACGCTTAGATTAAGGGCTTTGTTTAACTATATTTATTAGATTATTAGATTAGATGTTAGTTTAGTACAAATTTCAATAAATATGCAATTGAATAAAATTTTTGTACAATTTAGTTTTTCATCATGTAAAATTGTAAATTTATAGTTTTCATGTAGTACTTTGAGCGGAGTCTACTTACTTATTAATCGAAATTGATTCGAAAATACTTATCGATTCGATATTACTCACTATGAATGGTCATGTTTATATGCAAATCAACCGATAATCATAGACCGTCTTTAGTTATACTTTGATGGGTTTTTCTAAACACAGCCCTTAGGGCTATCGTTAACACGCATAAAAGTGTTGTACATGGCGGTTATTTATTTATTTTAAGGTGACCGTTATTCTATTGTACAACACTTTTATGCGTGTTAACGATAGCCCTAAGGGCTATGTTTAGAAAAATCCTACTTTGATTCCTATCAATATTACAAAAAATCCAATGTTAATACTCATAGTTTTTCGGATTGGAATCAATTCATCAACAAAATATGACTTTGCACATGGTGTCTCGTATCATAAATTTGAGAATGGTATAAATTCGAATGTATCAAAGGTTGCACTTTTGTCCTTCTTAGATTGAGTGCAAAATGTAAAGATGATTAAATACAAGGTTGTTGTAATGTATAATAATGAGTATACATGTGTTGACGTAGCAAACATCACAATCAAAACCATTCATTCTAACTTGTAAAAATATACCACTTGCACATGTATTGTACTTAATTTATACATTTGTCACAAGTTTGCTTACTATAATAATCCGCGCATTTGGTAAATATAAACATTTTTTAACCCTTCACTAATAAACGGCAATCACTTTTTATCATTCTAATGTATAATTAAAGTGCGGATTAATGTAGTTATCATTTAAAGTAACGCCAATAATCCGGAAAAAATGTCTACTCATTGCTTTTTGTATGGTCTTTTCGAACCGTAAAGGATGAGTCATATTGTAAGTGTTCATCTTTTATAAAGTAACGATGAATCAATCTTTTATGAATTAAGAACATTAGTTTATCGAAGAATTTGACTATTTTGTTACGCATTAGCGCTAATAATACGACTTGATAATCGTTTACTATTAGTTCTTTTTAAATAAAGAGTCTATAAAGGAGGATTGATATGATTGAAAGTAGACAAAATGTTCTGAAATTACGGGACTGAATTTGATGTGCTTGTGTGTTAGTCTTCCCCACCATCTTGACTTATATAAAAGAAACCGTCCAAGAAACATAATGTAATGTCATAATAAAATTATGCAAATACTTATAATTTTGTACTATTTCATATGATTTGTAGCATTTGAATATATGATAATAATAATAATTTGAAATGAAATTTAGATACGGTTGTTGAAATTTGGTGTTATTCCAACTGATAAGTTGGCCTAGCAGATGATCGATCTCTAATGCATCAATCATAATTGCTCCTTATTATCAACTACTAACATTATTTTATAAATTAGGTACTATAAATTGATTAACTATTTGTTTTAATGTCATAAGTTTGTTCACAAGTTAACCAAATTCAAACATACACGTTTTAATCAAAATTATGTAGCTTTAATGAATTTTACATACAAACTAGATGCCTAATACTAACATGTCCAATGTTTTAATCAAAATTGCGTAGTCTTGATAAGGTTCACAAAAAAATTATATGCCTAACAACCTCATACCCACTTTTCCATATTAGAGCTAGCACTGGGAGTGGAGCCGTAGAGAGGGCAAATTATGAACGTTCAACTCCTTGAATGCCGGGAGTCGACGTTCACCACTTCCTACCGGCATTCACTATTGAACGATGCGTTCAAGAGTTTTTGTTATTTTCTATTTAATTTTTTATTTTATTTTATTTTTGCTTTAAAACCATTTTTATTGAAACATTTGAACTTTGAATTGAACATTAAATCACTTCCATTAAAATAGTATCCGTGTTAAACTTCAGTATACAATTGAACATCGATATAAACACCGATCACAAGTGTAGCCACTTTTTGTGCTCTTAACAACCACAAAACTTTCACGCCTCAAATTACCTTTTTTTTTTATAAAAGTTTTACCTCATTTACATTTTTAATATGAGCCTTAATTAAAAAGTGAATATATTTAGGTATACTCCAATTAAACTTGGTTTTCACTTCAAAGGTGGTAGGGTTCCTAATAAAAAATGAAAATACATACTTCCGACAAACTCAACATCTCACGTTTGGGTGTTTGCAAAATACGATACAAATAATAGGGTTAAAATGTCATCGTACCTTTTAAGCCAATCCAATACTAATCAAGTGTAACTTCAAAATCATACCATGTTTAAGTTGATGTTGCATTATCAAACACACCATATGATTCGTATTCATAATTATTAGAAGCTTTTACGACTCTAGAAGTGTAATGGGGATATCATTTGTAATGTTGACATTACAATTCATGTGAAATGTTGACCCATCACAAAACAAATATTTTAAATTTTTGATCCTTCAACTTTTTTATATTTACATGAATGACCTCTACATTAACACTAACATTACCTTTCAAATCGTATAGTTCAACATTGCGAATTATTTTCTCATGAAATATATATTTATCATCAAAGACGAGTGTACAAAGGGACAGTCGCCTTTAAAAAAAATTCAAATTATGTAATAAAAAGAAAGATAATTTTAGGGTATTCATTAGAATTTATATATTTTACCTACTTAAGACATAATAATTAAATAAATTTATTATTGTTCTTAAATAAAATATTTTAGCTCCACCTGTATACGTTATCATAAGTTATGAATTAAAACCTGCTGATATAATCACTTGCTTTATATTTCCGTTGGGAGGTGATATATACAACAAAAAAATTGATTCATACACCATTGTATAACACAACTTTGGTGCTTGAAACAATTTGTATGTTGTATTTATCAACTCTCAATTCTGTTTGTGGAACTTTAAAAGAACCATAGGTAATATATTTTTACCGTCTTCCCGACACGAACATTTTTATCTTTTATAGGATTTTGCACATTGATCTATATAGATTTGTGGCACCATTATCTCATGCCTTCACTTTATAACTAGGAAAAACACCATACGAAGATGCAATGAGTATCTTGGGCTTACATTTCAATAATTCAATTCATTAAAAATTCCACTTATTCAATAAATGGTACATTTCTACCTTTTGAAATGTTGGCAAGTAAGATGCTTTTATCTAGAAATAATCCAAATGGTATAATCATATCGAATAAGCTATATATGTTTTATTTATTAAATAAAGAAAAATCTTCTGGAATGAACTTTTACTAATGTTTGTCCTTTATTTTATTACATTAACAACGTCGAGATTACCACAAGATTATATTCATTTTGGTTGTGATAGGAGACCAAAGTTTTTGACTCTGACATATGTATAATTAAGTATTTGTAAATGTATTTAACTTTTGTTAAAAATTTAAAGTATGTATCCAACTTATAACACTTCTATCGTATATATTCAACTTTCAGATATCCATATTGTATGTATTGGATGGTATTGTTGATGACATGTCATTTCTAAAGAGTGATACGTGTCATCCATATAACTTAACACATTATTAAAAATATCGTTCAATACATACAATAGAGATATTTGAAAGTTAGATACATACTATAGAAGTATTATATATTAGATACATACTATAGATATTTGACTAAAGTTAAATATATATATAAATACTTATCTCTATGCAAAATCGGATTAAGAAATTCGCTGTGAAAAAGAAGTATAAACATGAGTCTTTATAAATGAAGAGAAAACAACGACAATCCCGCATAATTGTCACTCCCCCGACTAGTCAAGAACCTTAATAAACTTATTGAGCTAGCTCATAGCTTTGGCTTTAGAGTGATGTCATAAAATTGCGGACGTTTTATAAACTTAGGAGCTTCTCATAACTTTAAACATAATTATAAGTTGTAATTCGACATTATTGGGATAATCCATTTATTGAGTGTGTTACAATTAGTCACGTCCAATAATTTGATAATTCAATGTACAAATCTACCCTTCTATTATAACTTTCTAGCTCCAACCTAATTGTCGTTGTTACAATTTAGAAGTTTTTTTTTTTTTAAATATTTTGTGACTACTATACAATCCACTTGTGACAAATCATGATTTAATCCATACATGTTACAATTATGGTTGCATTAAGTAATCATAAGTACCATTTGTGCACGTACACCAATATATGAACCATTTGAAGCCACCTTTTTAACTGTAAAAGTTTACGAATGAACACAACACAACAGAAGGCAGCAGCATGCATGTGCATAAACTGTCTCGCTTTTATCTCGTGACAAATAAATATAATGGTCCCGTACCAATACTAAATTCCAAAACACCTCATTATTCAACCATATCTAGCTAGCCCATTGTACGTTCAATTCCAAAATTCACTATTCTTTTCACCTATATCTTCCAAAACTAAAATCGACCGTTTCAGGAAAACGGAACAGACAGATTGGCGTTTGACGATAAAACAATTCAATATTCGGTTTTTGAGAATAGTATTAGATGATAGATTGGCCCAAGCCCGTTTGTGGGTATTGGGTCCATTAGGGTTTTAGCTAGGGTTTGCATTTGTACTTATAAATAGCAATTAATGTAATACTCCGTACATAATAACCTACTTACCTACGGGGTTTTATAGTTCAAGATGGTATCAGAGCCTTAGGGTTTTTATTGTATCTTCTTTCTCTTCGCGTTACCCGTCCGCGATTGTACAATTCTCACGTATCTTCTAAACAATAATCTCGCCGCTAATTTCTTCATTCGTTTCTACGTAATCACCGTCTTCCTATTTTTCATTTAACAATTCTCGATTAACATAATCACGTGGAGAACCATCAATTGCGCGCTGCCCCCAATCATATTATTACTTTCGACTTCCGCCATTGTCTTTCTTTTATATCGGCACCACTTTGTGATTTTATTCATTTATTATCTACAATTTTATTTATAAATTGCTAACTCAAATCACTTTTTAGTGGGTGTTTGGATGGGCTTATTATTTTAGCTTATTAGCTTATTTGCTTATTACAACACAATAAGCTTATGTTTTTGTGTTTGGATAAGCTTATTTGCTTAGCTTATTTGTTTCTTTGTGAGGGAGATTTCATAAGCTTGAAATAAGCTCCATTTTTCTAGCTTATATGCTTATAAGCATTAAGCAATAAGCAACAAAATTAAGTTCCATTTTTCTACCTTTTATGTTTTCAAGACATCACGTATGTCCTGGAGTTTCCTTCATCTTCGTTAATATTTTAAAAAAAAAAAAAAATCAAAATCTGTATATGGTTCCGCTTTACACCTATAAGCTGTGATTTATATCATTCCGTTTGTAATCCCAACATAAGTTATGATCTGAAATCTAAAATAAAAAATAAAAATAAAAAATTTTGTCTCCGCTTTGCTTTTGCTGCTTATTTTTTGCTTATGTTGTTGCTGCTGCTGTTAAAAAAAATATATCGTTTATGTTACCGTTTTAATTTGCTCTTGTTACCGCTTTGCTTTTGCCGCTACTGTTTGAAGATTTGCATCCGCTTGCTGTCGGATATTTTCATCAACAAAATAGTTGTAGATTTAATGTTTTTGCTACCGCTTTGCTTTTACTGCTGTTGTTTGAAGATTAGCATCCGCTTGCTGCCGGATATCTTCATCAACAAAATATTTATAAATTTAATGTTTTATGTTTACAATTTAGTATAGATTTAATATGTATAGTTTTTGCTTCAATCCGAGCTTTCGCGATTTTGCCGCTCGGATTGTGGGGGAGTATTAGATGATAGATTGGCCCAAACCCGTTTGTAGGTATTGGGTCCATTAGAGTTTTAGCTATAGTTTGCATTTATACTTATAAATAGCGATTAATGTAATACATAATAACCTAAGGGGTTTTATAGTTTAACAAATAGGAGGAAGGAAGGGTGACTAGTGAGTAGTGACTAATGATTTTGATCGGTGGTGATCCGTGAAATACGTTTGTTTAGAAATCACATGCGATGCTGGTAAGGTGTTACTAGTGTCCATGTAAAACGACATTTTTTAGTTTTGGATTATAGTGATGGAAAATATTAGATGAGACAAAATTCATTAAAACGAAGAGGAATCCGTGCCAATAAGTTGTTGTTTACTTTTATATTTTGTGTTAATTTTAAATAAATTAATTAAATGATTGTGTCTAATTTATGAAGGTGAGATTATAGTATTATGCCACAATGTTTTTTCGTAGGATATAATGTTTATTGCTCAATTATTTCTATTGTATAAACCTATATCTAATTCTTATTTGGCAAATTTATGTTATTTTGTAACAGCATATTAGATTCTTTTTTTCATAATTATAAATAGGAGGGACGTTTTTTTTACGACAGTCCATGTTAGTTTCAGAATGAGATGATACTAATCAAGATATTTATTATGATGATGATTAGTTAGGTAAAAAAAATAAAAATAGAAAAACTAAAACATTGTGATATTATTAATGTACAAGTATGTTGGATTCCTCAATCCAACACTACTAATCATATTTACAAATTAACTGTCTTTTCTGTGGAAATGACTATTACAAATCATAAATTGATTCAAACCAACATAAGGGTAGTTTAGTACGTGATAATACGTCATAAGATTCTTATTATAAGAGTTCTCCAGTTCGAACCTCACTAATCCGAGAAATGGTTGAAAACAATCACGGAAATACTTTGATTAGTCTGCGTATGTTTGAGTAGAAAAAAACTCGTCATCACCATGTAGCACGAACATGGAAACCTTATCCTTCTATCAATTGCCAATATATAGTTTGTAATTAGATAGTTTATTTTATAATTATATAACTCTTCTGATAGAATATGTGAAACATAATTACTCCATATAAGTTATTACTAGTTTGCTAAATCCAAAATCTAAAATATATAGAGTATATAACTGTGAAACTAGAAAATAAACAAAATAAAAATCCAAACTTTTATAAATATTTACATTTAGAGAGGAATTAATATACTAAACCGTATATTATCTCTTAGGACACCATATAGCTAGGTTATGAATTGGTTGATCACTTCATTTAAGTTCATATGAAGTGTTGGGCTAACAATAAGTTCAATCCATATTGGGCCCAGTATTGTTAGTGAACGTGAAGCCTAGTTTAATAATAAGCAACACAAGTCTCTTATATGGGTATAGTCCACCCTGAAGTGGCAAGTGGCACCTAGACATTTGGCCCAAATAAATGTCCAGCCCAAACCAATTTGACTCTTTCTGCAGTTGGGTTAAAAAAATATGTTTGTCAAGCTTTATTATAAGTTTATATAATGAAGTCTTCATGAGATTTACTGATTTAGGCACCCTGTGAATTAAACAAATGGTAGATAAAAAGTTATCGCTTTTTTTTTTCCGAGTCGACAGAATCACCGAAGAGTTCTAAAACGAGGTGTGATAAAAAATTAAAAGGAAAATTATGAAATAATGTAACAACATATTCAGAAAATAGACTTTAAACAACGAAGTGAAGAAGCATTTTAACTTATAGAGCAAGTATCTAGGCGGACCTACCCTATAGCAAGGGGTAGCCCTAGCACGTACTACAACTCAATTAAGTCCGATGAAAAATGCAAAAGTTTTGAATAATGGTCGATTATGTCAATTTGTTAGCGCCTTAGCGGTCATTATTAAGTGGTGCAACTCACCATTTAAAAAACTTACCTACAAGCTCAAGTAGTCGGAGCACGTACTTTCAAGTTAAAGGTCCTACGTTTAATAGGTCGGAGCACTAACCTCTTACTCCGTAATTTGTTTTGATTAAGAAACTTTACAATGCCGATTGTCATTAACATATTAAATTTATATTGATAACCTAAGAAGTGAATCTGTGACAACCCGTACTTGAGGGTATTAAATTACCTTAAGCTTGATTGTAATTACTTGTATTTAGTATGGAATAAGACTAATTACTTGTAATGTATCGTATATTGAATATACACACGTTCATAATAAACTTATATTACGCGATTTGTTTGGATGGATTCCGACACACCCGGCCGTTGGTAAAACATTTCATGTGCAACATAAATCTATTTTTATGATAAAATAGTCGTTATTTACTTGGTATTATTATTTTATAATAAAATACGTGAAAAACTATTACGTTTGATGTAAAACGTAACAAACACGAGAAAACGCGCAAATCGAGCCAGACACCCGAACGAAATCCAAAATATATTTTGGTAACTTGAAATAAGTGTTTCAAAAATATTGGGTCATTACGAATACCATTTACATATTGAAAATGTACACGAAAAATCAAACGATAAAAGTTAAACTTTAAAACGTGCAATCAACGTTTAACCGACTAACAAACGTAATACGAATTCGAGGACCGAGGCACGAGCCCAACCCATGAAAGGCCAGACCCGAGCTCGGCCCAACCCAGGTCAGAATCGGCCCATAAGGGGCCCAGCCCACTCCCCTAATCCCTAGCCTTTGATCCTTATTACTTAACCTCACTTCCCATTTTCTTATCTCACAAATACACACACACTCTCCTCTATATCTCTCTCTTTTTCTCTGCATCCAGCAGCCACCACCACCTTATCCACACTCCAAAAGCCTCTCCTAGAACACCCAAACGAAAATCAACATCATCTAGCACCATATTGTTCACCAAATCGCAAGGAGGAACACGAAGAACACAAACCGAAGCAGCAGCAGCACTTTCCTCTTCATTCGACTCTAGATCAGTTTTTGTTTGGTATATATAACACCCCTCATTTGAAACAACAATAGTATATTATTTACACGGAAGCGTATAATTAATAACATCTGAAAACACTGTACATTAAGATAATGTACATAAGTAGTTTACATATCATCCGCACACCAATTTAAAACTATTAAACAACTACATCAAACGGGGTATTATATTGTTCCAAACTTTAGTTTTGTTACAAAACATGTCAGAGTAGCACTGCAAGTCAAACACTCCCCGCTCCATGAGCATCAAAATCCTGCAACCCACATCCCAAAACATAATCTGCAGGAAGTAAATTGAGGGATTAGCACAAAGCTAAGTGAATGAATT
Source organism: Helichrysum umbraculigerum (assembly GCA_949592205.1). Taxonomy (NCBI): domain Eukaryota; kingdom Viridiplantae; phylum Streptophyta; class Magnoliopsida; order Asterales; family Asteraceae; genus Helichrysum; species Helichrysum umbraculigerum. Next base: position 232,249,854 of record CATIUR010000001.1, read on the forward strand.
CTTTACACACAATTCAACTTAGCATAACCACCTGTTTACACCAAACAACCGTAAACATATGATTCAACTAGACAACAAAATAGTAATGAGGATCGGTGGCTCTGGGGAATACCATAATACCCGGGAGGCTCCCCAAAACACTTATCCAACCATATCCGTATGGCCATAACGGATGAGACCGATAGCTAACAGCTATTATAATCAAACACAGGTATTACACACAACAAATGAATCAAGTTCCTGTGTAATTTATATAATAACCAACTAGCTCAACCAACTAGTTCAACCTGTTGACCTCATTAACAACTGATGCCCGATGGTCACACATAGCACGTAGATTTATAATCAACAATAGATGTTAAATGCAACAACAACATATCTACGTTTACTTGTTGTAACCAAACGATTACAACTAAATCAAATGGTGAGTTCTGAATCCACTCACCGATACCTCTGTAGTCACAAACTCAAAATCCAGGTGTCACTTATCTTTTGGAGGATCTGAGAATCACAATCAGATATAAGTTAGTAATCAGGATCATCGATACTAAACTTATATCAAACATAATTCAAAGAACTATATATTATTTACATAACTATTAAGTTCCTAATTACGCTCAACATTCATAATATAGCATGTCAACCATTACTTATCAACATTTTAATTTGCAATTGTTTAAAATCAAAAGGCTACAAAAACGGTTAACTACCCGCCGGGTAGCTCCATTACCCGCCGGTTACCCAATCTTAGCAGCCGGGTCACCCTCTGTAGCAACCGCGTGAATTAAAAGTTGGGGTAACAGAACCTAAATACGTTTTAAAGGCTGTAGGAGCCGCCGGGTACGGGTCCTACCCGTTGGATTCCCGGTTTAGGCACACTACCCGCCGGGTAATGGTACAACCCGCCGGGTTCTACCCTTCTTCCAGCGACTTACACCTGAACCAAAACCCAGACCCGAAAACTTAACTAAAACTCACAAAACTCAGTTTTGTAATAAGTTTGATACAGCAACTAGTAATAACATCAACTTATATCACTATATAACAACTTTTAACATCATATACTATCATATATCATTTAATCATCATTTACTCATATACTTTCTATTAATTCAATCAAACTATACTTTCAAAGATAACTTACTAGTTAATCTTGAGAAGCTAAAGATGATGATAATGATGATTTAACTTCAAAATCACAGCTCAGATTTCAGTTTCAAGTGATTGATTTAAGGTTTCTAATTTAGGTTTTTAGTTTCCAAAAAGGGAAAGTAAGAAACTTTCCTAAAAGGGAAGGTTATATAGTCGGCAAAGTTTTTAACACCGACTCCGTATTCACTTAAAACTAGTCCATTTTCAATCTATTGCCTGGAACCTAAAACAATTTGCGAGAAACTTATTTTATTCTACCGTCAACTATAGTAAATTACAACAAGCAACAATTCACTATCCACAATAAGTTCTGTAACTTATTTACCTAAGTTTCTCAAATAAACAATTAATATCGAATAAATTCTAAAATAATCAAATACATCAATTTAAAATTAGAAATTACCAGACCCGAAGAGAGGATGTTACAAATCTCCCCTCCTTAAGAAGATTTCGTCCTCGAAATCTCAACACGATTAAATAATCCAGGATATCTGGATCTCATACTGTCTTCGGTTTCCCAAGTTAGGTTTGAACCTAAACTATGTTTCCATTTTACTAACACCATGGGAATCTGTTTCTTCCTAAGTTTAACAACTTTTCGGTCTAGAAGTTCAACAGGTTCTTCAACTAACTTCTGAGTCCGATTAACTTTCAAATCTTTCAAAGGAATAATCTGAGACTGGTCCTCCACGTTACATTTCCTCAAATAACAAATTTTAAACATGTCATGAATACCAGCAAGTTCTGAAGGAAGATCAAGTGTAACTGACTGATCATTAACGACTTTACTGATTCTGAATGGACCGATATACCGAGGAGACAATTTACCACGTTTCCCAAACCGAATAACCCCCTTCCAAGGCGAAACTTTAAGATAAACAAGTTCACCTTCAACAAATGACACCGGTCGTCTACGTGGATCTGCATATTGTTTCTGTCTGGCACGTGCAGCTTTCAACTTTTCACGGGCAACTGCTACTTTGTCAGCTGTCATCTGAACAATGTCTGGCCCAGCAAACTGTTTCTCACCAGTCTCTAACCAACACGTAGGCGTTCTGCAACGTCTACCATATAGCATCTCATAAGGAGGCATACCAATGCTGGAATTATAAGAATTGTTATATGCAAATTCAACCAACGGTAAATGAGAATCCCAAGAACCGCCATACTCCAAAACACAAGCTCTTAACATATCCTCGAGTGTCTGAATCGTGCGTTCTGACTGACCGTCGGTCTGAGGATGATAAGCAGTACTGAGATTAACTCTGGTACCCAACTCTTGCTGTAAACTCTGCCAGAAATGAGAAATAAACTGAGAATCCCTATCCGATACAATCGACAACGGAATACTATGCCGGGAAATAATCTCATTAACATATAACTGGGCAAGCTTACTCAACGAGGCCGTTTCAATACTAGCCGGAAAATGAGCACTCTTGGTTAACCTATCAACGATAACCCAAATCATATCATTTCCTCGAGATGTACGTGGAAGTTAAAGTTACAAAATCCATAGTTAAATGTTCCCACTTTCACTCTGGAATTTCCAACTGTTTCAGTGACCCATATGGTTTCTGGTGTTCAGCTTTAATGTAACATCCTCGAAGTGGACCTAGTTGTTTTATATTATTTCCTGATTTAAATCAGTATTTAATGTGTTTGGAAATAATATTGTCTGAATTAGTTGAAATAATCGGAATAGGAGTTAAAGATTCCAATGTGACAAATAAATTACTAATTGTTGTAAATTAATAAAGTTGTCGGTAAAATAAAATGTTTGGACTCGCAAATGGTTTTCGGGTCCAGACAATAGGTAAAGAAGGGGTATTAAATTATACCCATAAAGGGGAGTCGGTTTGGTGTGAACCGACTTATTTCAATAACTTTCCTCTTTTGGAAAGTTTCATATGATAACTTCAAACTAAAACAAAAACCTATACAAGTATGTAAATCCATTTTGAGCTGTGGATTTATTAAACTCGGATCATATTCATCATCATCATCTTGATTCTATTATTTGCTGTGAATTGGTAAGTGTTCTTGAGTATTTAAGAATTTGATTTTAATTGAAATTGGGTTAATTGGTAGATTGTAAGAATTTGATGTTAGAAACTTATTATAACTATTACATGATGCTTATGGGAAGTTATTTGTTGTTTAAAGCTGTTACAAACGGAGTTTTGATGATTTTTGTTAAAATTCTCGGGTTAGGGTTTTGAGCAGATCGCATAGGTCTGGGACGAAGAGGGAATCCGACGGATTCTAGTGAATCCGGCGGATTCGGGTTGGTTATAGGAATCCAGCGACTTGATTATGAATCCGGTGGCTTGATCATGAATCCGGCGGATTCATGATCGGATTGGTTAAAAATGTGCTGATTATGAGTTGAAGCTGAAACACCATAGAATCCGGCGGATTCAAGTGGAATCCGGCAGATTCCCCTGGTTGTCATATGTTGTTTCAGTGTTTGTCAATTAGAGCTAATTACATAAATGATACTTGTAGTATTGTACTGTAATATGTCTGAAGCATGTTAGGCTTTTAACAATTATATAATTTAGTTGTACACCTGGTGTGATTACTTGTGTAGTGTTGTAATTTACATAAGTATTATCCGGTGATGACAAGTTACTAACTTGTGGTATTCTGTTGTATTCTCAGATATGGAGAAGGCTCAGTAATATTAGACTTCTGAGCTTGCGATTGAGGTATTCGGTGAGTGGATCTGTAACCTCAATGTGATTTAGTTGTAATGATTTGATTACAACAAGTAATTGTAGTATTACTTTGATAGAATATTTTGGTTTGAGATAACTTGCCATGGTAGTTTGATTGTTTGCTTACTGGGCTGTTTGAGCTAGTATGTAAGATTCTGAGGTCAACTTGAATGGATGGTTGGACTTGGTTGTTATTATAGACGACAGGAGATCTAGAAACTTGAAATGTTGATTTAAAGATCTAGGTCGTATGTGGTTAACAACAAGTCATCGGTAATTCTGTATAGGCCAATACAGATGATTGATAAGTGTTCCTTGAGTACCATACCGGTATAAGGGTATCTCAAGAACCACCGATCCTTAAGATGATTGATGATTGATTGATTGTTTATTGTTATTTGATGTAAACAGATTGTTGTGCTAAGTTGGACTGTTGATTATAGTTTCATTCACTTAGCGTTATGCTAACCCCACCACAGTCCTTCCTGCAGGTTATAATTGATGGGACATATTGGGCGGGGCAGGAAGCTATTTGATACAATGGAATGTTTGACAGGCTTTTACTCTGATGTTAGTTTGATAACTAAAGATATGTTTTGAATTATATAACACCTAATAGTTGAAACATCATGTAATTAATTTGAAAAAGTTTATCTACATTATTGAATAATGTAAAGCATGAATGCATGTTTGAAATCTACGCTTCCGAGTCATAATTATTATTATAATTGTTTAAGAAAATGAGGGGTGTTATATTTAACTTGAGCACACACATGACAAGTGCCAACAAACCTTGCAATGTCAGTTTTCATCGTAGGCTACCAATACAAAGATTTCAAATCATTATACATTCGAGTACTACCGGGATGAACAGATAAACGAGATTTATAGGCTTCAGTCAAAATCATATCCCGAATACCACCAATCATAGGAATCCACACACGAGATTGAAAAGTTTTCAATCCTCTAGAATCATAAATCAACAAATCTTTCCTTTTCGACATGATTTCTGATTTAAGATTATTATCTAATAGAGCTTCCAACTGTGCCTCTTTAATTCTATCTACCAAGTCAGAAGAAACATCAACTTTCAAGTAATAAACTCGGTTAGAGGTACCTTTTCAACTCAAAGCATCAGCAACCACATTAGCTTTGCCTGGATGGTAACGAATTTCACAATCATAATCCTTGATTAACTCTAACTATCGTCTCTGACGCATATTTAACTCTTTCTGGGAAAACACATACTGAAGACTTTTGTGATCCGAACATGTAACACATTTCGTACCATAAAGATAATGTCTCCAGATTTTTAATGCAAACACAACAGCTGCCAATTCTAAATCATGAGTAGGGTAATTTTTTTCATGTTGTTTCAACTGCCGAGAAGCATAAGCAATAACTCTGTCTCTCTGCATAAGAACACCACCAAACCCAGCATAAGATGCATCACGATAAACAACAAAATCATCAGACCCATCAGGTAATGCCAACACAGGTGCCTGATACAATAACTGCTTTAAAGTCTGAAAAGCTAACTCCTGTTGTTCAGTCCACACAAATTTTTCATCCTTACAGGTCAATTTTGTCAACGAACTGGCAATTTTAGAAAAGTCTTTAATGAATTTCCGGTAATAACCAGCCAAACCCAGAAAACTCTTAATCTCTGACGCAGATTTTGGAGCTTTCCAATTCATCACAGCCTCAATTTTAGAAGGATCAACTTTAACACCATCGTTACTGATAATATGACCCAAAAATTGTACCTCCCGAATCCAGAATTCACATTTAGAAAACTTTGCATATAAGTGTTCTCTTTTCAACGTATCCAACACTAATATCAAATGCATTTCATGTTCTGATTTGGATTTTGAATATACCAGAATATCATCAATAAACACAATGACAAATTTATCGAGAAAAGGCCGACAAACTCGATTCATCAAATCCATAAAAACTGCTGGAGCATTAGTCAAACCAAAAGGCATAACCAGGAATTCAAAATGACCATACCTGGTACGGAAAGCAGTTTTAGGAATATCCTGTTCACGAACACGAACTTGATGATAACCCGACCTCAGATCAATTTTAGAATAAAACGAAGTTCCCTGCAACTGATCAAATAAATCATCTATTCGAGGCAAAGGGTATTTATTCTTCACGGTTCGTTTATTTAGTTCCCGATAATCAATACACATACGAAAAAACCTATCCTTCTTTATCACAAACAAAACCGGTGCACCCCAAGGAGAAGAACTAGGTCTAATGAACCCTTTATCCAACAACTCCTGTATCTGATTCATCATTTCACGTATTTCAGAAGGAGCTAATCTATAGGGAGCTTTAGCTACAGGTGACGAACCAGGAACAAGATCAATCTGATATTCAACTTCCCTAACCGGTGGCAAACCAGGTAATTCATCGGGAAATACTTCCGGATATTCAGAAACTACCCGGACATTGGAAATAGACTTCTTTTCTAATTTGGCATCAATCACATAATCTAGGTAAGACTCACATCCTTTAGAAAATGACTTCCTAGCTTTCATCATGGAATTTAAAGGTATACACCCACTATCCCGTTCTCCTCGAGCCACAACGTATGACTCTTCAGAAATTGGGATCCTAATCAACTTATGGTGGCAATCGATACTTGCTTTACACTGACTTAGCCAATCATGCCAATAATCACATCAAAACTAGGAATTGGCATCAACAGAAATGAAATTGGAAAAGTCTGGCCATCTATCACAATATTAGCTCCGGTCACCGAGGTGGTAACAGGAACTAACTTGCCACTAACAATTTCTACTTCTACAGGCTTAGTAATCACAGTAGGGATTAGTTTCAACTTATCACAGAAACACACAGAGATAAAAAAACAATTTGCTCCAGAATCAAACAAAACACGCGCTGGTACAGAGTTTATAAGAAAAGTACCAGTGATAACATCCTCTGTGTGGACAGCCTCATCGACTGTCATCTGAAATGCCCTACTTGCCGCTGGTGGTGGATTTTTCCGCTTTTGATCGGAAGATGACGAACTCCCGACCGAAACCGAACCCTGTTTCCCTGCCTCTGGACACTGACGAACCCGATGTCCTTCTTTCTTACACGTCCAGCACACAAAATTAGGATACCTGCAATTCTTGATTTCATGCCCCAATTCACCACATTTGAGACATTTATTCGTCTGTGGAGTACACGGACCAGCATGTCATGACTTACAAGAATTACACCAATTAGAACCTCCAGATGAACCATTCTTACTACCGGATCGTTGACCCTGTTGATTACTCTGCCACCTCTGTTTCCCTTTCCCCGAGGATTCACTTCTGGACTTCTGAGAAGAAGTATCCCTAGCTTGAAAACCTGAACCTCTCAAATCACTATCAACAGTAGTACGATAATTAGAAGGTAACGCATCCACAAACTGTTCAATCCTAGTTTTCTCATCCGGAACCCACTGCTGAACAAACCGCAGCTTCTCAGAAAACTGTGCTATCAACTCATCAATCGTCATCTTATCAATCAACTGTAAGTTCACAAACTCTCGTCTGATCCTTGCCATATCAAAGTCCGAACAATACTGATTACAAACAGCTTGATGAAAATCAGGCCATCGAATAGCTTTCTTTTGTTGTTGAGTCAAATGCCCTGTGATCGAATCCCACCAAACCATGGCTTCATCTTTTAAACATTGAACTGCATATGGAACCTTAGATTCTTCTTCACAATGTGTTACATCAAATTTTCGTTCCATGTCCCTTAACCAGTTTAAAGTTACATATGGATTTGTACTACCACTAAACTCCGGTGGTTTACTAGCCATAAACGTTTTAAAAGAACACGTTTTATTCGACTGAAAAGGAGGAACAGTACCAAACACAGGTATTTGTTGCTGAGATGAAGTAGCTTCTGTTCGTCTTTTAAACTCTCTGAGATTAATCACCTCGTCTTCTAATTCGTGCATATAATCATCTCTGTTTGATTCTCCAACAACAGGAACAGATGTACCATCATGACCAGGTTGTTCACCAGAAATCTGCAAAGGAGGAACATTGGTTCTTGAGGCGTTATTAGGGTTGGCGGTCGTTTGCTCGTTATCTGCCATATCTGTAATCATCACAACAACTCAACAATTGTTAATCGTTAGAACCTAACTACTTACAGATTCTCAACAAATGCTAAATCCCATACTTAGGAATGTTTGACATACTACGCTCCAGAATTGGGATTGAACACTTTACAATGCTCAATTAGCCCAAAACTATGCTCTGATACCAACTTATAACACCCCTCATTTGAAACAACAATAGTATATTATTTACACGGAAGCGTATAATTAATAACATCTGAAAACACTGTACATTAAGATAATGTACATAAGTAGTTTACATATCATCCGCACACCAATTTAAAACTATTAAACAACTACATCAAACGGGGTATTATATTGTTCCAAACTTTAGTTTTGTTACAAAACATGTCAGAGTAGCACTGCAAGTCAAACACTCCCCGCTCCATGAGCGTCAAAATCCTGCAACCCACATCCCAAAACATAATTTGCAGGAAGTAAATTGAGGGATTAACACAAAGCTAAGTGAATGAATTCTTTACACACAATTCAACTTAGCATAACCACCTGTTTACACCAAACAACCGTAAACATATGATTCAACTAGACAACAATATAGTAATGAGGATCGGTGGCTCTGGGGAATACCATAATACCCGGGAGGCTTCCCAAAACACTTATCCAACCATATCCATATGGCCATAACGGATGAGACCGATAGCTAACAGCTATTATAATCAAACACAGGTACTACACACAACAAATGAATCAAGTTCCTGTGTAATTTATATAATAACCAACTAGCTCAACCAACTAGTTCAACCTGTTGACCTCATTAACAACTGATGCCCGATGGTCACACATAGCACGTAGATTTATAATCAACAATAGATGTTAAATGCAACAACAACATATCTACGTTTACTTGTTGTAACCAAACGATTACAACTAAATCAAATGGTGAGTTCTGAATCCACTCACCGATACCTCTGTAGTCACAAACTCAAAATCCAGGTGTCACTTATCTTTTGGAGGATCTGAGAATCACAATCAGATATAAGTTAGTAATCAGGATCATCAATACTAAACTTATATCAAACATAATTCAAAGAACTAGATATTATTTACATAACTATTAAGTTCCTAATTACGCTCAACATTCATAATATAGCATGTCAACCATTACTTATCAACATTTTAATTTGCAATTGTTTAAAATCAAAAGGCTACAAAAACGGTTAACTACCCGCCGGGTAGCTCCATTACCCGCCGGTTACCCTATCTTAGCAGCCGGGTCACCCTCTGTAGCAACCGCGTGAATTAAAAGTTGGGGTAACAGAACCTAAATACGTTTTAAAGGTTGTAGGAGCCGCCGGGTACGGGTCCTACCCGTCGGATTCCCGGTTTAGGCACACTACCCGCCGGGTAACGGTACAACCCGCCGGGTTCTACCCTTCTTCCAGCGACTTACACCTGAACCAAAACCCAGACCCGAAAACTTAACTAAAAATCACAAAACTCAGTTTTGTAATCAGTTTGATACAGCAACTAGTAATAACATCAACTTATATCACTATATAACAACTTTTAACATCATATACTATCATATATCATTTAATCATCATTTACTCATATACTTTCTATTAATTCAATCAAACTACACTTTCAAAGATAACTTACTAGTTAATCTTGAGAAGCTAAAGATGATGATAATGATGATTTAACTTCAAAATCACAGCTCAGATTTCAGTTTCAAGTGATTGATTTAAGGTTTCTAATTTAGGTTTTTAGTTTCCAAAAAGGGAAAGTAAGAAACTTTCCTAAAAGGGAAGGTTATATAGTCGGCAAAGTTTTAACACCGACTCCGTATTCACTTAAAACTAGTCCCTTTTCAATCTATTGCCTGGAACCTAAAACAATTTTTGCGAGAAACTTATTTTATTCTACCGTCAACTATAGTAAATTACAACAAGCAACAATTTACTATCCACAATAAGTTCTGTAACTTATTTACCTAAGTTTCTCAAATAAACAATTAATATCGAATAAATTCTAAAATAATCAAATACATCAATTTAAAATTAGAAATTACCAGACCCGAAGAGAGGATGTTACAGTATAGACCCTTCCTTTTTATTTAAGTTTAATTGGAACACATATATTTACATGCTAGTAACTCGTTTGCCACTGATTATGTCCAAAATCACACTAAAAATCGTATGAACATGTTATTAACCATTGGATATTAGCTTTACACGTTGGGTAATAAAATAGATCGGTATAGATCGAGCATAACGAGACCATTTCTGTGACACCCGGTCAAAAATGACCCAGATTTTAGTCCAAATTTGAACTTTTATTACAAAGTATTATATACTTAAAATACCGAAGCGTACAAGTATTATATATATGATTATATGTATATATAACACAAAACGATTATTCAAAAATCACGCATAAACAAATCTGACAGAACGCGAAAATTCAAATACGGACGTTAGTGAAACTATTGTTAAATAATATGAAATTATTTAATAACATTGATGATTACTTTATATTATGTTTATAATATAACGAACACGTACGTTTTGCTTAAAACGTAACCGAACGCTATGAAAACGCGCAAAACGCGCCCAACCGGCGAAATATATCAAAGTTATATTTTTATAACTTAAAACTAAGTATTTTGATAAAATACTTCAGGTAGAAATATTACTATTACACGTATATATTTATAACGTTTAAAGACGTTACACCGTTCGAATAAATACGTACAAATCGCAACCGACGACCAAACGAAAACCAAAACATATTTTAGCAACTTATTATATGTTACTTGAGTAAAACTTACATTTAAAAATATCGAGTTTTAAAACGTTATCAAGACGTATTATAAATAATGCTATACGTTTAAACGAACGACGAAACGACCGGGTAAACGAACACCGCACGGAGCATAACTTTGGGGAACAATTTAACACACCCACATGAGGGTGGGACCCACTTAAATCAGCTGATTTTATCAGCCCACAAACCTCCCCAAAGTTTGTGGATCTTGTCCCCTCACCACTTGACTTTAAACCCCAATTTTATATCATTTTCATTTCATTTTCATTTTCTTCTATCTCTCTACTCTCTCTCTAGAACGGTTTTTCTCTCACTCTCCCTATGATTTCCAGACCCAAGAACAACCACCACACACCACCATTCAACCACCATAGAGCCACCACAAGCCGTCACACCGGAATTCAAGAAAACGTACCAAAACGAGCATTCGACTTTCGTTTCCTTCTCCTCTTCATTTCTTTGTAAGGAACCTTCTTTCCTCTACTATATTTACCTGAGTTAACTTTATTTACATGTTATTAGTCTCACTCAACCATATAATGTCCAAAACCTAAACCGAAACGCGTTTTTAAAACTCAAAAACCATAACAGTTTTCTGTGACAGAAAAATGTACCCACTTCAACGATTTTTAGAAAAATCATTTCTCCATTAAATAACGTTTTTCTTGAGCCTAAAATGTAGTACAAGAAGTTAACTTTTAAACAAAATTAGTCTCGTGACTTTTCGACTCCGTTTACTACTCGAAAACATTTTTCTCCGGTGACATAGGTTTACTGTTCCGACGAACAGTAAAAACAGTCTCCTTCTCGAGACCATATCTCGATTTGTAGGAAGAACCAACTTTCGACATCTAAACGAAAAATGTTCATTAAGATATGATCTACAACTTTCATTTTTTAGCCCTCATCTCAGATCCTCTCGGATCATGGTGAAAAACGCGAATCTTTGGACTGAACTCATTATCGAACCCGATCCGACCACTCTTCATATTTATTTTTGTTAAAAATAGTAAACGAACTTATAAAAATACTATAAAGTGCAGATTGGGACTAGATTCATAGTAGTTTAAGTGTGATTTTTCGTAGGACTTGAATCGGACTAAAAAGTGGAGAAATCGGAAGTCGAATCAAGGGTAAAATCTGGAAAACGGAAACTCTAGGGACTGTTTTGGTCATTTTGCAAAAACGACACTTCGAGAGACCCACGAAACGTAACGACAACTTTTATAAACTTATTTTTGACGTATTAGGACTTATGTAAAAGTTTCGGGTCAAACCGAACATGTTTGACCAAGTCAACATAAACTAACCATAAAACGATAAGCTTGAACTCGAAACAAACTTAATTATATTTTTGGAATATGATTTCAAATTGTCTCCAATGAGTCGTACTCGATTTACAAAACTTCAAACATAATACGAGACGAGTACTTTGGACATAACCAACCAAATGAACAACTAAACAAACGAATTACTACGCGTACACTTACAAATACAAAATCTCGCGTGTTTAGGGCATTAGGAGATTACTGTTGGCATACGCACGCACTTTAGGATTGCTTGCTCTACAGGTGAGTCTCACTGCCCCTTTTTTTTACTGTTTTGGGGGAGGTGCATTACTTGTTTACTGAAAATTACTTGTTTTACTTGAATACATTTACAAATGTATTGATTGCTTACGTGTACTTACTGCGTTACAAACTTACAAACAAAATGGGTTACTGATTTACAAACTCACTGATTTCTACTGTACGGAGATACTACTCCATGAACTTACTATTTTACCAATGGACTACTTTAGTACTGTACAAACTTAGTGACTCGCTGTTTTACTGTGATGATGATACTTAAATTACTTTACAAATGAAGTGAGTTACTGTTTTACTACATCGCTGTTTTACCACGAAACTGATTTACTACTTTGCTATAATACAGAAATAGCAATTCACTGATTTACTATGATAATGATTTACTACTTTGCTATAGTATGAAAATAGCAATTCACTGTTTACTACGATACTGAAATTACTACTTACTGGTATATCAAAGTGCCTGAGTTTCCGTTAATCCAATGAAGTCCTCTGAAGTCATAGTCGTCAGTTATGGTATTAAGCGCGAGTTTTAGTATATGGATCCATATGGGACTGACAATCCCCACCTGGGGTGGTAGCGCCACCACGAACCGTTACTCGTATAAACAGGTGTTTTCTACTCGTTACATATGAGTGTTCTTGGATTGCACTCACGAGGGGCAAAATTACAGGTTAAGCTTCGACTATGATGGCTCATGGCAAGATATGACCGACCTTACTTACTTAAATTACCGATGTGTAATTGGAAATTACTTACATAATTACCGATGCGTAATTGAAATTACTTACTTAATTACTTGAGCGTAATTGATACTACTGAATTTCTTGTATGAAATTGTTGTTTACTCACTGAATTACTTGTTGGTAAATGTTATTTACTTACTGTTGTTTTACCAAAACTTGATATTACTTCTTACTACAAACCTGTGAGATTCACCAACCTTTTGGTTGACGCGTTTTAGTAATGCATTCTCAGGTACGCATCAACAGTAGGGATGCCCAGCAGGATTTGCTAAGCTAGTGCGAGTCGCATGCATACATACTTAGAGATTTTACCTGTTTTACTTTTGTAATGTATTGTAATGCTATGTAATTTCTACAACGTCTCATTTATAGTCGTTTGCTTGTACCTTGGTGTTTCGATATTTGATTAGTCACGCCCCGACCCGATTCGCTTCCGCAGCCTGAATTAGGGGGTGTGACAGATTGGTATCAGAGCCTAAGGTTATAGCGAACTAGGTTGCATTTAGTGGGCCTAGACTATGACCGTTAGGCAGTATTCCTCATTAGATATAACTGGTTCAGGGATTTCATCATACAATTTTAATTTAACATAGCCTGATCAACTATGTACAATTAAATGAAGATGATGTAAGATCTGAAAGGGGTTATGTTGAACAGGAATGCATTAGTAGACTCTGACCCCGAGAGAACCGTGACTTGTACTTGTTCTGCGCTAGATACAACTAGGTGGATAATATGTATGTATACATGGGTTATACATATATGATTAGGCCTAGTGATATCCTCGGATACTTAGTAACGAACTTATTGTTCATATACGTCTTAGAACTCGCCAACGGTAAGTTGATCGAGTCAGGAAAATAGTACCGTGATGTGCCCTGGTTTGGAGGGTCATCTCTTCGAAATGAGCTTACCCTGGTAGAGTTAAGAACTCCGACATTCTATTCGATACGAACCGATTAACAACAGGAACCGACATGCACCTAAAGACAAAAATCTTTTCTCACTTTCCTATCACGTTTGAATGACAATCAACACTTGTACGGATGTAATATCCCTTTCACTGTTGTAAACCTTGATCCTCGTAATCATTTGAACTCGCAAGTTAGATGATTACGACCACCGTCATTCTACGTTATTGATTATCACTTGTGTTGTGGTATATTACTGTTATATATACAACTACGATGATCATATTCTTATACGAAACTCTAACATGTACCTATTACTTGATACTTAATCCCGTAGCTTAGATCCTATGAGTGAGATAGGATTTGGAAGACGACAATTTAGTTTCGAAATGGTATATACAAATATGATTAGGCTATTATGGGATATATGTATATATACATACATAGGCCTCGACTACGTACTACTCACTAGGCTATTATATATTGAATTTATAGGAATAGGCCTTTACTCGATGATACTTTTGAGACCATCTATACCACTACAACCGACAAACATACCTACTCCAACGTCCTTTGATACGAAGATCGGGACATTGTTCTCAATTACTACAGTTTATTAAATTCTACGTCTACAACGTACTCTATTTTCAACAATTTTAACATGTTTTTACCCCGAAACTTTTCATAAATTCTGTTTTTGAACAGATTTTGTTAAACAAGATTTCAAAACTTTGTCGCTGACAAGAATTTCAACCGAACCATTTATTGACTAAAGTTTTCATCAGACTTTAAAGTTTTCAACCGACTTTCACTATAGAAATTTTCTGACGAATATACTTTTAACGAACATGTTGCAAAATTACTTACGAAATGTTTATTAGAAGTTTTAAAACTTCAAAACCGTGCAAATTTACTTACTGTACACAACTTTATACAAAATTTCAAACCCTGAATGGTCAACGAAATTACACAGTACACAAACCTCCTTGCTGTTTATAAGAACAAAATCTACCAGGATCTGAATAGGAATGTGAGTATGGTTACTCGCTAACAATCTAACTGCTTTCATACTACTTACTTGATAAACTTTACTTGCTACTTGATACTTGTTATGTTTTCCCTGGATCCTAAGAGTACGATAGGGTTAGGGAAAGATGATGATTTAGGCTCTATAGTTTCTAATGGGAACGAGGTTTAGCTTACATATATATAGGAATAACATATCCTACCCTGTTTTATACCGGAAAACATACCGATTAATATTTTTATATATACAATGGGTCACATCCCACAGAAAACTAATGTAGGCTAAACATTTAGTTTCTATAGGAGACTGATAGAATCTAATTTACGCTACGACACTACTATTTGTTACAAACTGTGTGAACATAGTGAAAGTTACTACTATACTTTAAGCTACTAGTACACATTGTAGCTACTCTTTAGCGACTGACCTTGTCTTACCGACAAAATGGTCAATTACTTTACAAGACACTTCCTCTACTCCTTTAATGGCCAGTAGGGCATTAGCTTAACAAGGGGAGGGAGGTAAGATTAGAATGAGGTTGTATCACTCATAGTCGACTCACACACTTACATCGATAAGGCACATACAAATACTAAAAACGAATTTCGGGACGAAATTCTCCTAACAAGGGGAGAATGTGACACCCGGTCAAAAATGACCCAGATTTCAGTCCAAATTTGAACTTTTATTACAAAGAATTATATACTTAAAATACCGAAGCGTACAAGTATTATATATATGATTATATGTATATATAACACAAAACGATTATTCAAAAATCACGCATAAACAAATCTGACAGAACGCGAAAATTCAAATACGGACGTTAGTGAAACTATTATTAAATAATATGAAATTATTTAATAACATTGATGATTACTTTATATTATGTTTATAATATAACGAACACGTACGTTTTGCTTAAAACGTAACCGAACGCTATGAAAACGCGCAAAACGCGCCCAACCGGCGAAATAAATCAAAGTTATATTTTTATAACTTAAAACTAAGTATTTTGATAAAATACTTCAGGTAGAAATATTACTATTACACGTATATATTTATAACGTTTAAAGACGTTACACCGTTCGAATAAATACGTACAAATCGCAACCGACGACCAAACGAAAACCAAAACATATTTTAGCAACTTATTATATGTTACTTGAGTAAAACTTACATTTAAAAATATCGAGTTTTAAAACGTTATCAAGACGTATTATAAATAATGCTATACGTTTAAACGAACGACGAAACGACCGGGTAAACGAACACCGCACGGAGCATAACTTTGGGGAACAATTTAACACACCCACATGAGGGTGGGACCCACTTAAATCAGCTGATTTTATCAGCCCACAAACCTCCCCAAAGTTTGTGGATCTTGTCCCCTCACCACTTGACTTTAAACCCCAATTTTATATCATTTTCATTTCATTTTCATTTTCTTCTATCTCTCTCCTCTCTCTCTAGAACGGTTTTTCTCTCACTCTCCCTATGATTTCCAGACCCAAGAACAACCACCACACACCACCATTCAACCACCATAGAGCCACCACAAGCCGTCACACCGGAATTCAAGAAAACGTACCAAAACGAGCATTCGACTTTCGTTTCCTTCTCCTCTTCATTTCTTTGTAAGGAACCTTCTTTCCTCTACTATATTTACCTGAGTTAACTTTATTTACATGTTATTAGTCTCACTCAACCATATAATGTCCAAAACCTAAACCGAAACGCGTTTTTAAAACTCAAAAACCATAACAGTTTTCTGTGACAGAAAAATGTACCCACTTCAACGATTTTTAGAAAAATCATTTCTCCATTAAATAACGTTTTTCTTGAGCCTAAAATGTAGTACAAGAAGTTAACTTTTAAACAAAATTAGTCTCGTGACTTTTCGACTCCGTTTACTACTCGAAAACATTTTTCTCCGGTGACATAGGTTTACTGTTCCGACGAACAGTAAAAACAGTCTCCTTCTCGAGACCATATCTCGATTTGTAGGAAGAACCAACTTTCGACATCTAAACGAAAAATGTTCATTAAGATATGATCTACAACTTTCATTTTTTAGCCCTCATCTCAGATCCTCTCGGATCATGGTGAAAAACGCGAATCTTTGGACTGAACTCATTATCGAACCCGATCCGACCACTCTTCATATTTATTTTTGTTAAAAATAGTAAACGAACTTATAAAAATACTATAAAGTGCAGATTGGGACTAGATTCATAGTAGTTTAAGTGTGATTTTTCGTAGGACTTGAATCGGACTAAAAAGTGGAGAAATCGGAAGTCGAATCAAGGGTAAAATCTGGAAAACGGAAACTCTAGGGACTGTTTTGGTCATTTTGCAAAAACGACACTTCGAGAGACCCACGAAACGTAACGACAACTTTTATAAACTTATTTTTGACGTATTAGGACTTATGTAAAAGTTTCGGGTCAAACCGAACATGTTTGACCAAGTCAACATAAACTAACCATAAAACGATAAGCTTGAACTCGAAACAAACTTAATTATATTTTTGGAATATGATTTCAAATTGTCTCCAATGAGTCGTACTCGATTTACAAAACTTCAAACATAATACGAGACGAGTACTTTGGACATAACCAACCAAATGAACAACTAAACAAACGAATTACTACGCGTACACTTACAAATACAAAATCTGCGTGTTTAGGGCATTAGGAGATTACTGTTGGCATACGCACGCACTTTAGGATTGCTTGCTCTACAGGTGAGTCTCACTGCCCCTTTTTTTTACTGTTTTGGGGGAGGTGCATTACTTGTTTACTGAAAATTACTTGTTTTACTTGAATACATTTACAAATGTATTGATTGCTTACGTGTACTTACTGCGTTACAAACTTACAAACAAAATGGGTTACTGATTTACAAACTCACTGATTTCTACTGTACGGAGATACTACTCCATGAACTTACTATTTTACCAATGGACTACTTTAGTACTGTACAAACTTAGTGACTCGCTGTTTTACTGTGATGCTGATACTTAAATTACTTTACAAATGAAGTGAGTTACTGTTTTACTACATCGCTGTTTTACAACGAAACTGATTTACTACTTTGCTATAATACAGAAATAGCAATTCACTAATTTACTATGATAATGATTTACTACTTTGCTATAGTATGAAAATAGCAATTCACTGTTTACTACGATACTGAAATTACTACTTACTGGTATATCAAAGTGCCTGAGTTTCCGTTAATCCAATGAAGTCCTCTGAAGTCATAGTCGTCAGTTATGGTATTAAGCGCGAGTTTTAGTATATGGATCCATATGGGACTGACAATCCCCACCTGGGGTGGTAGCGCCACCACGAACCGTTACTCGTATAAACAGGTGTTTTCTACTCGTTACATATGAGTGTTCTTGGATTGCACTCACGAGGGGCAAAATTACAGGTTAAGCTTCGACTATGATGGCATATGGCAAGATATGACCGACCTTACTTACTTAAATTACCGATGTGTAATTGGAAATTACTTACATAATTACCGATGCGTAATTGAAATTACTTACTTAATTACTTGAGCGTAATTGATACTACTGAATTTCTTGTATGAAATTGTTGTTTACTCACTGAATTACTTGTTGGTAAATGTTATTTACTTACTGTTGTTTTACCAAAACTTGATATTACTTCTTACTACAAACCTGTGAGATTCACCAACCTTTTGGTTGATGCGTTTTAGTAATACATTCTCAGGTACGCATCAACAGTAGGGATGCCCAGCAGGATTTGCTAAGCTAGTGCGAGTCGCATGCATACATACTTAGAGATTTTACCTGTTTTACTTTTGTAATGTATTGTAATGCTATGTAATTTCTACAACGTCTCATTTATAGTCGTTTGCTTGTACCTTGGTGTTTCGATATTTGATTAGTCACGCCCGGACCCGATTCGCTTCCGCAGCCTGAATTAGGGGGTGTGACAATTTCTTTAACAAATCTCACGTTTCTTGAGCCAAAAATCAAGTTCTTTGAGTCTAGTTTTCGAATCTGTGAGCCTCACGATTTAAAAGTGTCCATTTCTATTTTTAAATAATATTTTAAAAGTACATAGCAGGACTGTACTTTCTGTCCAGAATTTTGACTAAATGTAAAATGGTATATCTTGATATCTACGAAACATTAGACCATGAAACCACTTGTAAAATCTTTGTATTTGTGTTAACAACAACTTTTTAGACACTAACCACCGAAAGCACACGGATTTGGAACTAGAAAATTGTTTGTGTGTATGTGTCATAAAAACGATCTGATGGACCTATGTCCCTTTGCGAATTTATTTCGTGAGTTTCATTTGGCTAAAGTTTTCATAAATATATGTTTTGGAAAGCTTAGACATAGGGGAATAACATATATTTTTCTTGGATTTGAATACGGACGTTTTGTTAGTCAGATCGCATGGACAAAATCATGTAATTTCGGAAAAACTAAAGTTAAGGGCTGTTTTCATAATCTTGTTAAAAACGACACTTCCGGGTTACCAATGGTCATGAAACTCATTTTCTATAAGTTTCATAACATAATAAGTGTTGTGTAAAAGTTTTGAGTCAAACCGAGCATTTTTGCCTTGGCCCTCAAAAACGAAAACCACTTCAGCCCGATCCTGCGACATAACCATCTTATGTCGCACTCATGCGACACAATGTTGCGACACAAACCATTATGTCGAACCAAAATCCGAAACCCTAATATGCGACACGAAACTCTACGT
The DNA here is from genome assembly GCA_949592205.1 of Helichrysum umbraculigerum. Lineage (NCBI taxonomy): Eukaryota > Viridiplantae > Streptophyta > Magnoliopsida > Asterales > Asteraceae > Helichrysum > Helichrysum umbraculigerum. Next base: position 232,269,679 of record CATIUR010000001.1, read on the forward strand.
CGCACACACGATCTGCGACACAAGCCCTTATGTCGCTACACAATTTATGTCGCACATGCGACACAAACCCCTACGTCGCATACTTAATTTATTTCGCTAAATTGCGACATTGCTTTATGTCGCCACAAAGACTAGCGACACAACCATTGTGTTGCATATCACCGATTATCGAAAACACTTATTCTCGCTAAGTCTCGATTTCGCGCAACGTTTACTAAACTTTATACGATATTACTCCTACTTACAAAACATATACTTATGAAAGTATACGATGAAACAATATGAAACCTAATAATAATGTCTTCGGGAATTATTATTACATACTTAAACATTCACCAACGGGCCGTAAATGTTTTTAATTAAACAAAATGATTCAATACTTGGACATAACTAGTTGAAGTGGACAACAAGCTTGAATGATCTTTTGAGACATTCACTCATACATACAACCTTATATGCTTAGGGCATTAGAAGGTTGCGGGTTCGGAGAACCTACGGATTACTATTGCTTTCGGGTTTCACGTTTATTAAGTTAAACGCTTACTTGCTAGACTCAGGTGAGTCTTACAGCCCCACTTTTACTATTTTACTTATGGGGTGAGATACATTGCTTACGTTTTCTTGAACACAAGTGCTAAATTACTTACTTTTCATATACGGGCTTGCATGAGTTACTTACTAATCCACTGAAGTCCCTCCATCATAGTTTCATTAGTTATGGAATTAAGCGCAAATATTAGTGAATGGATCCATTAGGTACTGACCCTCCCCGCCCTGGGTAGTAGCGCTATCACGAACCGTTCTGTATAAACGGACGACTTTTATTTGTTTCGTACGAGTGTTTGGATTAGGCACTCGCGGGGGCACTATACGGTACTTGGCTGTACCACTTATTTACGGGTTAAGCTTCGACTATGAGCCTCATGGCAACGGTATATACATATTTACTTACTATTTGCTTGGTTGCAAATACTTGATTTCGCACACGTGCAACGCTGATAAAATCTTGTGTTCAAACTGTTTATATACTTACAAACCTGTAAGATTCACCAACATTCGTGTTGACCCTTTTTAGCATGTATTCTTAGGTACACATACGGAGTAGGCTTACTCCAGGGCTACTAGCTTGAGTCGCATGAATTCCAAACTGCATTTAAAAGAGATTCTCTAGCATTATCTTTTGTATATTACGGTTATGTAATAGAATCTCCCGCTATATACGCGGACTTTAGGCTACTATACTTTTGTAACGAAAATACTATGTTTTCAAACATTATTTATATGGAAATGTAACTATTTTACAAACGTCTCATTTAGAGGTCGTTTGTTGTATCTTGGTGTTTTGATTACTTGATTAGTCACGCCCCGACCCGAATCGCTTCCGCATCACGAATTTGGGGGTATGAAAGATTGGTATCAGAGCCTAAGGTTATAGCGAACTAGGTTGCATTAGTGGGCCTAGACTATGACCGTTAGACAGTATTTCCTTATTAGGTATGACTGGTTCGGGAATTTCATCAATCAGCTTTAATTTAACATAGCCTGATCAACTATGTATAATTAAAGAGGGATCGATGCAAGGCCTGAAAGGGGTCATGTTGAACAGGATTACATTAATAGACTCTGACTACGAGAGAAACGGGACCAAACTTGTTTGTGCTTAGACACACTAGGCTATTATGTGATATACGTACATATATACATATATATAGGCCTCACACGCTAACGCTCTTGCCACAAAGACATGACAACACCTTCCGTTGTACCGTCCCATAATCACAAGGAAGATTCTGCTTCGCACTCTTCCTATCACTCTCATCTTTCGATATCGCGTACGATACGCACGGCTAGGAGAAACGCTAGACCACCTCGAACTAGACTTTACGCTATTCATACCACTACTTCTGACACTCCACCCACTAGGACTCGTTGTCGTACAGAGGTCCGCCAGTGAACTTGGTCAACCACGACACCTACATATTAGAAATGTTTTTTTCAACAATTGGATGGATTCCAACGACCTGCGCGTAACTTGATTTGCGACCTTAACCACCTTGAACACAAACAATTTCAACAACGAATTGATCACCTTAATCACTACTGCAAGGGGTACTTGCAACTACGGGGCTACCAACTATCTTTACCAAACATTTGTTCACTTCGAAACAATAACATAGTCATGATTGACTACTTTGGGAACACTATTGAGAACACTAATCGGTCATTGTTATGACTACCTTTCGAATCTACGATACTCACTAAACCCTCTTGTTATTAATTCACTGTCTTAATAGAACTTCCTCTCGAAGAAGATGGCAAGCTCCACTATGGACGACTACTCGTCAGATGACGACCTAATATGTGAGTATCAAATTCAGTACACACATCTCGATGAAGAAATAGCACCAATGGGAGGAATCCTAATGGAGGAAAACGAGAATCAAAATTTCGGAATAATTAGTGTTGAAGAATACGAGAGAGCAAGGGATCAGGTAGAAGACTTAGATAACTGAAATTGGGAGCTCAAGACCAGATGCAAGGCCTACGAGCGAGAGCTGAGAATCCTGAAAAGGCCTGTTCCCGTACGAATCACGGATAAGATTCTCTATTGGAAGAAAGTGGCTACTAACCTAAAAGGAAGGACAAAAACATGGATCAAACGAATATGCAAACGACCAACAGAGGATACTGTGAGCCACCCTGCATCCTTACGATACAGGGATATGCTTGAAGCACGTTATTACCCCCACGACCTAAACCTAGAATAGATTCGATGTAAAGGGACGTGCCCGAACGACAGAAAAGATAACTAGGGTTAACTTAACGGTGACTAGAATCATTTTGTAAGAAGGAATTATGACCATAGCGCGTTGTACTAGCAATTAAACTTCCATCCCGATGAGTATGTAGGAACCTCACCACATTTTGTACAAGATATCTATATTCGTCCAGATGTAACAATGCCCGACATATTTTGTAAACACCTGTCATGTAATCTATTAATCTATTAATCTATGAATCTATTAACCTTGCGCTTCGGTTGATTCCGACGTAATATTATTAACTCGAGCTTTCAACGAATTACCTCGGACATATACCCAGAATTTTTCTACAACTTCTAATTTTCAACGAATTCTTTTATTAAACAGAATTTCAAAGTACTGTCAAGCGTTTCCAACGTATTTTGATTGACTCCAACCTTTCAACGGACTATGAGATTTCAAACAGATTTCCCGGTAAAATTTTCAACAAGATTTTACAACAACCCCTCCACGAAATATTCTATAAAACTTTCAAAATCATAAATGTATAAACTCATTTATATAAAACATATCGTTTGATCGAGGTTTTATCACTATTTATACCTGCAACGACATATTTACAAAAGAGTTTACCAACTATTTTAACAACTACTTACTCAAGATTAGACTACTTTGTAAACGCCTACTCTGTAACGTTTTGAATACGATTTGAACAACGAAATGGCCATGAATTAACTGCTTTTAAACACAACTTAGACCTTGTTATGTCTACTTTTAAATTAGCGATTTGATTTCCAACTAATATATAATGCAAGACGTGCTTGCAACGAACTTTTCCCCATCGACCTCATACCCGTCGAAATTGGAAGTTTCGACATCATCGTTGGTATGGATTAGTTATCCAAACACTGTGCCGAAATCGTTTGCTACGAGAAACTCGTTCGTATTCATCTCGTCACCGGTGGAACTTTGATCATACAAGGGGAGACGTGGGACGAGAATAAACATCATATCTTGCATGAAAACCCGAAAATACCGGAGAAAAGGGTATCAGGCAATCCTCGCACACGTAACAGAGTAGAAGTCGGAGGACAAGCAGCTTGAGGATGTGCCTATCGTTCGAGACTTCCCTGAAGTCTTTCCGGAAGATTTGCCTGGCCTCCCACCGCCCAGACAAGTCAAATTCCAAATCGACCTTGTGCCCAGAGCTGCACCCGTGGCACGAGCCCCTTATCGATTAGCACCTTCCGAGTTGCAGGAGTTGTCCACCCAGTTACAGGAACTCTTGGACAAGGGATTCATTCGATCAAGTTCCTCACCTTGGGGAGCTCCGGTCCTCTTTGTGAAAAAGAAAGACGGTTCTTTCAGGATGTGTATCAACTACCGAAACTAATCGTAAAGAATCGATATCCACTTCCCCGAATTGATGACTAATTTGACCAACTTCAAGGGTCAAGCTTTTATTCCAAAATCGACCTGTGCTCAGGTTATCATCAGCTGAGAGTTTGAGATAACGATATTCCGAAAACCGCATTCCGAACTCGTTACGGACATTACGAATTTCAGGTTATACCTTTTGGCTTAACCAACGCACCGGCTGCATTCATGGATCTTATGAATCGGGTGTGCAAACTTTATCTTGACAAGTTTGTCATCGTATTCATAGATGATATTCTGATTTACTCCCATAAAGAGGCAGAACACAACCAACATTTGAAAACCATTCTCAAATTACTCAGAAAGGAAAAACTATACGCTAAATTTCCTAAATGCGAATTCTGGATTCGTACCGTACAATTCCTAGGTCACGTTATCGAAAGCCAAGGTATTCACGTAGATCCAGCAAAAATAGAGGCAATCAAGTGCTGGCAAGCACCTACCACGCCAACTGAAGTTCGTCAATTCTTAGGCCTCGCTGGATACTATCGCCGATTCATTGAAAACTTCTCAAGGATATCTCAACCTTTGACTACCTTGACTCAAAAAGAAAAGAAATTCGACCGGACTGACAAGCAAGAGTCAGCTTTCCAACTCCTAAAATAAAAACTTTGTAGTGCATCGATCTTATCCCTACCCGAAGGCAACGATGACTTCGTGGTATACTGTGATGCTTCACACCAAGGTCTCGGTTGCGTGTTGATGCAACGAGACAAAGTCATTGCCTATGCCTCACGACAACTGAAAATCAACGAAAAGAATTACACGACTCACGACTTAGATTTAGGAGCCATTGTGTTCGCTCTCAAAATCTGGAGACACTACTTATACGGTACCAAGTGTACTATCTTTACCGACCACAAAAGTCTCCAACACATCTTCGACCAGAAAGATCTGAACATGAGGCAACGACGATGGGTTGAATTACTCAATGATTACGATTGCGAAATTCGCTATCATCCGGGCAAGGCTAACGTTGTTGCTGATGCCCTCAGCCAAAAAGAACGAGTCAAACCACTTCGAGTTCGAGCACTCGGTATGACCATTCATAACAATCTCACTACTCAAATTCTCACCGCCCAACTTGAAGCACTCAAAGATGAAAACGTAAAAAACGAGGCCTTGCGAGGCATGGATAAACAGTTCGAAACCAAACCTGATGGGGCCCAATATTTCTCAAACCGAATATGGTTACCAAGTTTTGGAAACTTACGAGCTTTAGTGATGGATGAAGCTCACAAATCTAAATACTCGATACACCCTGGAGCCGACAAGATGTATCACGGAATCAAGGAGTTGTATTGGTGGCCCAACATGAAAGCTGACATCGCTACTTATGTTAGCAAATGTCTTACCTGCTCGAAAGTAAAAGCCGAATACCAGAAACCCTCGGGATTGCTGCAACAACCCGAGATACCACAATGGAAATGGGAACAGATTTCCATGGACTTCATTACGAAATTACCGAAAACACCGAGCGGTTGCGATACCATTTGGGTGATCGTAGATCGTCTTACCAAATCTGCTCACTTCCTTGCGATTAAGGAAACCAACAAGATGGAACGTCTAACGCGAATCTACCTGAAAGAGATAGCCGTTTTACTTCTAGCTTTTGGCAGTCTTTACAAAAATCTCTTGGTACTCGTTTGGATATGAGTACTGCTTATCACCCGTAAATCGATGGCCAAAGCGAATGGACGATTCAAACACTGGAGGATATGCTACGAGCCTACGTAGTTGACTTCGGTACCTCGTGGGAAAACCACTTATCGTTGTGCGAATTTTCGTACAACAACAGTTATCATACCAGCATTAAGGCTGCGCGGCTTTAGGCACTCTACGGACGAAAGTGCCATTCACCTGTTTGTTGGACAGAGGTAGGAGATAGCCAACTCACCGGTCCTGAAATCATTCACGAAATGACTGAGAAAATCGTAAGCATTTAAAACCAGCTGAAAGCCGCACGTGATCGTCAGAAAAGTTATGCTGACGTGAGACGCAAACACCTCGAGTTTGAGGTCGGAAACAAAGTACTTTTGAAAGTGTCACCTTGGAAAGGTGTCATTCATTTCGGTAAACGCGGGAAACTAAATCCCAGATACATCGGAACATTCGAAATCCTGGAAAGGATTGGTCCAGTGGCATATCGCCTACAACTGCCTTCTGAGCTTAGCAGCGTGAATAGCACATTCCACATTTCTAATCTTAAGAAATGTCTGTCTGATGAGAAACTAATTATACCATTCGACGAAATCCATATTGACAACAAACTTCATTTCGTCGAAGAACCCGTTGAAATCATGGACCGAGAGGTCAAACGATAGAAACAGAGTCGCATTCCCATTGTTAAAATCCGATGGAATTCTAGGCGAGGCCCTGAATTCACCTGAGAACGAGAAGATCAGATTCACGAGAAATATCCACACCTCTTCTCGGACCCCACTCAGACCCCAACTACAAGTTAATTTCGGGACGAAATTTCTTTAACAAGGGGAGAATGTGACAACCCGTACTTGAGGGTATTAAATTACCTTAAGCTTGATTGTAATTACTTGTACTTAGTATGGAATAGGACTACTTACTTGTAATGTATCGTATATTGAATATACACACATACGTAATAAACTTATACTACGCGATTTGTTTGGATGGATTCTGACACACCCGACCGTTGGTGAAACATTTCATGTGCAACATAAATCTATTTTTATGATAAAATAGTCGTTATTTACTTGGTATTATTATTTTATAATAAAATACGCGAAAAACTATTACGGTTAACGTAAAACGTAACAAACACGAGAAAACGGGCAAATTGAGCCTGGCACCCGAACGAAATCCATAATATATTTTGGTAACTTGAAATAAGTGTTTCAAAAATATTTGGTCATTACGAATACCATTTACATATTGAAAATGTACACGAAAAATCAAACGATAAAAGTTAAACTTTAAAACGTGCAATCAATGTTTAACCGACTAACAAACGTAATATGAATTCGAGGACCGAGGCACGAGCCCAACCCATGAAGGGCCAGACCCGAGCTCGGCCCAACCCAGGTCAGAATCGGCCCACAAGGGGCCCAGCCCACTCCCCTAATCCCTAGCCTTTGATCCTTATTACTTAACCTCATTTCCCATTTTCTTATCTCACAAATACACACACACTCTCCTCTATATCTCTCTCTTTTTCTCTGCATCCAACAGCCACCACCACCATATCCACAATCCAAAAGCCTCTCCAAGAACACCCAAACGAAAATCAACATCATCTAGCACCATATTGTTCACCAAATCGCAAGGAGGAACACGAAGAACACAAACCGAAGCAGCAGCAGCACTTTCCTCTTCATTCGACTCTAGATCAGTTTTCGTTTGGTATAGACCCTTCCTTTTTCTTTAAGTTTAATTGGAACACATATATTTACATGCTAATAACTCGTTTTGCCACTGATTATGTCCAAAACCACACTAAAAATCGTATGAACATGTTATTAACCATTGGATATTAGCTTTACACTTTGGGTAATAAAATAGATCGGTTTAGATCGAGTATAACGAGACCATTTCTTAACCAAATCTCACGTTTCTTGAGCCAAAAATCAAGTTCTTTGAGTCTAGTTTTTGAATCTGTGAGCCTCACGATTTAAAAGTGTCAATTTCTATTTTTAAATAATGTTTTAAAAGTACATAGCAAGACTGTACTTTCTGTCTAGAATTTTGACTAAATGTAAAATGGTATATCTTGATATCTACGAAACATTAGACCATGAAACCACTTGTAAAATCTTTGTCTTTGTGTTGACAACAACTTTTGTTTAGACCCTAACCACTGGAAGCACACGGATTTGGAACTAGAAAATTGTTTGCGTGTATGTGTCATAAAAACTACCTGATGGACCTATGTCCCTTTGCGAATTTATTTCGTGAGTTTCATTTGGATAAAGTTTTCATAAAAATATGTTTTGGAAAGCTTAGACATATGGGAACAACATATATTTTTCTTGGATTTGAATACGGATGTTTTGTTAGTCAAATCGCATGGACAAAATCGTGTTATTTCGGAAAAACTAAAGTTAAGTGCTGTTTTCATAATCTTGTTAAAAACGACACTTCCGGGTCACCAATGGTCACGAAACTCATTTTCTATAAGTTTCATAACATAATAAGTGTTGTGTAAAAGTTTCGAGTCAAACCGAGCATTTTTGACTTGGCCCTTAAAAACGAAAACCACCTCAGCCCGATCCTACGACATAACCATCTTATGTCGCACTCATGCGACACAATGTTTCGACACAAACCATTATGTCGCACCAAAATCCGAAACCCTAATATGCGACACGAAACTCTACGTCGCACACACGATCTGCGATACAAGCCCTTATGTCGCTACACAATTTATGTCGCACGTGCGACACAAACCTCTACGTCGCATACTTAATTTATTTCGCTAAATTGCGACATTGCTTTATGTCACCACAAAGACTAGCGACACAACCATTGTGTCGCATATCACAGATTATCGAAAACACTTATTCTCACTAAGTCTCGATTTCGCGTAACGTTTACTAAACTTTATACGATATTACTCGTACTTACAAAACATATACTTATGAAAGTATACGATGAAACAATATGAAACCTAATAATAATATCTTCGGGAAATATTATTACATACTTAAACATTCACCAACGGGCCGCAAATGTTTTTAATTAAACAAAATGATTCAATACTTGGACATAACTAGTTGAAGTGGACAACTAGCATGAATGATCTTTTGAGACATTCACTCATACATACAACCTTATATGCTTAGGGCATTAGAAGGTTGCGGGTTCGGAAAACCTACAGAAAACTATTGATTTCGGGTTTCACGTTTATTAAGTTAAACGCTTACTTGCTAGACTCAGGTGAGTCTTACAGCCCCACTTTTACTATTTTACTTACGGGGTGAGATACATTGCTTACGTTTTCTTGAACACAAGTGCTAAATTACTTACTTTTCATATACAGGCTTGCATGAGTTACTTACTAATCCACTGAAGTCCCTCCATCATAGTTTCGTTAGTTATGGACTTAAGCGCGTATATTAGTGAATGGATCCATTAGGGACTGACCCTCACCGCCCGGGGTAGTAGCGATACCACGAACCGTTCTGTATAAATGGGCGACTTTTATTTGTTTCGTACGAGTGTTTGGATTAGGCACTCGCGGGGGCACTATACGGTACTTGGTTGTACCACTGATTTACGGGTTAAGCTTCGACTATAAGCCTCATGGCAACGGTATATACATATTTACTTACTATTTGCTTGGTTGCAAATACTTGATTTCGCACACGTGCAACGCTGATAAAATCTTGTGTTCAAACTGTTTATATACTTACAAACCTGTGAGATTCACCAACATTTGTGTTGACCCTTTTTAGCATGTATTCTTAGGTACACGTACGGAGTAGGCTTACTCCAGGGCTACTAGCTAGAGTATCATGAATTCCAAACTGCATTTAAAGGAGATTCTCTAGCATTATCTTTTGTATATTACGGTTATGTAATAGAATCTCCCGCTATATACGCGGACTCTAGGCTACTATACTTTTGTAACGAAAACACTATGTTTTCAAACATTATTTATATGGAAATGTAACTATTTTACAATCGTCTCATTTAGAGGTCGTTTGCTGTATCTTGGTGTTTTGATTACTTGATTAGTCGCGCCCCGACCCGAATCGCTTCCGCATCACGAATTTGGGGGTGCGACAGAATCAAGCTTGAAATATATTGTGCTGACGACAGTGACTTAAACTTTCAAGTCTGCCACTTATCTAAGTCTTAACTAATTAAACAACCTAATATAAGTTACATTGTTGCAGAATAAATTCATCAGTCCGATAATCCACAAACAATGACAATGACAATGACAATGACATTCTCATCAATTAGATCTTTCAAAATTTATTGAAAAGATTCGATCAAGCATTACAAGATTATATATTTAATGGATCATTCATGAGATATTTGTATTGGTAAGGTGGATATATCAACGAGTTAAGATGAGCGTATGAGGTGGACCGTGGACGCCACGCGGTCCAAGTCATGATCTAGTGATCGTGCCACTTGTTCAATATTGTTCTGTTTAGCATTACTTCCGTCTCAATTTATTTGTTCATAATTTAATTTTATTGTGTTCCATTTATATTTTTAGTATATTCTAAAATAATTGTCCTCTTTTCTAAAATCAGCTAATCAAAAAGCTTGAAATTGGTAAATATGGTATTTTATTGGTAGTCAACGGTATTAAATATGTTTTTTTTTAGAGTGTCGTCTTTTTGTCTGGTGACAAAAATTTTTGAGACTAATAGAGTAAAATTTTATTGATTCTTCAATTTATCTTTTGTTTTTTAATTAATTCACAAATAAAAATGCCCAAAATATTAGACATTAAATAAAATAAAAATAATTTCTTTTTTGGTATTACAGATTGCGTTGCTTTCATTCTGGATCATGGGGCTTTCAATAAGGGTGTTGATATATACAACAAAAATTTTACTTCATACACCAAAAGTAAGTATTACATGGTTGTACAGTACTGTATCAAAATGCATAAAAATTGATGTATAAATCAAAATGTGTGTTGCATTTATCAGCCGCCTTCAATAATATAGACAGATATTTGTTAGTTTGTAATTTAATCACCAAAGGTATTGTTAGAGACATATTTTATTATTTTATTCTAGGATAAATAATTGTGTTGCTTTTTAATACACTAATAATTATTTTGTACCATAGTTCGACATGTCATATGCCTATTTGCTTTAGTTAGAGATGCAAATTTGATTGTATATCACTCCATAAATGTCTAATATTTCTAGATGAACATGAAAATGTTAGAACTAGTTAGACAATGTTAATTGAATTATAATTATTGGGTTGCTTTCATTCTATTGTGAGGATTTGTACAAAAGGTGACCATGTGTTTTAAATTATTTGAATCTAATAATTGATGGAAAGGCCCGCGCCATTATTGTTCATTCTTAGGGTGTGTTTGGTAAAAGTAGCTGAAGCTGGAAGCTTATAGCTGGAGCTGGAGCTTATATTTAAAGATAGAAGCTTGAGCTTATCTTTTTTGTAATGTTTGGATAAAACTAGCTGGAACTTGAGCTTAAAATATGTAAATTGACATAAAAGGACAAACAAATATATGATAGATAATTATATAAAGGGTATTTATGTAATTTTTCATTACATAAGCTCCTAGTTTAATTTAAAAGCTAGTTCTACTAGCTTCTTTTTTAAGAGCTTATTTTTTTTAATAAGCTCTTAATATTTTATCTACCAAACAAGTTTGAAGCTGGAAAAATAAGCTTAAGCTTTCATAAGCTCTCATAAGCTACTATAAGCTCCGTTGCCAAACATAGCCTTAATTGAGAAGCGATTTGTACACAACCTATCATTTTTATTAGTTCTATCGCTAGAAAAGATTTTTAATATTGTATTGTATAATAATATAAAAAAAATATTGTGATGCATGAATATAAATGGATGATAAACGAATCTCCATCATTGAATTAGTATCTTAACTTCACCTATGTAAAGAAACATGTATGTTACATGAGAAATACTAAACTCACCAAATTTTTACAAAGGAAGTTATAAAAAATGATGTGGCAAGTGATGTGGACCAATCACAACAAATCTAATATTCTCTCTCATGCTTCTCTCTCCTTATTTCATTGGTCCACCTAAGTTTGTGGATATAAATTTGTAAAAATTGTGTGAGTTTATCATTTCTCATGTTACATTAGTCGTAGATGGTTCTCTAAGAAAAATTCTTTTGTATCTATTTAAACGGAGAAGTTACACTTACAAGAATTTTACAAACAAATATATACAAAATGAGGTGGATAATAAGTTGAACCAATCAAATTCACTCTTATTTCTTTTTCATATTTCCTTTATTCATGTGATTGGTACAAATCATTTGTATGATAAATTTTGTAAAAAACCGAAAAAGGAAAAAGGTTCTCTTTAAAAAGTTGTTACTCATTCTATTAAAACCGAAAAAAGAGAAAAAAGATTTTCGATGCCCACACCATTTTCATTTTTGCCTTATCTTTATATGAGTTTATCAAATCAATACAATGGCATATTTATTGTTACCGTTGATGTTAAGGGATTTGTTAACGTGTGCCTCGTGACACACGTTAAGGTGCATTTAATGAACTTGTAATTTTCTTAAATAACAAAATTTGTAATTAATATATGCATAAAAAATAAAATTATTAGATTGAATTAATGAGTATTAAATGTAAATTTTAATATTTAAGGAAATTTCGACTTCATTAAACACACCTTAACGTGTGCCATGGGGGCACACGTTAGCAAAACCCACTAATACATGCATGTAATTTAACTGTGACTAAGGCTGCTCCCAACAGTGACACGAACTGACGCGTCAGTTGCCTGCCAGCTCAGCGCCACGTCAGACTGACACAACTGACACACAACTGACACAGCAACATCACTTCCTTTATTTTCAGGGCCCCACACACTATTTAATCTATTTATTTAATACAAAAACTTAAATAACACATTTAAATTAAAACTAAAAACATTACATTAATTAAAAATTAAATATTACAAATCCTAAAAAAGAAAAATACATTAATTAAAAATTAAAATATTACAAATCCTAAAAAAGAAAAAAAATACATTTATTAATAAGAAATTAAAACTAGCTAACGCGTTCGGAAATTTGGTGGGAGGCTCGAGATGTGTTCGATGAGGGCATCGCGAAGACGATGATGGACGACACGGTCACGCAACTCTTTATCCATACGTAGTTGCACCGCTACCCTTTCTTCCCACGTTCGTTGAGGTAGATTTTCCGGGTTTGTCCAATACTCTTCCTCGTGTGTACACATATTGCGTCCATTGTCTTCGATTATCATGTTGTGTAAAATTACACAACAATACATGATTCGCCGTATTTTGTTGATGCTATATGGTCTAGCGGGGTTTTTCAAGATTTGCCAACGGCCTTGAAGTACCCCGAATGCCCGTTCCACATCTTTCCTTGCCGATTCTTGGTACCTCTTGAACCTTGACTCGGCTTCTGTTAACGGATACTTAAACGACTTCACAATCGTCGACCATTCCGGATATATTCCATCGCCGAGATAATACCCTTTGGTGAATTGTTGACCGGCAATAGTGAAGTTGACTTGAGGAGCTTGATCTTGTAGTAAGTCTTGGAATAAATCAGATTCATTGAGAACGTTGATGTCGTTGTTCGACCCGGCAGGACCAAAGAAAGCGTGCCAAATCCACAAGTCGTAGGAGGCAACGGCTTCAAGCATGATTGTTGGATAGCCGTGATCACCTCGAGTGTATTGACCCTGCCATGCAATTGGGCAATTTCTCCAAGCCCAGTGCATACAATCAATACTTCCAAGCATACCCGGAAAACCGTGTAGTTCCGCATGACGTTGATGCAATCGTTGCACATCATGGAGTGTTGGTTTTCTTAAATACTCACGTGAATACAGATGAAAAACACATTTACAAAAGTTGTCCAAACAATCGTATGATGTTTGTTGACCCATATGTAAGTATTCATCGAACAAGTCGGCGGCACAACCGTATGCCATTTGCCGTAAGGCCGACGTGACTTTTTGGAAAACATTAAATCCGGGTTTTCCGGTTGCGTCTCGACCTTGATGGAAATAAAGAAAGTAAGGGGGTATCGGATGGTGGGAGTACGATAAGATACCTTGGCATAAATGTATAAACATTGGCCGACTCATCCGAAAGCGACGACGAAAGAAATCAAGCGGGAATGTCGGGTTCTCGGCAAAGTAGTCTTGATATAAACGTTGGCCGGCGGCATAACGATCTCTTGGAAAATAACGTCTCGGACGTGGAACGCTTACTTCAATCTCCTCGTCCGAATCGGATGACGTATCTTGTTGTACACGGCTAGCGATCGGATTATATGCGGCTAGGACGGCATTTAAATCGTCTAGATCGGAATCGGATCCAGACATGTTTAGTAAATGTTTTTTTTTTGTAGATGAATTGGTATAAAAATGGTGAAAAAATGGGTAAAAGAAATGAAATGGAAATAATAGTGAAGTTGTAGAAGTTGTGGAATATTTGATAGTTAAGGTGTGAATGTTGTGAAAATAGGTTGAAAGTGGTAAATTGAAAAGTAAAATTGTATAAAGTTGTGGAATATTTGAAAGTTGGAGTATGAATGTTGTGAAAAATTGGTTGGATTTGGTTTGAATTTATAGTGGTAAATTGGTTTTTTTAATTTTTTTTTTTTTTTTATCTTGCAACGGATCAAAACCACCGTGGCCCCCACTTTTTCCCTCTCTCTCCCGTCGGATTCCCGACGCCACCCAACCGACGCGGCGTACCGACGCCCCGTGCCAATGGCGTCGGTGCGTCGGCACAACCGACGCCCCCACCGACGGCTCCCCGACGGCCCGTTAGCACAAGCCTAAGTAAAAGAAAATAATTTTGTTTTAAGGTTAGTACAAACTAAAATAATTTAAGAATAAGATACAAATTAACTTTACATATTGGTGATGTAATATTTATGGGTGGTGATTTGTACACCACCATTTTTTTGCCATACACCACTAAAATATATTTTTAAACCCTTTTACCCCTTGCAACTTAAAATTTCTCAAACACTCCTTCACAACTTCAAGGGTAAAAATGTCCAAAACATGATTTTGGTGGTGTATGGCAAAAAAAATGTTGGTGTACAAATCAACACCCAATATTTATATGTTGGTGATAAAGTTACGTTAACTATTAAAATAATCAAAAGTATAATATTAAGAATGTGTAACATAAATCGAGCGTAACGTATATAGTAACGCCAGTGATAAATACAATAAATATTTTTATAAATACATCATTTTTTATGCATCCAAGTGTAATATTGTACAACATTGCAATACATTATTTTGATGTAAGAATAAAAAAACATGTTGTATATATCAATAGTCAATACTCATATAGTCATATAGTAATGTTATCCCGAGGTGAAGCCCCGGGCTATTTGTACCTCGATAAAATCAATTATCAATATTATTTGTTATCTAGAAATGTGTTTGAATAAAGTTTATTAAATTAAAAACTAGGTCCGCGTTTCTTCTACAAACTCATTGTTTCAGTGATGATGATGATAATAATATTTATTATTATTTTCTTTTTATTTAATTTATTTTGTTATTTGTTTCAGTTATTTGTATTAAAAAAATTAAAAATCTAAAACTACAAAACACTATCTCCTTTGTAGTGTTCTCACTTCTCATCAAGACACTCTAAAAATAGTGTCACTATAGCTTGTGATATAAGAAAAACTTTTATATGTGTCATTCTTAATGATAAAATTCTCATATATAGCTTTTAAATTTAATTGTTTTTAAGTAATTAGAACATTTTGTATCATTGGAACAATTACGCGTAGTAGTTTCTAAAAGAAGCTATGGACAAAAACCTTAATTTTGTAAAAGCCTAAATTAATGATGCCTTATAAATTCAATACACATTTATCCTAGTAATAAAGTACTCGTAGTAATATCATACATGACGATCGGTATTATTAATAAACAATAATTTTAAGTATAAAAACCTAAACGATAAACCGTTTAACACACTAAAAATAAGTTTTATATATGTGTAAAAACTTTAAAGTGGATACACCCTTACACACGAACAAATTGCATACTTATGTAATCACCTTAAAACGACGTCGGATAGCTTTTCCGATTCACACCTTTAACTGAAGTAGCTATAGCAAATTACATCCTTATACATTCCGTAAATTAAGTAATTAACACAACTAATTAGTAAAGTAATTATTATCGTATCAACATGCTTTTAGTGGCTTCCCACACAAGCAATCATTATACGTAAACGATGACGCTTCAAGATGCTCAAACCACGGCACCGTCGGAATCTTACCGCACAAATGATTATGACTCAGATCAAGATGACCGATATACGACGCCGAAGATATCGATTTAGGTATCGATCCTTTCAACTTATTATACGATAAATCAATCATCATGAAGTACGAACTCGCACCGAATACATCCGGTATGTTTCCTTCAATTGCATTTCTACTTAAATTCAAGATACTAATACGTGAACTAAATAACGTTGCCGGTAATTTACCGGAAATTAGGTTTCCGTCTAGGTTTAGTGTGCCTAATACCGACATTTTTCCGAGCGATTCCGGAATTGGACCGGTGAATCGATTTAACGATAAATCTAGATCCGATAATCGGTATATATACGATATCGTTTCCGGTATAGGTCCGTAAATCCTATTGCCGCTTAGTAATGCGCGGCTCAGCATTCGGAGCTTTCCAAAGTTTCTCGGAATCGTTCCGGATATTCTATTGTTCCGGAGATCTAAATGCTTTAATGACGATAAGTTCGCAAGTGATCGCGGTATTCTACCGGTAATATTGTTATCGGCAACGTTGAAAACGGTGAGGTGTTGGAGTTTTCCGATATTAATCGGAATCTCGCCGGTGATTTGGTTGCCGATGACGTCGAAAATGCGTAAGAAAGGTAAGGACGATATACACGGAGGTATAATACCGGAAATACCCTTCCAATCGGCTATAACGATAGTTGATAGTCGCTCTAGCTTACAAATAGCTGGAGAGATAGAACCGGTCATGTAACCGGTTCTTTTAGCCTTTTGAAAAAGTGGATCTTCAGATTCACCGCGTAAGTTTATGTCTGCGACCCGTTTTGTAGTCGGGTCGCAAGTGATACCATACCATTTATTGCAACAATCGCTTCCGGTCCATGAATTGAAAATGCCTAAATGAGGCTCCTGTAAGCCCGCTTTGAAGGCCAATAGTGCCGCCCTATCTGAAGGCGGACATGCCTTCACTGTCACTGTCACGATTGAAATTAACGCGGTTGCGATGAACCACATGGAGGTACTCATTTTTGTGTAGTAAGTGATATTGTTTGATACACATTGCAGATGATACATTTAGGGGTGTATATATGCATGTTTTTGGTGTGTGTAAAAACAACAAGGTACGTGCGTGCATGTGGGGTGGGGTTATGATGCTGGCAAATGAGAAAATAAAATAATTGTTGATTAAAATTGATTATGTATATTCTAGTGTCATAAAGCTGGCTCATTTGATTCGCTAAATATGGTTGTTGCTTGATGATTACACATTGACACTATTAAATCAAGATCTGAATTCAAAATCCTTTCCATAATTCTTGGTGAAATACTTATAGAAGAATTGAAGCGTGATCCCTGCATGTTATATGGGGAATTGTTTCGTGTGGATTAGAGAAAAGGAGTGGCAATGTTCCCAACAATGTTTTCATCGAGAACACTGTATTACAGTGTCTTACCACTCCGCTTCAGTGTTCCCAACAATGTCTTTGGCAAAGTTTCTTCTTCAACGTCTCATTTGAGAAGCCAGTTTCTAAGAGCACTCGGAGTGGACAGTGTTCTTAAAAAATCCTCCATCCAGAACACTGTAATACAGTGTTCTGCCATTCCGCATCAGTGTTCTCCACGGTGTTCTCATCAGTGTTTTTCGTTCAGCATCCCAAATGAGAAGTTGTTTTGATCAATGTTCTCATCTTTTTTTGCCACTGCCCCACACAAAGAATTAATATAAAAACAAAAATAAGCTTTGAGAACACTGTCCAGAATACTGTTTACCACTCCACAAAATCCTCACCACAAAATTCTCACTCAGAACACTGTGTTTAGGCCGTCACCACTCCGAGTGCTCTCAACGTTTCTTTAATAATGCTATTTTCCTTTTTATTTTCACACACACATTAATTTAAAAAGTCAAATGAGGACACTGTCCAGAACACTGTTACCACTCCACAAAATCCTCACCACAAAATTCTCACCCAGAACACTGTGTTTAGGCCGTCACCACTCCGTGTGCTCTTATGGTTTTAATTAGACTTTAGTTTTGGATCAAGATACGTGTCAACACTAGAATTTTTTATTTGTTGAATTTTGACAAACACTGCGTTTAAGGCAACATTTAAAACTACTATAAATAAATCCAAACGTTAAATAAATAGCATTGTCGTTGCCATAATATGATGAAATCTGTGAGTTATATATAATAAGTTACGTTATGTATTCATTAAACATGAAATGTTTGAAGTTTATTTAAATGCTTTGAATTAATTTATTTATAGTAACCTTAAACATTACTCTGAGAGGGCTCTCAATGGAGCTCGTCGGTTTCCATCGGTTAAAACCGACGGAACCGACACCGATGGCACCGGCCCATCGGTTTTTTCCGTCAGGAAAACCGACATCCGTTGCTTTTTTTTTTCTTTTTTCTTTTTTTGCGCGTATGTATAAATAAAGGTAAATCGGTAAATGTGAAACCCAAAAATTTAAATGACTGGCAGGGGTCCGTCAGTTTCAATCAGTCTTGGGAAAAAACTGACTTGGCGCATCAATTTTAGTCAGTATAGTAACAATTGGGTATTGTCTAAGGGCATGTTTATCAAAACCCATATATATTTTACATAACGAAACCTCTTTATGGTAAACCACACTTTTTTAATACATCAAATAATAAATAGAAGGGTGGTTCTGTGATTGAAGTAAACTTGTAATTTATTGCCCGTGCATTGTAACGGAGAAATTCTAATCTATTTCCGACTATAGTTGCTTAATTTTATTTCTATTTTAATCAAAATTTTGTGAACATATATTTCCATTTTCATATCCACGTATCAAGCGAATCTCTAACATATAATAAAAGTTTGATCACTTATGGGTTTTGAGATAATAAATTTATATGGTTCAATTTCAAATTCAAACTTCTATGCTCTTGAATTGAAATATATTCTCAATGTAACTTATTTGTCTAAATAATATGATAAAGATAATTTTTGATAACGAAAATACTCAAAGTAGCAATAATAGTAGTTAGTAACATTAATAATAATCTCTAATTAAATTAAAGTCATTGAAGGTTTATTTGGTAGCTCTTATACCCTTCAAAATTTAATGTAAATACGGATTGTAATTTGTAATTCTAATTATAAGAGTGATAATAACAATAATTTGTATTCTCTTGAGTGGTTAGAAACATATATTTTGATCTATTAGTCGAAGATTACGTGATCACGAAATAGTATAATAAAACTAATAAAAATTTGTACAGAAAGTGTCCGAAATATATAATAGTATTCAAAATACTTATTTTTATTAACTAAAACTAAGCGCATTTCAAGTTACAATAACAAATAACAAACATAAGTACTCCGTATAACAATCTATAAGTACTTTAATATCGTAAGTGATATAAATAATATTCAACATATAAAAAAATGTAATATTGTATAAAGTTGACAATTGTTAGAGGGAAGAGTAGAGTTAAAGTCTATATTATAAATAAGTTCAAATTAAACAAAATCATATAAAACATTATTGCTTTTCATCAAGTAAAAACGAATATGTCATTATATCAAGATATTTAATTTTCATTTCAAATAAACAATATAAGTAAAAGGATAAAAATCCTTAAAGTTAGAAATGATATAAAAAAGACAATATCACATGGATTTGAACATGGGTGTTGAGCTTCAAAAGTAAAAGAGGTTAGCATTGATCTGGTCTTCATCATGTTAATAATAATTAGTTTTAATTACTTAACTTAAATCATAATCTAGAAAAAAGATAAAAGGACAAAGTTACTTGAAACGCCCTGAAAACAGAACCATTTTTTTTTTACACTCTTAATTATGTTCCATGACTACCCCATATGTATAGTTTAACCTTAATAGTTATTCCTAGTTAAAATAAGCTTTTTAAGACCTAAAATTTCATTTTTCATTGTCAAACGCGATCCGGAAAAGTGGGCGGGATCGCGTTCCTTAGTTATAAACATTATGTCACCATTTTTGCCTTGCGAACGCGATCCTGGAAAATGGTGTCAGGATCGCGTTCCTTAGTGTAAATCCAGAAGTCAGCAAAAGTCAACTTTTTAACCAACTTCAAACGCGCATAACTTTTTACTCGTGCATCCGTTTGACCTGAAATTTTGCGTGCACCTTCATATGACCAAAATGAAGACTTCCCTTTTTGCACTTTTTCAAATTTCACAATAACAGGGGATTTTGGCGTATGACTCTTTTTGACCATAAAAACGACCATTTTGTGAACATACCAAGTCTCAAACCATGAAGGCTGAGACATTATGCCTTTGACCACATATCATACATATTAAAACAAAGTTGTAAGATGCTTCACCACACCCTTAACCCTTCTCTAACCCGTTTTAGACCGTAAGTGCATTTAATGACCCATATCGACCCTATTTGACCCGCTGACCCACAATGACTACTTTGACCCATTGACTAGCCAATCACAACCCATAATTGACTAATAGAATGCTTGACTACATGTCAACACTCCATATCCAATGAAAACACAATTTGACTATTTTCAACCATGAACTCATTTCAAACACATTAGTTATATTCAACCATTAACTTTAACACTACAAGACCATAATATACATCATTTACATATGTTGTTGACTTTCAAAGTCAACCTATTTCAAAAATGCTTAAGTCATGGCTCACCATGACTTACTTTTAAAACATGTCTTAACAGGCGATTTACACAAGTCTTATCCAAACGACATAAAAGAGAATACTTGCCATACACTAACTTTTAAGCAATCCACGCTAATTCTCTTTAACCGCTTTTCCCTTCCCTTGTCCACTTCCACCTAAAACATGAAACACTTAAACAATAAGCACTTTTGCTTAGTGAACATATAAACAACTTAACCAAATAATACATAACATAACTACATAAACACTATGCTAGTAAAACTAGCAACTCTATATCATAAACTTCATAAGCTTCATATCACTAACTTATGATTGTACCCACCTCTAGCTCGGAAGCTATCCGGTAACATGTACAACCACAATTCATGTCACTGTAATCATATACAAGTAATACACTTATTCTTCACTTGATTGTACCCACCTCTAGCTCGGAAGCTATCCGGTAACATGTACAATCAATTCATGTCATCATTTCACAAGTAACAATCTAAACAATTAATCATAATTAACTCCACATGATTGTATGATCACACACAACCATTTACTTGATTAAGTCCATATATAACTCACATTTGTCTTGAATTGATGATTCACAATACACAACCAAAGGTAACACTTCCAACTTCTTATCACCTATACACATATCACATAACAACATATTTAAATTCAATGAAATCATAGCTCTAAACTAATAACCACTCTTAAACCCTCCCCTACTTTGATCAACCTAATCAACTTGTTAACCCTTTCACTTAAATCATGTTCTATCATAATTCTCATATTCTAATTACATCATTAACCATACTTTTAACTAACTAACACTAATTCATAAGTATTTTACAAAACCCCATGATTATTCAAGAACACCTATAACTAATTAATCATATTCAAGGTGTAATATAGCTAACACCCATCACTAATTCACTTAATAACAATGATTCTAACAATTTCTAATTCTAAATTCGTATTAATTTCGCTAATTAACCAAAACCCATGATAAACCCACTTAAAATCCAAAACTAGGTCAAGAATCTTAAAAGAAAACACTTACAAGAGATTAGGAATAGAAAGGAGGTGAAGAATTGAAGTTCTTGAAGCTTAAATGTGAAGATTTGATTGAGTTTTGGAGATGGAGTCTCTGTTTTCTATTCTGGAGTATTTTGGAAGAAATTGGAATGAACATGAAACAACACACGTATTCATCTATTTTAATCCCTTCTCTTATTAACTACACAGTCTGGAACTGAGAAACCATTTACGTTTTACACTATATCTTATTATTTACACAGTATTACTTTATTATAAAATTATATTCATGTACGAAATTAAATTCCTGATAAAATTGGGGTGTTACAACTCTCCCCCACTTAAACTGTTCGTGTCCTCACGAACACTCTTAAACACACGCTAATATCATGATAAATCTTAAGAATACTTAAACACACATCACAACATAAATTCTAGAGATTCAACGACGTCAGAGTCAATAAATGTATGCAGGTATAGAATTGAGAAATAGGTACCTGACGTCACATCAGCTGACTCTTTCACCTCTCCAGCAGTTATCTGATAAGCACGGGTTTTAGGCTTTGGGACAGTCATAGCTACCTTTTCTTCCATTTTCTTACGCCTATCTCTTGCCCTATCAGGGCAGTCAGCTTGAAGATGATCTTCCTTAAAACAATAATAACACAAACGAAGAAGACTTGGGCAATTCGATGCCATATGCCCCGGTCTCCCACACTTAAAACATTTACACTCCCCTGTATGCTTCCTACCACATTTTTCACATGGGGGTATCTCTCTTGGTTGGGTTTGAGAACTAACTTGTTGTAATGGTTGTGGTTGTGGTAAAGTATCCTCAAAACGTGTTTTCTTAGACACAGCAGATGGTGAAGTGATGTGTTCTATCTTTCTCTTACTCACTGTTTCAGCAACTCTAGCTTGCAAATCCTTCTCACGCACTAATGCTCTATTCAAGATCTTAGCAATGGTATTATAAACAAGTGGGTCAATGGATTCACGAATTTAAAGGTTAAGATGACGATAAAAATGGTCGGTCAACAACTTAGGATTAGAGGTATACTCAGGACAGAACCTAGCTTTCTCATGGAATGCCTTAGAATACTCAGCAACTGACTTACTTCCATGCTCAATCGCTAAAAACTCTCCCTTTAACTTCTCTAACTCTGCAGGTGGTGAAAATCCCTCTCTAAATATCTCTTTAAACTTATCCCAAGTAAACTTTGAAGCTACCTCAAAACCATACGTCTCTAACTGTGAATTCCACCACTCATGAGCATCTGACTTAAGTTGATGAGCTGCAAATATCACTTTTGACTCATCCGGACACTTACACAACAAAAACGTCTCTTCAAGTTCACTAATCCAACGGTTACTAATAACTGGGTTTAACTCTCCACGAAATTCAGGCGGATTACACGTAGCAAAACTCTTATTCTCAAACTTTTCTTTCTCTTTATTCATAACACCTTGTGCGGCAAGAAGTTCCGCATTCGGTGGAAGATTCTTTAAAATAGGATACTTTTGTTCAAACTCGGTTAATTTGGTAGTCACAACCTGCTCTACTTTAGTATCCATAATCTTTTCAACATTTGCATAAACATTCGGGGCAAATTCTTGAAGAGCTTGCCCAATGATTCTTCTAATAATTACTTCATCCTCATGAGCTAAATTTCGGTCTCCCACATCCTCCTCACGCGGGGGAGAATGTTCACTGATATTCTTAGTAGCATCCATCTAACATATAATCAACAATTCAGTTAATACAGTAATTCTCCACATAACATAAGCAACAATTTAAGCTTCATACATAGATTATCATAACAATTCTCCCCTAATCTGCATTATGTTTAAGTGCTATGAATCACCCATGTGCAATAGTATAATATTAATTTCGTTGGCCAGACGAAATCATATTAAACTTACCACACACTTCTATTCATTACCCTTAAACACAATCAGTCATAACAACAAATCTTGAAATCATATAAAAATATAATCATGCATTCATAATAGTTTAAGACTACGCAATCCTAAAGTGGATTACATAATTCTCTTAAACTATCGCTCTGATACCAACTTGAAACGCCCTGAAAACAGAACCATTTTTTTTTACACTCTTAATTATGTTCCATGACTACCCCATATGTATAGTTTAACCTTAATAGTTATTCCTAGTTAAAACAAGCTTTTTAAGACCTAAAATTTCATTTTTCATTGTCAAACGCAATCCGGGAAAGTGGGCGGGATCGCGTTCCTTAGTTATAAACATTATGTCACCATTTTTGCCTTGCGAACGCGATCCTGGAAAATGGTGTCAGGATCGCGTTCCTTAGTGTAAATCCAGAAGTCAACAAAAGTCAACTTTTTAACCAACTTCAAACGCGCATAACTTTTTACTCGTGCATCCGTTTGACCTGAAATTTTGCGTGCACCTTCATATGACCAAAATGAAGACTTCCCTTTTTGCACTTTTTCAAATTTCACAATAACAGGGGATTTTGGCGTATGACTCTTTTTGACCATAAAAACGACCATTTTGTGAACATACCAAGTCTCAAACCATGAAGGCTGAGACATTATGCCTTTGACCACATATCATACATATTAAAACAAAGTTGTAAGATGCTTCACCACACCCTTAACCCTTATCTAACCCGTTTTAGACCGTAAGTGCATTTAATGACCCATATCGACCCTATTTGACCCGCTGACCCACAATGACTACTTTGACCCATTGACTAGCCAATCACAACCCATAATTGACTAATAGAATGCTTGACTACATGTCAACACTCCATATCCAATGAAAACACAATTTGACTATTTTCAACCATGAACTCATTTCAAACACACTAGTTATATTCAACCATTAACTTTAACACTACAAGACCATAATATACATCATTTACATATGTTGTTGACTTTCAAAGTCAACCTATTTCAAAAATGCTTAAGTCATGGCTCACCATGACTTACTTTTAAAACATGTCTTAACATGCGATTTACACAAGTCTTATCCAAACGACATAAAAGAGAATACTTGCCATACACTAACTTTTAAGCAATCCACGCTAATTCTCTTTAACCGCTTTTCCCTTCCCTTGTCCACTTCCACCTAAAACATGAAACACTTAAACAATAAGCACTTTTGTTTAGTGAACATATAAACAACTTAACCAAATAATACATAACATAACTACATAAACACTATGCTAGTAAAACTAGCAACTCTATATCATAAACTTCATAAGCTTCATATCACTAACTTATGATTGTACCCACCTCTAGCTCGGAAGCTATCCGGTAACATGTACAACCACAATTCATGTCACTGTAATCATATACAAGTAATACACTTATTCTTCACTTGATTGTACCCACCTCTAGCTCGGAAGCTATCCGGTAACATGTACAATCAATTCATGTCATCATTTCACAAGTAACAATCTAAACAATTAATCATAATTAACTCCACATGATTGTATGATCACACACAACCATTTACTTGATTAAGTCCATATATAACTCACATTTGTCTTGAATTGATGATTCACAATACACAACCAAAGGTAACACTTCCAACTTCTTATCACCTATACACATATCACATAACAACATATTTAAATTCAATGAAATCATAGCTCTAAACTAATAACCACTCTTAAACCCTCCCCTACTTTGATCAACCTAATCAACTTGTTAACCCTTTCACTTAAATCATGTTCTATCATAATTCTCATATTCTAATTACATCATTAACCATACTTTTAACTAACTAACACTAATTCATAAGTATTTTACAAAACCCCATGATTATTCAAGAACACCTATAACTAATTAATCATATTCAAGGTGTAATATAGCTAACACCCATCACTAATTCACTTAATAACAATGATTCTAACAATTTCTAATTCTAAATTCGTATTAATTTCGCTAATTAACCAAAACCCATGATAAACCCACTTAAAATCCAAAACTAGGTCAAGAATCTTAAAAGAAAACACTTACAAGAGATTAGGAATAGAAAGGAGGTGAAGAATTGAAGTTCTTGAAGCTTAAATTTGAAGATTTGATTGAGTTTTGGAGATGGAGTCTCTGTTTTCTATTCTGGAGTATTTTGGAAGAAATTGGAATGAACATGAAACAACACACGTATTCATCTATTTTAATCCCTTCTCTTATTAACTACACAGTCTGGAACTGAGAAACCATTTACGTTTTACACTATATCTTATTATTTACACAGTATTACTTTATTATAAAATTATATTCATGTACGAAATTAAATTCCTGATAAAATTGGGGTGTTACAACTCTCCCCCACTTAAACTGTTCGTGTCCTCACGAACACTCTTAAACACACGCTAATATCATGATAAATCTTAAGAATACTTAAACACACATCACAACATAAATTCTAGAGATTCAACGACGTCAGAGTCAATAAATGTATGCAGGTATAGAATTGAGAAATAGGTACCTGACGTCACATCAGCTGACTCTTTCACCTCTCCAGCAATTATCTGATAAGCACGGGTTTTAGGCTTTGGGACAGTCATAGCTACCTTTTCTTCCATTTTCTTACGCCTATCTCTTGCCCTATCAGGGCAGTCAGCTTGAAGATGATCTTCCTTAAAACAATAATAACACAAACGAAGAAGACTTGGGCAATTCGATGCCATATGCCCCGGTCTCCCACACTTAAAACATTTACACTCCCCTGTATGCTTCCTACCACATTTTTCACATGGGGGTATCTCTCTTGGTTGGGTTTGAGAACTAACTTGTTGTAATGGTTGTGGTTGTGGTAAAGTATCCTCAAAACGTGTTTTCTTAGACACAGCAGATGGTGAAGTGATGTGTTCTATCTTTCTCTTACTCACTGTTTCAGCAACTCTAGCTTGCAAATCCTTCTCACGCACTAATGCTCTATTCAAGATCTTAGCAATGGTATTATAAACAAGTGGGTCAATGGATTCACGAATTTCAAGGTTAAGATGACGATAAAAATGGTCGGTCAACAACTTAGGATTAGAGGTATACTCAGGACAGAACCTTGCTTTCTCATGGAATGCCTTAGAATACTCAGCAACTGACTTACTTCCATGCTCAATCGCTAAAATTTCTCCCTTTAACTTCTCTAACTCTGCAGGTGGTGAAAATCCCTCTCTAAATATCTCTTTAAACTTATCCCAAGTAAACTTTGAAGCTACCTCAAAACCATACGTCTCTAACTGTGAATTCCACCACTCATGAGCATCTGACTTAAGTTGATGAGCTGCAAATATCACTTTTGACTCATCCGGACACTTACACAACAAAAACGTCTCTTCAAGTTCACTAATCCAACGGTTACTAATAACTGGGTTTAACTCTCCACGAAATTCAGGCGGATTACACGTAGCAAAACTCTTATACTCAAACTTTTCTTTCTCTTTATTCATAACACCTTGTGCGGCAAGAAGTTCCGCATTCGGTGGAAGATTCTTTAAAATAGGATACTTTTGTTCAAACTCGGTTAATTTGGTAGTCACAACCTGCTCTACTTTAGTATCCATAATCTTTTCAACATTTGCATAAACATTCGGGGCAAATTCTTGAAGAGCTTGCCCAATGATTCTTCTAATAATTACTTCATCCTCATGAGCTAAATTTCGGTCTCCCACATCCTCCTCACGCGGGGGAGAATGTTCACTGATATTCTTAGTAGCATCCATCTAACATATAATCAACAATTCAGTTAATACAGTAATTCTCCACATAACATAAGCAACAATTTAAGCTTCATACATAGATTATCATAACAATTCTCCCCTAATCTGCATTATGTTTAAGTGCTATGAATCACCCATGTGCAATAGTATAATATTAATTTCGTTGGCCAGACGAAATCATATTAAACTTACCACACACTTCTATTCATTACCCTTAAACACAATCAGTCATAACAACAAATCTTGAAATCATATAAAAATATAATCATGCATTCATAATAGTTTAAGACTACGCAATCCTAAAGTGGATTACATAATTCTCTTAAACTATCGCTCTGATACCAACTTGAAACGCCCTGAAAACAGAACCATTTTTGTTTTACACTCTTAATTATGTTCCATGACTACCCCATATGTATAGTTTAACCTTAATAGTTATTCCTAGTTAAAACAAGCTTTTTAAGACCTAAAATTTCATTTTTCATTGTCAAACGCAATCCGGGAAAGTGGGCGGGATCGCGTTCCTTAGTTATAAA
The DNA here is from genome assembly GCA_949592205.1 of Helichrysum umbraculigerum. Lineage (NCBI taxonomy): Eukaryota > Viridiplantae > Streptophyta > Magnoliopsida > Asterales > Asteraceae > Helichrysum > Helichrysum umbraculigerum. Next base: position 232,297,786 of record CATIUR010000001.1, read on the forward strand.
CATTCTGTCACCATTTTTGCCTTGCGAACGCGATCCTGGAAAATGGTGTCAGGATCGCGTTCCTTAGTGTAAATCCAGAAGTCAACAAAAGTCAACTTTTTAACCAACTTCAAACGCGCATAACTTTTTACTCGTGCATCCGTTTGACCTGAAATTTTGCGTGCACCTTCATATGACCAAAATGAAGACTTCCCTTTTTGCACTTTTTCAAATTTCACAATAACAGGGGATTTTGGCGTATGACTCTTTTTGACCATAAAAACGACCATTTTGTGAACATACCAAGTCTCAAACCATGAAGGCTGAGACATTATGCCTTTGACCACATATCATACATATTAAAACAAAGTTGTAAGATGCTTCACCACACCCTTAACCCTTATCTAACCCGTTTTAGACCGTAAGTGCATTTAATGACCCATATCGACCCTATTTGACCCGCTGACCCACAATGACTACTTTGACCCATTGACTAGCCAATCACAACCCATAATTGACTAATAGAATGCTTGACTACATGTCAACACTCCATATCCAATGAAAACACAATTTGACTATTTTCAACCATGAACTCATTTCAAACACACTAGTTATATTCAACCATTAACTTTAACACTACAAGACCATAATATACATCATTTACATATGTTGTTGACTTTCAAAGTCAACCTATTTCAAAAATGTTTAAGTCATGGCTCACCATGACTTACTTTTAAAACATGTCTTAACAGGCGATTTACACAAGTCTTATCCAAACGACATAAAAGAGAATACTTGCCATACACTAACTTTTAAGCAATCCACGCTAATTCTCTTTAACCGCTTTTCCCTTCCCTTGTCCACTTCCACCTAAAACATGAAACACTTAAACAATAAGCACTTTTGTTTAGTGAACATATAAACAACTTAACCAAATAATACATAACATAACTACATAAACACTATGCTAGTAAAACTAGCAACTCTATATCATAAACTTCATAAGCTTCATATCACTAACTTATGATTGTACCCACCTCTAGCTCGGAAGCTATCCGGTAACATGTACAACCACAATTCATGTCACTGTAATCATATACAAGTAATACACTTATTCTTCACTTGATTGTACCCACCTCTAGCTCGGAAGCTATCCGGTAACATGTACAATCAATTCATGTCATCATTTCACAAGTAACAATCTAAACAATTAATCATAATTAACTCCACATGATTGTATGATCACACACAACCATTTACTTGATTAAGTCCATATATAACTCACCTTTGTCTTGAATTGATGATTCACAATACACAACCAAAGGTAACACTTCCAACTTCTTATCACCTATACACATATCACATAACAACATATTTAAATTCAATGAAATCATAGCTCTAAACTAATAACCACTCTTAAACCCTCCCCTACTTTGATCAACCTAATCAACTTGTTAACCCTTTCACTTAAATCATGTTCTATCATAATTCTCATATTCTAATTACATCATTAACCATACTTTTAACTAACTAACACTAATTCATAAGTATTTTACAAAACCCCATGATTATTCAAGAACACCTATAACCAATTAATCATATTCAATATTAATAAATAATTAATTAGTATTAATTAATTTAATAATTAATAATGGATGGACGTTCCTAATTTTTGGGTGAAATAGTCAGAGACAATTAATTTGAAAGGTTAGCTAATCGATGGCTTCATGTTTATTTCAAATGGGGTAATTAGGTAATAAAGCACAAGTTAAGACTACTTATTGCATGGATAATCGTGGAGGTTAAGATCAATAGTTGAAAAGTAGCAAGAGTAATACATGGAAGGGTCAAGATTAAATTAGGAGGGGATTAGGGTAGGGTTGTCTACAGATTTTGGAGTTTGTTATAAATATGATAGGGATAGGGATAGGGATAGGGATAGGGATTCTTCTGCATTAAATGGCGGTGGAGATTATGAATTGAATACTTGTAGTTGCGACATTCAAAGAATTCGGAAGCGCACGGGCCTACTACTATTTAGCTTTAAAACTTGGTCTCGATGAGCTAGGATTTACAAACTGAGGAACAAATTCTTGGGGCACTTAACCCCCTCTATTAGGGACGGAGCCATGTAGAATATAGGGGTAACAGTTGATACGGGTTCATTCTCAATACAAAGTGTAATTTCTTATTTTTCTTGTTTATGCTACGGGTTCGGAAAAATTAGAATACCATTGCTACGAGTCACTCAAAATTATGGATATGTCACTACCCTATACATCTACCCCTGCAACTGTTTTTGCAATTAGGTCCATGCACCGTCCAAACGCTTTTTATCTTATCAACTGCATTTCACTATGGAAAAATATATTGTCTTGTTAACTAGCATAAATATAATCATGCAGTTAATTATAAAATGGGAAATTGTTTGTGTATATGTTAAATAAAATTGAGGGGAGTAATTCGTACATCACATGTTTTTAGCCATACACCACTAAAAGTGTTTTACAGTATTTTACAGTACAACACTTTATAGCATGTTTGGTGGTGTATGGCTAAAAATAGTGGTGTACGAATCATTATAAAAACGTAAAATAATTTTTATTTAAATTGTAATTCGTGTAATGCATATATTTAATTAAAAATTGTGTCAATAGCATGATTGATTTGTCCGTCATAACTCATAATTATATATTTATTTTCAAACGCAATATTCCCACTTTTAATTTTCAAAGTTCACTTAATTTCAAAGAATTTTTATTTAGTTGTTTTATACTCCGTATTTCATTTATATTTTGTACTGTTATTTAAGATATTCTAGATATTAAGTTTGGTCAGAAACATCTTGTATACAAGATGCTATCACTTATACATTTTCAATTGTCATCAATTCCAAATATGAACATGTTTGTCATCATCTTGATGATTAAAAAGAAGAAGAAATGAACAGGTAATTATTAATTTCAAAAGTTAAGAATAATAATAATAATACTAAGAAAAAGAGGATTGTTTAGTAGAAACGGTAAGTATTCAAGATAATTACCAACCCACTAAAAAGTCATGATAGATGTTGCAAACGTTAAACCTTTTTTTTTTTTATTAGGATTAGGACACATGAAGTCATGATTAGTAACTAAAAGTCAAATAAGCTATTCATGATTGACAATTTATATCGATCAATATGAGTTACAAAAAATTTACTAGCTATATGAATTATATATATAAACAGATCGAAAGGTGTATTGTACCACGATTCGCAACTTTTTATAAACCATAATATGAGTTACACGAACAAGGAATTCACTATATCGTTAGTGTCGGTAAAATCTAGGATTATCATGTTGTCGTTGTTTATAAGCAAAATAAAACCGAATTTCAAGATTGGGCCTTTGAAAGAGTCCATTTACGGACGCCTAGGCCTAGGCGCCTAGCTCTTAAGTCTTTAGGTTTAGTCAAGCAAATATACTTTCGTAAGCCCAGCCACAAACTAGAACAGGTTGAGCCCAATTAAGTTGAGCCTAATTCCTAAAAAATCTTGTTCTTGTGAAATGCTAAGTTGCTAACAAGCACTTTTCAATTTCTTGTTCCATTTAACTAAAATACGGAATTAAATATATCCAGACATTGTTTAACGAAATTAGCCTAAAATTAAACATTAGTTTAAATGTTTAGCATAATTAATAACAAAGGATTCAATGCACAATTGGGCCCATGAAGTCACATTGAGCCCATTTTTCGGTTGTCAAAGTAAAGACATGACTTCGGTTTTTGGTGAAGAATAGAAACCAAAGGAATTCAATGCACAATCAAGCCTGTGAACTCACCCCTAGCTCCAAACACGGCCTAAAACATGCACATTTTCTTGGGATATGTTTTCTCCTTTTCTAACTACATTAATCCTAAGAATAAAACAAAATTGAAACGATTTATATATAGGCGTTGTGTCGGCATATAACTTTATCCCGATCTCTATAGCGTGTTTCCGACTTCAATTTTGTCTGTTGTACGTATCGAACTTTCAGTTTTTGTCTATTATGTATATTCAATCTGTGATTACTTGTAACCGCCGACATGAAACCCGTCCTTGATGACGTGTTAATCCCGTGTCATATGACGTGGCGACAGATAGAATTGTCACATCATCAAAAACACTGACTACCGGTTGAATAAGTCGTCGGATACATACAATAGCTCAAAATTAAAAGTTCAATACATACAATATATACTAAAATAAAGTTTGATACACACAATACAGATCAAGTTAAGATAAATGCATTCTCACGTAATAAGAAATTGAAAACAAGGTAGAATCAAATGAGAACATAACGAGAGAATAACGGAGTAATTGTTTAACTTATTTATATTACTACACTGTATAAATTAAGAATAGTACTATAAGTTAAGACTTGTGGTAATAATTATTACTAACTATAGGGTTTTAATAACATTTGGATCCAAGTTACAAATAGTCAATTTATTTCATAATTTACATAAAAATATGTAGCATTTATGCATGTTATCTAAAATTAACTTAGGCCAATTAGATACCTAGCTGCCTAAAGAGTAAATATTGTGTATTTTGGAGAATTGGAGGCCACGAGCCCACAAATATCCATGGATATAACTAATTAAGTTTTTGTTGGATTTTATATATATTTCCAAACGTGTTAAGAGGATCAGCTCGATTACGCAATTAAAAGACCTAATCATCAAGTCATGTGATAAAGACGGCGAGTTTAAAAACTTTCAAATAACATAATTTATTCATTTCCAAACAATCATTATCATTTTTATATTAGGAAGGTTGTTGCAACGTTACATTCAAATGGAGTCTCACTTAGTAGTTTATTGTTATTATAATTAAAATTTACTAATGTTGTATTGTAGTCATGTGTACAAACTTTAATACGTATAAATAAATGAAAGTGTAACGATGTTTTTAAGGAAAAGGTCATAGTAGAGTAGAAAACAAAAATCTTATTAGTTGCAGGTGGGTTATTCAGGGTTTTTAAGTTTGTAGGTTATTCGGAGTTTTCAAGTTTATAATTTAACTTGTAAATTGTAATGAACAAGATTTGGATTTAGGTTCGGGCTGGGTTATGTGGTTAAAGTAGAATAAGATTAAATATCAAACTTTCGCGGTTTTAACAAACCTCAAACTTTGAAAGGAAAAAAAAAAAACATCAATAGCTTCATATAAATCATACTCCGTAAAAAGTAATTTATACCTATTTTGTATATAAATAGTCACATAAATCATAAACAACATATATAGAGTTATATTTGTATATTAAATACCATTGCGGATTATTTAGGTTACCCCGGTTCTAAAACACTTAACCCGTAGCTCGCTCTATGTAAGATTCGTGTTATTCGGGTTCGGGTAACCGATTAAAACCAACCCGTATAACCCAAATCCAATTCTGATCTGGCGACTTATTCGAGTTCGGATATTTGTGACACCTCAAATTAGTTGTTCATGTTGTTTACTTATATAGCACGCGAAGGATTTCAATTGTAATGCAACGGACTAACCCCGTTCATAATTAAAAGTAGTTGATTAAATCGAATAACGAATACTTTCACGTTTTAACTATAAAACACGGTGATATTAATTAATAACTCGCAAATTGATATTTATAAGGGGCTCAAACTTCACTTTTCATATGAATGTGCGACGGATCGTTACATATAGTTTTATAAGAAAAGTTCAATATAGTTTTGTAAAGCGTTTAGGGTTTGAGGTTTGGGGTTTAGGGATTAGGGTTTGGGGTTTATGAATTAGGGTTTTTGCACAAGCCCTAATCCATAAACCCCAAACCCTAAACCTTAAACGCAACTTTTTAACGCATGTACGTGCTAGTAATTTGTGAAACCCATCAAAAATGAAGAAGAAGAAAAAATTCGTCGAAAGTATGTCTATAGGGATGATAAATCAAAGAGGACAGAACGTTGAATTTTATGGTGCAATTTTCATAATTTTTCGATTTGGAATTTGTGAGATATTTAAATTTCAAAAAAATGGGGTAATTGGGTTTTTGTACAAATAGAATAATCTCATTGATTCTTCCATACTCTACAAAATACTTGTATTTCCTTGATCTCATCTCGTAGTTTTATTAGCTTTTCAAATTATGTTAAGATAGTCATGATAAAAGAAATGGATATGTGGAGTATGTCACTATGTTGTTGATGCATCAAATCATTTTTATGTATTTACATTCAATTTTTTTTACCACTTAACCGTTTCAAATTATAAACATTTCGTCCTTAATTTTAATATAACAACACGTAAGTTAGTGAATTGATCCTCACTAGAAAAATCTCTATCGTTATTAGAAAGTAGGAAACGAACTCAAGATTCCATTTTTATCTTAAATATGTTATATGTTATTATTAACAAATAATAAGTATGTATGGTTAATCCTTTTACAATGTAAATGGTTGTTAATCCATGTTAATTTGTACAAATCGTTTAATATGTAGATATACTTTGTCAACTTGTGTAAACCGGTGATGAATAAAGTTTTGCAGCTGTTTCAAAATATATATAAAAAATTAGAGATTATCTTATTTTGTTGGAATAAGTTTTTGATATATTACTATGATAAATCTAGTTAGAATCTAGTAGGTGATTATTTCAAAAGCGTTTTTAAGCTATAATATGAAGTTTTCAATATCCAGAACTCTAATACTTAGGCTTAAAATATAGACCTAAAAATACGTCTGATTAAATAATAATTTTAACACACCTTAAATATAATTTTTCTTTTCTCATCATATTGAATAAATCTTTTATGTGAATCACTTACATTGTTAAGAAAGTGTGTTGACTCTAGATAAATTAGTTACACAGACACTTTCAGAAAGCTACAAAGGTAACTTTATCTATTCGATCTGTTTACTTTATTATTAATCTCAAACTATAGAGTCAATTCAAACAACTTAATCACGGATCAAAACACATAAACCTAATTGAGCAAAATGAATCGTTCAATCTGTTGGAAATATGCTATGTAAAGTACATGGTACTGAATTGTAATTATTCGATAGTGTAAGGAGGTTAAATGTAAATATGTGTAATTGCTTTGATATATACAACAAAGGTCGGTTAGATAGTTTGAAGAACAGAAGATTAGATCGTCTTCTTAATTTTTGCTCTGTATTGATACAATTTCAATTCAATGGAAACGTAATCTTTTCACAAGATTCTTGTTATGATTCATGATTTTATCATGGTATCAGAGCAATCGATCAACAATCTCTGGTTATTTTCATTCGATTTCACGTTTCAATTTTCAATTTTGACCTAATTCTGATATTTCGTTTCTCGATCGTATATTTGACCTAATTCTTCAATTCTACATAGAATTGCTTCCGCATATTGATTCTTTGTTCTATTGTTAATTCGAAAATGGTTGAAACTCCAATTCAGAATAATGCTACTGCTTCTCAATCGATTGATTGTAATGATGAACTGTATATACATCACAGTGATACTTCGGGCAATTTCGTGCTTGCTGCTCAAAAACTTAACAGGCGATAACTATAGTGAATGGAAGCGAGCTGCTGAGATCTTTCTGAGTGCGAAAAACAAATTAGGGTTTGTAAATGGTACTTGCGTAAAACCTGATCAGAATTCTCCTAATTTGGGACATTGGGAACGATGTAACAATTTAGTAATTTCTTGGCTATTGCATTCGGTTGAAGCTGATATTAGACGAAGCATTCTTTACTATCAAACTTCTGTTGAAATTTGGAAAGAATTGGAAGAAAGATATACACAATCAAATGCACCTCGTAAATTTCAAGTTCATAAGCACATCAATTCTCTAGCTCAGGGTAATCTCTCTATTGCTGCTTATTACACTGAATTAAAGAGTAGTTGGGATGAATATATGTCATTGCTTTGTGTTCCTGCTTGTACTTGTGGTAGTGGTTCTGTTTTTCTGGGTATTCTTAATGAACAACAGGTCATGCAATTTCTCATGGGTCTCAATGATGACTATAAGAATGTTAGAGGCAACATACTTATGATGCAGCCACTGCCCACACTGAGTCAAGCATATCGTCTAATTCTTCAAGAGGAGAAACAAAGAGAGTGTAATACACCTTTTTCATTAGGAACTGATTCTACTGCCTTGGCTGCTTACCAAAGGAATCAGAACAACAAAGGTACTGGTGCAAAATGAAATCCTACTTCTGCTGGTTCAAAGAATTCTCAACCTGTTTGGGGTATTTCACCTTCTGGAAAGAAATCCAAATTTTACTGCACACATTGTGAGATATGGGGACACAGTTTGGATAGATGTTTCAAGTATCCACCAAACAAAGAGAAGAAAGTTGCAAATCATGTGCATGCAGATCATGTATCAAACAGTCATTCCTCTTTTCCAACTCAGGATTCTAGTTAGTTGAGCCAAATATCTCTCACACAGGAACAAGTCACTCAACTCATGAGTCTGCTCAATCAACATCAATCTGACAATGCTGGTGCTTCTATAAGTGGTTCAGATGCTACTGCATTCATGTCTGGTAATGTTTTCTGCTTTTTAACTGCTTTTAGTAATACTCAATGGATCATTGATAGTGGTGCTACTGATCATGTAACACCACATTTATCATTATTCATTTCATACACCACAGTTCACCCACCTTCTTTGATTACATTACCAAATGGTTTTAAAGCTAAAATCACTCATGTTAGTAATGTTCAACTAACTCCAAACATTCTGTTGAAAAATGTTTTACATGTTCCGGAATTTCAATTCAATTTGATTTCGGTATATCAGCTTCCAAAACAATATCTTTCTAATATTGTTTTTACACCTGATTGTTGCTTTCTTCAGGTGCCCTCAATGAGGCATCCTCTGGTCCTTGGTAAAGTTGCGCATGGGCTTTATTTTGCCAATAGCAATTCATCTTTACTTCATTCAAATGTACCTTTTGTTTCTCATGTTTCTAAACTTCAAACTGAAATCTGGCATTGTAGACTTGGACATCTTCCTATTGATAGAATTAAATGCATAAAGACTATCAATTGTCCTGTTTTTCATTCTCTTATATGTGATATCTGTCCTAAAGCTAGGATGCATAGATGTTCTTTCCCCATTAGTTCTATTAAGACATCTGCTGTATTTGAACTATTACATGTTGATTTATGGGGACCTTACTCACATCCAACATATAATGGTTTTAAATATTTTCTTACTATTGTGGATGATTTTTCTAGAACTACATGGACACATCTACTAGCTACTAAAAGTGCTGCTTTTGGCATTCTTAGTGCATTTGTTATATTTGCTGCAAATCATTTCAATTCCAAAGTAAAAATCATTAGATCTGATAATGGTGTTGAGTTTAGAGATAAATCTGCCATTGATTTTTACACTTCTAAAGGCATTATTCATCAAACAACTTGCAATGATACACCACAGCAAAATGGTGTTGTTGAAAGGAAACACCAACATTTATTAGAAACTACAAGAGCCCTATTCTTTCAAGCCAATTTACCTATCAAATATTGGGGGGATTGCATTCTTACTGCTTCATATCTCATCAATAGGTTTCCTTTAGCTCCTATAGATAACAAAAATCCTTATGAGATTCTTCACAAACAACCGCCTGCTTACAATCACTTAAAGGCATTTGGTTGTTTATGCTATGTTTCTACTCTCAAACACAAGAGACCCAAATTTGCTACAAGAGCCATCCCTTGTGTTTTCTTAGGCTATCCATATGGAAAAAAGCTTATAAATGTCTCAATCTTCAAACATCTCAGATTATGTATAGTAGAGATGTTTTATTTCATGAGCAACACTTTCCTTTTCATCACATGCCAAAACATCCTGTTTCTTCTCCTTTCCCTTTTCCTGATGGTGATTTATCATCTATTTTCATATCTCCACATCCTACTTCTTTCAATTCTACTGATACACCAACTATTCCTAATTCTCTTTCACAATCTACTACTACTACTACTACTACTACTACTACTACTACTACTATACTGCTACTGATCATAGCCAATATACCTCTCCTTCTACTTCTAGTGTTCCCTTACAATCTGATCCCATTGTTCCTGTTGTTCCAACTACCAGACATTCTTCCAGACCTCATATTCCTCCTACTTACTTAAAAGATTATGTTTATCCCAAAGCCGTTTCCAAACATTGGTGCAATTTAGTTGCTTTCTCTTCTTTATCAGCTAATCATCAGTCCTTTATTATGAATGCTTCTTCCATTGTTGAACCAACATCTTATCATGAAGCTTCTACTGATCCTAAATGGGTTGATGCCATGGATAAAGAACTTACAGCATTACAGCTTAATAACACTTGGGAGTTATGTGACCTTCCTGTTGGTAAAAAGGCTTTAGGGAACAAATGGGTTTATAAGGTTAAACTTAAATCTGATGGTAGTGTAGAAAGATTTAAGGGCAGGCTAGTCATCCAAGGTAATCATCAAAAGTTTGGTATCGACTATTTGGATACCCTTTCACCTGTTATTAAGATGCCCACAATCAGATGTATTTTGTCTTTAGCTGCTTCTAAGAAATGGGACATTCATCAATTGGACATAAACAATGCATTTTTGCATGGGGATTTAGAGGAAGAAGTGTATATGAAAGTTCCTCTTGGACTTCCAAACCCGGATAACAAGGTATGCAGACTAAGGAAATCATTATATGGTCTTAAGCAAGCTAGTAGGCAATGGTTTCACAAACTTTCAACTGCTCTTTCTCTTCAAGATTTTCAACAATCCAAAAATGATTACAGTTTATTTATTAAGAAAAGAGCAAATGATATCACCATAGTTGCAGTATATGTAGATGATATCATTGTGACTGGTTCTAATCTTTTTGAGATTCATCACTTAAAAGATTTTTTACATCACGAGTTCACAATCAAGGATTTGGGCTTGATTCACTATTTTTTGGGTTTAGAGGTTCACAATACATCTAATGGTATTATTCTTACCCAAAAGAAATTCACTACTGAGTTACTCAAGGAAACTGGTTTTCTATCGTCACCTCCTTGTGTTACTCCATTGCCTCAACATATCAAGTTCCAAGATCCTTCAAGTCCGCTACTATCTGATCCTTCTTTGTATAGAATGTTAGTTGAAAAACTTAACTTTCTTACTCATACAAGGCCTGACATCTCATTTTCTGTGCAAACCTTGAGTCAATTCATGCAACAACTAAGACAGATACATTTAGATGATGTACATCATTTATTGAGATATCTCAAAGGTACTACGGGTCAGGGTATTTTACTTAACAGTTCATCCACTATCAACCTTCATGCTTATTCAGACTCTGATTGGGCTTCTTGTCCCATGACTCGTAAATCCGTTACTGGTTATCTACTTCTTCTTGGTGGCTCTCCAATAAGTTGGAAGTCGAAGAAACAAAGCATTGTTGCTCGTTCTTCTTCTAAGGCAGAGTACCGAGCTATGGCTCATGCTGCTGCTGAAGTCACTTGGTTAGTAAGGTTGTTAGATGAGTTAGGGGTTTCCAATTTAACCCCTGTTACCCTCCATTGTGACAATCAAAGTGCAATCCACATAGCTAAGAATCATGTCTTTCACGAACGTACCAAACACATAGCTATTGATTATCATTTTACTCGCGAAAAAGTCATGGAAGGGTTAATTCAATTAAGTTATTTACCCACCTCATCTCAATTAGCTGATGTTTTAACGAAGATAATGCCAGCTGCACAATTTCGGTTGCTGTTGTCCAAGCTGGGTATGGTAACTCCCCATCCTCCAGCTTGAGGGGGGGTGTTGGAAATATGCTATGTAAAGTACATGGTACTGAATTGTAATTATTCGATAGTGTAAGGAGGTTAAATGTAAATATGTGTAATTGCTTTGATATATACAGCAAAGGTCGGTTAGATAGTTTGAAGAACATAAGATTAGATCGTCTTCTTAATTTTTGCTCTGTATTGATACAATTTCAATTCAATGGAAACGTAATCTTTTCACAAGATTCTTGTTATGATTCATGATTTTATCACAATCAATTATAATTCAATTCAATCGTTAACTAAACCAAATTAAGTCTCCCATTCTGAAATTAATACTCAGTAAAATGCCGTTTGGATACAAATAAGTACATGTCAAAATGGTATATATTTGTATAAAATGTGGGGTTAAGAGCATTTAGTAATTAATTAATGTCTCATATATGTTATGTGTACTCAACTATTCGAGTGTACATTTTATCCGGAAAAAAAATTACTCGAGTATACATAGTGTGTAAATAACTTACTCCGTATTATTTATTGTCATTATATTTTAACGTACTTAACCCTGAAATGTATCATTAATTCGTTATATATATAGAGTAGTATACGCATGCCATTCAAAAATGTAACCTGTTTTTAATTACTTGGTTACAATACAAACTTGTTTCTTGGACATAACTATCATTCTGACTTATACTCGTGTTGGATTAGATTAGATTAGGGTATTAAATAATGCATGTATAGCTAACAAAAAATTAGTATTCTAATCTTTCCTCTGCTGGCTTCTACATGTGCAGTATCCCCTTATTCTCGGGATACTGTATTATTTTTGTATGCTTTGACATATATTTTAAAACTGTATCTGCTTATTTGACATTATTTTACAAAAATATATTACTTATATGTGGTCCTCACAATGCTACGAGTATAAGACGATCATTAATTGCAATAATATGACTAATTAATATATTTAGCCTATTAACTTAAAAGTGAAAATCGCCAATCACATCCTATGACCAACCATATTTAACTTATGGGTAATGTTTTGAGTGGCAGCCGGAGATTATAAAGAGAAGTAGAAAAATGCGATCTCAGCCATTGATTTATGTGATCAACAATTCAGATTCGTTACATCATAAAAATATACTACATTTTATGTAAAATGAAGTCTCCCTCTCATTCCCCACAAAATGCAGTTGCCCCTCAGAACTTTACCCATAATTATATTATTGTACCGAATTATATGATGGGTCGTACCCAAGAGCGAATCTAGATAAACTTACCTCTTTGTATCGGATTCACGGTATCGGTACCTAACGAACATTGCAAACCTGAATTGCATACCCGAATTGAAGCAAACCCCGTTCCTCGCAAGTCGCAACTATGGTTATAATAAAGTCAACAAATAGTATTTTATATCTCACATGAATATGTTATTTTTTCCACAACCACTTTTGTTGAAACTTGATATGTGTTTTTGAATTAATGCTGCTGAGATCAGGTTGGTTTATTTATCGAAAAATGATTGATAGACCTAAATTTGTAAAACTAAATATAGACGTAAAGATGTGATTGATTGGTTTGAAAAATTGATTGGATAAGATTAAGAGAGTAAAAATATTCAACCAATCAGAAAAGTAGACTAAGTTTTAGGTCTATGTAATTAGGTATGTTTAGCATTACTCTTATCTCTGATACTACATATAATGCATCGTGTTCTTAAAGTTATAAGTTGTCTCAACGATCAAAAACACAATTTTACCCTTGCTAATAAACTATAATTACTAACTATTTTTGGTTAACTTTAATTGATTTTGAGCATCCTTACTACACAGCATTTTTTAAATATCTACTATTAGTCACATATAAACTACGTTACCAAATTCTATAATTAAAATTCAAGACTTTATATATATTTTTACCATTAATAACCTTTCATTTCGACAATTAAGCAATGCAATATTATCACCTTGAAGTCAAATTATAAACAAGATCGAGTGATGAATATTGATCGAGTTGCAAGGAAGTCAAATTTAATTGTGTTATTTAGTTAGTTCACTCAAGTCGAGCTTTTATCAAAATTAATCCTCACAATGCTAAGTTTGAGTGTAATAATAATATATGTATGTTATATACTATATAAAACTAGTATAATAATAAGTTGAGTCAATTACATTCCCCGTCCCTGAAGTATGTCATAACTTTGCTCTCGTTTCAGGGTCGAGTTTTTTGCGGGTTCAGTCCCTAGACCCAATTTTTCGTTTCATTCCCAATCCCTCAAAAAACCCGACCCAGGGACGGGGAGTGAAATAAAAAACCGGGTCAAGGGACTAAACCAGCAAAAAACCCGACCCAGGGACGGGGAGTGAAATAAGCGACATACTTCAGGGATGGGGAATGTAATTTACTCAAATAAGTTCGAGTCTTGGGTATTGATTCAGGATAATGATGTTGAGCTGATATATCTTTTCTTAAAATTAACACATGCGAGTTTGTACAAAAAGTAAAGATAGAAGTGTCATATTCATTACTAGATAATGTAATTTCTTAAACTCCGTGAAAACTGATACTGGATACTTATTTTGGGACGGAGGGAGTATCATAAATTTTTTGTTTTTTATATCAATTTACATATTTAAATATCAGCTATTTTTATCAAACATTTAAACGAAATAAGCTGCAACTACTAACTGCAAAATTAATCTCCAAACTTCAGCTTACTTGTTTGGGATATTCTTTTTATCTTTAGCTAAACCGTAAAATTGTAATTTTACCTACTGTAAAAATTGTTAGGAGCCATTGACCAATTGACACTATTTCCCAACACAAATCACATGCGTGCGGCAATAGACAAATCTCACCTGGCACTTGTCACAAACCTGACCACTACTTATCTTCTACTTTTATTTTTATTATTACCCCCTTATTATTTTTCCTTTTCATTTTTATTTAAATTTAATTTAATTATTTTCATTTCCTGCGTTCCACTCACTTCTATTTCCCGTTCCCACACAATTTTTCTTCCTATATTCAATTCTTGTTCCTATCTTCTTTCTTTCTCCTTCTTATAATTATTAATATTAAAATATTAATTAAATTAAATAATAAATAATATCGTTATTGTAATTCATCATCACTCAACATCATATGATGCTATTTTTAGCACTTTTTTTAAACAAAATTTATTTATTTTTGTTAACAGGCTTTGAGTGTACTTCACTATGAGGTTTCCTGATGAATCAAAGTCAGATTAACTCTCACCTTTCAAAAATCTGTTACTACTTCCATCCTTTCTTTATTTAGGGTTTTAAAACTGGTATGGATTCAGATCTCCATCATCACCAACAACAACAACAGAAACCAAATATGAACTCCGGGTTGACCCGATACCGATCCGCACCCAGCTCATATTTCTCTAACTTAATCAACAGCGGAATCTACGGTGACGATGATCATACGGATCCCTTTAGGCTTTCAACTGCTAATCAAATCCTCAATCAGTATGAATCGCAATTTATGGAATCAGTGAAACAGGAACAACAAGCAACGTATACAGATTCACATCAACAGCAGCAACAACAACAACAACAGATGATGTATCAAAATCAATTTCAACCTCAAACGAATAATAATAATAATAATATTAATAATAATAATCAGCAGCAGCAGCAGGTGCCTGTATCTACTACAAGTAGCTCAACAATTGATGATTCGTCAACGCAGCCTATGAATTTACCGTCAAATCTACGACGGCAAAGTAGCTCGCCCGCCGGTTTTTTCGCTCAACTTGAAGTTGACAATAATGGTACTTTATATAATAATATACATGTATGTGTATGTATATGTATTTATGGATGAACAAAATTTTTTATTCTGGTGGATGATATGTATTAATAGATGAATAATATTGGTAAAAACAGCTGTTTCATTTTTCTGTTAATAAAAACTGATACTTCACTTAGATATAATCAGGTTCTGTTATTTTAGGGTTTATAGATACATAAATCAACTGAATATGTGTTTATATATTACTAGTTGATTTTGTATCTAGAAACCGTAAACTAACAAATCCTGAAGCAATAATTGTTGCATATTGTGTCTCTAGATCTGGCCTTGTTTGGGTAGGACAGTTTTTGTAGTACTAGATTGATACTCTATGAAATTATTTCTATTTGGGGAAATTTTAAAAAGGTTTTGTAGAGCCATAAATAGGAACAATCTATGGAAGAGAAGTTGAAAGTTGTTAATATCTGAGTATGTTGTACATGTACTTTAAAACAATTAACATGATGCTGATGCTTTACTTTAACAAAAGTAAATTATTTAGAAGAAAGTTTATGGTATTATACTTGATTTGGAATGTTAATTCATGCAAGTGGAGTTTATATTTATAATTTTAATTTTGACTTGTATGCAATTTGTCCTTAATTAGACCCAACTTGTTGCTTGTTTGGTCTTGATACAAGAACTTTTTTAGAGGTTTGATTTGAATATTTTTGTAGGTTATTCTATGATGAGATCGATGGATGATTTTAGAATTGGTAGGGGTAATGTGCAAAATACGCTGCTTGCATCAACGAAGAGACTAAAAAATGAAATGGGATTTTCGTCTGGTTCACTTTCATCTTCTGGCATATTACCTCGTATCCCTGAAAACGAGAGCAAAGTTATGGAAATGAAAAGTGATCGTACTGATGGAGCTTTTGGTTCACATTCTTGGGATGATTCAGATATCTTAACTGATAGTTTCTTAAAAGAACTGGGAGAAAGTGACCAAAATAAGCTATCAAGTCTAAATTCAATTGATAATCAGGTAAGTTGGAGACTGTTGTATAATTGATTAGTGATTGTTCTAACTTTTAACAATCTTCTAAATTAAATACTGATTGAACTGCTCCGCAGAATGATATAGGCAGAATTCGTGCTCCCACAACGCTTATGCATCACTTAAGTTTGCCAGCAAGTTCTGCCGAGTTGGACAAACTATTGCAATTTCAAGATTCTGTGCCTTTAAGGAGCAGGGCAAAACGAGGTTGTGCTACTCACCCAAGAAGCATTGCTGAGAGGGTAAACATTCTGGCAAAGTTACTCATTTTAGTTCTCTGTATCCACCTGATCTTTCGGGAATGTCTACATGTCAGAAATTTTGATAAAAAGGTTTTCGTTTGAAATTTTCAGGTAAGACGGACCAGAATAAGTGAAAGAATGAGGAAGCTACAAGATCTTGTCCCGAATATGGACAAGGTAAGCGTGATGTCATTTAAAAGCTTCTCGTTCCTATAGAGGTGACAGATGGCCGGGCCGGACAGGTTGGGTAACAAATCAATCGGGTTAAATATGAGTAATTCTATGTCCAGGTTCGGGCTTGGTTGACCCTAAACCATGTTGCCAAATTTCTAATACTTCAATACTGTTATACTCGTTTGGATACAGCGATTTATAAGGTTGTATCCAGTAAACAATAATTAACAATCAAATAGTGTGTTATTTATATATAGTAAATACTAATAAGTCAGAATCAGGTCATCCCCACGTTAATGGGTCAAAATTGCCACCTCTTTTTGGTATTTTCTATTACTGTATGCCTGGAACTAAAGCCTTTACTTGGATACTTGCAGCAAACAAACACAGCAGACATGTTGGATTTGGCTGTTGATTATATCAAAGAACTTCAGAAAGAAGCTGAGGTATGCCACAGGAAGTATCAAGTCTATAACATCATAAATCTTCCTTCAATGCTCTATGTAATTTATTGATCCGGTAATCATTACTAACTTCGTATTGATATTGCAACATTTCAGGCACTTTCAGACCATCATGCAAAATGTACATGTCCACATAAACAGAACTTGTAACATATGTTCAAGTAGGCTTCTGTAAATGACATTTGAAGGTGAAAATAGTGTCGGGCGGAAGGTGAAGATGGTGAAGCGTGATTTTTTTCCGGCAATTAGAAAACTCAAATAATATTACGCGCCAGTATTGGTGCATATAAATATGAACACTCCATTGTTGTTGTAAGTTGTAACCATAGCTTATTGTATAGTAATACTAAACTACATTAAGCTTGTTCATTATCTCATATATAATCCCCTTCCCTCCTAGTTTCCGTTTAATTTAGTTCGGATCGAGACTTGATTGTGTCAAAGATTGTTCATGGATCAAGCAACTAGCCAACTAGGTTTGGTCTTGTAATTTGTATGATAGTGTAATTGTTATCTTAATGAGTAGTATCATGATATTGGTTTTAATTTGCTGACAGTTTGCACTTTGTAGGTGTTCTGTAAATCTAGAATGTCTTGTGAAAAGAAAAGTGCATAAACAGAACTTTGCAGGTGTGTAAAGGTTTGTAATATTTTCTGGTTCAGAAAACATATTTGGTGAATCTGGATTCTGGACCATGTCTCAATTATTAGAAAAATTGGGCATGTAAAGCAAGAAAGCTACATAATTGGATTTATAAATCTAGGATTTTGATTCTTGATTATTTATATTCTTATTCTTATGAGGTGGTGCTCTCTCAGCCACGTCTCTACTTTGTTGTAGTAGGTACATACAGCCATAGGAGCTTTATTTTATGTAAGGAGGAAAAAAATATATTTCAAATTTTAAAGTCATTTAATAAGGTAATAATAATATATGAATAAATCAATGACGGTACTTGATGATGTCAATTACAAAGAAATATATATTATGCATAAACTTGTTAATACTTTACGTTAAACGTCGCTAATAGTAAACAATTTGACAGTCAAAATGCAGCATAATACCGACTTTTATTAAGAGTCCTTAGAGGTTCATTAAAAAAGTGTGCGCGCGCGTGTATTTTACGGCCTTGGTAGAAATCATTGGCCGTCATCAACTTCTTTGACGGTTGATGATGCTGATTTATATGGTGTGCTTTTTGTTCCTTCTGCTGCGAGCGATGTTTTCCCTTCTCCACACTCAAGTTGCTGACTTTCCTATGGCTCAAACGCTTTGTGTGCCTCTAGAAAACATTCCCTCTACTCAATCTTGTTGAACAAGATACTCACAATTAGGTATTTAGATCCTGTTTTATAACACGAAGGATCAAAATAGTCGATTGCGCTATCACTTCGAATTTTTTCTCAATTTGTTTTCAAAATTGGGATGTGGTCGAGTATGTGATCACATCTTGAGTATTAGTGAAGCTAACTTCATCGAAAGACGACCATGTGAAAATACTCTTTCACACGTTTGTAGATGCACAACATTCTCCAAAAAGATAAAATTATGTTTTTTTTTTAGCATCATCATCACAAATTGGACATTTGTTAGAATTTAGATCTACACCTCTTTTAACAAGACTGATTCTTGAAGAAAGCTTTTCATCTAGAGTTCTATAAAATGGGACAATAAGGGCGCGTTTAGTTACAGAAAAATTTCTCCATTTTTCTTTTTCCATTTCTCTAGAGAATGAGAAGTGTTTTACCTCTCTAGAAAGGCATGGAAAATCTAGAAAACGTGTTTAGTTGCAAGGGGTGGAGTTTTCTTTTTCCAAGGAAGAGTATAGATTGAAAACTTAGAAAACCATCAAAAGTAGTTTTCAACTTTGTAATTATAAAAAGGAAAACAAGGATTTTCCTTTTCTTATAAAAGTCTTTTAGAAAACTCGAATTTGAACACGTTTTCTAATTTTCTTGTTTTCTTAGAGAATTTTTATGGAAAAGTGGAGAGTTTTCGTAACTAAACGCACCCTATTGTATGAAGAAATTATCCAAAATAATGAGAATATGTGTGATGAGTCACTGAATAAAGTGACATAAACTTGTAAATATATGCTTAAGTGTGGTACATATTTCCTATATAAATAAAATGGAGATGGGAGGCTAGGGACATCCCATATCTCACTCCCCTTTATTATCTCTCTCTTTAATTCCCCATCTTCCGCATATTTGGTATCAGAGCCTTGTTAGGAAAAATAAATTGGTCAACAAAGCTACACAAGGAGTTAAGAAGTAATTAAAGATCAAATCAAAATGACTACACAAGAAGATAAGGTTAGAATTCTCTTCATGAACTAATTTAATCAAGGTCTTTCTTACTAGAATCCGTGGTTTATAGTCTAATATGTGTCTTGACAATCTAATACTTGTAAGTCCTAGATGAAAGAAAATTTGGATTTTTATAAATAAAACATTGAGTATTCAAAAGACAAAATCCCGTTTTATGACTTAGAAGTACACAGGTGGTGGAAAAAGGAGTCGGTTTAGGGAATATGGTGAGAAGAAAAATGGTTTTGTTTGTAATAATTTCAAAAGAATTTCAAAGGATGGGCTTGGTTATGTCAAGATGTGTAGGTGATTATAAATTGTTATGATGATAGTAAGAATGACCTATTTCATAAAATCATGAATCGTGGAAATGAAATAATTATTTATTGTATGAAGAAATTATCCAAAATAATGAGAATAAGGTACAAAAAATTAACATTTAAGGATAAAAAACAAGAATATGCTAGTCATAATAGTAGTAGAGAAGATTACAAAAGTGAAGAAATATTAGAACTATTGAAAGTCCCGTAATCACTATTAGTTAGTGATTTGGAATCACAAAGTGTAAAGTTTAATTGTAGAAGGGGGGGTTGAATACAATTTAAAACAATTTCAGATTTTACCAAGTGTTTCAGTTTGTTTTAAATTGATTATCTATAACAGAGTATGACGGTATTGAAATAACAGATTAAAGATATAACAGTATCAAAGAACAACAAGTAATAGTAGCTGAAAGTGAATTGTATTGATTAAATTCACGAAGTGTTGAATGCGGAATGGATTAACCAAAGTTAATCCAATTCAAACACTTAGCTAAATTATTACAATGAAGAGTATTAACTACAGTGGACATACACGCTGATAGTTAACCTCACTGAGTCTTAATACACACCTAGACAAACTAGTTCTCTGACAAACAGAAGAACGGTGCATATGACGACTAGCCTCAATAGTACAAAATACTGAACTATTTATACTACAAGAGTTCCTAAAATATCGCCTACAAAATAGGATCTTGGAAGGACACGTGTTGCTGCTTGATTGGTCCTGATCTCTGATAAACCGACATTCTGCGGGTCCCAATTCTGTTACCGTAAATATCTCGTTACCTTAAAACCAATCACTTGCTGCCACGTAATCTTTCGGACATACTTCGAACTGAAACACTCTTGCTGATGTATAGATAAGTACAGTACTTGATGATAGAGAGGCTTTATTGAATAGTCACTGAAGATGCAGCAATCCTCCTCACTCACTGCGAGCTAACATGCTCTTGTAGAATGAATTGAACAAAAGATCTTCAGTGACTAGCTGTTATTCTGGCAGTGACTTTTGCCTTTATTGATTTGAAGAAGTAATGCTCTCGCTGACGTTGATCAGCGACACACCAAGTTGAGCTTTAAATCTTCCTCAGAATATCGAACAGAATGAATGACGATCAGCGAAACCTATCATTAGCAACAGCAGCTTCGATACAATCCATTTCTTCATCGAGTAGTGAACAGTTGTGTTGGTCAGTGACCAGTGACTTCATCGTGGTCAGCGACCAGTGACTCAACAATCTCCCCCTAAATGATTGTGATTGAAGCTCCCTAGACAAACTTGTTGCTGTGAAAGTTTATAGTCAGTGTTTAAGAATTTAAACATTCAGTGACTTTATACTTGTGATCCATTCATTTTTCTTTTTGGATTCTTTTGATATGATCTGAGTTTTGCACTAAGGTTTAAATATTATTAAAGAAGAAAAAAATATAAAGTACATGATCATTTTTAGTTACAATACTCTAATCTGATTTAGATAAGTCAATCTTCTTCAGCGATCAAGAGATTCAGCAACTTTTAATATCTTCAGCTTTGACTCACATTCCTTTGATAGATGTCATTTTGTGAACGGGTTGGCATATGATTCAAAGTTTTATCAGGGAAAGATATAGAGATAGCGTTAGTGAACACAATCTCATCAGTGAGAATATATATCATCACAGTGCACTTGTCATCAGAGAGAAGACATCTGTGAAGAAAATTTTATATGCAAATATCCTTCTCATGCAGCTTTAACCGACTGAAAATCAATGAGACACATCTGAGCTGCAGTTGATGGAGAAGGATTCATTGCTAAGCTGATATGGAATAAAAATTGCCAAGAAAATTGCAACTCCAATACAGGGAATATGTATTTTTTGAGATAGAAGCCGCAAAGATGATTCCCATGTATCAGCAACTTTCATAGCGTCAGCAATTTTTCCATATAGCATCAGCAACTTTTCCACATGAGTTGTAGATATGTTGTCCCTGCGATAGGATCCAAATAGATGATTTCCAATCAGCAACAATTCTTCATATGAGCACCATTGGTTTTTGCATTCATTTGCACGTTTTCTCCTCCTTGATGATATCAGAAAGTAGATTAACATTTTTCTGTAAGCATCAGCAATTTCTTCATGTAGATATCTCTCCCCCTTGATGATAGCAGAAAATGCGATAGTAACTATGTGATCATGTTGTGAATCAGTTTTGGTTTTCTCATCATCAGCTTGTGTTTTAACTGATGGATCTTTAAAAACATAAAGTGCAGCCTGTATCACTCTCTGTGACTGGAGAGCGACATTGACAGCTGGTGTGGTGATAGAAGAGAGTTGGCCCGGGTCTGTAGCCAGTGATGTGACACCAGATATGAGTGTGTTATCACCCACTGATGTCACTTGCCCTTTGAATGAATCAGCATCCTTTCGTGAGGATGATGAGTGGCTCATGGGTTGACTCGATAAGTAAGTTTTGGTTTTAGCAAGAGTGCCCATAGAGACTGAACGTTCAGTGACTATTTCACTCTTGATCCCTTGATTTGTTAGAAACAGGGCCTTTATTTTCAAATGTTTGGTAGAATAGTTTGAGTTTTTCTTGGATGGAAGATGATCAGCTTTGGTCACTGGGGGTGTAAGCAGTGACGTGATCGATGGGGGGCAGAATCAGACAGGTGTACATTAGTTTCATACTGGATTACAAGAAAACCTTGTAATCCCATCAGAGTAGATAAAAATGGCATGACTAGACCAAGTAAAAAAAATTACTCTAATCTATCAAGTGATGAGATTAATTTCATACTCTGTTTTTGTGAAAAAGAGATTTTATGGTGATGAAAGTGATTTTGAATGCTGTAATGACAAAATTCCTTATCAACTGAAAGAGGTAGAAGATTTCCAGTGATGTATGAAGATTTTAAAACGTTTGAGTTTGCCGTTACAGAAATCGGAAAGACTTTTATTGTTTTGGGTATTTGAGAAAAAAAAAATCATGAAAACCAAGAGTTTGTTTTGATTTGAAAAATGAAATCATTTTGTTTGATTTATAGAAACTCTTGATTAAACAAGTGGTTAGGATTGAGAAAACGTGGTTGATGGTGGTGGTAAGTAGGGGTGGCATAGGGGTGGCATAGGGGTGGATTGAGTATGATGTTTTAAATGAAATAGGGGTGATGATTGTGGAGCTTGGTGGTATTAATGGTGATTTGAAAGGTGCGTCGGAAAAGTATATGTGACGTAAGGAAGAAATAGTGTCAGAGATGCAATTTTTGTGACACATCCCTTCAAATAATGATGAAAGAATCAGGGAGACCCTGAATGTAAAAAAATAACACTCATAAGTTTCAATTTGCCTGAGATGTTATCTCACTGATTTAGTCACAACTTAGAATGCTAACTAAGTCAGAGAGATTTATCACTTGGTAAATATGAAACATAAATTTTTATTCATTGAGTATGAGTGTTGTTTTAAAATTTACAGAGACTTATCTTTCGCTGAAAGAGTTACAGCTTAGAATACTAACAAGATCAGCTAAAGAATAGGTCTTTTTTTTTTTTCTTTTTTTTTTTTTTTTTTTTTTTTTTAACAGAGTATTGATTATGTTTGATATGAACTATGTATTATTTTACTATATTTATCTTTCACTGATCTAGTTACAACTTAGAATACTAACACGATCAGTAAAACAAAATATAGGACAATAACAAAATAGGTCATATAGAGACATAATAGATACTTTATAATAATAAAAAAAAACGTTAAACAAAAATAACATAACTGAGCTTGATAGCTGAGCTATTCATTTAAGTTTAACATGCCAAGCTCGCTGATAAGAAAATTAAATCTTTTTTCATCTAAAGGTTTTGTAAATAGATCAGCGAGTTGGTAATCAGTTGAAATAAAATGCAATTCAATATCACCTTTCATCACATGGTCCCTGATGAAATGATATCGGACATCAATGTGCTTTGTCCTTGAGTGCATTACTGGATTGTTGGCAATGGCTATAGCGCTTTGACTATCACAGTAGATTGGTATTTCACTGAAGTCAAAACCATAGTCAGCAAGCTGATTTCTCATCCAGAGAATTTGAGCAGTACATGCACTTGCAGCAACATATTCAGCTTCAGCAGTTGAAATTGAGACTGAGTTTTGTTTCTTGCTGGACCAGCTTACTAGCTTTTCTCCAAGAAATTGACAGCTACCCGATGTACTTTTTCTATCCAGTTTGCATCCAGCATGATCAGAATCAGAGTATCCTTTCAGGGAGAAGTCTGAACTAGATGGGTACCAGAGACCAAGATTAGGAGTACCCTTCAGATATCTGAATATTCTTTTGACAGAGAGCAAATGTGATTCTTTAGGATCAGCTTGATACCTAGCACAGAGACATGTAGCAAACATAATGTCTGGTCTACTAGCAGTTAGATACAGCAGCGATCCGATCATTCCTCTGTAAGCAGTAATGTTTACAGATTTACCATCAGGATCAGCATGTAGCTTTACTACAGGTGACATGGGTGTAGCAAGGGTTGAGCAATTAGCAAATTCAAATTTCTTTAACAGATCTTTAACATATTTTCCTTGACTAATGAAAATTCCAGTTTTGGTTTGTTTTATTTGCAAACCAAGGAAAAATGTTAATTCACCCATCATGCTCATCTCATAACTTTTGGTCATGAGATCAGAAAATTCCTTGCACATGTCACTGTTAGTAAACCCGAAAATAATATCATCAACATAGATCTGGACTAATATGACATCTCTCTTATCTCTTTTGATAAATAATGTGCTGTCAATTTTGCCTCTGACATAGCCACATTTTATCAGGTAGACAGAGAGAGTATCATACCACGCTCTGGGAGCTTGTTTTAGTCCATACAGGGCTTTATCAAGTTTGTAAACATAACCCGGATGTTTTGGATTAATGAATCCAGGTGGTTGCTTGACATACACTTCTTCCTGCAGCTTGCCATTCAGAAAGGCACTTTTCACATCCATTTGATATACTTTAAACTTTTTGTGAGCTGCATAAGCCAGAAATAGCCTGATTGCTTCAAGCCTAGCTACTGGTGCAAAGGTTTCGTCATAATCGATGCCTTCTTGCTGACAGTAACCTTGTGCAACAAGTCTAGCTTTGTTTCTTGTAACCACACCATCAGCATCCATTTTATTTCTGAACACCCATCGTGTTCCAATCACTGATTTACCAGTGGGATGTGGTACAAGCTTCCAAACTTTATTTCGTTCAAACTGAGATAGCTCTTCTTGCATGGCAGCTATCCAGTGATGATCAGTGAGTGCTTCATCAACCTTCTTTGGTTCTATTAGTGACACAAAACTTACAAACAAACAGAAGTTAGCAGTTGCTGATCTTGTCTGAACCCTAGATTTTGGATTACCAATAATCAATTGATTATCGATATGTTTAGTCCACTTGGTCATTCGCTGAGGTTCAGCAGTGACTTGATTACTTTGTGAGGGTTCAGAGGGCAAATCAACATCTGTAGCATGAGTATTGTTGTTATGCGAGTTTTGGTTTGGACATTGAGTTGATGATGATGGGACATCTGTAGGTAAAGATGATGTTCCTGAATTATTCACAGCTAAAGTAGGACTGGAATTGAGTTCAGGAACATTATTTTCACTTTCAGAATCAGATGAGAAATTTTTATATTCCTTATCATTTGATTTGATTTCATTTGATAAGTCACCATCCATTTTGTTAAACACAAGATTTTCATATTCTTTTGGATCAGTGAGTGACTCATCATATGATTCATCAAAAGTAACATTCATTGATTCCTCAATACATTCTCTTCGTTTATTATAAATTCTGAAAGCTTTAGAGATGATTGAGTAACCAACAAATATTCCTTCATCAGCTTTGGGATCAAACTTTCCTAAGTGATCTCTTTTGTTTAGAATGTAGCAGGTACTACCAAAAACATGAAGAAAACTTATATCCGGTTTTCTCCCCCTTAATAGCTCATATGCTGTCTTACTGTGCCTTTTGACAATCAGTGACCTATTTTGACTGTAGCGGGCAGTACTCACTGCTTCAGCCCAGAAATGGGTCTTAAGACCGGCATCAATGAGCATTGACCTTGCAGATTCAATCAAGGTTCTATTTCTCCTTTCTGCCACCCCATTTTTTTTGGGGTGTTCGTGGTGCTGAAATTTTTTGAGAAATACCTTTTGAATCACAAAAATTTTCAAGATCAAAATTTTGAAATTCAGTACCATTATCACTTCTCAGATGTTTTATCGTGACATCATTTAGATTTTCCATTTTCCTAACAAAGGATATGATCTCGCTGGCAGCTTCACTTTTAGCTCTGAGAAAAAAATACCCAAGTGTATCTGGAGTATTCATCTACTATCACCAAACAGTACCTTTTTCCTCCAAGACTTGATGTACTCACTGGTCCAAACAGATCCATATGTAGCAAGTAAAAACAATCTGTTACTGAAGAGGTCTGTTTGCTTTTGAAGGACGAGCTGTGATGCTTTCCCTTTTCACATGCTGAACAAAGCTTGACTTTGTCATAAGACATCTTTGGTAGTCCAGTGACTAAACCATTCTTGCTCAGTTTGTTAATTGCTTTGAAGTTCAGATGAGAAAGTCGCTTATGCCATAACCATTTTTCTTCTGAAACGGTTCTGGAGTAAAAACATGTTCCTGATTGTGCTGAATCCATATTGACCACATAAGTATTCCCTTTCCTGTTTGCAGCAAGAACATCACTTCCCTTTTTGTTGTAAACAACACCAGCTTCATGATCAAAAAGTACCTTGTTCTTGGAATCACAAAACTGACTGATGCTTAATAAATTGTGCTTCAAACCTTCTACATATGCTACTCGTTTGAACATTACGTTACCATTGGTTAAGACACCGTACCCTTTGGTTTTCCCAACTTTGTTATCACCAAAAACTACATCAGGACCTTTTTCATCCTGATAATCACTGAGCAGCGACTTACATCCTGTCATATGCCTGGAACATCCGCTGTCCAAATACCAGATGGTTTCTCTAAGAATGCTTTTGTAGATGCTGTCAGAGTCCCATCCTGATGCTGAACATTTCTGAGCTACTTCCTTGATATTTTCATGGAATTCAGCATCATTAGCCATTAAACAATAATCTTTGTCTAGACAAAGCATTGCTTCTTCATCATCAGATGAAGAGGATGAATCAGAGTCGCTGAGTGAACTTTCTTCAACAACAAATCCTTTTCTCTTCTTCTTTCCAGATTTAGCCAATGCCTTCAATTTCTTGTATTTTGTCTTGTACTTGTTGTACTTGTCATTTCTGACATCTGGCATGGGTTCAGGGACTTGATTCACTGACTTTGATCTGCATTCAGCTGCAAAATGACCAATTCTGCCACACTTGTAGCATTCACCCTTTGATTGAAATTTATCAGATGATGGAGCACCAGCAAATCGTTTTGATCTGGTGTTCCTTCTGAAATTAGCAACCATCATGGCCATATCCTTCTCAAGCTTCTCCAAACCTTCATCATACTCATATTCTGACCCTTCTTCATTCTGACCACCTTCTTCTTCAGCTATCAGTGACTTCGAGCTTTTCTTAGACACTTTTGACTTCTGTCTCTTATCGATTTCATCAAGCTCTGCTACAAGGGCATTGGATATCTTCTGATTTCCAAGAGTAGCACGAATATGCTCACTCTGATCAGCTTGCTTTTCAGACTGCTCCCAATTGAGCAAAATACCATAGACTTGAGTTAAATTCAGAATTGAATAATCATTTCTCTATCTGGTACACGTTGCAATGGTTCCCCAGATTTTCCTTGGCAGCAACTCAAGAAACTTTTCAACAATAAATCTCTGTTCCTTGCCTATACCAGCCTTCTCCATTTTGTTCATCAGTGACTGGTATCTGGTGTAAGTGGAAGACAGAGATTCATTTGGTTCCATTGCGAACAGCTCATACTGACGAGTGAGATTGACTTCCCTGCAGCGAATAATGTCAGGAGTTCCAATATATATATTCCTAAGAGTATCCCACATATCTTTAGCAGTTCTACAAAGCCTGATTGATTCGAACACTTCATCAGGAAGTGCCATGCCTATGTAGATTTTAGCTTGTTTATCAAGTCTAACCAATCGCCTATCCTCATCAGTCCATTGTTCCTCTCTTTTAGGTAAAACCATTTCTGGTATAGCTGGAGTAGTAGCTGTTGCAATTACAGCATGAACAATAGTAGTTGGGATATGGGGACCATTGGTTATGATATTACAAAGACGGTCATCAACTAAGTCCAAAAACATCATCATCCGGGACATCCAAGTTTCAATCCTTGAAGGATCAAAAGCTGGAGGTTTGGTCGTAGAACCATTTCCCTTTTGATAATCAGAGTCAACACAGCTATACTTTACTGATTCCATAGCAGACCTGGTTAATTGAATTTAAACCAACTCTGCTCTGATACCAATTGAAAGTCCCGTAATCACTATTAGTTAGTGATTTGGAATCACAAAGTGTAAAGTTTAATTGTAGAAGGGGGGTTGAATACAATTTAAAACAATTTCAGATTTTACCAAGTGTTTCAGTTTATTTTAAATTGATTATCTATAACAGAGTATGACGGTATTGAAATAACAGATTAAAGATATAACAGTATCAAAGAACAACAAGTAATAGTAGCTGAAAGTGAATTGTATTGATTAAATTCACGAAGTGTTGAATGCGGAATGGATTAACCAAAGTTAATCCAATTCAAACACTTAGCTAAATTATTACAATGAAGAGTATTAACTACAGTGGACATACACGCTGATAGTTAACCTCACTGAGTCTTAATACACACCTAGACAAACTAGTTCTCTGACAAACAGAAGAACGGTGCATATGACGACTAGCCTCAATAGTACAAAATACTGAACTATTTATACTACAAGAGTTCCTAAAATATCGCCTACAAAATAGGATCTTGGAAGGACACGTGTTGCTGCTTGATTGGTCCTGATCTCTGATAAACCGACATTCTGCGGGTCCCAATTCTGTTACCGCAAATATCTCGTTACCTTAAAACCAATCACTTGCTGCCACGTAATCTTTCGGGCATACTTCGAACTGGAACACTCTTGCTGATGTATAGATAAGTACAGTACTTGATGATAGAGAGGCTTTATTGAATAGTCACTGAAGATGCAGCAATCCTCCTCACTCACTGCGAGCTAACATGCTCTTGTAGAATGAATTGAACAAAAGATCTTCAGTGACTAGCTGTTATTCTGGCAGTGACTTTTGCCTTTATTGATTTGAAGAAGTAATGCTCTCGTTAACGTTGATCAGCGACACACCAAGTTGAGCTTTAAATCTTCCTCAGAATATCGAACAGAATGAATGACGATCAGCGAAACCTATCATTAGCAACAGCAGCTTCGATACAATCCATTTCTTCATCGAGTAGTAAACAGTTGAGTTGGTCAGTGACCAGTGACTTCATCGTGGTCACCGACCAGTGACTCAACAACCATTATACGAAAGTAATTGTTTAAGTGATTAAATGGAATCAGATACAATAACATCGATATTAGCAACAATAAATAAAAACATCTTAATCATAAATAGTAATATATAAAGTATAACAGAAAAATCGGAAACAAGAATAGCAACAAAAGTAATACATATTAATGAAGAATTAAAACCAGAAGATGATAAATATGAAATTTCTCAAAAAGAAGTAAAAAATATATACTCTCAAAATATACCTAACTTTGTAATAGGAAAAACTATAACAGCTTATTACACTAGAAAAAAGGAAATAGAACAAATTGAAAATGCTAGAGAAGGAACAGATAATTAAACAAAAATACGAAAAGTTTATGTCAGGAACATACAAGATAATAACTACGTCAGAAAATAGAGAATTTATTGAACTAGAAGAAGCTAGATATTTTCTAATAAAAGATAAGCCTAGTATGACAATAGAAAATAACAATGAAAGACTAGATAGATTACAAAAAGAACAAAAATATAAGGTTATTAAACCAATTGAAAGAGAAAATAAAGATGATGAAATAAATGATATATATAAACAATTAGATAGGTTTCAAGAAAAAATTGAAAATAGGTTAGATAGAATGGAGGAAAATATGAATATAATGCAAAGAAGTCTAGGAAATATAGTAAAAAAAATACAAACATGGGAAGAAAGTTTGAATAATAGGTTAGATAAAATAGAAAATAAACAAATAGAAAATTATGAGTTACTAGAAGCAAGAATATCAAAAATAGAAAAGAAATTAGAAAAGGAAATAATTATAGAATCGGAAGAAGAAGAAAAGGAACAAATAAATATGACACAAGGAAAATATGAAGAATTTGAAATAAACCAGTTAGGAGAAAAAATAGAATCCTCAGATAATGAAAGTATAGAGTATAGATATAGTCAAAATAATGAAAGTGAAGTAGAAAGATTAGAAAATCAAGTAAATGATTTAGAAATAAATATGGATACTACTAGGATAAAAGAATAAGAAGATGATTCGTATAAAAGATATGATTATAAAACAAGGAGAAGAAATATAAGAAGTGGAAATCAATATATAGGAAGAAATGAAGTTATATGGAAGAGTAGATTGGATCAACTAAAAAATTATATACCTATAAAAGATGAAAATCTAAATCCAGATATACTAGATTTAGATTGTCCGGAGGATGTAGAAAAAGAAATACAAAATTGGATATCAAGAATAAATTCTAAATTAATAGAAGGAAAAATATCTTTAAATCAAACAGCCAATTATATAGAAGGAACAATAACAGGAATTGTAAAAGAATGGGTAATAGGTTTAAAACTAGAAGATAGAACAAAATTACAAGAATTATTATCATGGGATAATATACCAATAACCAGAAATACGGAACTATTGAAAAAATATGAAATAGCAATAAGAAGAGAATTTAGTAATTTTAATTCAGATTTAGGACAAATAAGACAAAGGCAAGAAAATGCTAGAAATAATATATTAAGTATGCAAATATGCTCCATGTGTCCCGAATAACTAAAAGCCTATACTTGTGCCTATAACCAAAATTATTATAAACTAGATGAAGCATTAAGAAATACCATAGAAATGAAAAGATTATATTATTCAAAACTACCATCACCGGTAAATAAATTAGTAACAGAAGCTTATGAAGCAGAACCTAAAACAGATACATTAGGAGAAAGAATTATGTTTCTAAATACATGGTATAAAGCTTATTGTACAAAATTAAATATAGAAAGACAAATGAGAAAAGAAATGTTAAGAATAAGTGATTGTTGTGAAGATTATCAACCACCTAGTTTTGGATGTAATTTAAAAAGAAGAAGAAATAAAGCAAATAAAAGGAAATATAAACAAACATATAAACCATATGAGAAATATAAAAAATTTAAATATATTAGAAGGAAACCTAACAAAAATATTATGTAAAGAAAAGAAATTATAATAGATATATAAAAAACCCTAAAACATGTAAATGTTATAATTGTGGTCAAATAGGACATATAGCAAGGGAATGCAAAATAAAAGAAAAATTTAGAGAAAATCTAAAAAATAAAGAAGTAAAATATATAGAAATAGAAGCCCTAGAATATGAATTTAATAATATAAATCAAGAAGAAATGGTATATACATTAGAAACAGATAGTGATAATGAACTATATTATGATACAAATAATACAGATACTATAAGTAGTGAAGAGGATGATGGATAGTGGAAAACAAAGAAAAATGAATCAAGAAAAATTAGAACAAATAGAAGAATTAAGAGAAAATATAGATGAACTAAAATTATTAATAGATAATGTGAAAAACAGGATAGA
Source organism: Helichrysum umbraculigerum (assembly GCA_949592205.1). Taxonomy (NCBI): domain Eukaryota; kingdom Viridiplantae; phylum Streptophyta; class Magnoliopsida; order Asterales; family Asteraceae; genus Helichrysum; species Helichrysum umbraculigerum. The sequence continues at coordinate 232,329,687 of CATIUR010000001.1, forward strand.
AAATAGAAAAGCATATGAAGATCTTAGTGTTTTATTAAAAGTAAAAAACTGTTTAAAGAATCAAAAATTTAGAAAAATAGAAAAAATTAGAAAATTAGAAAAAGAATTAATAATATGTTAATGGAAGAAAGTAGTGAAATAGAAGAAGTGTATGATGTAATAGAAACAGAAGAATATACAGATAAAAGATTAATTTTTAATCCACAAAAACATGATAAAATAAAACAAACACATTTTTCTATAACAGAAGATAAGATATTTAAAAGGCCACTCATGAGTAAATTAAACATGCAAAAGAAAGAAATAGCGGTTATATCACAAAGAGAACATGCCATAGATATAAAACAGATACAAAGAAGTACTAGAATTCCATTGCTAAGAAAAGAAACAATATATGAAGAAATAGAGAGAATTAAATCAAAACATACTTATAAATATGTGGAATTAGCAGCAACGGAAATAATAGTAAAAGCCAGTTTTAAGGAAGGAATAGATACTCCTATAGAATTATTATTAGTAGATGAAAGAATTACATACCCAAAAGAAAAATCTATAATAGCAAAATTAGTAGGAAATCTTATATATCAAAAAGTTATATTCACAATTAAACCTAATTATAGCATAAGCTTATCAGATCAGAATTTAAATATGAGTTATAATCTACATTGGAAATTATCAGGAATAAATATGGTACCAAATTCTAAAGTAATAACGGTATTATTCAAAAATGCTTATATTATAAGTACAACGCATGAAATTAGAACTAAAAATAGACTAAGTCCCATAACTATAAATGAATCTTTTAGAGAATTAATAACCCCTGCCAAGGAAGAAAAAATAAGATTTTTAGAAATAGACAATAATAAGCCATTAGAATTGGTAGAAAAAAATTAGAAAGAAGATATTATGTAAAGATAAGACTTAATGATCAAATTACAATGATTGAAATAAATAATAACAAGGAAACATATATAAGACAATTTCAAGAAGAAAGAATAAATACAGTAAGAATAAATATAGCAGGAATAGACATATATGTAAAAACCATAGTAGGAAATAATAAAAATAATAATTTAGGATATGATTTTCTAGAATTAGTAAAACCATGGCAGAAAAAAGAAGATAAATTTATATTTACTTATAATCAAATTAAGTTAGAAGCCCCTAGAGTGATAATAGAATAGAGACTATACACATATTATTTAAAATAATCTACCCAGAATACCTAAATAGATATTATAATGGATTATTAGATACGGCAGCAATGATTACAATATTCAGAAATAACTGTTTACCAGAATGGAAAAAATTAAAAACCCCTATAAATGTAAGAGGATTTAATGGAGAAGGAAATAGGATAACAGAATACCAAGAAAATGTAAAAATACAAATATGGGATAAAATACTAGATATACCATTAGTATATAATTATGAATTAGAAACTAGAGATATAATAATAGGATGGAACTTTATAAAACAATATTTACCTACGATAGTAAACAAAGAATTTGTACAATTTACTACTCCATGTGATAGGAAGAAAGTAAATGCTAAGATAGTAAAAAATCAAATGAGAAATGAAGAAAAATGGATAAAAGGAGATCCTAAAATAAACCAAAAATTACATTTAAAAAATGAAATTAAAACAATTAGCAATATATTTATATAATTAGATTTCTTAGAAAAAATAAAAAATGAATTAGAACATTTATATGGAGAAAACCCCTTGGAAAAATGGGAACAACATAAAACAGAAGTAGAAATAAATCTTATAGATGAAAAAAGTATCATACAACAAAAGCCATTTAATAATACGGAAAAAGATATAAAAGAATTTCAAATGCATATTAACGAATTATTAAACCAAGACCTAATAAGAAAATCAAATAGTAAACATAGTAGTAGTGCATTTATAGTAAATAAACATAGTGAGATAAAAAGAGGGAAAAGTAGAATGGTTATAGATTATAGAAATTTAAATGCCAAAACTAAAACATATAATTACCCTATACCAAACAAAATCTTAAAAATAAAACAAATTCAAGGATATAGTTATTTTAGCAAATTTGATTGTAAAAGTGGATTTCACCAAATAAAATTAAAAGAAGAATCAAAACAATTAACGGCTTTTAGTATACCTAATGGATTTTATGAATGGAATGTATTACCTTTTGGATATAAGAATGCACCAGGAAGATATCAAGCTTTTATGGATAAATATTTTAAGGATTTAGAAAATTGTGTTGTCTATATAGATGATATATTATTATTCACTAAAACAAAAGAAGAACACTTACGATTGTTAGAAAACTTTATTTATATAATAAAAGAAAGTGGTATTATACTAAGTAAAAAGAAAACTGAGTTATTTAAAACTCAAATAGAATTTTTAGGAATAGAAATAGATAAAGGAGGAATTAAGATGCAAGAACATATAATAAAAAAGGTTATAAATTTTAATGAAGAAATTAACACTAAAAAAGAGTTACAAGCCTTTTTAGGAACAATAAATCAAGTTAGAGAATTTATACCAAAATTGGCAGAAGAATTAGAACCCTTAAATAAAAAGACAAGTAAGAACATAGAATTTCAATGGACAGAAAAGGATAAGGAAGTTATTAGGAAAATAAAAAGAAAATGTGAAAAACTACCTAAATTAGAATATCCAGATGAGGAAAAACAATTTATATGGATAGTAGAAACAGATGCAAGTGAAAGTAACAATGGATATGGCGCAGTATTAAAATACATGTATGAAAAGGAAAAAAGAGAATTTGTTTGCAGGTATCATTCAGGAACTTTCAAAACCAACGAGATAAATTGGGATATAAACAAAAAAGAATTAAAAGCAGTGCATTATGGAATTAAAAAATTTGAACCATATATTGTTTACAACAAGTTTATTCTAAGAATAGATAATTCTACAGTTAAGGCATGGATTACACAAAAATTAAAAAATTCTATAGTTAAAAAAGAAATAAATAGAATAATTGCAGAAATTACTTGTTATGATTTTAATGTTGAACTAATCAAGTCTCAAGCTAATTTCTATGCAGACAAATTATCAAGAGCAAATTGCCAAGCTAGTAGCAATGATGCCAGAGTTAAAGGCTGAAAATGCCGAACTTAGACAAAGTATATGCCAATCCAGGCCAACAACAAGAATTATCCGAAGAGGTGGATCAAGTACAAGAAATGCCCAAATAACAGATGAAGAAAAGTTAATTAAAAAAGTTAAGTTGGATTCTAAAGTAGAATTCCCAACGCTAGTTCCAAGTACTGATACATTCAGAGAAAAATTACTGGCCCAAGGTCAAAGGAGTTATGATTATCTAGTAAAAAGTTATGTCCAAAATTTTCAGATAATTGCAAATAAATTAAACTCTAGCCCAGTTCTTAAATTAAATAAGGAGGAAGAATTATTGGAAGGATATGCTACTCAGCCAAATAAAAAGATAAATGAATTAATAGCCCTACCAGGATGCAATCCGGGTTTGGTAAAAGCTAGTTATGATTATGGGATACTACATTCAGTATATACCAGTAATGGAGATGAATTAGTAAAAATCCCAGAGTTATATAGAGTAGTTAGAAGTTATTTGTCAATTACAAGAGCAAAATTAATATTTGTTCGATGTTATTTAGCACCTGGAGAAGTAACATTTGATAAAATAAGGCAAACGGTCAAATTAGTTAAGATTGGAATTACTCGTCAATATATACTACCAGAGGAAGTTATGGTACAAGATGAATTGAAGTATGAAGAAGTTCCCGAATTTCTAAAAGAAAAGAGAGTATGAAATCTAAGAGTTATTTACACAATTTTAGAACAGTCCTTAAAGAACCCTGTTTGGGTTAATTAAAATGAAAATAATACCATGATAATTACCAATGCAATTAATTATGGGGAAGGAGCTATAGAAAATATTCAACGATGGATGGTAACATTAATGAAGCCAGATGAAGTACTAATTACTAAAGCTATCCCGGACAAGTATCTTAGTGAAGAAGGAAAACTTTTCTATTGCAAGATAATGAAGAAATATCCAGATCACCTCTGCAGACATTGCAAAATTAATCAGCATATGGTCCCACAGTTACCAATAATGGAAGATAATCCAAAAGAAGAAGATAAAGATGAAGAGAAGAGAAGCTAGGAGAAGAAGCTAAAGAGACAGCTGGAAGTTACCTGTTGTAAATAATAGTAGTAGTAATAATTGTGTATAGTAGTAGTAATAAGTGTGTGTGATGAGTCACTGAATAAAGTGACATAAGCTTGTAAATATATGCTTAAGTGTTGTACATATTTCCTATATAAATAAAATGGAGATGGGAGTCTAGGGACATCCCATATCTCACTCCCCTTTATTATCTCTCTTTAATTCCCCATCTTCCGCATATTTGCGCACCCTAAAGGTGCGTTTAGTTACAGAAAACTCTCTACTTTTCCATAAAAATTCTCTAAGAAAACAAGAAAATTAGAAAACGTCTTCAAATTCGAGTTTTCTAAAAAACTTTTCTAAGAAAAGAAAAATCCTTGTTTTCCTTTTTATAACTACAAAGTTGAAAACTATTTTTGATGGTTTTTTAAGTTTCAATCTCCACTATTCCTTGGAAAATGAAAACTCCACCCCTTGCAACTAAACATGTTTTCTAGATTTTTCATGCTTTTTTAGAGAGGTAAAACACTTCTCATTCTCTAGAGAAATGGAAAAAGAAAAATGAAGAAATTTTTCTGTAACTAAACGCACCCTAACTATTTTTGTTTCTTTTTTCTAACAAGCATTTTTCCGTCTTTTAAGTGTTGGTTATCGTTAAGATGTTAAGGACAATGATTTTTCAAAGCTTTGACCGTAAATGTTGGAGGCTCATCTAAAACAGACATTCCAGGTCATTTACTTGAACCACTTGGTAATCATCGATCTTCCTCCTTGTGTCGGCTCTTGTGGGCTCATCATCTCGTTGATTAAACTATTAGGTCTATTAGCATTTGGTTTTCAATGAATTATCTTTTTTATATTCGTTTTTAAAAGGTATTTCCAATACCAACATTATATCAGAGCTTCCATCGTCAAACTTTTTTTTCCCCGTAAAAAGAGAGAAAGTTTGTGTTAGTCATAAGGGTGTATTGTTTCGTTATGTATTAAACTTTACACTTTTTACAATTGTATGAGATATACTTTCATTTGATATATTGTATATGTTGGAATTGTAAATACCGTCTATTGTATGTAAATTTTCCTTTTTGGATAAGGACAAAAAAGGGTTAATACACACGGAGGGGTTAAAGTATCTCAAAATGTTCGATTGGGGTACTAAAGTTTATGATTTGACAAAACTATTGAATAGAAAATAAATGTTTACAAATCTCTCAAAAAGGATTAAAAAAAAAAAAACTTTTCATTTCAAATCTTCACACACATATTGAATAGAAAATAAATGTTTACAAATCTAGAGAATAGTTCAATTGAGACCATTTATTTTGTGTGAGAATGGGGGAACCAACCACAATATGTCATGTGTCACTTTTTTCTTTCTCATCCACGTTTTTAAAAATTAAATATCTCACAAACGACAAGTCGAAAAATCATGAAAATTGCACCATATTTTTCAGCGTTTTATCCTCTTCGATTTGCCGTCCGTCAAGGCATACTTCCGACGAACTTTTTTTTTTCTTCATTTTTTTGGTGGGTTTTACATATTAGTAACACATGTGTTAGTGATTGATTATACATTTAATTTAGGGTTTAGGGTTAGGGTTTAGAGTTAGGGTTTAGTGTTAGGGTTTAGCAGGGTTTAGTGTTAGGGTTTAACAGGGTTAAGGGTTTAGGGTTTAGTATGATTTAGGGTTTAGAGTTTTATAAAGCGTTTAGGGTTTAGGGTTTGGGGTTTAGGGTTTAGGGTTGGGAGTGTGGGGTTTTGTCCCGAAACCCCAAACTCCCAACCCTAAACCCTAACCCCTAAACCCCAAACCCTAAACCCTAAACCCTAAACGCAACACTGTAACACACGTGTTAGTAATGTGAAACCCACTAAAAATAATGGAATAAAAAACTCGTCCAAAGTATGCCTTAATGGACGGCAAATCGAAGAGGATCAAACGCTGAATCTAATGGTGCAATTTTTATAATTTTTCGATTTGTCGTTTGTGAGATATTTAACTTAAGGGGTAAATAGGTTTTGTATTCTCTTTGTACACATGGCACCATATCATTGGTTCCTCTATTCTCACACAAATTTTTAATCTCATTTGAACCTTACCCTACAAATCTAATAAAAAAAACCTCTAAAAATCTGTACTACAAAATTTTATACAAAATATCTTGCCCTTGATCAAATTTAACACCCTGTCATATTACTGTAATCTACTCCGTATTAAATTACAATTAAGTCAAAACTTTTTTGCTATTAATGAAAAAAAAATCATACGTAGTAACATTTTACATAAATTTTTTTTACTAATTCACCGTTGAAGATGCAAATATTACTAAAAACAATAAAACATTGTAAGAAAAATTGTTAAATGCTTAAGAATTTTAAATGTCGAGAATCCCAACGGCTAGCAACAATCCAAATCTCAATCATCACACACCTGTCACAATCACACCCGTTAAACCCCAACTTTTCCCTCTAATAAAAAAATTCAAATTCTTCATATTCTTCCATTTTCCAAAATAATTCAATTTCGCAAAAATTACATCACACAATCACCGTCATGGAGACCGTCGACGACGGTAATCCACCACCGTTCACCACCCCTCACTGGGTATCCATTTCCCCATATCCACATCCATCGCCCCGACGACTATCCAGCCACTTCACACCTCCGACCCGACCCGTTAGAGCCGTTAAACATCTAGCATGGGTGTCTCTGCAAGGTAGGATTGTAGGAGCTGAAGAAGCGACTTCATCGGAAACAATCGGTGGCGGTTTACGCGATAAAGAAAGTGTTGCTTGGGAGCTGTTTAGTCCGATTCAAAGGGTTTTGGTTGTGGCCGTTATTGCGGTTGCCGCAGCGAATTCGAAGAAGAATAAATTGATTTCTCAGTTGAAGAAATCCGTTGAAATCAGGGTTAGTTTACTATATTTTTGTCAGTTAATTTTGTGAGATTTTTATTAATTAATGATAGGAAATCTTTGGATAAAATGTGTTATTTATTGTTTGAGTATTATTGGATGTTTAGTACTCCATAATTAGTATTTGGTGTAACTGAAATCTGGGTTAATGAAGTGATTGTTTGTTAATTAACCATTGAATATGATTAGATGTGGTGTAAAAGTAAAGGAAAGGAACATCCCATATCGCCTTCCGCGGGTTAGGGCCCAATACCGTCTAGAACAGTGTATGGGGAGGTTAGATGTAGACAGCCCCACCCCTACCCTAAGATAGAAAGGCTGCTTCCGGTTCTACCTAAAGGTAGAAAGGACCTCCGGCCTTTTGTGTAGGCAACTTGAGTTAGCCGTGATAAGTAAATAAAAAGTTTTTGTGTTTTAATCGGTACTAACATTATACCCGTGCAATGTGGTGGTGGTGAATAGTTTTTGGGAGTTTCTTGGCATTTCAGGTGGTAGCTGCATAATTGGGATAAATTATATGATGCTAGCAACTTACAAGTTATGTGCTTGCATCTCAAATTTATAGAAAATATGTACATTTGCCTGCACCGCAGCTAGCGACACATAATTTCCCTGTATATGATAGTATTTATTAATTAGTCCTTTTACAAATTGGAAATCGAGCTATACAATGTGTTATGTATGTAAATTCTAATATTAATAAGAAAGGTATCCAAAAAAATATTTATATTTTCACAAACTATTTGTGCAGGATCAAGTGCTCTTAGAAATGCAGGAAAAGCTTGATAACTTATGTAAGCAGGTGAATTATTTCAACGATAAGCCCGATATCTCGTCCTACAGTTTTGAGTTTTCTGATTGTGGGTGTCGGCATTGTGATCATCATCAACTTCAATCCAAAGACAACGATGTAAGATATGATGTTAGAATTGAACTCCTGTTTGTTTGGTAACAAACTGTCGTGTATTTAACTTATTACTTTGATGTTCATTCAGGAGAATTCTGCTACAAAAGCTGTTAGTGATGATGAGATGTATAAGTTTAAAATGGCAAATGATGTTGAACAAGAAGAACGCCGCATGTCTGATTTGTCGGATTGGGCTCCCAGTGTGAGCTCCTCAATGAGTATTCAGGTAGTTACATTTTAATATATTAGTTTTATCCAAGCTCCTATTAGTTCCATGTCTGATAAATATTCATCCCTGAATGTTACACAAAAGTATCATCTACTGAATAGTGAGGAAAAACAGTATGTAGTGAAATATTTAGATGAATATCAGACAAAAAACATCATCTAATTACTATTGTGGAACAATAGTATGTAATGAAGTATACATCGGTGATTATATAGGTGAGAATCATCGCTTCCTTGCTTTCCTCAGAAAGTTCACATCTTTGTTGATAATCTTCATATGTGTGTGTGTGTGTGTTTATGTATGCTGTTTAGATTATTTTGATAACTGAACCTTTTGTATTACTAGTACCATAGTTTGGTTTTTCAATTGAATTATTACTCTGAGTCTGTCTGAGACATAATAGTTCGATTCTTTACTATGCTATGCAACCTTTGGCATGTTTGTATATTTTTGCTACATACTTTATCTTGTTATGCATTTAACCCACTTTTTTTGTTCACAAATTAAAATTCAAAGAATTTGGGATGCCTAAAAGGAAAGGTACCAAGATGGGTAGGTCAAGAGGGTTGATTAGCGGATCAAAAAAGTTTAGGGTCAAAATTTTACTTTGTTGAAAAAGTTCAATATTACTACTATAAGTAGAAATGGGTCGGGCTAAGTTGACCTGCAAACTAGTTTTGTATCTTGGAAAATGGATAATTCATAAACTAACTTGTCTATCTTGTATAGTGGAATTTTCCAGTTGAACAAGATATTGGCAAACTCCAGAAAGAATGTGAAGAAAAAGATGCCACAATTAAAGAGTTGTCTGCTTTTCTCCACTCAACTGAGTCTCATAGTTCAAAGGTGCAACTCATCCCCATTTATCATATCGTCGAAATAATCTATTCATTTGGTCTTTGTTAACATTGTTTAGTGTTTACTCATAGTAAATACATTTTCCTCTAAATAAAACAGAGAATTACAGAACTGGAAGATGTCATCCGCAGGAAAAACATCTTGATCACAAAGCTTAGGAAGGATATGATGGTTCTTGAACAGAAGGTTGGTGCACCCTTATTCGACGTTTTTTGGCTTAATGTTAACTACTTTTCTCGTATACTTCTTTTTCGCAAAATTCATGTACATTGTTTTAAGAGCTTTGTTATTGTGGAAAGCTTCGGAAAACACAATGTGATTTCTTTAGATGCACCTACTAGGCTACTAGTTTTTTAACCATATGACCTACACAATAGGTCGGTCAGTTGAATATACTGACTGAGAGAATGTAAGTATGTTGCATCGTTTGCTAACAAATTAAATGATTTAACAGGAGATCGTAGATATGTTGTGCATCGTCATCGTTTGGTTAGAAAGTGTAGGTCACATAAAGTATGTATGGGGATAACTTCTATGTTGCTAGGAGCATATAAGTTGTGCTCCCATACCTTCAACTTTCTTACATATACTTACTTACCTCCTCATTTACTATTGAGGTCTTAATTGTACCTAAACTTAATTGCAGCTAGCAGCTATTAAAAAAAAATGTTCACAATTTTTAGTCAACTTTTATAGATATATATTCGCCACTCATTTAAACTTGGTTGCAGCTAAACTTAGGTGCTTCTAGCAACACACTGCACACATAATTTCCTCATAATAAGTTGGTGTCATGGTGAAAGTATGATGCATTTCTTTGCATTTTTCGTTATCTAATCAATACTTTGCCGGTTATTTTATGTTGCCCTGTTTTAGGTAATTCACCTCACGAGGCTCAGAAGACCATCTACCTCCAAGTCAAGTTCTACGTCAAAGAAGCTTCCTACAATGACAGACAATTTAATATACGATATGGATAGCACAACCAGCCCATCTGACGATTCAGATTCCTCAACTAAAAAGAAGCATCGTGCTCCCATTCTGGATAACATAAACAAAGAAAAACATCATGATGCCATTCTGCATAAACAAAAACTGACATTTCTTAATAGCTCTGAGCAGACAGCTATATCAAGTGAACAACATCCTTTACGACCTGCAGCTCCTCTTAAAGAGAGATCGCTTAATCAAGTACCTGCTGTCGTCGGGTTAGTGTCAAAATCAAAGGAGTCAAGGTCTGGTTCTGGAGGTTATAAGAGTAGAAATGGTACAAGGTCAAACTCATCCAGATCTAGAGTACCTGCAGCACATAAGAGATGGGCTTAAGCAATTAGACATGGCTTCTGGATTTTAATATTTAGCACCTAAACAACAAATGGTCTTTGAGCTTTAATTTGTTTATAACTTGATGAAAAATATATACAAGGATTTAGTGATTACATAAAGTATAGCTACCATAAAATTTCGAGTTTGACTTCTTTTTTATTAACGTATATAGTTGTTATCATCATAATTAGGAACATAGCTGACTTGTTACACAATAATAAGTGATATGCAGGGACGGAGACAGGGCGGGGGCAGCGTAGGTAGTCGCCCCCACAAGAATTTTTAAATTACGTAAAAAAGAAAAAATTTTAAGGTATTAATTACATTTTAAAATTTTTGCTCCCACGAAACTATTAAAAAAATAAAAAAATAATTTTTTTCGCCCTCAATATCGGGAATTTCTGGCTCCGTCCCTGGTGATATGTAAACCACTTGAAAAGGACACGTCATAAAACAATTGAATTCAATTTGTCAATGATGTTGAAGTTTCTAATAATCTTTTTCTCATAACAGCAGCCTACATATTTCTCCACAAAAAGAAGATAACTCATTATATAAAGTTATGATGAAGTTGGATATTTCTAAAGTGTGCCATCTTTTCTTAATGATAAATTAAATATTTTTTACTATCCCATGGTTGGTTATTTTTACCGAATAAAAAAAAAGTAAAATTCTGAAAACATATCCATTATCCTTTTTCCTATATTCATATAGCATTCATTTGCCGGAGGTCTTTCAGAAAAGAATCTCTCTATCTTAGAGTAGAGGTACAATTGTCTGCATCTTACATACTTATACACTGCTTTTTGCGGGATTATGTATTGTTGTTATATATCCATTATCCTTTTGAGTTTGAGGTCTTTTTGTTGATCTTTTTGTGTTTAATTGTTACTGGAAAACCAATAGTCAGACCAAATATGTTTGTTTTATAAACTCATCTTAGGTGCCGTTTGGTTCGGGGATTTGAAATCTTGGGATTTAAAATCCCAAGGGATTTAAAATACCAAGGGATTTCAAATCCTAGGATTTGAAATCCTATCATGTGTTTGGTTCACGGTTTTGATTCGAAGGATTTCAAAAAGCTTCTGCATTAATTACAAAAATACCCTTTATTAATAAAAGAACAATAAATGGTTCCTTATAAAAGTCTTGCACTTCTATTCGTGAAAGACTCCCCATATTAAACAAGAAGTACCAAAAAGAAACGATTTCATGCATATCCAACCAAATATTAATAAGCAGATACATGCATATGATGTTCCATAGTATCATTCGTGCATCTGTATGCATACTCATTTACACATACTATGAAAACTAAATATTACGTACAAAATGAGAATTCATTGCATACAAATTAAACGCATTACACATGCTACACTTCAAAACCTCCATATTTAATACCAGTTAACATGCTGCAACCGATGGTCCATTTCACTATTTCAGCACCATCACTATATATTGTAAGCTACATTTGCAGATCAATGTTTTCCCTGCAATCAATGGTTTGAACTTCTAGATTCAAACATGGATACTGCTAAATTATCTCTGAATGAAGTCCACACGTTTGAAGTCCCAACGGAAGTGATATTATTTTCTTGACCAACTCCCACGTCTCCGGTACCCGGGTCTGTTAGAGGGTAGTTCTCGAATGGATCCCTTGCCATTTCTTGTCTTATGTAGTTGTGTAGGAGACAACATGCCATGATAATTTTAACTTTTAATTCAATGGGATAGTACGACGCGTCCCTTAAGATTTTCCATCTTCCTTTTAAGATACCAAAACATCGTTCTATTATATTTCTTGCTTGTGAATGTTTCATGTTGTAAAATTCTTTTGCAGTAGTTGGTTGGTAACCCTCGCGCCACTCATTTAGATGATACCTTTGGCCTCGATAAGGTGCAAGGAAGCCCTCTCCATTTGTGTATCCCGCATCAACCAAGTAATAACCTAATTGTCACTTAACAAGGTTAATACAATGTCAAAAAAGAATAACAATCAAACTTAACTGCATTCATGAATTATATATGCATACAAGGTCTTGGGACTTTCAATCCATTTGGCCGAAGAAGAGCATCTCGAAGCACTCTACCATCGGCTGCTGACCCTTCCCATCCCGCTAAGACGTAAATAAACTGCATATCTTGTGAGCACACACCTAAAACATTTGTGACGATACTATTCTTTCTTGTTCTATATCTAGGTTTGTCTTCACTCGACACTAAGCAATCTATATAAGTTCCATCTAAGGCTCCTAAGCAATTCTGTAACAAACAAATTAAAATAGCAGAACATCCAATTACAAAGTCATCATATCAATTATCCATGTATCTAGTACACTTCCAACAAGTAATAAAAAGTCATAAAGAAGAGTTATACCTTGAACCATTTCCACTTTTCATCCGTAGAGTTAACGAGAACGGGTTCGGGTTTCTTAAGTAAACGTGGATGCAATCTTAACACCGCATTGCAAACTTGAGCAAAATATCTACTAATTGTTTCTCCCGATCGACGAAAGAGACTAATCATGCATCGATTTTTACCATTATGAGCCATCATGTGAAGAAACATGGCAACTTGTTCATCAACATTCATATTTCTACTTGGTTTTAATCCTCCAAACGTTTCAAGCATGTAACACAACTTTTTGAAGCAAACACGAGTCATTCTAATTTGTGTTATGGACCTAATGTCACTTACATAAACATTATTATACATTATTGAGTCCCGGTCGATATTTGATGATGAGTATTGGATGCGTTGTTTAGCTTGTATGCGTTTAGCTATCACAACCCAAAGTGAAATAACGAAGAACGCAACAGATGTCATCGCTATGTGCCAAAACGCCTTTTGGCGTTCTTTACGTTTTCGTGTTATTAAACTAAGTCGAGCCATAATCTGTCATATCCTAAACCCCCACGATGAAAACATTTGGTCAATTGATTAATATATAGCAAATCATAATCATAACTCACTGTAAGAATTAAAGAATTGGATACTATAGCACTAATATATGGAAAATATAACTAATATATTTAACCAATTAAAGCATTGGAGACTATAACACTCACTGTAACAATTAAACCATCACGTTAAAAATTATGTTCATTAAAAAAGAGAGGGTGCTTTGCTTTCACCACATACATATAAAACTTTAATTTTATAAAAGTAAAATCTATCAATTTATAATGGATATGCATTATCGAGTGTACATATGAACAAACTGCATACACTTGGAACAACTTGCTATATAAGTTGTTATATAACATCTACACAATCAAGAGTTACAATTCATATTTAGATTGACTAACCAGCTACAAAACGAAAGAAACAAAAAAGCAGCTCAAATTTAATTGTCTTTGTGGAAAAGAGGAATTAAAAAACTCTGTTCAGACCTAAAATCTAGATTGGAAATCAAAAAAAAAATCGAATTAACTTAACACTTACCTGCAAGTAGTTGTATGGGCGAAAAATCAAAGGAAGGAACTCACACTTAGAAGGTAGCTAGTGTTGTATCGATCAATTTAATGGGAGAAAGAGTGAAGAAGATGAAGTGAGATTGGGGATGAAGAATGAAATGAAATAGTTTTATTAAATAGATTGGGGTATTTTTGTCCAAAATTGACAGATGATAGTTCCGCCAGTTTTGGATTTCTAAATCCCTCCATTTTTTGAAGTATTTTAAATCCCTCCATTTGTAGGATTATAAAATCCCTTTCATGTAAAATCCTTGAACCAAACACATTTTCCAATGGGATTTCAATTACAAATCCCACGAAATCCTACGAAATCCTCCAACCAAACGGCACCTTAATATGTATTGATGATTGATGATGTCATGATGATGATGATTCAAAAAGTCCAAAAACATTGTCTTCAAATTCCTCCAATACTGTCTTAAAGTAGTCAAAATTCAAAGTCATTATAATTCCAATTTTGCAACTATAATCACTTGACTACTCGTTTTTACTTGATTTTTTAATATCCAAAAAAATGTTTTTTTTTAAAGGTGAAGTTTGGGAATCAAAACAGTATAGTCAAAGTGGAATATAGAAATATAAGAACTTATATTATCCTTTTAAAATTACCATTTCTATAACAATGATATGCAAAGGGTGGTGATATTTCCACTACTAAATTTGATAAATCCACCACAATTATGCATCAAGTACTTGTACAGTACTGTTTGGGGCTAAATTTTATAGTTAGGATACAGGATCCTGAAGTCTCTAGTTACTATTGAAAATTATGTCTAGGATCATGCATATGTTCAGGATAATGCTAAGACTAAGGATCCTGAGATTCTATGTTTATATGATACAGGTAATCAAGATCTTGGATATATCCAGGATCACACTTGGATCAAGGATCCCGGTTATAGATGAGTATTTAGATATATTCAGGATCCTGAGTACTATAGAAATCTTAAATATACTCAGGATCTCACATATGTTTAGGATCCCGGATATGTTAAGTATCTTGGGATCAGATGTTACTAATGTTTGTTTGTTAGTTTGTGTTCAGGATCTTGGATATTCTGGATCCCGTGTGATCAGGATCCTGGATATATTCAGTATCCCAGGATCATGTATTACTACCTTGTTGTTCTCTTTCCTTTTGACCAGGTCATATGCGATACGCGTTAATGAGATATGCTCCGGATTACGTGGCTAGGCTGTGATACGATTTGGAGAAGACGAAGTCTTATGCACGTGTGGAATAGAGTCAAAAGAGACGTTGGGAGTCTTCATTATTCCTCGGAGGATCCCTGATATTTTGGAATTATTGTTAATCGCTCTTAGTATAAAAACGAGGCTTGGGTGATCGATTAGGTTAACGTTTACTCACTATTTTCACCGAAAAAACACACAAACACTCTGTTCTTTCTTTCTTTTACGATTATTTCACTAACACTTAGCTAAATTCACACGTATTCACTTAGCCGATCATCCTTGTGCTCTTAGTTTGTAATCATTTACTTTCATTTTAATAAGATTAACAAAGGCAAGGATCGTTTGATCCTTCCCGAGTTTTGTGCCGGCAATCAACCTTGATCAAGGGCTTTCCTCGTACATCCTTGTGTCGATCGCATTTATTTTGTATTTTCGTTGTTTAATTTGCATTCCATTGATCCTTTGATCATATATTCTGCATTATCCTGATTTTATCTTATATTTATCATAAAGATACGTATTTATCTTGTTTCTAATCATCTTTTTATCGCAATAATTGCATTATTATTCTGTTTCATGCATTGCGATCATATATTTACTGCATAACTTGCATTATCCTAAAAATATTTTACATTTTACTTAAACTTATGGAATAATCTTATTTACAAACACTTGTTTTCATCGTTAAACTCATTTTTAACAAGGATCCACGAATCCAAGGATTCAAGGCATAATTTCCATTCAAAGTTGTCATTTACTCATATAGATAATCGTGTAAAAGTGTAATTATCTTGAAAGTAATTTATAGCACCCAACCTCACTTTTCTAAATTTGATCACTTAATTGCATATGGTAATTTTTGACCAAAACAGTTTGGCGCCCACCGTGGGGCAAGTGGTGCTTTTCTTCATCAAGTTTTTGTTAAAATCCTTGTTAAATCACATTTTTCAAAAGTTTTTGTTAAAAATGCCGACACAGGAACGATTTCCATCATCTACTATGCCATCATCAACTTCTGTGATGACTAGTCTACCTTCTGCTCCGCCACTCACACCATCACAATCAAAGCTAGAAAATACGTATAGGAGAATGGCCTCCCCAGGATCTATTTTTTCAGGATCCGGGATACCAGATCCGGATCCCATTGTTATTTCTGACCGGGATATTGTGACTATGTTTATGCAGGTTAAGGAGCAACTTGGACGAGTGAAGCATAGTAACAAGATCCTTAAAAAGGATATGGAAAGCTTAAGGACAAGGGCCAACATCCCTGCTGTTCAAATTACTATTCCTATCCGGAGTAGGATCCTAGATCTTGACACTCCACCTTCTCTAGGATACCGAGGAGACTTTATAGCCATGCAAGGGAGAAGCGGGATCCCAGATTCAATACATACAACCAGAATCTCAAATTATAGGAATCTTGAACAAAATTCAGGATCCTCACCCAGGATCCCAAATGGTGGTAACATATTTACTAATTATTCTGCTAGTAATACATCTGGAACTAACATTTTGCAGGATCCTGGAGTAAGCCCAATTATGGTGAGAGAGTTGCAAAAATTGAAGGATATGATACCCGGTGCTGCGCCAACGGATCATGGGATCTCAAGATTTGAACTTCCGATCTGTGAAGCTGAGATCCAGAAGAGGATTGAAACTTCATCAACTTACGATAAACCCAACAGAAAGATGAATTCATCTCCGTTCAAATCAAACAGGATCAAACCATATTCTAGGAATGACGATCGCCCGGCTAATGTGGTCAAAGAGGATGATGAAGAGTATTTTAAGCTAACAGATTATTGTTTTTATGCTGATGCTACAGGTATCTTGTGTGCTATGCAAAATCTTGGAGATAAAGTGAGATGGCAAAAGAAGAAAGTTAGGGATCTTGCTTGGAAAGATAAATCCAAATGGTGTGCGTTCCATGAGGATTTTGACCATGTCACCGAAAATTGTATAGCTCTTAGAAAAGAAGTTGTAACGCCCCAATTTTTGTAAGTTTAAAACTTTAAAATATATTATTTTAACTGTTTTTGTTAGTAGGACTAACTATGAAAGATATTTTATGCCATAGGACTTGTTAGTTAACTAATTAGTTAGTTTGAAGGGCTAGTTACGCCAAATATGATAAGTTGAGGGACTTAAATTGAAATTAACAGTATTAAAACACTGTTCTGTAAACTTCTACTGCAATTCATTGTGCTCAAAACATAAAACACGTACACAGAGTGAGGGTGAAGTCGGTTTATGAAGCTAGAACAAGAAATCAAAGAATTGGAGTTAGGGTTTACAAATTGATGTTAGAGGTCATCTAATTTCAAGTTCTAAGGTATTATTAACACTCCTTTCTTGCTTAAATTGTGTTAGGGTTTAAGTGCTATGAAACCCTAAGTGTCTAATTCAAGGAATAGATGATTTAATTATGTTTCATACACTTAATTGTGTTGTGTTCAACATGTAAATGATGTTGGTTTGGTTAGAATACTCATAATCATGTGTTTATGAGAAGTTGAATGAAATTGATTTTTGATTAGTTAGGTGATGAATGATATAAATGGGTGAGTGATATGTGTTATGTATGATTATACATCAAGGAGTGAAACTCTTGGTGTTAGTAAAGGTAATTGATGAGAAATTGTGATAAATACCCATTTATAAGTAATCACCTATATAAAGGTGTATGAAACAATTAGTGAAACTGTAAGGGTTGTAAAACTTAACACTTGTATAACTTAATACAATTAATGAATTGAAAGTGATGGTACGATTGATACTTGGCTATGTGATTATGTGAATTAGGTGACAAACGTGATCAAGGTGTTATTGCAAGTGATTTATTACGTGGGCTATCGCGAGGTAAGTTAATGGATGATGCTATCTTTATTCAAGTAATGCATATTCCATTTACTTGGAAGGACCGGTATTGGATATGGCATTTACTTGATAATCTTGTGATTATATACCAGGGTGTAGGCCCGAAGATGTTAATTCTTGCGAGAATTAGCATATGATATTATGGATCCTTAATATACGTATGTTGTGAATTGGTATTGATTATCATTGATAGCCCATTGCTTACTAAGCTATATGCTTACTCGATTGTGTTTATATGTTTTTAGGTGAGCCAAGTGGGACCGTAAGGGATTCGGGGAAAAGGCCCGAAGGTTGCTAGTGGTGGAGCTTGTTCGTTGTTGGTAACAAGCTATTTCCCTCAATCATGCTCTTGATATGTATATATACACCCCCTTTTGGTCAAGAAACATGATTTTGTCATATAAGACTAGGAGTTAAAGTTTGTGTTGTAAAAGGGTCTAAGTCAACTTACTATATTTGGGAAGTCAAAGTAGTCAATGAGTCATTGTATGATCGTTGACATTTTTGGAGAAGCTTATGTGGAACACTTGATGTATAAACATGGTTTTATGTGAGAATAGCATTTTATGGTTATAATACAATTATATTAGTTAAAGTGACTTGGTTTGACTTAGAAAAGTCAATGATATGTAAAATGGCCATTGGAATGGTGGTTAAATGGGTAAAGACCCAAACGGGTCATAAAAGTGCCCAAATGGGTCACTTGAAGGCTTAACGGGTAAAATGGGTTGTGATTAGGATATGACGAATGTTAAAGTGGCCTTAGGTCCTAAATGTAGTATGAAATGAGTAGTAAAAATACTAGAACCTGAATGCACATGGTTTAGAATTTAGTATGTCAACCAAAAAGAGTAAAAGTGGTCATTTTGGGGTCAACGGTCCAAATCACGATAAAACGCGAATTTACGAAAAGTAAAAATTGGGAAATGTTAGTATTGTCATATTACACGTGCCTGCAAAATTTCATAGTCATTGGGTTTGTCGTTTAAGAGATATGTGAGTTTGAATTTCGGTAAATGGTAAAATAGATGTACAGGTGGTCACCTGGCGAGATTGGTGGTAACCTGGCGAAAATTCTGAAATACAGGTTATCACCTGGCGAAGTGGGCAGTCGCCTGGCGAAAAGACTTCTGTTAACAAGTTATGTTTTGATCACCTGGCGAGATTCATGGTCGCCTGGCGAAATTGATTATGTTCAAAAATTTATCCAATTCGTTTCCCGTTGCATTTCTAAGCGTCTGGATCTCATATTTAAGGATGTATGGGAAAAGGTAACGAGGTTTAAAAAGAAAAAAAAAACTGTTCTAAATTTCGGGGTGTTTCAGAAGTCAACCATTTACTTAGCAGGGGATACTTAATGGAACTGTTCGGAAAGAGAAAGGATCTCACAAGGGATTTCTAGGAGCCTCGGGATCCCAAAGTTTAGGATAATTACAGGATCTCACACACAGCAAGATTCCAACCGCCTGACGCTAAGGTAATAATTTTTCATCTGGTGTTTTTGACATATGTGGCACGTCTTTCTCTGCAGCTAGAAAATATGTTAAGGAATGTTATACTGCAACAATGAAACCTACTACCGAGCCTACGTCAGCATAGCAATTGAAGAAGAAAGCACGAGGCATCTAAGAAGCAGCTGAACAAGATGTCAAAGAAGTGTGACTCCATTCTGAGGATCCTAAGTTGGAAAAGGATAGGACGAATGTTATTGTGTGCTGATATGTTTAAGGAAGCAAGATTCCTGATCTTGGCAAACGTGGTGGTGGAATACAAATCTAATTGGTAAATCATTACTCGTAAACGTGGCGGTATCCCGAAATATGAACGATGCTACATAAGTTAAAGATCCTGAAAGGTCAGCAACTTCTTATCTATTACTTAAGTAAAAGTCTACTAGATGTTGATGCCAGGTACTCTTATCTTAAAAAATTTGTGTTTGCATTGGTTATCTTGAAATACATTCTATGCATGATAAGATTACTCAATTATTAAATATAAAAACCAGGAATGTCACTTTGCATAACTAAATGATCTCGGAAATTAGATGTTTATAATCGTATAATGAGATTGTAGAAATATGATAAAACTATATGTTTTGAGTAAACTTTACTGACGATCTTTAAAATAAAATATAGATACAATATGCTTAGTTAGGTTAAGATATGGTATTAAAATCACCTTAAAGATATTACATGCAACAGGATGTTGGTTGTAAATTTTAAAGTCCCAATAATGAAATAGATTACGAAACATCAATTGAAGGTTTATAATTAACTAAGGACGTCGGTATAAAATATATAGGTGTATGTTAGTTACTAATCATCATTGGAAATATACCCTAAGGATAGTTAGACTACTTTTGTATTTGGATATGCTTTAACATTCTGCAGGTAACTTCGGGATCTTCAACTGATGCTATGTTGGTGATCTTGAGTTTGAGGATAATTGGACACATCAGGTTCTGGGGGCAAGTCAGGATCATAGATTAAAATTTCTGCAGAAGGATCATTATTGTTGCGATATTTTGAGGATCCTAAAGCATAAGCAAAATTGAAGGATATGCACGAAGGAATCTGTGGAAACTATCCTGGGGGCATACATGGAAATGTTCAGAACCGATGCATCCAATTACCTATCTGTGATCAATACTTGATTGGCTTGGATGCTGGAAAACGGGAACATGTTTATGGAGAACTACTTTCAAGATCCTGAAATGCTATTCACCTAAAACTCTATCATGTGTAAGTTGAGTATTTATATTCAACATAAAAAGGTACACCTATGATCCTTAACTTTTTATTAATTTTTACATTCTTTACTATATATGTATGTGTGTATCATAATTATATATTAACATATGAATAAAAATCTTTCATAATTATTATTTTCATTCGAATCTGATACTGACTTAAGCATCGGATGAGTGTTAGGAAAACTAACACCCACCTTTACCCAAGATCTTGTGTTTGTTGTAGTTCATGCATCTAAGGATCATGGAATGAAGATTAGGGGTTGGCCACCTCTCCTCCGTTAAGAATCCCAGCGATTCTCTAAGGTTTAGAGGTTTGCTGACGCATAAACACCTCTCTAAGATTTGGGTTTTCCACAACCCCGTCGGGTGTGCACGATGTTTGATTATAGTGTCATGGTTAGGGAATCGTGGTTGCCTCTGGTGCCCGACAACTTCATTTCTATTGGCCTATAAATCAAACTCTTCCGATTGTCGGCACTGAGTGCACTAGTTGCCGACCTAAGGTTTGTGTCGTTTTCACGTCACTCTAAGGTTTGTAATGTTTTCACATTACCTAAGGTTTTGGCGTATTCGCGTCACTAAGTACACAAGGCTTGTAATGTTTTTACATTATCTATGACGCAAGGTTTGTAATGTTTTCACATTACCAATTGGTTAGGCATATTCATGTCTCAAATGGCTTGGCCCACGAATCAAACGGTTGTAATGTTTTCACATTACCAAATGGTTTGGCATTTACATGTCACAAAAATTGATTTATCAAAAGTTTTCTTAAGATTTGTAATGTTTTACACATTACCAAAATATTTCTATTGGCATAGGCCGTAAAAGATTCAAATGGTTGTAATATTATCATATTACCAAAATATTTTTCGAATTTAATCCAAAGATCATAATTTTTATAATGTTTTCATATTATTCAAAATTTGTGACATTTTCAAAAATAATTGCAATATTTTTTTCATTAAAAATCTTGACAGCTTTTATGCCATTCTTAAGGATAAATAAAAATCATAATGTTTTGACATTATGAGAATAGCCGGAATGTTTTCATGTTATCAAAATCATATAACATTGTTATATATCAGGATCATTGGATTATCCCAAGAGAGATCCTGATATCTTCTTTGAACATATCAAGAATTGTTTCAGGATCCTAAGATACAGGAATCCTGAGCCAAAGATCATGTGAATGATCATGATGTATACAGGTTATTCGAAAGACTTTGACACTATTGTGTCATCATAAAGCGTTAGTAATGTTTTCACATTACTTTGGCAATCTTTGATATTGTCATATTACAGGATTTAATCATCATCATTTATGGTTTTTAATATGCTTCTCGAGCTGAAGTATGTTTCAGGAACCTGAGATATGTGAATCCTGAGTATGAAGTTATTTCAAGTTTTCTGAGGAAATCTCCTCAGAATCCTTGAGGTATAAGTAAAGTAAGTATGTGATGGGGGAATCCTCCCATTATCTCGAAAGACCTACGGATATGATCAGAATAAGCATGTATTGGGAGAATCTCCCCAGTATCCTAAAAACAGATTATCTTAAGTATATCCTGAGGGAATCTCCTCAGGATCCTGGTCATAAGTATAAAACAGATACATATTGGGGGAATCTCTCCAGTATCTTGAAGACATTGGATATATAAATTCTAATCTTATTGGTAGCCTTGGTTTCTTTGGCTTCCTTCTTCTTTGAGTATCTTGAATAACTTTTCAAGATTTTGACATTACTTAGGAATTTTACGATTGAAAGTCTGTTTCGGGATCCTAGAATATGGGAATTCTGGGAACAGGATTATTTCGAATATATCTTGAGGGAATCTCCTCAGGATTCTGAGTGCATGGATGAAATAAACATATATTGGGGGAATCTCCCTAATATCCTAAAGATAGAAGATAAATAGAAGATGATAACACAAATCAAATGAGAAGGCAGTCTCCCTGCTCCCTTTCTCTCCATCGTCTTTATCGATGGTGAGTTCTCCTCACTACCAAGAACTTATCTTTTCAGATTGTTCAACGAGAATCAAGAGGAGCCTCTGTATGCTCTCTTTCTCTCTCTATACATTTATCATTCGAGTTTGAGCCTTGCTCATCAGTAAAGCCCATCTCGTTAGATGGCATTCATTCGATTCACACCACCCTTAGTGTCATTCACTACACTCTAACGGGTTATCCACGTACATTACGGAGTGTAATGAATCGAACCAAGCCAATCCACACTTGGGATTAGCTTATCCTGGATAAAAGTTTCACAAGCGGAAATTGGAAGGCTCAAAAAGACTAAGTGGAATGGGGACATCCCTTCAGTGTCCTGAAGATGGTTGATTTACAGAGATTTTTGAAGAAACGCCATGATCAAGGTCATGGAAATCCATGATGCTTTGGATAAATAAAAAAGCTATGCCAAGCCGTGAGTACAGTTTGGGAGTAACATAGCTTGGTCACAGAGAAAAATCAAGAAAATGGTGAAAGGAAGCCCGAGGAAACAAACCCAGAATGTGGTACCACATGAAAATGTTTCACAGGATCTCAACCGAGCGATATTAACATCAGATTAAACCTAGGATTCAGGTATATTTATCGGTTTTTAAAATCATTGTGGTATTTTTCATTGAAACTTGACGAAGAACAGGTAGCCCAAGCCATTATGAAGTCATTATGAAGTTTGAAGTCATGCAAATGAGGTATGAAAGGGTTTATGTTTATCAAAAATTCAATCAACGTGGACATGGTTATCAATTCATGGTAATATCTTGCCTCATTTATTTAATGTTTATTTTTAGAAGTTGTGTCACCATCAGGGTCCTGAAGATAACACAACTTGGGGGCAATTATTTGGGGCTAAATTTTATAGTTAGGATACAGGATCCTGAAGTCTCTAGTTACTATTGAAAATTATGTCTAGGATCATGCATATGTTCAGGATAATGCTAAGACTAAGGATCCTGAGATTCTATGTTTATATGATACAGGTAATCAAGATCTTGGATATATCTAGGATCACACTTGGATCAAGGATCCCGGTTATAGATGAGTATTTAGATATATTCAGGATCCTGAGTACTATAGAAATCTTAAATATACTCAGGATCTCACATATGTTTAGGATCCCGGATATGTTAAGTATCTTGGGATCAGATGTTACTAATGTTTGTTTGTTAGTTTGTGTTCAGGATCTTGGATATTCAGGATCCCGTGTGATCAGGATCCTGGATATATTCAGTATCCCAGGATCATGTATTACTACCTTGTTGTTCTCTTTCCTTTTGACCAGGTCATATGCGATACGCGTTAATGAGATATGCTCCGGATTATGTGGCTAGGCTGTGATACGATTTGGAGAAGACGAAGTCTTATGCACGTGTGGAATAGAGTCAAAAGAGACGTTGGGAGTCTTCATTATTCCTCGGAGGATCCCTGATATTTTGGAATTATTGTTAATCGCTCTTAGTATAAAAACGAGGCTTGGGTGATCGATTAGGTTAACGTTTACTCACTATTTTCACCGGAAAAACACACAAACACTCTGTTCTTTCTTTCTTTTACGATTATTTCACTAACACTTAGCTAAATTCACACGTATTCACTTAGCCGATCATCCTTGTGCTCTTAGTTTGTAATCATTTACTTTCATTTTAATAAGATTAACAAAGGCAATGATCGTTTGATCCTTCCCGAGGTTTTGTGCCGGCGATCAACCTTGATCAAGGGCTTTCCTCGTACATCCTTGTGTCGATCGCATTTATTTTGTATTTTCGTTGTTTAATTTGCATTCCATTGATCCTTTGATCATATATTCTGCATTATCCTGATTTTATCTTATATTTATCATAAAGATACGTATTTATCTTGTTTCTAATCATCTTTTTATCGCAATAATTGCATTATTATTCTGTTTCATGCATTGCGATCATATATTTACTGCATAACTTGCATTATCCTAAAAATATTTTACATTTTACTTAAACTTATTGAATAATCTTATTTACAAACACTTGTTTTCACCGTTAAGCTCATTTTTAACAAGGATCCACGAATCCAAGGATTCAAGGCATAATTTTCATTCAAAGTTGTCATTTACTCATATAGATAATCGTGTAAAAGCGTAATTATCTTGAAAGTAATTTATAGCACCCAACCTCACTTTTCTAAATTTGATCACTTAATTGCATAGGGTAATTTTTGACCAAAACAAGTACAAATAGGTGATGCACAGTTATGGTAGATTTATCAAATTCAATGGTGGAAATATCGTCACCCATCTACAAATATTATCCATGAGAGTAGAAAAATTAAAATTAAAATGCCAACTTGTGTCCTAGAGGCGTTAAACGAACCATATGATATGAATATATGATATTATATAGTAGGACCGCATTGGGACAAGTATATTTTCCAATAAATAAGTTGTTTACCTACAAAACTGTATTATCATTTTCCGGCACTTATATTTACTTATTAGTTAGATTGAAAACATACAAGAACCTTAATTATTGTGACTAGGGACGGAGACAAAGTAGGCAGCCGACCACACAAGAATTTATAAATTACATAAAAAGAACTTTTTTAAGGTATTCATTACATTTTGAAATTTTCGCCCTCACAAAACTATAAAAGAAAAATATATTTTTTTTTTCCGTCCCCTCCCATTGAATTTCCTGGCTCCGCCACTGATTGTGACCTCCGGTAATATTCATTTATTCATAAGTTATTCTTATCATCCTTTTGATAGATCCCAAATGTTCCATTTTCAAATAAAAATACGTAGAACACTAATATTGGGTCCTACTTTTCATACCATTTTTTTCCCATATTAATTTGTACACTAGGAAGAAAGAAATATAGTACATAACAAATGTACTCTTTGTCAGCAACCTAGTAATTCGGAGGTTGAAAATATTGATCACATCTTGTTTAATTGTATAAAAATTAAATTTTTATGGAGAAAACTTTGGGCTTGGTGAAGCAGTGGCAGCTCAATCCCATCTTCATCTTTGGAGGTCTCTATATGGACAGATTCTTGGGATTTATAGATGCTCATTGGAGAGAAAATTTCATGCCGGTGTGTCACGCTTTTATTTGGTGTATTTGGTCATGGCGGAATAGAATTCTACATGCATATCCGGCAATCACTGACGTGCAAAGAGGAAGACCTATTCCCTCTTGTTCAACGGGTTTCTCTTCAATGGATCATCGGCAGATTCTCAAAAGGTACGTTCATATTAACATAACAGTCAAAAAGTTTGTATAATTAAGTCTCACCTGATGTAAATATATACTCCCTCCGTCCCAATTCTATTGTCCCCAGACAAAAAACACGCAGTTTAAGAAAATATAATCATCTCTCTTACTTTTTGGTAAGATGACAGTTTTACCCTCTACTTTTACCTACTTTTTTTTGTCTTATATATATACACTAAGGGTAAAAAAGAACTTTATCTCCTTATTCTTATCTATTTATGGAAGTGGACAATTAATTTGGTACAACCCAAAATGAAACAGTGGATAATAGATTAAGGACGGAGGGAGTATAACTATAACAAAAATATGACGCGGTCGTAGGTATGTGTAACATCCTCTCTTCTGGTCCGGTAATTTCTAATTTTAAATTGATATATTTAATTGTATTAGAAATTATGTGATATTATTTGCTTTATTGCGAAACTTATATAAATAAGTCTCAGGACTTATTGTGAATAGTAAATTGTTGATAGTTGTAATTTACTATAGTTGATGGTAGAATAAAATAAGTTTCTCGCAAATGATTTTTAGGTTCCAGGCAATATGTTTTAAAGGGGACTAATTTTAAGTAGATACGGGGTCGGTGTTAAAGATTTGGGCCGACCTATATACTTTCCCAAAATGGAAAGAACTTCCATTTTGTTTGAAACCTAGAACTAAAACCCTTAAAACCTTGAAACTCAAAATCTAATCAATCAAGAAACTGAAATCAAGTAGAGATTAAAGTGTTGTGATCTTGGAAACAATTTCACTATCATCATCTTCCTAATCTTCTTGTGATTGCAAGTATATTTACTTTTATGAATTCAAGCTTTGATTAGGTTACATATGAACTTTGATGAATTGATTGATTTCTTTAGTTATGTATGATGATAAATAATGATAGGTGATGATTGTGAATTGATTGTATAACTTGAATGGATGGGTTCTTGAGTTTGAATATTGATTTTGAACTCAAGCAATTAATCAAATGGGTTACATGAATTTGATATGAAAATGGAAGTGTTTGATGTTAGAGTAAGTTGTTTGATGTTAACTTGTTGCTATATGATGTTTCTTTAAGGTTAGAAATCTGGTTTAATCGATTTTGTACTTGAAAATTAGTATTGGTGAAGTTTGGTTCGTGCAGGACTTAAGAACAGTTGCAGGTTACTGAATGAACTAGGAAAGCCGATCGGCTTTGTTTAGAAGATCGGCTAAGCTAGTTCAAAATCACCACAGAACTTAGCCCTTGAACCAAAGCTTGAAATTAACTGATAAAGCAGATCGGCTATGGTATAGCCGATCGGTTAAAGGTGTATAGCCGAACGGCTATTTTTAGAGGATCGGCTATTGTAGTTCAAATCACTGACCGCATGTTACCTTTGATTTTGAGTTTGGAAACAAACTATGAAAGCCGAACGGCTTTGGCTAATAACAGGACCAAAATAGCTATGTCTAAAATATATGGTATGCACTTATAAACTAATACTTGTTTATGATAAATGCTATTGTAACACCCCAGTTTTCAAGGTATTATTTTAGTGTATAAAAATATATACTTATTTTTAATTGTAGATCTTTTAATAATAAGTTATAATAGAAAACGTAAATAGTTATTCAGTTCCAGACAATGATAAATATGGAGTGTAAAATAATACACTTTGGTAAGTCGGCTTGTTCATGCATATCTATATACATACATGCGTACAGAAAACATAAAGGAAATAAAGAAAATCGCAGGACCATTCTTTAACATCAAAATCAGTTTTTAATCTTCAAATTCAAGCTAGAGAAATTAGAATAATCATTCTTTGATCATCTCCAACCTCAAGTAAGTTGAATTTCTTCATATTCTAAACCTAGAAAATGGGTTTTGTTGATTAGTGAGTTTTAATTAGAAATTGAGGTTAGGAATTGATTCAATTGATGTTAGTTAGTGTTCTTATGATCATTAGTAACCATATTACATGGTGAAAGTGATGAAATTATGATTAGTGTTCTTGAGTGGATTTAGGGGTTTTGCTAAATCCTTATAAATTCATGTAATAATCTTCAAAGTGTGATTAGAGATGTTAATAGATTATGATTATGACGATAGAACAAGTAATTAAAGTAGTAAGTTGGTTTTGAGATGTTTTGAGTAAAGCTTGACTATGAATATGAAAGGTGAAAGTGATTAGTTAATGAAAAGTTATTATGAATTCATGAATTAGTGATAACTCAATTGATTAGTAGTTAAAAGAATAGTATAGTATGAGTAGAATTATGAAAGTGTAATTAGCTAATTTAGTTAAAGTAAAGGAAAGTTAATTAAAGTAAGAAAGAGGTGTTAGATGATTATTAGTGAAAGTGTGATTAGTTGTACTTAATTGTGTTATGTGTTCATGTGTTAGGTGCTAAAGATGTGCCATCCTCAAGTGATCAATTAGCTACAAGTTGTTTAAGTCATCAAGGTGAGTTATATGAAAGTGATTAGATACTTATTAAGTGAATTAGATTGCTTTTAGGCAAGAGATTCACTTAATTGTGTAAAAAGGTAAATTGATTAGTTTTAATAAATATGAAAAGATTATGATAAAGATTCATGTGATTAGAATGGTTAACTTATGTTAGCCATGTGATGATTAGAATGGTTGATCGAGATTAACCATGTTTTGATTAGTAGCTAATTTATGTTAGCTAAAATGGGATTAGTCTAGCTAATTAGATATTAGCTAGAATGTGATTAAACTAGCTAGTTAGATATTAGCTAGTATAATCAAAAGATTTGTGCACATATGAAAGTGAAAGTGAAAGCTCAAGTGAAAGGTCAAGTGAAAGTGAAAGCTCAAGTGAAAGATCAAGTGAAAGAGAAAGTGAAAGTAAATTCAAGAAAGGGAAGAAATTTTCATACTTTGCTTATTATATATGTAGTTATTATTATAATAATGCAATGTTTTGATTAGTAGTTAAAATGATTAGATAATCATATGCTTACTAAGCTTATGCTTAACACGATTAGTGTTTATGTTGTAGGTGCTCGATTTGGTTACACACAATGGATAGAAGTTATAGTTGTTGAGTTGCAAGAAGATAGATTGGATAATGAGCTTGCTTTATGGTTAGCTAAGCTTCTCATTCTTTTAAATAATTGCTTTGATTAGCCATTGTGTAAATCGCCCAAAAAGAGTTTTATGATTCATATTATGTAAATCTCTGTCTTAGCAAAGTCAAAGTTGAAAGAAATGATTAGTAACCATATATGTGTTATAGATTGTAAAGGATTAGAATGAGGTAAATTATTGAAAGTATGTTTTGGGTTGATTTTGGTGTTGACCTATAGCTAACAATGTTGAAATGGTCAAAGGTGAGTGAAAGATGTAAGTGAAAGAGTTAAAATAGTCTTGAAAGAAGAAATGGGTCAGAAGTGTCCAAATGGACACATTTTGGGTCAAGAGTCAAAATAAACCATAGTATAGATTCGACACTTGTTGCTATTGATTTAAGTGTCAAATGTATAGTAGGAAATGTTGGTAAAGTATGAAAGTCAGAAATCATATGGTTTGTGTTTTGACATGTCAATAGGAAGCGTTCAAAATGGTCCGAAATTGGATTATAGCTCAGATTTGGAATTAAAGAGTATTTTGGAAAAGTGTAAAAATAGAAAGTTTCATTTTGATATAGTAGAAGTGCCTGCAAATTTTCATGTTTAAATTCCTTGCCGTTTGAAAGATGTGTGCGATCAAAGTTCGTATAATGGTAATATAGAAGTCTGAGCTGCAGGTGCTGTGCAGGCAGGGGTACCCGGCGGGCAGCCGAAGTACCCGGCGGGTAAACTCAAATCAAGAACAAGCCGGCGGCTTCCCAAGCCCAACCGGTGGCTTCTGTAGCCTTTAAAAAGGATGTTAAGTTCTGTTACTGAAAAGCTAATTTACCCGGCGGTTTATAGGTAGAACCCGGCGGCTAGACCAGGATACCCGGCGGGTAACCCTTTTACCCGGCGGGTAATGTTGATTTCAGCAGACTTTTAGTTTGAAGTTTTAAAAGTAATACAGATCGCAAGAATAGAATACAATTATGATAATACAGAAAGTGGGACCAATAGAAATATGTTTCAGTGTAAAAAAAAAATCCAGAGATTTAGGGCGTTTCAAGTTGGTATCAGAGCGATGGTTTAAGAGATTTATGTAATCCACAATAGGATTGCCTAAACTTAAACCACTATGAAATGTTTAGTTTTCAATGATTAGTATGCATAGTAGTAAAGTATATTTGATTAGATTGATATGTTACCTTGTTATCAGTTGTAATTAGTTTATTAGTAGATGAAATTAGTAGATGCGATGCTAGCATCCCGAATAGTTTTGTTTGAGTTTAAAATGATTAGTTATGGACTTGAAAACAGATAAAGGTACAGATAGCCGTACAGATATGTGTAAAGTATATGAGTAAGTGTTCAGTTATATGTGTAGAGATTTAGTTATGATCAGATGTTCAGATAAACTAGATTATGTTAGTAGAAAGTTCAGAAGTTTAGATAAGAAAATTGATGCTAATTATATGTTTAGATGTTTAAATGATTAGAAATGTAATAGTATGCTTATTATGTGATCAGATAATTGTTCAGACAAATGTGCGAATAGTTGTACAGATATGTGTTAATTGTTTAGAAATGTGCAAAGATTTAGTCTGATTAGATGTTTAGTTATATTCAGATGTTCAGTTATGTGAAAGTGTTCAGTTATGATTAGAAGTTTAGATTACTAGATAAGCTAACTTATGTTAGCTGTATGTTCAGATGTTCAGATAATTGCCAAGTTTCATTGGCAATAGATTTATGAGTTCAAAAAATTTGAAATGTGATAGTAGATTCATTTTGTGTTCAGAGTTTCAGGTAATCAGAAGTACTGACTTATGTCAGTTATTATATTAAGAATTTATGTGAATATATGCATGAAAGTATGTGTTAGCTGTAGTTTTATGTGTTCAGTTGAAATCTTCATGATTTCTTATTTGTGCAGACTAAAGTGTTTTATGAGTATTCAGAGTATGTGATATCAAAGTTTAGCCACACTCAAACCAGTATATATTTGATAGTAATGAATAGAAGTGTGAGACTGATATAATGGAACAACGTCTGGCCAACGTGGTTTTATTATATTAAGACACATGGGTGATTCATACCTGTTAAATATGGAATGGGATTAGTGATGGTTAGCTTTGATGGAAGTAGAAGTGGAGTAGTAAGTGAATAGTTTAATGAAAGTCAGTATGAATTAGAATGATTAGATTAGACTCAGTTTATAAGGGATTACTATTGTAGTCAAATGAAAGTAGTAATATTGACAAAGAGTTAACCTTTAATAATGAATAGAATTTTAGTTTGAAAGAAAGATTAGAAAGTGAAACTAGAAAAGGGAGTCATGAGGCATGAAGTCAGGTACCATATGATAACTTTTATATCTGCCATTGTTCTTTGACTCCATAGTTGTTAAATATGTGGTATCTATACCTTGTGAGCAGTTTAATCAATACCGATTTAGTAGTGATGTAATTATGATTACATAAAGTGTTAAACTTCTAAGTGGGGGAGAACATTTTAAGATGTACAAAGTAATGTATATGGAAAGAATGATAGTAGTGATGAAAGAATGATTAGTTAATTGAAAGTTTAGTCTAAGTAACCTAAATAAGTTACTGAATTGATTAGTTGAATTTGATGATTAGTAGTTGTTAAAGAAGTTGAAAGTAGTTGTTTAGTGATAACCGATGATTAGATTTGCTAGCTTATGTTAGATGTTGTAGTGATTAGAATAGCTAACCAAGGTTAGCTATGTGATTAGACTAGTTAACTTTTGTCAGCTACATGATTAGATTAGCTAACTCATATTAGCTATTGTGATTAGATTAGTTGACTTATGTTAGCAAGTGTAATTAGAATAGTTAATTCAATTTAGTTATAATGATAATTAGATGATCAGAGATTGCAGTACAGTTGTTTAGTAGAAAGATGAAAGTAGATTAGATTAGTGAAAGATTTAGTTCCATAAAATTTCAGTAGTCAGTTATTTATGCAAATATATGATTATTGATATTTGCTATAGGTTGATTAATTTGTGAATTTGTCAATTAGTCATGTAAAGTATTGACAATTTAGCTTATTTGATTTGTTATGATAATAGAGATTAGTAGTGAAAGATATGAAAGAAATCATGAAAGAAGTTTAATCGATTAGAATGGCTAACTTAAATTGGCTATGAAAGTGATTAGTATAGCTAATCAAGGTTAGCTATGTTCATGATTAGTTAGCTAAATTATATTGGCTAAGAATGTGATTAGATTAACTAAATTAAATTAGTTAGTATTACATTTTATGCAAAATGTTGCACAGTGTGCCAGTGAATAGTGAATAGTTAGCAGTAAATAATGAATAGTAATTAGTAGCTAGAATGAATTGAGTAAGTTGAATGCGTACTAAGTATAAGTAAGTTGAAAAAGTAATATGCACATTGGTGCCTAAATCGTTTCAGTAGTATGAGTACAGATATATGTAATAGTTGATTAGATGGTTAAGTGATAAAGTTGATTAGTTGTTTAGGTAATAATGTTAGCTACATTATATGTATAGCTGAAAGTTATGAGATTTAACAGACATATGTGAATAGTTGAGATAAAGATAGAAAGTGAAGCTTGAATAGTATATGGTTATGTCTGGAACTACAAAGCAAGGAAGTATATTAGAGCAAGTGTTTCAGCACAAGTAGAGAAAGTGATAAGATTGAGTAGATAAGAATGACATTCGTGAGGACACGAATAAGATAAGTGGGGGAGAGTTGTAACACCCCAGTTTTCAAGGTATTATTTTAGTGTACAAAAATATATACTTATTTTTAATTGTAGATCTTTTAATAATAAGTTATAATAGAAAACGTAAATAGTTATTCAGTTCCAGACAATGATAAATACGGAGTGTAAAATAATACACTTTGGTAAGTCGGCTTGTTCATGCATATCTATATACATACATGCGTACAGAAAACATAAAGGAAATAAAGAAAATCGCAGGACCATTCTTTAACATCAAAATCAGTTTTTAATCTTCAAATTCAAGCTAGAGAAATTAGAATAATCATTCTTTGATCATCTCCAACCTCAAGTAAGTTGAATTTCTTCATATTCTAAACCTAGAAAATGGGTTTTGTTGATTAGTGAGTTTTAATTAGAAATTGAGGTTAGGAATTGATTCAATTGATGTTAGTTAGTGTTCTTATGATCATTAGTAACCATATTACATGGTGAAAGTGATGAAATTATGATTAGTGTTCTTGAGTGGATTTAGGGGTTTTGCTAAATCCTTATAAATTCATGTAATAATCTTCAAAGTGTGATTAGAGATGTTAATAGATTATGATTATGACGATAGAACAAGTAATTAAAGTAGTAAGTTGGTTTTGAGATGTTTTGAGTAAAGCTTGACTATGAATATGAAAGGTGAAAGTGATTAGTTAATGAAAAGTTATTATGAATTCATGAATTAGTGATAACTCAATTGATTAGTAGTTAAAAGAATAGTATAGTATGAGTAGAATTATGAAAGTGTAATTAGCTAATTTAGTTAAAGTAAAGGAAAGTTAATTAAAGTAAGAAAGAGGTGTTAGATTATTATTAGTGAAAGTGTGATTAGTTGTACTTAATTGTGTTATGTGTTCATGTGTTAGGTGCTAAAGATGTGCCATCCTCAAGTGATCAATTAGCTACAAGTTGTTTAAGTCATCAAGGTGAGTTATATGAAAGTGATTAGATACTTATTAAGTGAATTAGATTGCTTTTAGGCAAGAGATTCACTTAATTGTGTAAAAAGGTAAATTGATTAGTTTTAATAAATATGAAAAGATTATGATAAAGATTCATGTGATTAGAATGGTTAACTTATGTTAGCCATGTGATGATTAGAATGGTTGATCGAGATTAACCATGTTTTGATTAGTAGCTAATTTATGTTAGCTAAAATGGGATTAGTCTAGCTAATTAGATATTAGCTAGAATGTGATTAAACTAGCTAGTTAGATATTAGCTAGTATAATCAAAAGATTTGTGCACATATGAAAGTGAAAGTGAAAGCTCAAGTGAAAGGTCAAGTGAAAGTGAAAGCTCAAGTGAAAGATCAAGTGAAAGAGAAAGTGAAAGTAAATTCAAGAAAGGGAAGAAATTTTCATACTTTGCTTATTATATATGTAGTTATTATTATAATAATGCAATGTTTTGATTAGTAGTTAAAATGATTAGATAATCATATGCTTACTAAGCTTATGCTTAACCCGATTAGTGTTTATGTTGTAGGTGCTCGATTTGGTTACACACAATGGATAGAAGTTATAGTTGTTGAGTTGCAAGAAGATAGATTGGATAATGAGCTTGCTTTATGGTTAGCTAAGCTTCTCATTCTTTTAAATAATTGCTTTGATTAGCCATTGTGTAAATCGCCCAAAAAGAGTTTTATGATTCATATTATGTAAATCTCTGTCTTAGCAAAGTCAAAGTTGAAAGAAATGATTAGTAACCATATATGTGTTATAGATTGTAAAGGATTAGAATGAGGTAAATTATTGAAAGTATGTTTTGGGTTGATTTTGGTGTTGACCTATAGCTAACAATGTTGAAATGGTCAAAGGTGAGTGAAAGATGTAAGTGAAAGAGTTAAAATAGTCTTGAAAGAAGAAATGGGTCAGAAGTGTCCAAATGGACACATTTTGGGTCAAGAGTCAAAATAAACCATAGTATAGATTCGACACTTGTTGCTATTGATTTAAGTGTCAAATGTATAGTAGGAAATGTTGGTAAAGTATGAAAGTCAGAAATCATATGGTTTGTGTTTTGACATGTCAATAGGAAGCGTTCAAAATGGTCCGAAATTGGATTATAGCTCAGATTTGGAATTAAAGAGTATTTTGGAAAAGTGTAAAAATAAAAAGTTTCATTTTGATATAGTAGAAGTGCCTGCAAATTTTCATGTTTAAATTCCTTGCCGTTTGAAAGATGTGTGCGATCAAAGTTCGTATAATGGTAATATAGAAGTCTGAGCTGCAGGTGCTGTGCAGGCAGGGGTACCCGGCGGGCAGCCGAAGTACCCGGCGGGTAAACTCAAATCAAGAACAAGCCGGCGGCTTCCCAAGCCCAACCGGTGGCTTCTGTAGCCTTTAAAAAGGATGTTAAGTTCGGTTACTGAAAAGCTAATTTACCCGGCGGTTTATAGGTAGAACCCGGCGGCTAGACCAGGATACCCGGCGGGTAACCCTTTTACCCGGCGGGTAATGTTGATTTCAGCAGACTTTTAGTTTGAAGTTTTAAAAGTAATACAGATCGCAAGAATAGAATACAATTATGATAATACAGAAAGTGGGACCAATAGAAATATGTTTCAGTGTAAAAAAAAATCCAGAGATTTAGGGCGTTTCAGCTATACTATAATACAATAATACATGATTAGGAACTTGTAAATGTAATGTTAATGATATGATTAATTGTGTTAAGTTTCTAATATATGTATTAGTACAAGTTAACGAATCATGATTCTGAATACTAACTTGTGTTGGATTGTCATTCTCAGATCCTCAGAGAACTCAGCGAGATAAGGCAGCTGAGTAAGTGAACTAAAACAATCAGGTGAGTGGATTTGAAACTCAACAGTTTTGTTTGGTTGTGTCAGTTTGATCTCAATCAGTAATTATAGGATTACTATTGATAGAATGTTAACTTTGAAATGATATGTCATTTGATTGGTGGTTTGATTAGCCTGTGAGCTTGATTGTAAAAATACAGAGGTCAACTAGATTGTCAGTTAGACTTGATTGCTAATGTTGGTCAACACAGAGTTGCGTACATGTGTTGATGGAGATTAGCATTAAGTTAGCGGTTAATCACTGTTTTGGTCTACAGTTGATTTAAGTGTTCTGATGGGGCCACCCGGCACAGGGTCCTTAGGAACCACCGTTTCTCTTGACAATATTTGTTACATTATTGGTTGTGAACAAATTGCTAGCTAAATTGAATTGTGATTGATTATTCATTCACTTAGCTTCGTGTTAATCCCTCAAATTACTTCCTGCAGGTTATGTTTATGATGTGGGTTGTTAGGAAGGAATGTTTGGATGCTGGGAATGTTTGAAACTTGTAACTCTGATCCAGTTTGTTATAAACAATGTCTTGTAAAATATAATGCCCCGGGTTGTAAACATGTTAACTATGTTTGGTTTGACAGTTAAACAGGTTGTATAATGTTTGTGAAAATTTCTAGCTAAGTTTTCATAAACTATGTATTGTAAGTATACGCTTCCGTGAATCTTAATATAAAATTGTGATATTAAATGAGGGGTGTTATAGTATGTTTGTTCTTGCCTTTGCGAAAACCGTAAAAATCAAGTGGTTATTAAAACAAAACATATACTCCCTCTGTCTCAAAAAAAAATTCCACAGACAAGAAACACGCAGTTTAAGAAAACATAATTATTACACTGTATTTTTCTAGTACTATGACAGTTTTACCCTTACATTTTACCTACTTTTCTGACATACATATAAAGTAGGAGTATAATAGGAAGTTTAGTTAATTATACTATTCTACTTTTGAAAGTGGACAACTAATTTGGGACGTCCAAAAATGAAAACATGAACTATAAATATGGGACGTAGGGAGTAATATATATATATATATATATATATATATATAATAGATTAATTAACCGTGTTATAAATAGTACTAACAAAAATGAATTATATAATTGACTGATGAACATTCTCCAATTAAAGTCTACCCATGTCTCCATATGTCAATAAATACTCTTCTAAATTCTCTACAAATTATTAGTTAAATTTCTAGAATATTACTAGTATTATTCATTTTATCAAACTCATTTCATTTCATTTCATTTCTCACCCCTTTATTCATTATCATCATCTCTTCAAAATACTTCATAAAAATATGCCCTTGGATCGATCCAATTCATACGGAAGCCAATCCGGATCCGAAGGAAGTAGCAGCAGCAGTAACTACAGAAACCGGTTCGCTAATTCAGCCGTCTTATCAATCGAATGTTTAAAAGGAAGTTCAAAAGCCGAAGAATGGGCCGGTGACACGTTAGAAACCGGCGATATCGTTGAAGAGATTAAAATCGGTAACATGAGTATGACGTCACCGTTTAAAAACGGGAAAAAAGGAGTACAGAAGATATTGCATAATTCGTATAAAGCGA
Source organism: Helichrysum umbraculigerum (assembly GCA_949592205.1). Classification (NCBI taxonomy): domain Eukaryota; kingdom Viridiplantae; phylum Streptophyta; class Magnoliopsida; order Asterales; family Asteraceae; genus Helichrysum; species Helichrysum umbraculigerum. The sequence continues at coordinate 232,366,856 of CATIUR010000001.1, forward strand.
AAGAAACGTCGATCCGAGTTCGAATTAGACGCGGTTCAGATGAGTTTGTTGAATTGATGGCGTGTATTGTACCGAATAATGGATTAACCGGTGGGAAGAAACAGTATATGCTACGGTCGATCGATGATCCGAATTATACGGTTGGGTTTGTTGATCGGACGGAAGCTGAATGTTTGGCTTTGCAAGGTTAGTTGGTTGATTTTTTTTGTAAAGTCTTTGTTTAGTTGACTACTATTCCATTTTCTTTATTAATATGTTATTTTATTTATTTATTTTTTTTTAGTTTTATTTAGTTTTTTTTTTATAATAAGTTTAGGAGTATAATAAATTAATAAGTGACACTTGTGATAGTTTAATGGTCATATTTCCTTAAATGAATTTTGGATAAGTGTTATTATATATTATACATTTATGTAATCAATTAGAAATCTTATTATATATACTTAAGAAAATCTTATAGTTGATGTTTATTAAAAAATAGTTTGATTGACAACGTGATTTGTTTATCGATGATATACAAATGACTAATTGTACTTTTAACAAAGTTTTATGATTTAGGTAAATATATAAGTAAATTGATACGAAAATGTATCGTTCCTATATGTTCCAAATAAAATGTGTTATGCAGTGGTAAAGTTAGACAATTTAAATAGAGGGGCAAAAAAAAAAATTATTTCTTTAATAGTTATATGAGGGGGGAAATTTTAAAATGTCATTAATACCTTAAAAAAAATAACGTAATTTAAACATTCTCATAGGTGTGGTTGCCTACGCTTCCCCCGCTCTCTCTCCGCCTCCGCCTCCGCCCCTCATGTTATGCATGTATTATGCTTGTCTCGTGTATTATAATTGCTTCACTTTTTACATTGTGCATCAAATCTTCAACTTCCTAGATATTTAACCAAAAGGTACCATAATATACACATGAAATCCTTAAAAGGCAACTAGAGTATCTTTTTCATTAGAAATAATACTCCGTAATAATCTAAGTATAAATATTTGAAATTTCGTTATTCGTACACTTTGTATACAGTAAAAGGTAATGTTCACAATACGATTACATCTTAATACATATAGGACAACACTTTATATGTATGTACGTTTCATATTCGATTATGTTGTTAAGCCGATTATTATTAGTTAATCAAATGGGTAGTAAGTAGACTATAGGTTAATATTAACTTACCACGAAGTTTTAAAAATATGAGAAGGCAAGTATAATGATAGTTTTTCTTTGGAGTAAATTTCAAAGATGGTCCCTGTGGTTTACACTGATTTACGAAATCCGTCCCTGAACATTTTCTTTTTCACTTTTTCGATCCAATAACTTTACGTTTTGCTTGAAAATGGTCCTCTTCTCTACTAAAATGACTAAATTACCCTTTTCTCTTATTTTATTCATTTTTTTGTTAGTTTATTAATGTTTACAATATTATAAATATCATTTAATTATTTAATTTTTTTAATAATATTAATTAACGTGGGATATCCAAATCCTATGACCACCCACCACAACCGCATCACTACTTTTGTTGATATGTAACTGGCTGCCAAATTATTCCGGTGACCACATACTGACATACGACCAAGATTAAAATAGCTACCACAAGAACAAACACTATGAAATTGAAAAGTATATCGTTCCTCTGTTCTACTCCGGCGGGTTACCACCACCGCCGTCAGATTTGCAGAACTCCACAACCATCAATATTAGAACCCATTGCGTTCCTCTTTTTCATCCAAATCTCCACACCTTCACTACCACGATCGAAACCCCTATTGTAGATCTGTAAAACGAAAACCTAAATCTAGGTTATTATGATCGGAGAAGATGAAGCTGATGGTTGTCGTTGCCGGAATCTTCACTAGATCCAAACTACCAAATATATACCAGCAGCTCGATTATTTATAAAACCCGAAGTCACGATTTAGAGAACCCTATTTCCGACGACCACAATCACTCGCGGGAATCTGCTACTATCGGCCGAGTTATGTTTTTACAGCTAGCCGTCGGAAACCCGCAAATACCGCTGCCGGAGTTTTAGATCTGTCACCGGAGGTTAATGCCAGAGATCGAGCAAGAATTTGTTGAAGCCAGTCAACGCTAACTGGCCGTTTATCGGGTTTCTTTTTTCAGATGGTGGTTGGTGCCGGATTTGCAGGTTCAAGGGAGGAAAGTTTCAACGATCGTTTGGTGGTTTGGAGAAGCTGCCAGTATGGCTAAATGTGATGGTTTTTGTGTTTTGGTCAAAGTCAAAGGAAAAAGAAACTAAAATGTGAAACAAAAAGTTAGATTTAAAATAATAAATAAATAATGTTAAAAGTTAAATTAAATTAAAGGAAAATTAAAAAATAAGGGTACTTTAGTCATTTTAGTTACGGAAGGACCATTTTCAAGCAAAATGTAAAGTTATTGGATTGAAAAGGTGAAAAAAAAAGTTCAGGGACGGATTTCGTAAATCGGTGTAAACCACAGGGACCATCTATGGAATTTACTCTTTTCTTTGAGATGTACAATTAAAAAAATATTAAATGCGTCTAGGCTTTTTAATTGTCTATCTTTTTCCAACTAGTGCTAATGTTATAATACTAGTAGAGTACCCGCACTATGTAGCGGTAACTTAAAAAAAACGACAATGGCCTGCAACGATCACAAAAGATAGTGGTTATCGTGATTGTCGCTTAAGAATAACTAATCAAGTTTTCTGAATTTATAATCATGATGAATATGAAGGAGCTTTGTTGAAGGAGTATGTATGATGAGTAGATTACTCACACATACTATACTACTTATGCATTAAAATATACTCACATAGACAAAGATTACTATGATGATACTTATATGTACTTGATTTGGTTAGAAAATGGTTGCAAAAACCTATAAAAATGAATGAAAATAATATTACTCCCCATCGTATATAACGAATTTTGCTATAAAATTGAAAAATAATTGGGATTTTCACTTGTTATTATTATAATTTTAATAATTACGAATTAGTTCCATAAATACAATTATTTTCGTTCATATTGATTTGACTTTCTAACTTTCTAATTTTAAGTTAATAATAATATGAGGGGTATGATGGACATTTCCCATATGTCATTTGTAAACTTTAAGGATGAATCTCAAAATGGTTTATAAGGGGTAGTAGATTTGTAAATATATATATATATATATATATATATATATATATATATATATATATATATATATATAAAAGTCAATGCAATGTTTGTTAGCAAAAGAAATTTTTTAAATTCCAAATATATTCCAATTGGTTAAAGTAAATCGTCAGCCTCTCGAAATAAACAAGGGTTTACACCAAGTGGGTTCTAACACTTGAACTTAGCTAACTTGTTTAAATGGTCCCTCATCATTTTCATTATCTATTCTTATCATCATATCATCATATTGGTATAAGTAAATGATTTTATAACAAGAATATAATAATTAATAAGTTTGATGTTAATAGTGTATAGTTGCGACGGGATAATACTCCATCCGTCCCAAAACTATAGTTTACAGACAAAAAACACGCAACCTAGTTTAGAATTGTTAGTAAATAAAAAGTTACTCCGTATTTATATATTTATTGTAAGCGAAAATTACATGATATTACAGAATTAATCATCTGAGTTTTTTCCATAGTAAACATAATTTAGAGGAATATGTTCAAATTTGCTAAGTTCAAATGTTTGACTGACTGTCAAGTAAATCAAACTTATAATTTATTTGAGATTTGTAGCACAAATGAAAGGAATGTAAGTTATTGTGTTACAGTTTTGTTAACAATTTGGAACAAACAATAATGCAGCTTCAAAGGGTTCAAGAATGGTGAGTGCATTAGCTGCTGCTAAACTGCACGATGGATACGTTGCATACCCATGGCAAAAGAAAATGCAGGAACTACTCTCGGTTCCCAATTCGAGCTGCTTTCTTTCCATTCTCTTCCTTCCAAAAGCATCCGATAAAGCTGCATATCGATACAACGATTTAGAAGACACCCTTTCTAGAGCAAACGCTTGGCATGCCGCTTCTCAGGCATCTGGGGTCCCTATTGTCTTTATGAACATCCAAACAGAATCCTTACTCACCAAGGTAACATTTATGCTAATTGCATAAGCTTTCATATGATCTTTCAAGATTTTGGGATGATGCAATAATATAAGCATTTTATTTACTTTTCTTTGTTTGATGTTTCTAACAGATTTCTGGAGAAACAGCATCTTCTACTGTAAATGCTGGTTCGTTGTCAGACTTGATGAATCTTGCAAACGTGAGCCTATATGGTTTTGAAGATTACCATGGGGTTGACATTGGTGTTGTTAGAGCCGTTCGTCTTTGGTATGCTCCTCTTGGAGGAGAGGTCGCAGTTGAAGTTAAGATCAAAGACGATGATGTAAAGCTTGGATTTGCCATAGGTCGCACTGAAGAGGTTAGTCCCATAAGGTTCCATTTTAAAACATAGAAAAATTGTTTTTAACTCTCGGTAATATGATTTTCTTTCTTATTGACAGGGATTTATTCATGTTACTTCTGTTATCGATGTTGACGAAGACCTACCTTCAACCCGTTCAGGTCTGAGCAGTTTATACAGAGAAGCTAGAAAAGCAAGAAAGCTCCTTATCATCTCGCGAATATCAAACCAAAAAGTACTTCCATGGATGGTTTCACCAGAAGGTGCAATACGATGCTACGATACAGTTTCACTTAGCCAAAAACTCTCTTTACATCGACATGCGAAAGTGCCTATTTCACTTCATGTATTTGTGTGGGACCAAGACGTTGCTATGTTAGGCAATGCAAACCTCAGGACCCAAACGAACCCACGTGTAAGTGTAACTTTACCTTTACCTTTACCTCAGGGGACCCCAATAGCACAAATTGCAACTGCAAATCAAGTTGTACCATTCGGTTCAGATTTACCAACTGATGGATCGGAACTAAGACTAGATAGAGATACTGCAGGTGAAGATTCGTTCAGATTTCATAATTTTTCACTTCCAAATAATTGGGTATAACTTATTGTATTCTTTTCCACATTGTATATTAAAAAGTTTGTGAAATTTGAATCATAATATAATTTAGTCCCTGGTGAGTATATTAATGTATGTAACTGATTGTACAAATATGTGTGAAGCATGAGTAAATCTATACTGTTAGTACTAAGAAAGCGTTTATCTGTTTCTGTTAGTAGTTATTCTATTTCACTAGTAAGATCTCATAGGATCTAGAAGGGATGCAACAATTCACAGGGGCACTGGGGAAGTTGCCCCACTGACATTTTGCTACTAGGGGTTATATTACCCCTATTCCACCTATTCGATTTAGCAAGCATTTCTGATCATTGTTTATTCTCCATGATTTTCTAGTAGTTTCTTGATGTTTTGCTGTTCAGGACGTGTTAAAACTAGAAATGTTTTGCCTTTTCTTTTGACATCGGTCGTCTACAAATTAGAATACTCTGTGCGTGTTAAGATTACAAATTTAAGTTGCGGATTACACCATAATGTATTGAGCTGTTACAAACTTGGGATCTATACCAACCATTTAAAGTATGCCTATTCTGGTTATATCATGTAACATTACTTTTCAACAGACTAAGATTTGGAAAAAAGTGTTTAATGTCAGTGGCATACATTACGTATTAGTCAGCCCACTTTTCCTATTGTCTTTAATATCAAGTCCAGCTTCGCGTCCTTAAAGTTGACGTTTCAATTGAGTCCTTACATCAGTGTTATTTCATCGGGTTGTCAACTATCGTAAACAATCATCCAATTCGTGTAACTATCAAATTATGTATCTTGACTGTCTAAGATTTTTGGTTGCCTATTTGACAAAAACAATGCAAAGTTCATGAATCAAAACTTCAAAAGACAGCAACCAATAAATATATTCTTCATAGTTCATACACTCACAAATTCAGTAATTATCTGATCTAATATGAATTACCAACTTTTATACAACCAGCATACATTCAACTAGAAATAAAATCCAGAAGAATCGGATAATTATTATTATTTCAATTTAATTTAGGTATTTCTAGATAAACATCAGTTTAACTTAAATAAAGCATGAAGAAACTAACAAAATCATAAGAGCTAAAATGCTAATTTAAATTCAGATTTTCATTGATAAACATAGATTCCCCCAAACTAGACAGCTACACATCAACATTCATAACCCTAAAACAGATCTAAATCTAGAAAACCATAAAACAACCACGGATCTACCACAATTTCACAAGACATGAAACATTCATAAACAATCAAACTGAAACCCTAACCCTAGGCTCTCTCACCACGGATCCTTCGTGCAAGCTGCATATCTTTTGGCATAATCGTAACTCTCTTAGCGTGAATCGCACATAAATTAGTATCCTCAAACAATCCAACCAAATAAGCCTCAGAAGCTTCCTGAAGAGCAGCAACAGCAGAGCTCTGAAACCGCAAATCAGTCTTAAAATCCTGAGCAATTTCTCTCACAAGTCTCTGGAACGGCATTTTCCTGATCAAAAGCTCAGTGCTCTTTTGATACTTCCTGATTTCTCTCAACGCCACAGTTCCTGGCCTGAATCTGTGTGGTTTCTTCACTCCTCCGGTGGCCGGCGCAGACTTTCGTGCTGCCTTTGTTGCCAATTGCTTCCTTGGTGCCTTTCCTCCGGTGGACTTCCTGGCGGTTTGCTTGGTACGAGCCATTGAGATTGATTGATTATAAACTAGATACAGAATAAAAAGAGGAAGTTGATTTTTTGGTGAATTGGTAGCAAGGGGGGATAAGAGTATTTGTAGGAGGGAGTTAAGCGGGAGGTTTTTAAAAAATTGAAATTTTTGAAAGTTTCGGGATTAATGTGAGGCGTTGGATTGAAGTTTGATCGGACGGTTATGAGTGATGTAGTGTATTAGATGGTGATCCGCTTCATGTTCTTTCGACCAATGAGATTTTGGAAAAGTGCTACTCCGTATAAAAATTTGTTTAAGCTATTTTTTCTTTTTATTTTACATTAAAATTTGGTGTATAGTTTACAGGTGGCTGTATTATGTAATTATTATGTTTAGGCTTTATACCCACTCATTATTTGCAAATTTGGGGTACTAAGAGCACTCGGAGTGGTGACGGTCTAAACACAGTGTTCTGAGTGAGGATTTTGTGGTGAGGATTTTGAAAAGTGGTAAGAGTGTTCTGGACAGTGTTCTCAAAGCTTATTTTTGTTTTTTATATTAATTTTTTGTGTGTGGCAAAACCAAAAAAGATGAGAACATTGATCGATTACCTCTTCTCATTTGGGACGCTGATTGATGAACACTGATGAGGACACCGTCGAGGACACCGTGGCGGAGTGGCAGAACACTGTATTACAGTGTTCTGGATGGAGGATTTTGTGAGAATATTGTCCACTCCGAGTGCTCTAATAAGAAAAAATGTAAACATCAAATAAACTTTAGACAATTCTTTTTTTACTTGTATTTTATATTATATAGTATATATAGTATATGGGATAAAGTTGGAACAATTGACTAGACACAAATGTGTATAAACTTCATTGTGACAATTTATAATCACAAGAACACATAATTTTATAAGGCCATGACAATTAGGGGTGTTAATCGGGTCAACCCGACCCTAATAAGAGTTAGTCGGGTCGGGTTAGTCGGGTTTTTCAGAAATAATTATATACCCGCAACCCGACCCTATTAGGTAATCGGGTTATCGGGTTCGGGTTAATCGGGTAGCGGGTTAGTCGGGTCGGGTTAATCGGGTAGCGGGTTAACCCGTATAACTTTACAGTTTTCTAATAATTGTTAAAATTAAATATATAGATAACTTTGAATGTTGGGACAGTAAACCAAAATATTGAATGATATATGAAGTTGAAACCACATGAATTATGTATACGTAATAGTCTGTAAAAGTGAGTTTTGTTTTAAATTGAATATAATTATTGGATTTCAAAGCGGGTCTAAGTATACTTGAAATTAATGTGAGTCATGCTTACATCTTTTGAAAATTGAAGAATGCAGTTACTGCACTAACACTTTGCTGAAAGAATACTTTTACAAGTTGTGTTACAACTAATATACAATACTAAATCTTTAGTTCTTCATAATCATATTCATATACATTGCTACACTTTACACTAATATAATTATAGGGTTATAGATGCTATTATTAATCAGATTGTAGTCTTAGACTCTTATATATATAGAAAAATGTCTCCTCATTAAATTAACATATTCAACTTATATTGTTTTATACGAAAGTTAACTATAAAAAATTAATTAAAAAATTGATACTTGGTTAAATCGGGTTAATCGGGTCAACCCGCACCCGCATAAGTTTCTCTATTTTAACCCGTAACCCGACCCTAATAAGCATTCGGGTTAATCGGGTTAACCCGCATAACCCGATTAAACTTTCTAACCCTATTAAACCCGACCCGAATAGTGTTAATAGGGTTCGGATCGGGTCGGGTGTGGGTCGGGTCGGGTTTCTTGACACCCCTAATGACAATAAGCACATAAATGTAATGGGTGAAATGCGTACTAAAAGCAGAACCATATGTTAAACATAATGTGATAAAGACTTCATCGCTAACTTAAGTGTAGAGAGCTTTGGTAAGTAAGTAGATAATTACTTAATTGTCATAATTACCCACTATTTGTTCCTATTTACCAACAGTTTTGTCAATTTTCAACTTTTTGAACATATAACTGAATAATTACATGTTAATAATATAATGACGCGGATGTTGATGTTAACAAAATAAATAAATAAATGACTAATTACTTGTTCTATAGGTTTCATTATAAATATACATATAATGTAAAAAATGAGTTATAGTTTTGTCCACACAATGACACTCAATTTCATTACGTACACATTATAAATGTTATCTCGGGAACTTGACCCTTAATTTTACTATATCTCTATTATTATCTTTAATTCGATTTTGTATCTATTGATGCGTGCGAAAGCTATAAAGGTTTCATTATAAATATACCAATCACTACTATCACACAACCAGACAAGAATACCCGATCGGAATAATATAGCTATGGTAAGTCCAGGTCAAACACAGGAACGATGTTATTCAATTAAATTGGAATTATTAATAAAGCAGTAAAATAGGGGTTACGTTTTAGTTCCGTACGAACGTTCAATATGAACTAATTAACCAACCCACAACATAAAACAAGATAAGAGGAACAGATAAATAATCGGATATAGACATGTAATTGCTTAGATTCTTCCGCTCAGATTCATATTATCCGGTTCATGTGTTTTGGTTGTTTGATTGTGATTTCTTTTATATTAACTTAGTTACTAATCAAAGAATCCAAGTTAAATGTAAATTAGTCTCCGGTTCTAGTTAACTAATATCTACAATCTAGAGTCCCACATTAAACATCGATCCGACGTCGCAAGAATGTTGCTCTATTGCTTGTTTTTCCCTAGATTGTGCATTAAATGTTCACGACTTGTTATGATTGATCATCGCGGTATGACTCAACAATACATACTAATAATCTCTTATTAGCTTGCTCATTTTAGATTGATTAGTTACTATTCTCTTAACCTATCAAACTCAATATATTTAGCAATGACTACAAACCTAAATTCATAATCATCAATAATCAATAACATCAAAGGAATTCAATCTCAATGACACTATTAACCACGTTAAGTAATAACTAACAATCACCAATAACCAAGGATTCACGGATAACATAACAATCTTCAATCAGACAATTGATCCAAAACACAATTATAACCATCACATAATCATAATCCAAAGTTATTACACTAAACCATTAACAATAAGTCTAATCCATGACTCAATCATACAAAATCAGTTTCATGATCTCAAACAAAACACATAGACGATGTTCGAATTGAAATCGGAAAAAGATATGCAAACCGAATCATAAACCGAATGAAGTAGAATCAATAGGAATTGATCCTAGCCTTTTCCGCCTCCGAATCGCCATCGATTCGCTCCCAAAATAGGGGAAAACCCCCTGCTTGTCGGCTGTTATCTTCTGGTTTAGGGTTATGAGAAGTTATCGTTAAAATGAGGCAAAATGAGGTTTTTAACCTAATCTGCCGAATTGATCCATCCGGCGGATGGATTACAAATGAGCCCAGCCCAGCTCCGCGTAACCTGGGCCTCCACCGCATTGATCCATCCGGCGGATGAAACATCCATCCGGCGGATGGATTGATTTTCAGGAATATTTTTCATCTTTTCTTCGTTTAATCTTCTCATATCTATTGTTTTATTCTCATAGCAACATTTCTTCGCGATTAGCTCGTTTCCTGTTTCTTTTCGATCCAAGCTCCAATTAAACTCCTAAATGCAAATATGAACGAAATGAGTATCTTATTCATTTAAAATGCATTAGAAATCTATTGAACAAAGGGATAAATCAGTACTACAATATAGTACATTTTGACGTTTATCATCTATCATTTAAGTAGCCCCATCATATTTCATGATATATTTAAGAGCATCTACAACTGGAGGGGGTTTTTTTGTATAAAAAAACCCTTTAAAAACTCAATTCCATTGGAGCTTATAGTTATTGCTCAATGACTCAATAGAGTTATATCCTTTATTAATTTATAACTGAACAAAAAGCTTTGCAACAATTGGATCCACTAGAGCACAGGGAGTGGTATCGATGTTCTGGGACAGTGTTCTGGAGAATATTGAAAGTGAGGATTTCGTGGTGTGGAAAAAAGTTGGGAACGTCGATGGAGTTCTGCGTTCGTATATGGACGGCGAAGGAAAAACGGTACGAGAACGCCGGCACGGTCTGGCAGAACGCCGTCGCACGACGTTCTCGCCCTTGAACGGCGATGCCAGCTAGATGCATACCGTATGCTCTTAGAGTGTAAATGTGCATATTTTATAGACGCAAGAGAATGGTGATGTGGCATTGAAAAAAAGTCTTGCAAAGCTCAATCCATTGTGGGTATTCTAAGAGCACCCATAATAATTTGAGTTATTCAAAAGTTTTTTGTAATGCCATATCACGTTGCACTTATTTTTATACACCAAAAACCTTTACACTCCTATGATAAAAGCTTTTTAAAAGCCTCTTTCATTAGAATTCATACATACAATATACTCTTTTATTTAAATACCACACACATGATAGTAATTGAGCATTAGAGCAAAAGCTTAATTTTAGCAAACCCTTTGCCAAAATAAGCTTTTGACTCCAATGGAATAAACCTTTCCAAAGATTTTTTTAACAAAAAAAACCTCAAATAAACTTACCATTGGAGATGCTCTAAGGGTTAAGTACTTTTAATGTATGTCCTTAAGGTCTAATATTCATAGTGTGTACCTAACTACTATGACGTACATTTTATGTAAAAAAAAAAATGTTATCAACATAAGGTGATAAGTGATATCATTAAAAGTTAACCCCCAAATAATTAGGTACATACTATGAATATTACACCTTAATTAAATATATTTATAAGCACTTAACACTATATACGGAATATAATAATAGAGTATAGCTTAGCATTTACTCCGTAGTTGACAATCAACCTTAAAAAAATTATAGCTAGATGGTACCCTATAGCGGTGAATTGGGATTTCCGAAGCATACTCGGTTAATCCCCGCCAATTGGAATTTTGGGGTTAGCCTTTAGACGCATAGCCCAATTGATTTTGGAGGGGAGGACTTTGTAAGGAAATTTGTCATGTTTATCAAAAATGGGTTGACACTCTCCTCAGCAGGTCCTTGCTGGGTCTGTCTGAAATATATGCTCAGTATTACCTTCGATATATTATCCTCAGGGCGGAGTGTATAGACCTGTCCACATTGCCAGTTATCAATGTTTTGTGGAGAATACTACCTACTAACAAGGTGATATCAAAAGAGAATTTGTATCACATTGGTGATTTGGAGCTCACAAATATAACAAATGTTATACTCCTTTTCAGATGGGCAGATCACTAAAGAGATCCTTATCACAGGACACAAATGGACTTTTTTCATGTCGAAAGTGTTTGGGTTTCAAAAATGAGAATCAAACCCAATAGATTGGACATACTCCAAACCCACTGCACCTAGAGATTTACTGAATTAGGTTCAAAATATGAATTCCATTCCCTCTTACAAACAATCTCATTATTCTCATAAACATCACGGATCTCACCAACAAACTGAACGGTAAACACCTCCTTAGTCCTTTATATCATCTTCAGATAGTCCCCTTTTGACACCAATGATTTCAAGACTTCACAATTCTTCAATTTTCTTTATCTAGAACTTATTATCAAATTATTAGAAAACTGTTGGCCGGTCATTTAATCTGAACGCACAAGAACATAACCATCAACACATAGCAACAGAATTTCATATAGGGGTGTGCTAGTCATGTGCACACTATGATGGCAACTGATTTAGACAAACATTAGGAGTGCCAGATCAAATAGGTAACCAGGGGCGTTACCAGAAATAAATTTGAATGGGGGCAAAACTTAATAGCGTACCTTGAGTCCAGATCATCGACTCAATTTTTATTGCTTTAACCAAAACTGTTTCAGTTGAACCAAAACGATTTTAATTCAACCATAAATATAGTAATATACAAATTCAAAATATTAATTACACGGACAAAATGTAACACATATTTAGCAACCGACAATCTATATACTCATAAGTTAAGAGCTGTTTTCAAAGTTATTATAAATTATAATTCGAAAATACTTATGTTTAACATATTTATATGGTAAAACATTATCATATGTAAATTATGATTAAAAATGAAAAAATGTACTCATTTATGGTAATGATATTCTTCTTTAAAAAAAAGTATGTTGATTACGAAGAAAAAGGAAAAGTGTACTCTTATATATTGTTTAATTAACAACTATGTTGATTTAAAATAAGTATTACATTAATTATATACAATGTGAAAAATAATAAAGAAGGAAATAGGAAGAAAAAAAATGTAGCCCATTAGAAAGAAGGAAAAAAAAGGATAAAAAAAATTAATCTAATGCAACAAGGGGGATTGAACCTCTTTCCTCTTGAACACAAAACACACTCCTTCACCACTAAGCTAAATATGCATACAATGAATTTTTTTCTAACTATTTTGTATATATAAGTTACGGGGGCAATATACAAACTATATCAAAACCTACAAAATTTTTCTCGCCTCGTAAAAACTTGGTGGGGGCGGATGCCCACCCTGCCCCCATCCTAAAACCGCCACTGTAGGTAACGGAACCCTCAAAAGCGGAATCAAATAGGTCATAATTAACTAAACTACTGATCAATGTTCATATTAATTAAGCATAAATGACACCGAGATTGTAAATTGGCAGATTGGAAATGCACTTTAAGAGCACAGGGTGTGGTGTCGGTGTTCTGGGACAGTGTTCTGAGAATGTTGAAAGTGAGGATTTTATGGTGTGGGGAAAAAAGCTAGAACACTGAACTCTTCAATGTCTCTATAAGAACGGTGGCAACAAAAATATGTGAGAACACCGAAGAGAACGCCGGTGGGGTGTGGGATAACACCGAAGTTCAGTGTTCTCAATGGAGAACACCGATGCCACGTATTAGCACACCTCGTGCTCTAAGAGTATCAATAAGGCAGAAATATAGACAAGATGGATGTTGTAAATCTTGAGGACACATAAGTTCAAAATTCAAGTACAAAAATGAAGAACTACTACTCGGTATTCAGCTAGTTATGTAACATTTCAAGTTACTTTCAAAGCATAATTTTCCTCTGTGATCATCCTTGTTTACTTTCTAAAAGGAACAGGTCTGATCCATCATTGCAATTGCGAATAAAACTATAAAAAAACAACAAGTTGTATGTTATGATAATTTCAACAGTCCAAAGATCAAATGGCAATTATTATTCATCATTGTTTTCATTTATCAGATTTATTACATGTTACACATACATTTACCTGATAAAGATGCCATAGCATTAAATCTGTAGTAATATTGTATCCATTTGTACATATATTTAAAACCTTCAATAACAGACATTTTGATAATATGTAACGAATAAGAATGCACATAAACGAGATCATATATTTCCCAATAAAACTGCAAATTTCATTCATTACATTACATACTACATAAGCAGATAATACCAAAACACAAACATAAACCCTAACAACACAAATCAAACTCTAAGCCCTCTCACCACGGATCCTCCTCGCAAGCTGCATATCTTTCGGCATAATCGTAACTCTTTTAGCATGAATCGCACACAAATTAGTATCTTCAAACAGTCCAACCAAATAAGCTTCAGAAGCTTCCTGAAGGGCAGCAACAGCAGAGCTCTGAAACCGCAAATCGGTCTTGAAATCCTGAGCAATTTCCCTCACAAGCCTCTGAAACGGAAGTTTCCTAATCAAAAGCTCAGTGCTCTTTTGATACTTCCTGATTTCTCTCAACGCAACAGTTCCTGGCCTGAATCTGTGCGGTTTCTTCACTCCTCCGGTGGCCGGTGCAGACTTTCGTGCCGCCTTTGTCGCCAATTGCTTCCTTGGTGCCTTTCCCCCGGTGGACTTCCTAGCGGTTTGTTTAGTACGAGCCATTTGAGGCTTTGAAACAGAGATAGATATACAGATAGATTAAAAGATGTGTTTGTATATGAATCGTGTGTGACTGTGAAGTAGGGTTAGGGTTTATATAATGAGGAAAATTGGGGAAATTTTTTAGCGGTAAAGATTCGTGAAACGAATTTTGGGGTTTTTGAATTTTGACTCTTTAAAATTGGATAGATGTAAAAGTTAGACACGGTGGCAATCCGTGTGAGATGACAAATTGTGGGCCGTTGGATTGAGTTTGCTACAGAATTTTGACTCAAATAAAAACCACCGCCAAAATGTTACTAAAACAATTTACGAGTAAAAAAATTTGGCGCTTTTTACATTTATTTTTTTATAACATAATACAAGTATTTGGGTTTATAAAAATATATAGAGTAGTTAAGTACTTGTATAAGCCAATTAAGATAACTATTACCAGCATTTGAAATGTATAAACCTACTAATAAGAAGATATTTGCACACTATTTATATAATCAGCGATATTGTGATTGTATTTTTAAGTTGGATTTATTGTTTAAAAGTATATGAAAGAAACCTTATACGTTTTATTATTAACAGAATCGAACTTTAGAAACTTATTGTATGTATATTTAATTATTTATATACTTTTATGTATACATTTTTGTCCATGCGGTGCGACTATGGTTAAAAACTAACTTTTATACAAGATCTTGGTGCATAATGTTTAATATATAGTTGGCAGTTACTTCTTTAACCATAACATTAAGAGGTATGCTTAACAAAATTCTAATTTTCTAGTGATTTTTTTCCCTTCAAACGTTAGAAACTAGGAACGGCATGATAAAACACTTTGCTAGATGCCTAGATGTTCTTGAAACATCATATTTTTTGTTGTATACGGATTGATCAGTAGTTATTATATCCTAAAGAATTTTAATATTATATCTTATAAAGATAACGTATGGACCTCACTAGATAAAATATACCCATCAGGCCATCATCTTTCATGAAACCAAAATCTTAATTAATTATATATAAGAAACACATGATGATGTCATCACAAATTCAATTAGCTAATCAAATTGTTTAATTTTATGAAATTAGCTAAAATTTAGGAAATTATGATATCATAAATATAAATAATTATTAATAAATTTATACAACTCCCAATAGAAGTCAACAAATAAATTTGGGTAAATTGATTCAACTCCTAATGAAGGTCAACGAATAAATTTGGATATTTGACATTCATTTATGGGTGGTGATATTTCCACCCATTTTTTTTATAGATCCACCATTTGTATGCATCGAACACTGGTACTGTACAAACTGATATTACACAAAAATGGTTGATCTATCAAAAACATGAGTGTATTTATCATCACCCTTCATTAATATCTGGATTTCTAGAATAGAGTATTATATAGTAAATCCAACGAGAATGCAAATTGTTGACATTATCTTCGTAAGTTATCTTTTAAACAAAACAATTAAAAATTATCATGTTTTGTATGTATATTAAATTATTTGTGACATCATTATTTTAATTATATTGAATTAATCAATTAAACCCCTCTATTTATTTCATTTTTATATTTTTTATCAAAATCAGATTAATCAATTGGGTCCTCTAATTTAATTAAATTTAAAATTATAACTTATTAAATTAAAAAAAATCAATATCCCGTGTGTATATACGGGTTTAAGCAATTACTTATTAATTAATTTATTAACTTACATTTTTTACTTAAATTATAATAAATCGTTTTGTTAAAAAATCTTAAGAAAAAATATTGTACTTACCAAACTTAAATTACGTGAAGAACTTTACCAAATAAAGCTTGTTTTTCATATAACAGACAGAAGGAAAAAAAAAAAAAACTTGAAGTTTAGTAATGGTAAAAAAAACAGTTCGTGATTTATAATAGATGAACATGTTATCGGAGTGATAAACATTTCAATGGCACGTAACATATATTCCAAATATGTGATTAATGTCGTGAGCCACATCAAACGTATAACTTTTAACATTGTTAACTTCTAATTTGTCCTCTATACTTTCGTTTTCATTATTTATAAGACGATTACTTTACGATTCAATGCTCTTTGATTTATCGTGAATGCTATCCTAAACAAATCTATTCTCTACTCACTCATATTTGTACCACCAATAGGCTTTATATACATACTATCTACAATAATTTAATTTAAACCTGCATATTTTTTTACCACATATAAAACGATACAACCTGATAATATACAAAATGTTCGTACTTATAAAAATCATTTAAATATTCAAATGTCCGTGTGTATACACGGGTTTGATGTCTAATATATTTATAAAGTGGGCTGCCACCATAGTGACTATACTGGCCTTCCATTTTTCTCTCAATGAGTACACTCCCTCTTATAAAATGATTAAAGTACTTTGTTGTGGGTTATATTTTATTTTGTTTGGTTTTGTTAAAGGGGGTAGAACCAAAATTACCCTGAATTTCTTTTTACCATACATAATTTTTTGAGAGGGGACAATTGCACATACTGTTTTTGTTGTTGAACCACCACAAATCACAGGTATATATATAGAATATGATATGTATTTATCGAATGTGTTGGTTACATACAAACTGTTACAGACATATGTATATATAGACTACTAACCGACGCTATGAACAGACACATCTATTAACTTGAACAGATGTGCCGTTTGATGGTTTACAAACAAACCGACGCAACCCTTAACCTTAACTACTAACTGTTATGTTTCCTGCACGTATGTTTGTTGGCTTGTGGCCCAAACCAGAAACACAACGGGCTTTACATACTTATTCTAACATGTACACTACTCCCCCCTAATGTCAAACGCCAAAGTCTTTACAGCAATGTAGGTTCTTCGTCGCTTTGACAAATGAGATGTGCTTCTTGCTCCTTATCCTTCCATTTGGTGCATTCGTATGCAAAGTGACCGAATTGACCACATTCATAGCATCTCATTCCATTCTTGTTTTGTTCTCGACTTGTACCTCTTCCATGTTCTCTTTCTTCTCTATTGAAGTTTCTTCCTCGACCCCTACCACAGCTTTGATTACTTGAACTTGCCATAAGAAGTTTGCTTTGGTAATCTACGTCTGGTTCATATTGACTTTTGAGACGTTCTTCAAAAGCTATTATTCTTCCTGTTGCTTCTTCAAATGACATTTTATCAACTTCCGAATATTGCTCAATGGATGCCACGATCGGTAGAAACTTCTTTGGAATGGAGTTCAGTAATTTCCTTACAAGTATTTTGTCTTTAAGATTCGAACCAAGACCTTTAAACTTGCCTCTTATGCTTCCCAACTTTCCGGCAAACTCGTTCACAGTTTCATTGTTTTTCATCTTCAAAGTCTCCAATTCGCTCCTTAAAGTTTGCAGACGTGCTTTCTGAACTCGGTCTTCCCCTATATATTGTACTTTAATTGATTCTCATACTTCCTTCGTATTTGAGCATTGTGCAACTTGCATTAGAATATCTTCAGGCAAAGTTGTGAGAATCAATGCTTTTGCAGTATGCATTTTTCTTTCATCCACTTCTTTCTTTCCATCTCCTCATTTCTTTCCATCTACTCCTTCCTTTCCAACTTCTTCTTGTGTTGCTTCAAGTTTTTCCCAAAGACCATATGCCTTTAATATTGTCTCCATCATAATTGCCCATGTGGTGTAGTTTGATTCATTCAGTTTCGGGCATTGAATTGCTACATTTTGGTCACGCATTGTTGTAGATGGTTCTCCTCCTATCTTCATACTTTGTTGCTTTCTTTCTTGCTTACTTGGTTTCTTGTGATCACAAATGTGATCAATCTTACTTCTTACTTTCTTTCTTCTGATCGTATGATCAAATTCTTACTTGCTTTGAAATGTTATGGTTTCTCTTACTGTTGAAACGCTATGGTTTCTGAAAACACTAGGTTTTCTCTTACTTTCTTACTTGGAAACACTATAGTTGTTTCTTACTTACTTACTTGGAAACGCTAAGGTTTCTAACAACACTAGGTTTCTGTCTAACTTTCTTACTTAGACAATCCTCCGGTCACGGTTGTCTACTTCGTACTCGTACTTGAACTTACTCCGTTTAGGGGTTGCCCGGTCTTTTGTAACTCCACGGTTTTCTTATTTTCTTACTTGTTATGTGAACCACAATGGTTCGATTTCTTACTTGCTATTTTGTAATTTCAATCTAAAATGAAAGGGTTTTTTCCTTTAGATAAAAAGTACAAAACTTGTTTTTCTTACTTTCTTCAATTGATTTGGGATTATATCCTTTTGATTTTCTAATCAATAAATAATGTAAATTGAAAAGAAAAATAAATAGATAATTACTTAAATCCCTTTTTTCCAAATTCTAACCCCAAAAAAAAAAAAAAAAAAAAATCCAGAAAAGAATACTAAAAGTTGTTCCTTTTCTTTTGTGTTTGGTGTCTTCGAGAACCACAAGAACACAAACTAATATGTTTTTCCCCTTTTTTTTTGTTTGGTCTTGTTTTTCATATCAAACCATCAAGACACAAAGTTTTCTTCTTTCTTGTAAAAAATCGAAACACTCCTGGTGTTCCTTCTTTTTTTTTTCGACCCAAACAACAACACAACTATGTGGCCTTCTTCTATCGATTTCTTCGGTTGGAATTAAAGAAAACAAAATGTTACTGAATGAGGGTTACAGAAACTTATTCGATTGATGCCTGGTTCCTTTCTATGATCTTACTCCGGTTGCATCTGTGGGGCTTTCAATCAACGATTCTGATTGTTTGTCCCTCTGGTTATATTCGTCTTCTTCAATCGATGAAAAATCACAGGTATCCTTCTTTCTTTCTTACTTTCGTATGATTATGAATGAATCAAACGCTACTTTCTCTCTTTCGTTCTTGCGGTTGATTATCCAGAATCGGTCTTGCTCTGATACCACTGTTGTTGAACCACCACAAATCACAGGTATATATATAGAATATGATATGTATTTATCGAATGTGTTGGTTACATACAAACTGTTACAGACATATGTATATATAGACTACTAACCGACGCTATGAACAGACACATCTATTAACTTGAACAGATGTGTCGTTTGATGGTTTACAAACAAACCGATGCAACCCTTAACCTTAACTACTAACTGTTTTGTTTCCTGCACGTATGTTTGTTGATACCACTGTTGTTGAACCACCACAAATCACAGGTATATATATAGAATATGATATGTATTTATCGAATGTGTTGGTTACATACAAACTGTTACAGACATATGTATATATATACTACTAACCGACGCTATGAACAGACACATCTATTAACTTGATCAGATGTGCCGTTTGATGGTTTACAAACAAACTGACGCAACCCTTAACCTTAACTACTAACTGTTTTGTTTCCTGCACGTACGTTTGTTGGCCTGTGGCCCAAACCAGAAACACAACGGGCTTTACATACTTATTCTAACATGTACACTAATGACCCATTCTATTTATCTTTTGGCGCGTTTGACATTAGAAGTCCAATAGTTTTCACCCTGACTTCGCCTAAATGATGTTTAAATCATAGGCCTAAGGGGGTAGATAGAGGTGCGACGCCTAATGATGAATACAATGATTAATGTGGTTGGTGTGAGATGGAAGGGAGTGAAGGGAAATGATCAATGATCTCGCGGTTGGGCTAGTTTGGACATAAGATATGTAAACATACATATTTAATGTTGCGCTCCTTCATTAATCATTACGTGATTAATGTTCCTATCTGATTATGCGCTCGTTCGTTTATATCTCAAAATTTGGGATAAACACACTGATGTCGGGTTTTTCGTTACTATATTGAATCACAGTATAGATTCCATTGAAAAATACTTCGTAAAAATTAGTAATTATATATATAGTAGGGGTTGTTTGAGATAAAGTGACATGGTCTTTGTTTTGATGACATTTGAAACAAAATGTGTGCTCTAAGTAACCAAAAGGTGCCATTTGAATCAATTCATCCATCTTCTTTCACAATGCAATGCTTACAATCATATCCACGATCGACAATTATAAGATAGATATTTCGCACAGTTTGCATCACACCCCTCTCTAAAGTAACCACATAGTTTAAATATAGTCAAAATAACGTTACTACTAAAAATTTCAAATTCAACGAACAACTTATATACTACGGAGTAATGTTACGTTAGTTTTGAATTGATAATCACAACAAAAAATCACGCAACCATGTATAAGCGAATAATTAACACATGAAATAGAAAAATATAAACATAAACGGTTAAAAATGAAAACCCTTTTAAGTGAGAGTAAAACCACGAGAGCAGTAGGCTGCTTAAATTCTCAGTTTTATGAATAATAATAACGGACGTTCCTCTCAACACATTTAAATATATTCACACATTTATCAACGATAGATTATTATATGTAACCACTAATGTGGCGATCGCTCTTGATGACATGGTGGTGATGTGGGAACTTATACAGTAGCCACATCATAAAAAAATGGCTACCGAATAAATAAGTCATTGGATATATAAAAAAGCGATTGTTGAGAATTTGATACATAAAGTAGAAGAAAAATGAAGTTAAATACACATGATAAACAATGAATTGTAGTTAGATACATTTTCTAGCGCTTATCTCTTTCTTTTTTCCTTTTCTAGAAGTGAAACATACACACCATATCTTATATGTTATGAATATATATTATATATATTATATATATAACTATATAGGATTGGGATCAATGAAGAAGGTTTTTTATGTGGAGAAAGGGGAGAAGCAATCCTGACCACCAGATGATTGATTCAATGGCTGAGATTGGTAAGGGGGAATATTGAAAATTTGTTAACAAAATGAAATATGGTGGGGGCATTTGTGTCCTTTCGCTACAATCACAAAATTAGGAAACAAAACACATTTAATTAGCAAATAACCACCCGATCGATTATCCTGCAAAAAGAAAAACCGATCAAAACCCTTCTTTATTCCTTCTCCATCGGCGCAATACCACAAGTGAAAACCCAAATTGTCGATTCGCATGTACACCTTAATCGCGAAACAAAAATTGGTTATCCACGTAATATTGGGGATAGTTTAGTCCTGAATCAATCACATAAAAATGTCTTCGTTGTTGGGGGTTGGATAAGCAATATGGTGAAATCAAGAATACTGAATCAATCGAATGTGAAAGGTAACATATTATATTGTGTTTATGTTTTTCTGAGTTTTCGATTGATTAAGGTAACATGTTATGAATCAATCGACATAAATGTGTAAAATTCCTGTTGATTCAATTGTATATTCAGAATACCGAAATATGTTTTTTAGGGGGGTTTTTGGTGTGGGTTGTAGCATATTATATTCAAAGAAAGACACTAGTGTCGATTAAACTTTCTGTTGATTCAATTTGTATGGTACTGCATCAAATTGATTATGAATCTTGGTTTTTTATAGATTATTGTCTATATATTCACAACCATAAGCAAATTGATTAGCTGAACAAATTTTTATAGATTATTGTCTACTTCAAGTTGCTTAAGCATCTGTGATTCAACAAACAACCAACAACGATTCAGTAGATATATAACCATCAATTAGATTCTATATATTATGATTCAGCTATTATTTGGGGCGCATAGATAGATTTTTCATAAGATTCAGATTGTAAATAAGTATGGTTCTGATACAAACGCTAACGTGTGTTATGACTAAGCGTTATAATGCAGATTATCAATCTTGGGTTTTTGTAAATGGCAACGTACAATTATTGGTGTATTACAAATTGTATAAAGTTTTTTGTAATTGATTGATGCTATGTGGATGTTTCTTTTGAGTTGGCTACAAAACGGTTAGTGTTTCCGTGACCCCCGATAATTTATGGCTAGTTATTGATTCATAATCATCTGTTAATACATGTAATTAGTTATGTATTAGGCTAATTATATGTATAATTATGTATATTGGAATATATACACACGTACGTGATTTATTTAAATTGCGCATCTACATATCAGAGGGAATCCGACATATTATCATACAGACATTGGTGAACACAATTATTGAATAATATGAAATTAATTAATAAACTCATTACTTATTCTATATTATTTTGATAATATATAAAATATATTTCGTATCGTATAAAACAAAACGTACGTGACAAAACTTTTCTAAATAATGTGTATTACTGAGAATAAACATTATTTACTTGAATATATTACAAAAACATATTATAAGTATTCCGTTTTATTTAAAATGTATCCTACGCGACGAAAAATACACGAAACGCACCCAATAAACAAATTACAACGAAGATATATTCTTATGACTCAAACAAAGTATTTTGATAAAATACTTCGATTAAAAATATCTTGAATGCACGTTAATAGAATTTAAACTTTAAATTATACGATCGGTCAAACAAACACGGGCTTTAACACTACAAATTGGAGCCAAACCGTACCCACCCACTTGGATGAGCCGGCCAAGATCCACAAAATGTGGATCTTGCCCCTAAACTAAATACACCAAACACACCCTTGTGTTCCCCTCCCATTTCCCATTTCACTTTCCATCTATCTCTATCTCTATCTCTTCTCTCAATCTCTCTCTCTCTCTCTCGGTTTCATCTTCAACCAGAAGCAGCAACAGCAAACAACAACAACAATCGGCAACAGCAACAACAGCAGATCATCACCACCATCATCATCATAGTCGTGCGACATCATCATCATCATCATCGTCATCTCCACTCTCGGCTCTCAATTTTCAACCGTAAGGAACTTTTAACCTAAAATTTAAATACTTGAAATACTTTCATTTTCATGTTTATAATGTCCACACCACTCGTATATGTCCAAATAATAGGTTGAAATCCATTTAGAAAACTTAAATCTCGCGTTACTTGTGGAAGATCTAGAAAAACGAACTTCACCCGATCGCGTGGTTTACCTCACCCGATCGCGTATCGAACCTCACACGATCGCGTATCGAACCTCACCCGATCGCGTATCATAACCTCACCCGATCGCGTATCGAACCTCACCCGATCGCGTACCATAACCTCACCCGATCGCGTGTTAACTTCGAATGGACACAACTCGGTTGCTCTGCACCACTGATTGTGTCGCACCAAACCAATGTCACATACTGCGACACTAACCCAATGTCGCAGTCTAGTGTCGCTATTCACACAATCATAAAAGCACAGATTTTACTAAGTGTCGAGACTTAAATTTTGTTACTTAACGATTCCCGAATTCAAATTTCCGATGCATTTTTATTAAAGCAATATAAGTATAAATAAAAAAAATTCACGCTGACCAAGCAGCTCGACCCCAGTCAAGGGCAAAAGCCCCTTGGACCCCGCTACTAGGGGCGCTGCCCCCGGACCCCCGCACACTATTTTATAAATTAATACAATGAAACAAACATAATAATAATGTTTTCGGAAATTATTATCACCAACCGTCACCAACGGGCAGTACAAATTTTCAAAACACAATCAATGAAACCAAATCATTTGGACATAACTAGTTGAGTGGACAACTAGCATAGGTAATCGTTTGAGATACCTACTCATTATCATAACCTTGCGCGTTTAGGACGCCCGGAAGGTTACAGCCGTTTGGACGACATCATTTACTTGTGCTCCATCATTGTTTGCTTGATAGCATCACATCAGACTCAGGTGAGTCTCATAGCCCCTCATTTTACTGTTTTAACCTAGGGGTGGGAATACATGCTTGTTTTGTTTTACATGTGAACGCAAGTATCAAAATATCACTATATACTGCATGAGTTGTTTTTCTCTAATCAATTTAAGTCCTCTAGCATAGTTTGGTAATACTTTTGTAGCGTGAATGTTAGTCTATGGTACCATATGGGATTGACAATCCCCGTCCGGGTTGGAAGCCCCAACTGGTCAAACGGACGCATTATCATTTGTTCATACGAGTGTAGATTAGGCATTCGTAGAGAGGCACACTCGATCAGGCACTTGATTGTGATCCTGACACCTCATTTAAGCTCAGACAATGTGCTCATGGCAGTGATATACACTCATTTATTTATTTGCTTGGTTGCAAATCATTATACTTAAATCTTGCGGTTCATACCTTATATTTGATCATCATACAAACATGTGAGCTCACCAGCTTTTAGCTGACCATTTTAGCATGTATTCTCAGGTTCTCAGCAGCAGTAAATCTGCTCTATCAGGATCCCTTAGCTCGAATCGCATACAGACATAAGGAGATTCCCTTGCATTTCTACATTTTGTACAATTAGATATGCCATAGAATCTCTTACATTTGGCTTACGAGCTTTTGTAACTATTTCAACATTGTAAAACTTTTATAATATCAATGTAATTGTAAACGACGCATGTAAAGTCGTTCATTATATATCTTATGTGCTGTGATTTCCCTGATTAGTCGCGCCCCGACCCGAACCGCTTCCGCACAGTGAATTTGGGGGTGCGAAAGTTTCTTGATTCAAATCTTATTAAGTCATAGTAGAATGTGATTAGTTTGTGGGTTTTTTGTAGTGAGTTATTTCCCGCTTAAGTATTTGTTGCTGAATCAGAGTTATATATTTGGCGAAATAGATTACGTTTGTTGGATTGCATGCTTTCTAGTAATAGCATCCGAGTAAATGTAAACCAACTGAATCACATATATGAATGTGTGAGTCAATGAACACGTATATGATGAATCACAAGTATGAATTTGTGAAGCAACAACATAATAAATAAACCCAATATAAATGTTTGAAATTGCAACTTATAAGGATTAGCTGGTAATAAATAGTCTATACAATCCGAACCATATTTAGTTAGAATATGAATCATATGAAAACTGTTTTTGCGTCCAAAATAATAGCTGAATCATAGTGTATGTAATCTGAATCATACTTCTAAATCTACTGAATCGTTGTTGGTTGTTTGTTGAATCACAGATCCTTAAGCAAATTGATGTCTTATTTTGCAGACGCCAAATTGTATAGATTCGTCAAAAACGTTGGTGGAACGGCAGAAGGTTTTTGCTAAAAACATGAACGATTGTGTTTCACGATACAATATTGGGTATTTTTACTATGGGCCGGTAATAAATAGTAAACAATAACTGTGAAGTTGTTATTTTGATGTACATCTTAATTTACCTAATTTGTGTGTTGTTGCTCAGGTGTTCAAAGTACATGTCGAATCAAATGATCATGATAAACTTACCCCCGATTTTATAGCAATGGTAAATGAGAGGGTACAACCACTACAACAAATATGTTGATTGTTCACACCATTTTCTTCACGCTTTTAAAAAATGTGAAATATATAATCAAGTTTTTCACACTTATTAATGTGTATAAAATATTCACACTTACAAGCGTGAAGATATATACAATCTTGACATTTATAATTGTGAGGAAAAAATGTTCACACTTACAAGCGTGAACAAATTCAAACTTGTTCTCACTTATAAATGTGAAATTCATTTGTTACACCTAATTTCTTCACACAAGAGGAAGCGTGAAGAAATTGAGTGTCACAAAATAATTTCTACTCTTTAAAGTGTGAATTTTTTTTACCTTAGTTTACACTTACAAGTTACAAGTGTGAATATATATTTTCCACTATTATAAGTGTGAACAATATTAAGACTTATTAACTTTCTTCACACTTAAGAATGTAAATATTTTCTACACATATATAAGAGTGAAGAACATAATAAAAAAGTTCACATTTTTTAAAAGTGTGAAGAAAAATGTGTGAAGAATTGACATTTTTGTTGTAGTGAACAAATAAGAGAAGAACGGCTGGCGATGTTTGGAAAATGAAACTGTGCTAGACCTATGTAATTTGGTTACTCATTTGATAGTTTTTTGGTATTTTATTTAAGGTTAAACATGACTCTATTTGGTTAATTTAATCATTTATGGTGGATGCTGATGGAACGTTTAGTTGATGCTACTAAATGTATAAGAGATAGTATGTTGCACGCATAAAATTGTTCACAAGCAATTTATTTTGTAATTATAAGAATTGAACCGGAAAGGTGTTAATTATTTGGTTTAACACTTTAACGATGTACGCACACACTGCACTTGACAAAGAGGTTATGAGGTGTGCACGATGAATCAATTGGTTACGTAGCTGAATCAGTGGTAAAACTACCTGACACGTTGATATTGTACCACCATAATTAATGGATCTTAAAATGTACTAATTAGTCACCTTAATAATTTACTCAAAGAAGATGTAGTTTTTAAACTTCAGAACTTGATTATGAATCGTTCCAGAATATGAGTATGAATCGTTGATATCGTTGATAAAATGAAATCTCCAATTAAGCTTGATACGATAATATGCTATAAACTGAGAAATATACATGCATCTTTTAGTAGTTAATTAATTAATGTCCTACATTATTAGGATCACAAGAAACGGCTCATTGAATTAACTTAATTTATATATTACTTAATTTATTAAGTAAATTAGAATAGACTATATTACCCTTTGACCTTCAAATGAAATGATTGGCTAGAAAGCCTTCTACCTCTTCTCCATCAAAATTATCTTCTTTTTAGATCCCATATATATATATATATATATATATATATATATATATATATATATATATATATATATATATATATGTATATATAGTCCCAGGTTCAAATGAGAAGACTAATTTTTGTGAGAACGTGAGAAACACTTTAAAATCACTTTTTAACTATCCAAAACATGTTATTTTACAAAATTTTCTTCGTAGTTTTTTTTTAAATAACTTTTAGAAGTTATTTTTTAAATAAAAAAATTTCGACGTCTTATTATTTTTTTAATTATTTTTATTAAATTTTTTCGTCATAATAATCACATTTTATAACTTGATAATCACATGAATAATATGTGATTATCATGCCATATTTTGTGATTATCTCGAACACATGATAATCACATTATATTAGAGAATAATCACATATGATTATCATGTTATATTTTGTGATTATCTTAAATAATCATAACAGTAACGACTGTAAAATAAGTTCGAAAAAAAAAATAATTTTTTTATTTATATTTATATCATAGCTTCCAAAAGTTATTTTAATAGTAATCATTGAAAAAGTTTTATAGGAAAATGTGTTTCGAATAGTTAAAAGGTAATTTTGAAGTGTTTATCACGTTCTCACGAAAATTAGCCTTCTCATTTTAACCCACCTCTGTATATATATATATGGTTGGGTTCTGGTGAGAACAAGGGGGTTCCGTGATAACGGTGAGAACACATCTTAGCCATCCATTTTTTGATCAAAAATCCTAATTTTTGAGGTGGCAATTTTGTAAATACTTTGAAGTTTGATTTTGGAAGGTTCACATCACCTTTGCTCATGTGAAGCTTTTTTTTTTTAACTTCACATCATTTTGCTCATGTGAAGTTTTTTTTTTTTTTAAGCTTCACATCATTTTGCTCATGTGAATCTTTTTTTTTTATTTAGCTTCACATCATTTTGCTCCTGTGAAGCTTTTTTTTTTAGCTTCACATCATTTTGCTCACGTGAAGCTTCTTTTTTTTTAGCTTCACATCATTTTGGTGAGGTTAAGTTTAATATATATTTTTTTAACATAAGGTTACGATGCTATGAATTTTTATTTTATAGATTCACATAGTTTTAATGAGATTAAGTAAATATTTTTTTGTTAAAATTAGTTTTTGAAAAGATTAATTTTTATACTTATCAATTCACTACTTTCAAATATGTTGATTAACAAAAATTAAATAAAACTTCACCATGTTAAAACTATTGTAAAGCAAAAAAAATTAAACTTCACATAGCAATCCTTATGTGAACCCTTCAAAATCAAACTTTAAAGTAATTACAAAAATGTCACCTCCAAAATCAGGTTTTTTGATCAAAAAATGGATGGCTAAGATGTGTTCTCACCGTTCTCACGGAATCTCCTTGTTCTCACAGGATCCCAAGTCTATATATATATAGGGTAGTGATCAAGGGGGAAGTGCAAAAAATGGGGGAAGTGGGAAGTGAATCACCACCTTTAATCTCATGAGGTCTATAATAATTGGTGTGGAGGTGCACCCATCTGATCACCTCTATAATTATAAAAACCCATTTACTCATTTATCCATAAAACAATTTATCTTACAAACGACAAGTCGAAAAATTATGAAAATTGCACCATAAAATTCAGTGTTTTCTCCTCTTCGATATAAGATCCATCATGACATATTTAAGATGAGTTTTTTTTTCCTTCATTTTTTTGTGGGTTTTACGTATACTAACGCATATGTTAGTGACTTAGTGTTGTGTTTAGGGTTTGAGGGTTAGGGTTTAGGGTTTAGCAAAAGCCCTAAACCCTAAACCCAAAACCCTAACCATCAAACCCTAAACCCTAAACATTTTACTGAACCCTATGATGTGTAAATTCTAGTCTTAAAATTTATCGTTGAAAGTGAACAAAAGAAGTACCGCAATTAGACTAAAACACAACCGGGCAGTGGACCCTGTCGAGTAGTAGTATAGTTTTGGTAAGTCTAGGGTTCGAACACAGGGAATGTGGTTAAGAATTAAATCTAAGTGCAATTAATTTGTACAGAAAAGTAAATGTGGGTTTTGTGCAACCGAATTGTTGCTTTGCTTAACATATACTGATTTATCGAAAACTAAGGCAATTGGGCTTTTAAGAGCCAGATTTGAATTGATGGATTATCAAGGAATACAAAGAATACTTGCTTGGATTATTTCACTAGTAATTTCGGGGTGCATATTAGTTAAAACCAGTTTGTAACATGCAAGGTAAATATACATTAAAACATAAGAGTAACATTGGCTAACTCCTATATTATTAACTTCAGTTTACGAGCTTATGACTTAATCTTGGTAACAAACGTTGGCATGGTTACTATCTTACACATTTAAGCCTAAAGCTAAACTTATTGCAAATTTACGTTGGCAATATTTGTTCAAAACCAATTGATAGCAAATAACTTTAATGAAATACGTTGGCATCTTCACTAGTTATCTACCCAATAAGTTATAGTCTTTTGCAAGCTCAAATACACAAGGGGTTTTGATTAAGCATAAATCATTGGTTTCTAGTTATAACTCATCCAAATGAAAAGCATTGGCATATTCACAAACTTGCATTTTCTAATCTTTTGCTTAATCTTGTACCAAATTAGTTTTTACTTCAATGGCGATTTATACATAGACATATAAATCTAGAAATGTAATCTAACAACAAACATTGGTTTAAGCTATTAATTTCATTTCCAACAAGCTTTAACAAATTTACCTAGAACATGCAAATCCAATGAATAAGCTTAAACTAGAATTTATACAAACTCTAGGAATTACACCCCTAATCACTAGATTATTTCATCCAAGCAAGTATTGAGGAATTTAACCACTCATATTCATTGTTAAGCAATAATAATGCAATATTAATTTCATGATAAAATTAACACTTAATATTAAAATCTAATCAAATTAACTTTGAATAAATTAAAGATTGCTTACAACAAATGATGATGAACTTGAAATGATTTCAATACAGAGATTAAAACTTCCAAAATACTAGCTCGATTCCTTCGCTCCGTGTGTTCTTCGGTGAATAGTAACAATGGTGAAATTGGTTTTTTTTGGGTGGTGAGAGATGAATGATTTTGGTGATGTTAATACTTGTAGTGATTAACAAAGTGGATGTATGGATGATTTGTGATAAAACCCAATAGCAATTATTCACCTCACAACTATTTTTCCTGCAAACTCGTGATGATCTTTTGATGAAAACCCAATTGGGTTTTATAGAGGGAAAAGTTGGTTGAAGAATTAAATGCCCCCAACCACATACAAATCTTTGCAATCTTTGATTTCTTGATTTGGTGTACAAAGGATGAGATTGTAGGCTGAGAAAACACAAAAGTCTCTCCATGGTGTGCTGCTGCCGTTTTCTGTTTTGTGAAAAGCAGGTGAGAGCTGTATCTTTTAATCTGTATTTGACTTTTTCGAGTGTTGAATCCGGTCGGATTCAGTGGAATCCGGTCGGATTCCGGTCAACGTACACACAATGAAGCCAAAGGTACAATCACAGAAATTCTGCTCAAAAACAATGAATCCGGTCGGATTCAGGTGAATCCGTCCGTATTCCTAACCGGATTCAAGGGCGGATTTGAGAACGGATTAAGAAAAGCTTGGTCTGATCAAAAGAGAAACAAAAGCTGGGCATTCGGGCACGGGGAATCCGTCCGGATTCCCATGAATCCGACCGGATTCATGTGTCTCCAGCTAGATTTCTTGATTCCTTTCATTTTAAGCACGTTTCTTCACTTAATTCATCCTTCCAGCTGCATTCGTTCCTAAATTCATTTTCAGAGTAATAAGTATCGAAAGTTCATGAATTTAACTAACAATGGCACGCAATTCTCAATGATATCGCGTCTAAAAGTATGTATAATTTAAGCGATATCAAATATCCCCACACTTGAACTTTGCTTGTCCTCAAGCAAATCATGATTTTTCGATTCAATACAAACAACCTCTTACATTCCAGAAATCAAGAATAAGGTTTTCAAAATATAACCAACAACAATCACCTAAGCGATCATGTTAGCAGCATGTTTGTAATCATATAAAACCTGGAAATAAATTTGTCAAGCATGAATTTGCACAACTTAGCACCTCTCAAATAGGATAAGTGTTTTAAATCACTCACTCTCAACCTATAAACTACAAGGTAAGGGAATAAACGACATAATCACTCAATCAAGCCAAGTCGTGATGCGTTATTACCATAAGCTTGCCAAAAGATCAAATCACCACCGATTAGGCGTGAGCACCAAGTAAAGTATCAAAAATGGTATTCTAAAAATGTGTTGAAAATAATAAAGTGAGGGTGAAGGGTGTTAGGATAGACTCTTATATTAATTGTTGAAAAGTGGTAGTCAAAAAGCTTTTTTTTTTTTTTTTTTTTTTTTTTTTTTTTGTGATGTGTTACCTTGAAACTTATAATGAAAATGTGATAACAATAAACCTTAGGCTTCAACTTTGATTAATTCACCATATTTCTTCATTTCTTGCCTCCTTGGGTCAATTTTCAGCAACTTTTACTCATGATTTCGTTGTGTTTCCGATTTGCTTAAAAGTTTGTGAATTTTTCACCTTGGTCTTGCTTTCTTGAATTAATATGCTCCATTTGACAATTTCCAAAAGGTTGTTTTGAAATCACATTTTAGAAAACTGGTCTTCGTGTTACAAGGTAACTTTTTTTTTTTTTTTTTTTTTTTTGACTACACGAAAATAAGGCTAATGTAGTAATTGTGATGAAAATGTAAGTGAAAGGTGTCTAGGGGTTTCTTAGCATTAAAAATGAATGCTAACGACCTGGGTGGACTGGATATAAATGGTATTAAAACAAAACCCCAAACAGTCAAGGTTCCTTGGCCGATTAGTGAATTCGTGCAATCCTTTATAAGATCAAACACAAATTCCATAATTGGCTAGAAATTCTCAAAAATTGGGTCAAAATATGTAATCTAACTAAGTCCTAAGGAATACCAATTCATCGTCTACTTTACCTATATCACACGAATGTGATCTCACAGCGGCCTTGAAATGCATCATTAAGGCAAGTTCTAGAATAAACTACAAACACCGGCACACTCATAGCGATTTAAATATATAAACACTAAAGGGCAGTGTTTTCTCAATAAGGCTCAAGAATTCTCACAATTTTCAGTGGGGCTATAAGTGTGCTAGTTATGCAATTCTCCTAGTGCGGATGCTTCTAGACAAATTTTTTAAGAATGCATGAGTTTAAAGTTACTTATAACAATTATGGCCAAATATTTCACAAAGCAACTAATCTTTTGAGGACAAAGCAATTTCAAAATGAATTACCATTTCTAAACTTAGTTATTGGGATTTGAAAAATTTTGTGAAATAATGAAGTATACCCAATAAAAAGTTAGAAACAATGATTCACTTGAATATAAGTTTAAGTGAATATCCTCCCCACACTTAAGTTTTGCATTGCCCTCAATGCAAAAAGAGATAAGTAAGTAAAAAATCATAAGTGGAAAGGAAAAGGGAACGAGTACTTCCCCGGGGTTTTTGCTAGAAGTGGTAGAATGCTTGCTTGCAACCCATCGCTGAACTTACTGTCAGCATTACTCATTTGATCTCATCCCAACAACCTCATCCATAAAAGTTTAGAACTTTTAATACCTAAAGAAAAACACACATAGAGAATCGTCTTTGGGCGACATTGTACAAACCGTACCCAAATGTCACCCATTCGTTAAGCAGTAATAATGTCCTAATAACGAGAGGAATTAAATCAGAAATTAAAGTATCCATAAATGAGGCACGCAGGCACTCCAAAAGAAGAAGTTATAATATTAATAATAATTGTCTACTAATCACCGCGACGTCCAAGAAAACTGTCCCAAGGTCCCTGCTGCTGCGAGTCGTGTGAAGAATCCTGAAATTGCCAATCTCCAGAGCTTTGACTTGGCCAACTTCCCCACTCTTGATTTGAGCTCGACTCGCGGTACATGCGCTCCTGCTGAAGCTGCCTATCATATTCCTCCTGATGTAATCGTTGGGCTTCCTCGAGTGTGCTCGCTCGCTGATAAGCTGGTGGTGGGTAAGATGCGCCAGGAGTCCCCCATTGAGGATGATGATGATAAGGGTATGGCTGGTAGCCTGAAGGATCGGCATGGTAACGCTCCTGGTCATGGGTCCTCCAGTCTGATGCATACTCAAGAGCCCCAAGTCTATACCCATATTCTTGATGGGCTTCCCTCGTTTCCTGTCGAAAATCACGGAACTCTTGCTGAAAGTCATCATGTCGCTCACCCAAACGGCTAATTCCCTGCATAATATCAAACAATGAAGGAGGTGCAGGATATATATACTCGGGCTCGAATGATGGAGCCACATAACCCTCTGAAAATCCACCCTGAAAGCCGCCCTGATGGTGAATATCTTCCTCCTGGTCTCGGACATTTGATGTGCCTTCATCGGTTCTTTGTCTTTGCTGAGGTGGCGATCCTTCCTCTCTTGGCCATGGAATGTAAGATTTTCCCACTCTTTTGATTACCTCTTCTTGCACATACATAGGCGCACTAATTGGGATGCGAGGATCTCGTACCATAGTTAATCCTGCAAAATCGATATCAAAGAACCGGGCAAAAGCTGTGATGAAATGCCCTCCACAAATGGGCGACTGCTCCTTTCTGCCCCCAGCTTTCTTTGTCAAGTACCAAGCTATACCATAGGGGATATTGACCGGATTATTATCATCAAACTGCTCTAAGTACCACATATCTTGAAGGTTCACCCTTTCTGTGTTCTCACCCCTTTGAGTGATCGAGTGAGACAGAAACCTTTGAATAACCCGATAGTTGACATTTGTAACTTCCGAAATGTGGTTCTCACTAGTCCTGTATGGTTTTTCAGACAATTGACTCCAAGGCTGAGCAGTTAAATTCCTGATTCTTGCACCCGACATCAAGAATTCATTAAAATAGTCTGAGCTGATCTCCTCCTCCGTGTATATCCCTAAACTGATGGCTATATCCTGATAGGACATATGACGGTCCTCTCCTCCTAGCCTGAATGACAGGAAACTTCTATCCGTCGCGTTTTGTATCCCATTCTCTTTCATTCTGACGGTAGATAGAAATTCCAAGCACAATTCCTTATAGATTGGATGCCATAGATCAAACAATCGGACCCAATCATCATGATCTATATGTCCTTCGTCAGTATCATAGCGGGTTGTTAAAATTTCTCTAATAGCATTACCAACCCCAGCTTGATCTAAAGGGCCCCAATCGGGAGTTCTCGGGCACATGAATTGCTTTCTATGTATTTTCAAGTACTTCTCACAATAAGAATTAAAGAGAGCCCCCGGTCGATCCAGCCTCAACCATTGGTGAAGATTAGCCGGCATTTGCAGAGCGAATAAACCCAATGGTTCCATTTGAACTGGCGGAGGTTGCCTTCTTCGTGAAGATGAAGTAGATGGCCCGTGCCTTGTCTGCAAAAGAGTGAAATAACAGAAGAAAATCCAAGTTTTATAGAAATGTTAGCGTTAGCTGAAAAAGAAAACTTGGCATTCATCATGGTTCAACCAACATTAAATCATTAATCAAAAACTATTTGGCAACAAAATCCAGTAATCATCCAGTTGTTCATCTAATATGACAATTCTATACTATAACAGAACAACTTAGGGGAGTGACAACTGTTTTCATTTATGCTTAATCATACCAACTAGTGACAAATTTCAGAAAAAATCAGGAAGAATGCAAGTGATCTACCATCAACAATGTATATCCCTAAACTGAATCCTAAAACTTGTCAGGAACAATCCACGGTTATCTAACAATTCTAAGCACACTAAACTCAAAGATTCAAATAATCACATAATTCATTCAAAAATTAAAACGAAAATTTTAAGCACATTTGAACAATAAGTGATCATATTAACATTATAAGCATGTGAATCATCAAAGAATTTCACTATCACCACTTTTAAGCATTTTCCCCAAATTGGCCTCATGAACCCTAATTTCACAAATCATCAAATCATGCAATCTAAACATTAAATCATGTTAATAACCTGTAAGTAAGCATTAATGAACTACATTAACATGAAATAATGGATTAAAATGCATCCCCACACTTGGTTTCTAGTAAACCCGAAAAATCCTAAAGAAAAGATTAAACATGAAAAAGTTAATAGATCAAGATGTTTTGGTGTTAATCGTACCTTAGGACCCATTTAGATGACGAATTGTGGTTTGATTTGATGAAAAATGGGATTTTTGGGGTGTGTTTTTGGTGGAATCCGGCGTTGGTAGAGAGAAAAATAGGGTGGAGGTTCGTGCGTGAATGTGCAGGAAGAAGAAGCAGGACGACCTAATAAAAAGGGGAATCCGGTCGGATTCCGTGAATCCGGGCGGATTTAAACAAAATTTGACACGTGTCGCGCTACGGTTTAGCCTAATACGGAATTGATTAAACATTGAATCCGGTCGGATTCCATTGAATCCGGACGGATTCCCAAGCGGATTCAAGTTAATACGCCGTATTCATGGTCCGGATTCCTACAGGCAAGGTCTGAGCAAGAAACTTAAAAACGGACGCTTTGTGACACGGTGAATCCGGTCGGATTCCTGTGAATCCGTCCGTATTCCAGGACCGTATTCCCTGAATCCGGCCGTATTCAACCCAGAAAATTAAAAATCCGATTTTTTAGTTCAAATTAATCCCCAGGACCTTTGTTGTACCAACAATCATCAATCAAATGCAGAAAATCAAAGCACACTCTATCCTAAACATGCAATCACATAAACAAACAAATAAATTACTCAGTAAATATAATTAAAGGATACGGTCACGGATTCTTCCGTGAAATGCTTATTTTATTAACGAGTCTAAAGCTTGACTCGTCCCCGAATTTACTTGTTCTTGGGGAACATGGTGAGTTCCTCCCACTCGTTTCCAACATCTTCTTCATGGTAATGCTTCAACCTATGCCCGTTCACAATGAAACTTCCGCCATTCTTATCAAACAATTCAACGTACCCGGATGGATAGGCATGTTTCACCACATAAGGCCCGGACCATCTTGGTTTGAACTTTGGTTGTTTTAACTTGTAACGAGACTGAAACAAGAGTACCTTATCCCCATTTTTGAACTCCTTTCTCATCCGCAGCTTCCTATCATGCCAAACTTTGGTCCTTTCCTTGTATAGTCTCGAGTTCTCATACGCTTGCAACCTAAGTTCATCCAATTCGTGAAGTTGCAACATCCTTTTCTCTCCAGCCTCTATTAAATCCAAATTACAGTTTTTCAACGCCCAATAGGCTTTGTGCTCGATTTCGATGGGTAAGTGGCAAGTCTTGCCATAAAGTAACCGATATGGGGTCGTGCCAATAGGTGTTTTGTAAGCGGTTCTGAACGCCCACAATGCATCGTCCAACTTCTTTGACCAAATTGTTCGGTTATCTTTGACGGTTTTCTCCAGGATTCTTTTAAGAGCTCGGTTGGTGTTCTCTACTTGCCCACTCGTTTGTGGATGATATGCAGTTGAAAACCTGTGCTGAACACCATACCTTTTCAAAACCTTCTCCATTTGGGCATTTGCAAAATGGCTTCCTCTATCACTGATTAATGCTTTTGGCATCCCAAACCTACTAAACAACCCTTTCAAGAAATCAACAACTACACGTGCATCATTTGTAGGTAAAGCTTTTGCTTCAGCCCACTTTGACACATAGTCGACTGCAACCAATATGTACTCGTTCTTGAATGAAGGTGGAAATGGCCCCATAAAGTCGATGCCCCATATATCAAACACCTCGCAAACCTGGATGCTTTGTTGGGGCATTTCATCTCTTTTGGATATGCTCCCTGATCGTTGGCATGCATCACAAGTTTGACAAAGTGTATTCGCTTCCTTGAAGATTGTGGGCCAATAAAAACCCGCATCAAATACTTTCTTGGCAGTCACGGATAGCCCATAATGACCACCTGTAGGTCCATGATGGCAAGCATCTAGAATTTCTCTAGTTTCTCCTCCCGATACGCATCTCCGGATCATTCCATCAGCACAAACCCTGAACAAATAAGGGTCTTCCCAAATGTAACTTTTCAAGCTGGAAAAGAACTTTTTCTTTTCTTGATGAGTCATCCCTTTTCTTAAAACTCCTGCACACAAATAGTTAGCAATATCGGCATACCATGGTGCTTCTTTCTCCTTGTTTTCATCAACCTGCAAAAGAAACTCCTCCGGAAAGGAATCATCAATGTTAGTATCGCCAAACTTGTCCAGGTTTGGATTTTCCAATCTAGACAAGTGATCGGCGGCTAGGTTCTCGGCTCCCTTCTTATCCTTAATCTCAATGTCGAATTCTTGTAAAAGAAGAATCCAACGAATGAGACGCGGTTTAGCGTCCTGTTTGGTGAAGAGATATTTAAGAGCCGAGTGGTCTGTGAAAACAACGGTCTTGGACAATACAAGATATTGTCTAAACTTATCAAATGCAAACACAACAGCAAGTAATTCTTTTTCAGTTGTGGTGTAATTCTGTTGTGCCCCATTAAGTGTTTTGCTTGCGAAATAAATGGGCTTAAAGTGTTTGTCTTCTCTTTGTCCTAAAACAGCCCCTAAAGCAAAGTCGCTTGCATCACACATTAATTCAAACGGTTTGGTCCAATCAGGCGAAACAAGTATGGGTGCATCAGTTAGTTTTTCTTTCAAAATCGCAAACGCATTTAAACATGGTTCATTAAACACAAACGTTGAATCCTTTTCAAGAAGTTTAGTTAAAGGTCTCGTTATCTTTGAAAAATCTTTTAGGAACCTGCGATAAAATCCCGCGTGACCTAGAAAACTTCTAATTCCTTTAACATTTGTGGGTGGTGGTAGCTTAGCAATGACATCTATCTTAGCTCTATCTACCTCTATCCCCACACTTGACACTTTGTGTCCCAACACAATCCCTTCCTTTACCATAAAATGGCATTTCTCCCAATTTAAAACCAAGTTAGCTTTCTCACACCTTTCCAACATTTTATCAAGGTTAGATAAACAATTTTCAAAAGAATTTCCAAACACAGAAAAGTCATCCATGAAAACTTCCATGGATGTCTCAATCATATCTTGAAAAATTGCTATCATGCATCGTTGAAAAGTGGCAGGTGCATTGCAAAGACCAAAGGGCATCCTCCTATATGCATATGTTCCAAATGGACAAGTGAAAGTGGTCTTTTCTTGGTCTTTTGGGTCAATGGGAATCTGAAAATACCCCGAAAAACCATCTAGAAAACAATAAAATTCATTTCCTGCAAGTCTTTCTAGCATTTGGTCTATGAAGGGCAAAGGGAAATGGTCCTTCAAGGTTGCGTCATTCAATTTTCTGTAGTCTATACACACTCTCCAACCTGTGACAGTCCTAGTTGGGACTAATTCATTTTGTTCGTTGGTCACTACAGTCATTCCCCCCTTCTTAGGCACACAATGAATTGGACTCACCCAAGGGCTGTCCGAAATTGGGTAAATAATGCCTGCATCAAGAAGTTTGATAACTTCTTTCTTGACTACATCCTTCATATTGGGATTAAGCCTCCGTTGTCTTTGGACAACGGGTTTTACATCATCTAAAAGATTTATTCTATGTTTGCAAAAAGATGGGCTTATCCCGGGTATGTCCGATGTACGCCAAGCAAAAGCACTCTTGTGAGCTTTTAGGACATCTAATAACATGCATTTTTCAGAATTTGAAAGAGTGGAAGAGATTACTACAGGGAGTAAGTTCTCCTCGTGAAGATATGCATATTCCAAATGTTCCGGTAGTGGTTTCAGCTCCAAGTCTTTTGGTGGATCCTCAACGGATGTCTTTATCCTGATTTGATCCTCCTTTACTAGCTCCTCATAGCTCTCATCACCTTGTTGCTCTTCATCATCAAAATCTGTCTCCATTCCCTTTAGCATTTCCAAGGTGTCTTCATCTCCAAATGACTCCAACATGTCATCTAGCCTTGCTTCAAAATTCAGCAACTTCTGGAATTCCTCATCAACAGCTTCATCTACAACATCAATGCTAAAAGAAGTATCGTCAGTAGAATAAGGATGCTTCATGGCCTTATCGACCGTGAAAGCAATCCTTTCATCCCCTACCCCCAAGGTCAATTTCTTATCTTTAACCCCTATGATGGCATCCGCGGTATGTAAGAATGGTCTTCCTAAGATTAGTGGCACTTTACTATCTTCTTCCATTTCCAATATCACGAAATCAACGGGAAAGGTAAATTGCCCTACATCTACCATCATGTTTTTTGCAATACCTACGGGATATTGAAAAGACCTATCGGCAAGTCTAATACTCATGCGTGTGGGTGTTAATGATCCTAAAGACAGCTTAGCATATAATGAATATGGCATTAAATTAATGCTAGCTCCTAGATCGGCTAATGCATCACAAGTAAATAAGTTACCCAATTTACATGATATTATGAAACTTCCGGGATCGCCAAGCTTGGGTGGAATCTGATTTTGAACTATTGCCGAGCATTCTTCATTCAAAAACATAGCCGATGCTTCCGTGAGTTTATCCTTGTTGCTCACCAAGTCTTTGATGAACTTGGCATAGTTCGGCATTCCGGCTAGCACATCCACTAAAGGCACATTGATTCGAATTGCCTTTATCATGTCTACAAACTTCCCATATTGAGCTGCAATCTTCTCTTTTCTCAGTCTTTGTGGATATGGGATCTTTGGTTTGAACGGTTTCACTACCGGTGTAGTGGTGGAAGATGTTGGTGTGGTTGGAACATCAATAGGTTGACTTAGATTCTCCTCTTCCTCTTTATTTTCATCATCCGATTCCTGCAAAACAGAGTTAGTAGCAATTGGCTTCCTTGGTTGAGGTGGTTCTAACTCCTTTCCACTCCTTGTAGTAATAGCATTCACATGCTCATTCCTTGCTTGGGGTGGTTGATATGGCTTTGAATCGCTAGAACCCCCAGAAATCGGAATTTGTCTCGGATTTTGTTGAGTATTGCTTGGTAGACCTCCCTTAGGCCTACTACTTTGCCCTTCCGATAACCTATCCATCTTTCTTTCCAAATCTTGGATGGCCGCTTGTTGGTTTTTCTGTCCTTGTTCCATTCCAACTCTCAAACTTGTTATTTGAGTTTTCATCCTCTCCGTTGTTGCCTTTTGCTCCGTGATGAATTCTTTCATCATTTGCTCAAGTGATGATGAGGGTTGCTCCTGTTTTTGGTTTTGAGAAGAAGGACCTGATGATGTGCTTTCCCTTTGCGGATATTGGTTGTAGCCTTGGTTTGAACGAGAGAATCGGTTGTTTTGGTTATAACTACCCATGTAACTTCCAGAATTTCGATTTTGGAAACCACCACGTTGGTAGTTTCCTCCTCCTTGATAGTTACTTTGTTGAAGGTAACTAACGTCTTCATCGTCATCTTCTCTCATTATAGGTTGATCATTGTGTTGCATGCAATGAACGGTGGCATGATTACCACCACAATATCCGCATCCATCTCTAAGTTCTTTAATCTCTCCTTTCAAACTCTTGAATTTGCTATCAACTTTTGAAGACAAGGCTTTTAACTCAGCAATCAAGTCTGAATTTTCTGATTTAGGTCTCGAACTTGAACTATCTTCCACAAAAGCAACATGTTTCCTTATAGGCTTCCCTTTGTTATCCTTGCCCCAATTTAGGCTTTGAATAACCTTATCTTCTAAAACCTGCCAGCATTCATTGGGACTTTTGTAAAGAAACACACCACCTCCGGCGGCATCAAGAACGTTAGCGGTTGGTATATCAACACCATTATAGAACAATGAAATCTTCTCCGCCTTTGTTAGACCATGACCATGGCAATTTTTCAGCATTTTCTTGAATCTCACCCACGCTTCAACTAATGTTTCACCTTCTTGTTGCTTAAATGCTCGAATTTCATTGAGCAATCTTTCGGCTAGAGCGGGTGGATAGAATCTACTAACAAATGCTTTACGCATTTCTTCCCATGTTTGAATTGTGTTTGGCTCTAACTCTTCGTACCACTCCTTGGCTTCTCCACATAAAGACATTGGGAATGTCTTTAGCTTAATTGCTTCATCCATGTTTGGGCCATACTTGAACATATCATTGATTTCAAGAAACTCGGCTACATGTTTGTGAGGATCGGCCCTCACCCTTCCGTCAAATTGTATGTCCCTTATAGCGGACATATGATTTCCCTTTAAAGAGAAATTGTTGTTTTCGAAATTTGGCCTTTGAATGGCCCAAGTAGGAGTTGGTGCAACATCTCTTGTTCTTGACCAAATGGGAGTGTCATCTTCGTTTGCCATTAGTTCGTCGGGAAATTCTTGATCTTCTTCTTCGTATTCTTCTTCTTCTTCCCGGTACTTTGAATCTCCTTCTTCGTTTGGTTCCTCAATTGTGTTGTTTGTTGAAGAAGACTCCGTTTCAGATTGGTAATTAGTTGGTTCACCCGGTTCGTTCTCGGATTTTTGTCTCCAACGTTTCCTTGCAGCTTTTTCAGGATTTGATAGAGGTTCTAAGAGTTCCTTTCTGGAATTCCTAGTACTCATTCATCACCTAAATAAACCTGTAAAAACACTGAAAATAAAACTATAAAACGCACCGATTCAATCCAACTAAATGCAAGAAAGGTAACTTTCCAAGAATAAACAACGGAAAGGATCAATTAACTACACCAAATTCAAGTCTTAACAAAACATTCCCCGGCAGCGGCGCCAAAAACTTGATGTGTAAATTCTAGTCTTAAAATTTATCGTTGAAAGTGAACAAAAGAAGTACCGCAATTAGACTAAAACACAACCGGGCAGTGGACCCTGTCGAGTAGTAGTATAGTTTTGGTAAGTCTAGGGTTCGAACACAGGGAATGTGGTTAAGAATTAAATCTAAGTGCAATTAATTTGTACAGAAAAGTAAATGTGGGTTTTGTGCAACCGAATTGTTGCTTTGCTTAACATCTACTGATTTATCGAAAACTAAGGCAATTGGGCTTTTAAGAGCCAGATTTGAATTGATGGATTATCAAGGAATACAAAGAATACTTGCTTGGATTATTTCACTAGTAATTTCGGGGTGCATATTAGTTAAAACCAGTTTGTAACATGCAAGGTAAATATACATTAAAACATAAGAGTAACATTGGCTAACTCCTATATTATTAACTTCAGTTTACGAGCTTATGACTTAATCTTGGTAACAAACGTTGGCATGGTTACTATCTTACACATTTAAGCCTAAAGAGTATAACTTATTGCAAATTTACGTTGGCAATATTTGTTCAAAACCAATTGATAGCAAATAACTTTAATGAAATACGTTGGCATCTTCACTAGTTATCTACCCAATAAGTTATAGTCTTTTGCAAGCTCAAATACACAAGGGGTTTTGATTAAGCATAAATCATTGGTTTCTAGTTATAACTCATCCAAATGAAAAGCATTGGCATATTCACAAACTTGCATTTTCTAATCTTTTTGCTTAATCTTGTACCAAATTAGTTTTTACTTCAATGGCGATTTATACATAGACATATAAATCTAGAAATGTAATCTAACAACAAACATTGGTTTAAGCTATTAATTTCATTTCCAACAAGCTTTAACAAATTTACCTAGAACATGCAAATCCAATGAATAAGCTTAAACTAGAATTTATACAAACTCTAGGAATTACACCCCTAATCACTAGATTATTTCATCCAAGCAAGTATTGAGGAATTTAACCACTCATATTCATTGTTAAGCAATAATAATGCAATATTAATTTCATGATAAAATTAACACTTAATATTAAAATCTAATCAAATTAACTTTGAATAAATTAAAGATTGCTTACAACAAATGATGATGAACTTGAAATGATTTCAATACAGAGATTAAAACTTCCAAAATACTAGCTCGATTCCTTCGCTCCGTGTGTTCTTCGGTGAATAGTAACAATGGTGAAATTGGTTTTTTTTGGGTGGTGAGAGATGAATGATTTTGGTGATGTTAATACTTGTAGTGATTAACAAAGTGGATGTATGGATGATTTGTGATGAAACCCAATAGCAATTATTCACCTCACAACTATTTTTCCTGCAAACTCGTGATGATCTTTTGATGAAAACCCAATTGGGTTTTATAGAGGGAAAAGTTGGTTGAAGAATTAAATGCCCCCAACCACATACAAATCTTTGCAATCTTTGATTTCTTGATTTGGTGTACAAAGGATGAGATTGTAGGCTGAGAAAACACAAAAGTCTCTCCATGGTGTGCTGCTGCCGTTTTCTGTTTTGTGAAAAGCAGGTGAGAGCTGTATCTTTTAATCTGTATTTGACTTTTTCGAGTGTTGAATCCGGTCGGATTCAGTGGAATCCGGTCGGATTCCGGTCAACGTACACACAATGAAGCCAAAGGTACAATCACAGAAATTCTGCTCAAAAACAATGAATCCGGTCGGATTCAGGTGAATCCGTCCGTATTCCTAACCGGATTCAAGGGCGGATTTGAGAACGGATTAAGAAAAGCTTGGTCTGATCAAAAGAGAAACAAAAGCTGGGCATTCGGGCACGGGGAATCCGTCCGGATTCCCATGAATCCGACCGGATTCATGTGTCTCCAGCTAGATTTCTTGATTCCTTTCATTTTAAGCACGTTTCTTCACTTAATTCATCCTTCCAGCTGCATTCGTTCCTAAATTCATTTTCAGAGTAATAAGTATCGAAAGTTCATGAATTTAACTAACAATGGCACGCAATTCTCAATGATATCGCGTCTAAAAGTATGTATAATTTAAGCGATATCACCCTAAAACCTAAATCTTACTAAACCCTAAACCCTACTAAACTCTAAACCATACTAAACCCTGCTAAACCCTAATAAACACTAAACCCTAACCCTAAATCTAATTTATAACAAAAAAGTAACATGTGTGATTATAATTTGTAAAACCCACCAAAAAATGGAAAAAAATAAACTCATCGAAAATATGTCTTGAGTGATCCTAAATCGAACAGGAGAAAACGCTGAATTTTATGGTGCAATTATCATAATTTTTCGACTTGTCGTTTGTGAGATACTTTGTTTTAGGGGTAAATGGGTTTTCATTGTACACGTGGCATATTCTCATTGGTACCTCCATGCTTGCATTAAATTCCCATGAGTTACATACTACAATAATATGGTGCACCTTAATTTGCTTAGATGAGATGATTGGTTGGATCAACACTTCCCTCTTCCCCCAAAAAACGCATTTCCCTCTTGATCATTCCACTATATATATATAATTCACTTATTTTATTTAGGGTTTCACGACTTGTCGACTTGTTGATTACTAAATTACTCTAACAACGTTTTTGTGTGTGCGTATGTGAGTAACTTAATGGGTTAATGCTACTCGTTTGAAACTCCTACAAAATTTATA
Source organism: Helichrysum umbraculigerum (assembly GCA_949592205.1). Classification (NCBI taxonomy): domain Eukaryota; kingdom Viridiplantae; phylum Streptophyta; class Magnoliopsida; order Asterales; family Asteraceae; genus Helichrysum; species Helichrysum umbraculigerum. The sequence continues at coordinate 232,411,431 of CATIUR010000001.1, forward strand.
GACTATTTTTGTACAACTGTAGTTAATTAATTTGACGTATCTTGTTGGTAGAAATCTTTAGTATACCGAACATATAAAGCCCGATATATTCCAACATCCCTTGTTATTTTGTTATTATCTATCTTATATACAAAATGTCAATACCGCTGACATCACTAAAGCTGATTTGTCACACTCTCAGGCCATAGCCTTGATGACGTGTCTTCCTGTCATGAATTTGCTGATGTCATATTCAAGAAAATTTGTGGTTTTTTTGAGTTTCTTTTAATTAGTTAAGCAATTAAAGTTGTAGATTAATGGGCGTGGTGCATGATACTATTTCCTAGGCATATACACAAGCATGCTTGTGTCTGGAGACTTTTCATTATCCGATGCCCAACATAGGTTTATTAATTGTTTTTGTAACTTTCTAGATATGTAGCAGCTTACTTTTAGCAAAATTACTTTTTGCATGCTCTGTATATTATTGGTTCTATGCTATCTACGCCACCTCCCTTCTCTTCCAATTGATTTTTAAGCACTAATTCCACTACTAACCACTATTAATACATTTGAATTAAAGATCCAAAATACTCATTCACCTCCTCCTTTCTTTCTTTATTTTCCCTCAGCTTTTCAAGATGTTCATCACGGTATATTTCTGGAAATTCGATTTCTAACTTCTATCTATAATTCTTTTTTCTTATGTTTTCTTCAAATCCATTTTGGTTGATATTTTCAATGGTTTTAATGTACAAGTGGATTTAACACTTTGTTGGAGTTTATTAGGGTTCTTCAGTGTGAAATGTATTAAAAATAATTATTAAAAACGAATTAATTAATCGGTTTAACTTAAATACTGCTTTTTTTTTTCATTTACTTTTTGGTTAGTTCCCAAGACTAGCATGCAACAAAGGTAATAATGAAAAGGGCTTTGAGTAGCCCATTTGCACGCTCATCTTGAAACTGAAGAGCACGCTCATCTCCTACCTTCTCCATTTGTATATGCTATCTCTACAAACCTTAAGTATATACAAACTCTCCATCTGATTTTTCTTTTAATTTACTAAAAATCTTCATTTCATCATCTTCTCCATCTATCTTCTTTGAGCTTCGTTACGAGTTTGGGTAAATCGTTACGAGTTTAGTAATATTAAGCATATTGTTGGTTGATGTCTATTATAGCTTTTATATATTGGTTATTATATTAATCATCGGTTACCATATTAATCATGTGCTGTTGCTCTACTTTGTTTAGGTACTTTTAAAGATGGAAATTTTGCAACTGGAACAATACACAAAACTTGGCATGGAAACAGTAGCAAGCCATGAAGAAAACGTTACGGGTGAGGGTATGTAAACAGTAGCATAACTTGGCATGTATTTCCAATTTTGTTTTGGTATGTACATATACTCTTATTCAGAGTTTCATACGTATGTGTAAATGGGCAACTTTTCTCATTTATAATAATGGAGTGTTTTATCTTTTATAGCTATATGTTGTTGGCACACAAGGAGAATATATCGACAGCCTATATGATGCACACCAAGTGTTTGGTTAAATGTCCAGGTGAAAAATTGGAGTTTTATAGAAATTTTGAAGGCTATGGGTTTTAATTTTGTAACTTTAAGGTATGTGCTTATAGTTTTAGGATTGATTTCAAATTGTCTCCATGATACTATCATTATTCTTAGTTAAGTTGTGATGCAATATTTTATATACTCCATTGCTTTTACGTACTCCCCCTTTTTAAAATGGACTATTTTGGTCTATTTGTTGGCTATCTACTTTTGTTATCTATTAGTTTCATGTAGCTTATTAGATATTTTGGTGCTTTGAGATTATAGATTAAGTTGTTGCTGACTTTTTGCAAAGGGCGAAAATGTTGACTATACTAAGCTCATAAAGATGCAAGACATAGTGTACGCAACTGCTTTGAGTAATGCCCGAAAGAGTTGTGCCAGGTAGTTCTTGATCTCATGGATTGCTCACTACTATTTGACTTCCTAAATACATTTTATTGGTTACAATGTTAGTAAAAACTATATGACTTTGAGATCTGAATATATGACTGTTAATTCGTAACCTAGAGGTGGTAAAATACTACCCATCTACTTTTGTTCAGCCTTATGACATTCTAAGTTGATGAATATATAACAATTTGGGTTGGGTTGAAGGTTTAAAAAAAGTATCCTGTCACTTGACCATATAAAAAATTTGTTTGCGTATTCGGGTTTATTCAGGTTCGGGTCCAAATAGTTTTGACCTTTTATTACTATACGTCAAATATCTTCAAGGTAATCAAATTACACCTCTAAAATGGGAAATTAATCAAAATGCCACTTTTTCGGAACGTATTTTTCGTTTTGCCACCTTTTTAAAAAAATTGCGGATTTACCTCCCCCGGTCGCCGGTCGCATCATGCGACCCGTTACCTGCGACCCGCGACCGAATGGGTTACCAAGTAAAAGACAAGCCCAAGTTCCTTACGACCCGTTCACCGGTCGCAGGTCGCACCACGTGACCTGCGACCCGAGCTCGGCGACCTGCGACCCGGCCGTGAACGACATCGATGAGCGATTAGCTATTAACGATTAACGGGCAACTAGTCGCAACTCATGTTCACTAGTCGTAACTCTTGTTCACTGGTCGTAATTCTTGGTCACTAGTTGTAAGGAAGTTACGTGACGCGCACACATGTTCTCGCACCCAGATCTTGGCAAATAGTCGTCATGCAACCAAGAAAGTGCTTGGTAACCTTTTGAAGGAGGCGATGACTTTGGAAGGTCGTGTATACAGTGGCAAAGAGATCAAACTTGATATGACTGAACGGTTTAAAATCAGCCTTACATACAACCAAGCATGGAAAGCAAAGTGTTATGCTATAGAGCTGTTGAGAGGTAGTCCCGCTGAATCGTTTAAGAAACTTCCCATTTATCTGCACAACCTAAAACTACATAACCCGGGGAGCACTACGAATCTCCGTACAGACGACGAGGATAAATTTGTAATGTGTTACATGTCCATCGGAGCAGCTGTAAGTAATTATTATTAGTCAATGACATACGTACATTATTATATAATTTACAATTATTTTTTTCTGAATTTGCAGATACGTTCATTTGTCAACCATACACGCCCAATAATAATCGTAGATGGGGCACATTTGAAGGGTGGGTACTTGGGTACTAACTTAATTGCTGTGGCGATGGACGGTAATAATGGCATCTTGCCACTGGCTTATGGCATTGGTGCGGGAGAGACGACCGACGTGTGGACTTGGTTCTTGGGAAACTTACGTGACGCGCTTGAATCTGCCGGTGGGGTTGACAACCTCACATTCATCTCTGATAGGGCTGCAGCAATTGCGGCCGGTATTTCTGTAACACCCCCAAATTCGTTTAGCGGAAGCATTTAGTTTAAGTACGGGGGTGTCACAATAATAAAGCATTCATACGTATCAGAGCTTATGATTACAACAGAACATAATATATTAAGATGCCAAATGTAATAGTTACAAGTTTACGATTTATCAAATCGTAAGTTATAAAAAGTTGTCAAGTTTACAAAAGTAGATTTCGTAAATATGACTAAAACAGCTTTAGTTATACAAAAGAAATCTAGTTGTCAAAAGTTGGCATCCTATTCCTTCATGGGTCGCCTATAATCCATATGTGCAGGCGGTTCTTACGTGCGCAGCTAATTCCCTGAAAAACATAGTAAAAGTCAACAACGAGGTTGAGTGAATTCACAGGTTTCATGTTTGCAATAGTTGAACCAAGTTTGTAAGCACAGTTGTTATCCAAATACATTCACAAATAGTATTGCCATAATAGTCGAGAATACGTTTAGTGGAATGTAATCCAAATACAAGTTTAGTGGGTTGTTCGCCCAAAGTTTAGTATACGTGGGATGTTACCCAAAACAGATACGTGGGATGTTACCCAAAATGTCAGTTTAAAAACATGTACTGGTCGTTCTCCAGCGGTTTACAAACAGTACCGGTCGTTCTCCGGCCAAATACGCACAGGTCGTTCTCCCGTCCAAACACTGCTGGTCGTTCTCCAGCGAAACACAGTACCGGTCGTTCTCCGGTCAATACGCATGGGTCGTTCTCCCATCCAAAGACGCACGGGTCGTTCTCCCGTCCAGTGGCCAGTCGTTCTCTGGCTCTAAAATACGTTGCTGGTCGTTCTCCAGCGGTTTCATAAAAGAACCGGTCGTTCCCCGGTCTAGTTAAAACAGTTTGTCAAATAGTTTATCACGTTTGGTTTGTTTATAGTATGAAAATGTTATTTCATAAACAAAGTTCGCACAACAGTTCAATAGTTCAAGTACTCTAATAGTTCGAGTAAAACACGTATGATAAGCAATCATGTAAGTAAAAGAAGTTATGGCAATTAATAAAACAGTTAAACAGTTTAAACAGTTGACTATGTTTTCCACCCCAAAGTAGTTAAAACAGTAAAAGTAGGGGCTGTGAACTCACCTGTTGAGTTAAGTAGTTGTGCGAGTGCTAGCAAACCTAAGCCCAAGTACAGTCCAAAATCTCCTAACGTCCTAAACGTATGAGATTTATAAGTATGTGGATGTCTAAGTTAATCATCCGTGCTAGTGTTCGTACAACCAAGTTATGTCCGAGTTGTTCATTAAACGTTCACGTTGGTATTTCGTATTTGTGAAAATGTACACGACCCGTTGGTGATAGTTGAAATCATAATTTCAAAAAGTATAATTATGTTTTGTTTCGTCGCATTTCAATAAGTTACGGAATTGGATACGGGGGTCACGGGCAGCGCCCCTGGTAGCGGGGTCCAAGGGGTGGCAACCCCTGGTGGGGTCCAAGGGGCAAAGCCCCTGGTTGGGGTCGAGCTGCCAAGTCAGCTTGGAAAAATTTTATTTCTACTACATTGCTTAAGTGAAAACGCATTCGAAATTTCGTTTCGTGGTAAAATCAAGTGGTAAAATACTTAGTGAAATCATGTGTTTTTAGGTTCTGATTCGTGCGACGTCGCATGCGACGTTGCATGCGACATTAGGGTCTACGTCGCTGTGTGCGACTTCGCAACTTAATGCGACATTGAGTATTGCGTCGCAATATGGGACGTTGCGAGGGTTAGCGACGTAAGGGTTTGCGTCGCATAAGCGACGTGAGGTGCGACGCTGGGTAGAAATGCGACGTAGGGTGCGACGTTGGGACTGACGTCGCATTTAGCCCAAGCCAGATGCGACGTAGCGGACTGTTCGACGAACAATTCGGGAAAAACGAGTTTTGGGTCGATTTTGGACGTTTTTGGTTGTATAAAACACTAAAACATGTTATACTAAGTATATTAAACACAAAATATGAAAGAAAACTTCAAAATCTTAAGAGTTGACGGGATTTGTCGGAAACTTACGAGTGTCGGATTTGAAATCCGAAAAGATAGAAAGGTAGATCGTGTTGCCGTGATCGTTTTTCTCTAAATGGTTAGTTGATTCGGCGCGTTTTTGATGTAGTATTTGTATAATTTGTGTGGTGGTATTTGGTAGGTGGTGGTGAAAGAGAGAAAAGAGAGAGATGAGAGAGGTGAGAGAGAAGAGAAAGATGAAGAATGAGAATGGTGGAGGTGGAGAGGTGGTTTTTGTTCCACTTTTCTGCCTCCGTGGTTGCACTCCGTGTTTGTTTACCCGATCGTTAAATGTTACATTATTTTAACTAATGCATTTTTAATTACATATTTCATTATGTTTTTAATTAGGATCTTTTTGTGAAACCAAATTAATTTTAGTTACAAAATTTTAAACCTTGTTTTATTTTAATTATACAAATTTACGTTTCATGTTATCAAATGATATGTAAATATTATCGACATAATATTTAATTGTTAATGACGTTATTTAATAATTTCGTTTTATTAAATAAATTTGTTCACCAACAGTCGTATATTTTTGTTTCGTTTGTTCCAATTGTTTCGTACATAATTTTAACAAATTATAAATCGTAATACTACGCGTATTCACTAGTTGGGCTTTGCTAGACTTACCTCTAAAATGTACTGTGAATTCACTCAAGTAGAGAATTAGCCTAAAATGCAAATGTTTAGCGTTAATAATAGTGTTTAAATTTGCGGAGTGTTACATTCTCCCCTCGTTAGAGAAATCTCGTCCCGAGATTTAAAATCAAGTCGGATCGCCCACGGCGTATGTTCTCCGAATAAGTCACGTCGTCAATAATAATACTAATTTGCGTGGCGCTCAATTGTTGCCAGAAAAGTTTTAACGATTTAGTATACTCGCGGTATAGTTTAAATAATTATACGTTCGATAATGGTTGAAGTTTACTAGGCGTTAAGTTTGAATAAACATTCGAATGAAGCGTATGTTAAATCGTAGCAACAGCTGTTAAAACATACCGTGTTAGCCGAGGTCCGCAACAGTTTCCGGAGCCCGGAGGATCCGGTGGGATGGTTGCGATGCGGTTGTTGTTGTTCTGATTGTTGTTCCCGGGGTTGTTCTGGTTGTTGTTCAGTCGTGGACATTGATTTCGAAAGTGTCCGGATTCAACGCACTCGAAGCACGCATTTGTTCGAGGAAGAGGGTTGGTTTTACAGTTTTGGGCCAAATGACCCCAGTTTCTGCAGTCTTGACAGAAGGCGCATTCACCTGTGTGGTGCTTCCTGCACTTGTCACATTTCGGTTTGTTGCCAAGATAGGTTTTGGGTCCAGGGTTGGTGATTGCGGCGTAGGCTCGGGTGTTTCCCGGATTCCTGTTTTGTTGACCCTGACGGTCGTTACCCTCGTTGTTCCATTTCCGCTTATTGTTTCCAGAGTCGCCCGCATCAGTACGGGTAGGTTCAGCTTTCCCCGAGGTAGCTTTCAAAGTGCCGATCAGAATTGCGTCGTCGGTTAAGCTTTGAGCCAGATCCACTGCGCTCCTAAAGGTAGCTGGTTTGGAGGACATAACCATGCCTCGGATCTGTGGGGCCAAGCCCTTGTTGTAACGCTCGATGCGTTTGCTTTCGGGGGTTACCATGTGAGGCACAAGACGTGCAAGCTCCTGGAATCTAGTTGTGTAACCGGTAATGTCAGCGCCGGTCATCTGAATGTTCCAGAGTTCTGTTTCAAGTTTCTGCATCTCGTTGGGAGGGCAAAATTCCTCCATCAGCATCTGTTTCAGAGTTCCCCAGGTCATGGAGTAAGCAGCTGGGCGTCCAATAATCTGGACCTGAGCGTTCCACCAGGTCAACGATTTGTCAGCTAAGGTACACGTGGCGTACTTCACGATTTTGTCGGTGGCGCAGTCGCTGATATCAATCACCGATTCCATTTTCTCAATCCAGTGGACCAGGCCGATGGCCCCTTCGGTCCCGGTGAAGGTGCTAGGTTTACAAGACTGGAAGGTTTTGTAGGAACACCCTTGCTGGGTATTGGTTGGGGTTTCGCTGTTGACTGGAGTAGCTCCGCTATTGTTGGTCAGGTTTTCACGATTGCGGCTGGCCTCGTATTGAGCGATGGCTTCAGCCACGCGGCGTTCGATTATTTGCTCGGCATTGTTGGATCAGAATTCGAGAAATTTGACAGATCGTTACGGGTAACATACACCTCAATTTCTCTATGTATTTTGGCATAGTCAGTAATCTTCTTGAGTTGCTCGACATCATCTGTTATCAATTCTAAACCATTATCTAGGTCTTTTTCATGCTCTTTAAAGTAAAAATACTACTTCGGTGGAGGCACGTAACCGAGCTCGTTCAAAGTCGTTTCCAAAAGTTTGGTTGAAAATTCATCGACCTCAACGCACTCAAGAAACGTCAATGAACCTTGAGTGTACATTCTGTAAGCGCCCTGAAAATGTCCGGCGTGACGGAAAGCAACACTAAACATCCAGGGTACTTGTGCGTATATTATCTCAGTTGATGGTTCTTCATTTGGAGATCGAAAATACCAAAAATGTTCATCCAAAACCATTTTCAGAAAACTAATGACGAAGATATATGAAAAAGTTGAGAATGTGGTGAGAATGTGAAGTGTTGATAATTCTATCTTACAGTTACACTATTTATAAATAAATAGAAAAGAAAATCAAGGAAAATCTTATCCAAAAAGATAAGATATCTTATCTCAAAAATAGAAAAAGTTATAAAAAAACTTATCAAAAAGTACAAAAAATCCAGAAAATCTTAACAAAATGTCAGAAAATCTTATCTGAAAAATCTTATCTTGAAAATTTTGAAAATTGTATTTTACGACTAGTGAACAAGACTTACGACTAGTGACAAAGATTTACGACTAGTGACCAAGAATTCCGACTAGTGACCAAGACTTACGGCTAGTGACCAAGACCCCTCGATGTCGTT